>CM070548.1:70679092-71879092 GCA_036346405.1 Phyllostachys edulis | reverse complement strand
TCGTACCGAAAAATGTGAGCGGTACTACCATTTCACGAGAGTCCCAAAAGGGTACCTACTGGAAAAAACATACCACTCCATTTTCAAGAACAAGGGTGCGATGAGTTCATTGAACAAATGCTGTCATCTGCATGGCTATAGATAATCTGCCGATAAAACTCAAAACTACCGCTCTCAGGGTTTGCAACCAAACCAAAATGATATCACTCTGGAATTTACGAGCCGCCAACTATTTTTTGGTACAACCGGGTTGCGGTAGTACCGCACCACTATCCCGGTAATACCGCTGAGCGGTAGTACCTCCGACTTAAAGCCGGTACTACCGATAATCCTAACAATGCAAAGTTGGCTTTCAAATTAAATTCTAAGTGCATGCATGATCATATATTAATCCAAATGACACAAGAACCTGCTATCAAGCTACTAGTCATGATCCCTCTTAATAGCACGACATTTAACCTAAAATCCGGTCTTCCATTCTTTTCTCCTAAGACCAGTAAACATAAAAAAGGATCCTAGACTACTTGTACCTTCTCTTTGAACCATATTGATCTTCATGTTGTCCTTTAGAATGCATCTCCAACTTGTCATTTTTACCATTGGGACTTAACCTTATAAATACTCAATAAACATATTAATCACATATTCTCTTATTGTCATTAATTACCAAAACAATTTTTTAGAGACCTAGATGCTTTCAAAGATCCTCTCTAGGAAGCAACCAAATTGCCTCCCTCAGATTGCCACTTCTTAAGGTTGCATCAATGTGTTTTTTCAAAGACACACCTGCATCATTAAGATCGAAAACAAAAATATCTTTAGGAACATACCAGCAGTCACACCCAAACACAGCCCCATTCCCCACCACCAGATCCATCCATCCAGCCAGCCAACCAGCAGTCACAGAGGGCAAGACAGCAAGGCCAAAGGTGTCCAAATCGACCATCAACCGACAAGCTAGCTAGGTAGCCCACATTGCAACTCAGTTCATATGAATACCAACAGCACAAACCAATAGATCTGTCTTACCCCGATTGACATCGCCGGTGTCGGTGGTGAGGTAGCCGAGGCTAAGGTTGGTGGAGCTAGAGGTAGCCAAGGGAGGTCGGTAAGGTAGCCGGGGGTAGGAAGAGAGGAAGGCAGCGTCACCATAGTTTGTGGGGAGGGGAACAAATAAGAGTAAGGGCGCTAGGGAGTGACGAGTTAGAGCGCAAACCCTAGCGGGCACCTACTAATAAAGAGACTTATCACAGCCGGTTCTATTATAGAACCGTCAGTGATACTTATCACATACGGTTCCACAATGGAATCGTCCGTGATATGGTCTCATATCACAGACGGTTCCACAATGGTACCATCCGTGATATGGTGTTGTATCACAGATGGTTCATTATAAAAATCGTCTGTGAAGTATCACAGATGGTTGTTTGTTGAAACCGTATGTGATATTTTGAAATATCACAGATGGTTATTGTTAAGAACCACCTGTGATACTTCACAGACGGTTTTCATAATGAACCATCTGTGATATTACCTCTTCACAGATGGTTTTAGCACGACCCGATGCACACGATCGCAAACCCAAAACCGTCTGTGATTGCATGTAATATAGACGGTTTTGGTCAACCGTCTGGGATGAGGCGTCTAGTATTAGCCTTTTTGTAGTAGTGATATTTGCGCATGGGATAGTTGGGGTCATTCACCATCCAACCCTAGATCCTTGATCTTCGATGGTCCGACAGTTGGCGATGGATGGCGGCTAAGTAGTGAGGCAATAGCGGTTCGTAGGTTACAGGTTTGCTAGAGGGCGATAGGTTGTGGCTAGAAGTAGGTAGACAAGATCAATGATAGTCTCATGGTGATGCAAGAGGGCAAGGAGGGGGTGTTAGTAGTGGTATGGTGGCTACTCAAAGTCAATGATGGAGTAGGACATTGGTAGGGGCTAAAGATGAATAAGCACAATCACGAGGGAAATGGTGATAGCAGTGAATTACAAGAGCGTTGGTGTGAGAAGCCGGATCATTTGGCTTGTAATACTTAACCATCCACTTTGTCCTAGCATTACAAATCAAATAATCCGAACCTCAAGATACATGTACTTCCCAGAATTTGCAGTACACATGCCCCTTTACAAAATTATGCATCAATTCCATTCAACACACAGAACCGAAGCAAAAGCTTTACAAATCAAAAGACATACATAATAGAGTTATTACAAAAGAGTCTGACCGGCCAAAAGACAGATAAAGAGTTAAGTAAACAGCGGAAGCAAAAGCCATAAGATGGCGATAAACAAGAGCCAATCAGTGTGCCTTTCACCCACAAGGCAACCAACCGGGCCGCCAACCTAGTCGTCCAAAGCGAAGTCCGTCTCACAAAAGTCGATCCCTTGAGGGATCAACCTCCTCTGCAACAATTAAGCAATGCAAATGAGTACAAAATGTACTACAAAAACTTACTGAGTAACAAGCCTATACATATCTACATGCAAGCTTAATCAAAGGAGAAGGCTATGGTTCATTTTCAGCATAAAGCAAGTTTTCATTTGCAATAATGGAATAGATTTAAAGCAGTTTTAACAATCTATTTTTATTTGACAAAAATAGCGAGATAACAAGAAACAACAGTATAAAGACATCCTGGAAGTGACAAACCCAATAGCCACCACAACAATAGTATGAATTCCCCATTCATACCACCCACATCAAGTTTTAATTAAAGGTTATAGTCTAGTTCTTGCACGACCTTACCAAGCATATCCATAACCTAGGACGAGGCTATTCGAATAGTTTTAACCATGCAGGGGTGTACCAATATACCCACACGTCAGACCGCCTTTTTGCCAAGATATTTAGCACACTTCCTTTGGTATGCTTAAGCGGCTAAGTCCTACGAGACGCTTTCCAATGGATTGTGCTAATTAAGAGTCGCACGTATGGGGGTTAACCCTTAGTGAACCGCCGTTACGGGCTCCCACTAAGGACCCACACGTTGAGTCGGACACACGGCCCACCAAGCAACTACGGTGCTCACCGGTATCTGAGAACCTAAAAGGAACACATCCCTCTCATCCCAACAACGAACATTTTTCTCTACAACTACCACCAGCGACTCATTAATTAACACCTCCCAAAATACTTAGTCAAGAGAGGTCCAGTCCCATATCCCCCTCGTGTGGTTAGCACGCAATAATCGCTTGGATCAGTGACACAAGTAACTCGGTCCTTGTTGACTTAGGCACCATTCCAGTCACACCAAAAGATCACACCATCATCCAATGTGCCCAAGTCGATAACATTTTGTTTTCAGTTTTGACTTTACAAATTAGCAAAGCACAAAGTGTTGGACATAATGTAATAATAAGATTTGTGTGATCAAGGTCATCGACTAAGTCGATAACCACCCAATTCTACCGGTAGCTAAGCATATCTAAGCATGACACCGTAAAGACAATAAAAGAGCATAATTCAACCACCGGGCTCTAATTCACCGGCGATATTAATAACTTAAGGCTAGTGACAGGGGATGAACAATTTAAGGAAACCAAGCATTAGGATTAGCTACCTCTAACCGGCAAAATTAACTTTGACACAAAAAGCATGCATACATACAATTTGTAAACAATATATTAGACTTTGAAAGTAATGGGATCAATATGATCAAATTGCTTGCCTTGCTGGAGATACTCAATATGCTGCAAAGGATCACTCTCGAACTCAGCGAACTCGTCGGAACCTAACGAAAGAAACGAAAAGAACCGATAAGAACGAAGAGCACCGAAAAGACTCAAAAACCAAAGTCAACCAAAAGCCATGAAATTTACACCGCAGGAAAAGCATGATTTTTAATGAATTTAGCAATAAGAACCAATTGATTGGGATGCTCAATGCTAAACTTATGGCCAAAACAAGATCAGCCGGTTGGAAAAAGGCTGAAAAATTCATTTCGGTTACTATTCATCCAAAATTAAATTTTTGGCACAAATTTCCAGAGAGGTGGTGCACCTAAAACTTTTATGGTAAATAGAGCACCACATGAGATGAACAACACAATTTGATTCACCTCATTTGGAGCTAGGATGCATTTTCTAAGATTTTTCAAAGACATGAAAAAGAGCACAAAATAAATGCAACCACAGAAACTTTAAAAATAGTAGCATGTCTAAAAACTATTCTACAAATAAGCACACTAACAGAGGAAACCAACAAACTTGGTTTCACTCAAAAAGAAGCCACAGGGAAAAACTTAAGTATTTTTCAAGTTAAATGAATTTTTAGATCAGAAATAAAGCCTAAACCTAAAATAAATCCACTAACAACTTTTTCTAGAATAGAACCAAGTTTTCAACCATTTTTAGATTAAAGCTTAGTTAAAACCAGAGCCAACAAAATTTGAATCAACCGAAACGGAGTTAAAATGAAATAGTTATGCAATTTTGAAGATTAACACAATTAACAGTTCACAAATAAAGCATAACTGGATTTTCTCATTACTAACCCAATTCGGAAAAACCTTGGTCGTTGAGGTCAAATCTAACGGCCCAAGCGCGCTTGGACGATCGGACGTGCACAGCCCAACTGAGCCAACTGTTGGATTAGAATCTAACGGTCCACAGCGAGGAGGCCTTGTGCAATGAACGACCAGCCGCGAGCTCAACGGTTGGATCGAAATCAACGGTCCAAAATGAAGGGGACGTTTGGACGGTCCGAACGTCCCACCCAATCTAGAGCGTTGATCAAGAAACTAACGGCTCAGAGCGAAGTAACGCTCGGACGGTCCGAACGTTCCCGCTATCTGAGCCGCAGATTAAAATGGATGGTCCAAAGCTACGGGGAGGTCCGGGGGTTCGAAAGTCCCACAAATCTCGACCGTAGATCTCAAAATGGACGGCTGAGGTTCGGTGGTCCGAACGTTCACAGCGATCTAGATCGTTGGATCTAAATCGGACGGTGGAGGTTCAGTGGTCCGAACGTTCCCGATGATTTAGATCGCTGGATCTAAATCGGACGGTCCAAAATGGGTCTCAGTGTTACACACGCACGCTCTAGGGGTTAAACGTGCGGGGCCCACCTGTAAGCGACTATTAAGCCACACACAGGGGTTTAAAGTGCTGGGCCCACGTGTAAGTGGTAATTAAGCCACGCACGTTGTTTTAAACGCACGGGGCCCACTATCAGCGACTATTAAAGCCGATTTAGGACATCCATTAAGTGCTAAGCAATGATTAACAATGATTAAGCAATGATTAACATTTAATGAGCAAATCTTTGCCCTAATCGACAACGCACAGTGTCTCTCGTCTGACAAAGAACCCGAGTTCAAACAGAAGCTCACCGTCGGCGACTCTGGTCACGACGGCGCGAGCTAAAGGCAGGAATGGGTTCGCAATAGCCTTGCGCACCCACTAGAGGTACTCTCGACAGCAACAACGGCCAAGAACGGCGACGAGCTGGAGAAGAACGACGGCGACAAGCACGTCCAAAAATGAAAACAGCAAAATAGCTCCGCAGCAGTCCAAGAAAGCGAGTGCCCAAGCTTCTAAGGACTACAAGGAAACTACCTTAACGCTGTAGAGGCTAGGAGATGGCCGGAGTTGCTCAATGAAGCACAAAGACCTGCAACCGTGAGGAAGATGAAGTGGAGAAGATGGCCTGAGCAAAAATAATGAGCCGGTGGTAGGGTTAGCTTCAAAATAGCTCAGAGATGGCCCATGAGCAATTAATTGAGAAATGAAGCCCTTACCGGAGTTCAGGAGGAAAGGGGGTGCACTTCGGCCGAATTTGAATAAACCCCAAATTTGACAATCTCTGTGAATGTCAAACAAAATTAAGTTAGAGGAAATGCTTAAGATGATGAGGGGCGCAAAGTGATGCGAAAAGATTTGCAATTGAACCACTAAAGCACTAGCAGCGAAGAAGCTTGCTTTGGCCGACAATGGCGGATTAGGGGTTCTTTGGTGTTTGAGCTCAAACACAGAGAGGGAGCTAGGGTTTGCAAAGGTGGGTGCTGAAAAGAATCCAAAGAGGGGTTCAAAGGCCTTTTATAGCCAGAGGAGTAAGGAAAGGAGCTAGGACAAAGCCCAAGGGTGAGCTCAGCTCATGGCTCTACCATGGGCGAGCTGAGGCGACGGGAGCAGGCGTGACCGCAACTTTAGGGCGAAAGCACTGGCGCGCATTAAATGAGGGCTTAAGAGCCGTTGCTAAGGACACAACGGAGGTGACCCAGCACTGCCGCCCACGCCATGGCACTCTGGCACACACGCACATGCACGGCGAAGAAGATGATGACCAAGATTGGCAAGGGCCCACAGTCAGTGAGACAACCAAACTGGCTCGAGTCCAAAGCTGTTGAACGGGTTGAGCCAAACCACAAGACTTGAGTCAAAGATCTGTGACCGTTAGATTGGAAATCCAATGGTTCAAAACCACGCGCGCCACTTTGAACGCACTCGGTGCATTTAAGCGGTTGGGTTTGATCAAAAGGGTCCAAGTCCGACTCAAACCCAACAGGACCTGACTTAGGGTTTGAATTTAAGCTGAAACTTGGAAGAATTTTTAGAGGTAGCAAACTAACTCCCAAAATTCTGAAATTTTGACTGGAGGTTCCTAACTCTAGGATCAACCTTGTATAAATTTTCCAAAGGTTTTTATGTAGAGCATTTTTCTCCAGAAATTCCTCAAGGTTGTGTTCTAGGGTTTGACCAAGAGTCAAACTGGTTTGACTGCCTCTTAAAAATTATCAAATAATTTCTAAAAATTGTGAAATTTTTCAAAGGTGTCACACTGCAGCCCTAGAACCAAGAAAAAATATTTCTAGGTGTTGATCACAAGATTCTCAACAAAGTTGAAAAAGGGTTCATGACTTTAGTCAATTGGAGATTTGAGTTTTTGAATTCCACAATTCCTTTACAAGAATTATAGAAAAGTTCAAAAACAACAAGATGCAAGAAAAGTTTTAATTTCTTCTCATTTTCTTATATTTGAAACACACACCCGGATTTGGGATGTTACAGTTGGGAGTGACACTAATCTCTTTACTATCTACAACTGCAAGGAAATTGTGGCCTTAGGAGCCCCCATGTTGTTGTTTTTGCCAAAACCCCTTTACAGTTCGCGAATTTGCTTGGAGTTCTCATTTAGGCAATCGTCAACCATCGGATCATCATTGCACGGTTGGAATTGGACGGGTGCGAAGCTGTCGGATCGCTTGTTTCCACGGACGGTCCAAAACTCCAGATTCCTTCGCTCTGTCTCCGCATCGACCACCCTAGGGTTACCAACCGACCCCCCAACCATCGCCACCTCTTCCCCTTCCTGTCTCTCGCCCTCTCCCTCCTCGCCCCCGCTGTCTCCACCGTGAGCTCGCAAGTTGACTCGGCGTCGCCCTCGCCTCCTCCCCTTCCTCCTTACCCTGTCGTCCCGTCTCGAGCCCCACGCCACATCATCGCCTCCTCGCTCCCGCATGCCCGTTCAAACTCCTCACTTCATCCTCCACCTCTTCCTCTCCCCATGTCGCTGCCTACAATCCTCGTGCCTCCACCTCCCCTTCCCGACGCCACCTCCCCATCCCCCCCTCCGAGCACCTCTTCCCAGTGTGACCGCCTTCTTCGCCTCCACCGCACCCCTCCGCGTAGCCCGATCCAGCCCTCCGGCTTCCTCCTTCCCCTCTTCTTCCCCTCCCCGTCTCGCCTCCCATCCTCTCGCCTCTCCTCACTTTCCCTGTCTCACCTCCCATCCTCTCGCTTCTTCTCCACCAATGCCGTCGGCCACGATGCCTAGATGACATCGTCGCTACTCCGCTTGCCCCCCAGTTGTGTTCCCCTCACCTCCCTCCTTCCTCTCTTATTCTCCTCTTCGTCTTACCTCTCCTCGCTTTCCCCGTACATAAGCGATGGTAGAGGCGATGACGACGGGTAGCACTAGCGACGACGGCCAGGAGGCCAGCTCAAGTGCGGCGGCTAGGGCCTATCTTGCCCCTAAACCTCACTGTCCCCACAAACTCATCGATGAAATGTCCTTCCCCGTCTCTGCTTTTCCCCTCCCTATTCATCTAATCCTTCCCCAATTCTGGTGTGATTTTATCTTGTCTTAGCCAAATTCTAGTGTAAATTGGTGAGTTAGACCGCCGGGTGGGTTCAGTTTTTCTCATTTTGCGTTTTCGGTGGGTGGTTCTTGCTGGCGCCTTCCCATTGAGCTTCCTGGGAGCTCTGCCCTTGATTTCTTCTACCATTCCTCGCAGCCTACAACCCATCTTCTCTCTGCTTTGCTTTGCTTGGGTGGTGGCTCGCCACCTTTTCCTTCTAGGGTTCATCGCTGGCACGGTTCCCTTTCTTTTTTCTCTAGATTTCTTATGCATTGGTCTTGGTTTCCTGTGATTTCTATCCTTAGGCTCTGTGCTATTCTCATGTTTGGCTTGGTTGTTTACTGTTACAGGGTGTCGTTGTTGGGTTGATTGTTCTTTGCAGGTAGTCGGCGTTGCTTTCCATCACACTGCATTGGTTAGGTATGATCTTATACTTCCATTGTGTTCTTTGGTGCCATGTGCTTTGGTGGCATCCACCATGGTTGAGTTAGTTGTTCGTGTGTATGGACCACAAGTGTTGTTTGTGGTTGTTATCTAGAACTGTTAATGTAACATTCATTGAATGTTTTCTCTGCTGCTCTTCCCTGGTGGCTTCTTCTTCGTTTAGTTAGGTGTGGTTTTGCAAGGATCGTGTATGTGTTGTCTTCTAATACCAAGCAACCCCCATCAGATTTATCGTGTATGCATTGTCTTTTAGTATACATCCTGAGATACTTTTTTTAAACTCAAGTAATTCATTTGTTGGCAAAGAGAGTTACATATATGCCATAAAAGTTTTGTATTGTTTTATGCTAAGGTGTCACTATTTTTCACCAATAAATTATATCCCTTTGTCTTGGGGACCGGGCCTTGAGTTACTTTCATAGGCACAGAACTATTTCCTCCTTTCATATTAGCTGTGATGCTAATTTGGTGTGGTTGCTTCCCACATTGAAGTGGTATTCCTGATACTATGTGTTTACAACAATTCTGAAGAGGATCACTCACAGCCTGTACGTAATACATTCTGCAGGAGTTGTTGAGTCATGACCATGCAGCCATTAAAAAAACATTGTTCGCTCATGTAGCTTGCACCATCTTTGGTATGGTCTATACCTTATGTACCTATTCCATGCTTTCTTATTTGTTTACGTATTGCATACATCTATTTCATGTGTTATGGCAAACACAGACATGACCGTGATCAATAATAGATATAGAAGAGAATTTACGATAGATTGTAAATGATGCCTTAGTACATTTTTATTATGAATGCAGTTTGTGTGCTCTGTTGGTGGGGTTCTATTGAACTGAATCTCAATTTGCCCTTCCATATTTGGTTTCAGGTTGTTTGCGATGTCACCTAGTAGCATATTCGGCCTATTGCATATCCAGCAAACAGTATGGTGAGACTATACCTATATGATTCCTAGATAGCTGTAATCCCCCCATTCTGTTTTCAAAAATATATGTGGCTTTGTATGAGGTTCCTTCGATCCTTAGTTTATGAACAGTTGGCAAATGGTTAAGACATGGTAGGGGTATTTTACCTACCTACATGCTTTACATTCTTCAAAAAAATTACCGTGTCATGAGCCTAGCCTGCTCTATGGCTAAATAGCAAGGCGATGAAGTAAGCTATTGCTGCTATCTTTGATTTATTTTAGTTACTTAATAACTAATTTGGATCACTCATGTTTATTTCCTGGACACCACTAGGCTATTTTCTCTACTTGGGTTTGATTCTTGGTCCTTGACAGTTTTGCCCAAAAGGTTTTGAGATATGATTACATCCAACTCACATGTGCTGCTTTTACTATTGCAAATTGATTATTGTTATTATCAGAATGCTCCAATAGCTTATCACATCTATTTAAGTTATTCTACCTCCATACATCCTGAGGTAAATCCCTCCTTGTATTTCCCATCTAAGGTCCAGCTTCAACTCAATTTCATGGTTGACAGTTCTATGAACCATGGTATTTCAGGTGGTTCTCAACTTTATTGGAAAGGATTTATTGAAATTTATGCATGACACAAGTTTTTTCTCTCTCTTTTTATGGAAAATTTTAGTCACATTCTGTCTCTAATGGAGAAACAATAGATATTTGCATTTGCCTACTCTGACTTTCTGAATGATGAGCATAGAGATGTTGATTTTATCAACAATTTTTCTATTAGACTAGTGCATTTGTATTGTTAGTTTATACGATGATGTTAAAAAATGTATATTTTCCTTCAGACCATCACACATTTACACCTCAGGAGATTAAGTCACCAAGATGCCAAAAAAACATAATTAAAATGGCTTGAAAGATGATATGATAACATTGACCAAAAAGAATTTTCCTTTAGACCATTACACATTTACACCTCAGGAGATATTAGTATGCCTGGCATCGTATATTTAATGGACATTTGTTCACATTTGTCAAATAGCATATCACACTAACCAAAAGCACGGTAAGACAAACTACATTTCTCAGCATAGTATGCCTTAGTTATAACCTCGTGTGGCATATGTAGAGGACCTAAAATTCTTAAGGATACATCCAGGAGTCAGCTAAACACTATTCGATAGGCCTCCCCTATACCTGACAACATGCATATGCATCTTAGTTTATGTGTGCTTCAACATTTGAGCTACTACCTCAACTTTTCATCACTCTTTTCGTTGAGCCGTTACCAAAAAAATAATTCACTAACACAACATTCAGAATGCATTGAGATTAGTCACAGCAGTTTGTTTCCTATAACATATTACCTTAATATATGCTTTGTCAATTAGCAGTAGTAGTTGGTTTGGTATAGCATGTTAATAACATACTCATATATTAGCAGTCCAAAAACACCAAGTACGCCTGGTAACTTTTATGGACTTCATATCTTCTTGAAGAAAGTTGATTCCAATCCATCCAACACAAAAAAAAATGATAAAGCATGCTCATTTCATGCACTGCATGCCACATTACATTATACCACACAAAACATCGTAAAAGCAACTACCAAATATTATATATTCAACGGATGGACGCGCGTGTCTGCCTTACCATCGAGTAATGGTGATGAGTGCTAGCTTCAGCATAAGAAGTGCAGTGGAGGGTGGGGATAATAGGGAGAAGACCTGGGGAATAAAGAAATAACGAGGAGGAAGAGGTGGTTAACGGGTAGGGAGGGCAAGCGGTAGGTGTGGAGACAACTCAGACAAGGGCATATCCAACGGGAAAAATCAGACAATGTATAAGACAAACCGCTAACACATACACAGAGGGTTCGAGAGTAAAACCTGGAGGCACATGGTGTTTGCATGTATCCATCTTTATTGTGAGCAGGAGAGAGAGGAAAGAAAAGAAAAGAAAGAGAGGCCATTTGATGGTGGAGTAGGGAAAGGTGAAAGAAAGCATTACACTTGGCTCATAAATAATATTTCTTCCTTCTACAAGCTCGGATGGTGTACTTGCATTGCATGGCTTTGACTTGTGGGTTCTACGTTGTCATCCATGTGTGTGTGTGTGTTTTTTTTGTTGCAAGGATAACCTACAGTGAACCTATTATAAAAATGAGAAGTAATATTTGAATTACAGCCAAATAGAGACTTCCAAGTTGCAACTATTGGAGTTGATTTAATGGCATCTCCTATTTTGGATCAAAGTGGGTGATATGGCAACTTTAGGGTTGACTGACAAGTCGAACGGGTTGGAACTAGGCAAAAAGTTGTAGAAGCCAGCCTCAAACTTGACCTAGTGTCGAGGAATAAATCACAATATAAAATAAAGGAGGAAGAGGTGGTTAACATACCTCACAAGGGCATATCCAACGGGAAAATCGACAATGTATTAACACATACACAGAGGGTTCGAGAGTAAAACACGGAGGCACATGGTGTTTGCAGATATCCATCTTTATTGTGGCTTTGATGGTGGAGTGGGGAAAGGTGAAAGAAAGCATTACACTTGGCTCATAAATAATATTTCTTCCTTCTACAAGCTCGGATGGTGTACTTGCATTGCATGGCTTTGACTTGTGGGTTCTCGTGTGTGTGTGTGTGTTTTTTTTGTTGCAAGGATAACCTACAAGCCTATTATAAAAATGAGAAGTAATATTTGAATTACCCACCTTCCAAGTTGCAACTATTGGAGATTTAATGGCATCTCCTATTTTGGATCAAAGTGGGTGATATGGCAACTTTAGGGTTGACTCTTGGAACTAGGCAGGTAGAAGCCTCAAACTTGACCTAGTGTCGAGGAATAAATCACAATATAAAATAAAACATACCCACCGGCCCTGCTGCCAATCAGTTGCTCGTGCGGGAGAGAATGGGGGGAATTCTCTCGGTCACCATGTGAATTGATGGAGATGGGGGAGGGGCTTCCTCTAAGGCCCTTCCCCATAGAATTTATTTTCGAGAATGGGGAAGTGGCATCTCCTCCCGATCCAGGCATTGGAAAGCCCGAGAAGGATCCTCACTACCCACTGCATTTGGAGAGGCGGCACGACGGAGGTAGGGTCGGGAGGAGTGAGAGAGAGAGAGAGAGAAAGGTAGGGGAAAGAGAAAGTGATTTTTTTTATTGAACAGGAGTCCGCTTTAGTAACACCAAGACTCTATACACCAGAAGAGGACTGAGCGTTGTTTGGTTGGCTAGCAGCGTCGGCATGCATGTAGCTCACTTGGATTCAAATCCAGCATGTGCTTGCGCTACGTGAGGTCTAAGCCTCCGCTCTAAATTAGACGTATGTTAAGATTGCACTCACGTGTGTGTAAGAACATGCGTGTGTACCAAAAAAAAAGACTATGAATTGTATAAAGTCTTGTTGTCACACTTGGACTCATTTGGAGATGTTCTACGAGGTTGTGGTGATTTTTTAAAAGAACTTTCATGTTGTGGTCACAACCAGTATTAATGTCATTTATTTATAGATATCTTTACTTTAAGCTCTACTCTTCCTTGTCTGAGTGGAGGTAGAGGAAACTACTTTTATCCCCCAAAAGGAATTTTTTTGGCAGATACGGCAACTTTGCAAACTGTATTTGCAGTATTGATCACCGTGAACACGTATTTCCAAATATGGCTTTGTTGCCGCACAGCCACCGAGCGGAAGCCCTCCCCGCCTGACACGTAGCTCGTTGCCGCACGACGGCCGTGTGGCAATGGCTCCCGCCACCACGTGGCCTCCCCTCCCTTGCCCACTCGGTAGTTGTTGCCGCGGGCGGTCGTGCGGCAACGGCCCATGCCCCGCCACGTCGCCTCCCTCCTCCTCGCCATCGCCCCTCCTCCAGGCCCTCCCTCCACCACCACCCCTCTCACCACACACGGGATGTTCCACGGAGAATTAAAAAACCGCACGGTGGCTATCTTTCCCACCGTACCTCCTCCCTCCTCCGCACATCTGTCGCCTTGTCCAGAAATTCTGGCGCCAACACGGCGACTCCTCCTTCGCTCGGCTATAAATACCGAACTCTGGCACTCGCTCTTCGCTCATCTCATTTGCGTTTCGATTCTCGTTCTTGCGCTCGTCGCTGAGAACTCAGAGAACATAACATAATTAATTTTATTAGAAGGTTAAACTATTTTCTTGCTTCTCGTTGCTCGTCGCTCGACCTTTTTTATTACTCTCACGAAGGGCAGATAATTTGTCGGATGCTTTTGCCATTATTACCGTAGTCATAATTAACCAATCTTAGTCAGCTGGTCGTAATTACTTAGTTCACTAGTAATGAATTAGTTTAGTTGTAATTAATTAATCGTAATTAGTTTAGTAGTCATCATTACGGCATATTAAATAAGGGAAAATGAAGTACTAGTAATTTTTAGTGGTAATTAATCAATCGTAATTAGTTAGTTTAGAGGTAATTAATCAGTCGTAATTAGTAAGTTTAGTGGTAATTATTCGTGTTTAATTACACATATGTAATCCATCACTTTGCATGCAATCTGCCATATTTAATTACACATATGGGTTGGACTTGTTAGTGTTTTAGGTAATAGCGGATGGAGTTGTTGTATCTTTAGGTATTTTCGAACATGCAAGACTCGCTAGTGTTTTACAGCGATGGTCTCATACGGGTCAAACTCGATGGGTTGGACATGACAAGATGCTAGTACAAGGTGGTTCGAGCGGAGGGGCTCCACGCGATGAATATTCACGAGCTGCGAAGCTGCATCCAAGAGAGAGTTCATCACGGAGCCAACGACGAAGAAAGTAGTGATCGAGGCGATCACCTGCACTGAGACAAGGGCACTCGCTAAGGCGCCGCGGAGACTAGTTGCACACATCGTTCAATAACAGCCCCGAGACAAGGGGCACTCGCTATTGGACTTTATATCATGCAGCCTGTCCAACTCCAATGTGGATTACATCAGCTTTCCTATAGATGCAACCAGAGTTCCATTTCCTGGTATTAACCTAAGTAACACTGGACTGTATCAGCATTCTTGTAGAGAAAACAGTGTGTCTAGAAAATGTGGAATGTCGAAGACAACAAATGTGCTACTGGCTTGAAGAGACTGCAAACACCAATCAACATGCATCGAATGTGCTACTATGTGATGAGGTGAGCTCACCAAGAAAAGATAGATTGTCGCAGAGACTAGTTGCAAACACCTATTTTTTATGCTATAGAACACTCTTTGTTAATTTATCAGTTTTCTGTGGATGATATATAACATTGCGTATGAACCAACTAAGGGAAATACGTAGCATGCAGATCATATAACGATGTACCATAGCCTTCGAAGCGCAGAGTCGGAGGTTACGGTACATCGTTATATGATCTGCATGTCACGTATTTCCATCAGTTAGTTCATGCACAAACTTATCTAGACTGTGGTACAATACAATATTAAATAATATCATCCACAGTAGACTGCTAAATTAACAAAGAGTGTTATATTTGATCAGGTTACATGTGATAATACCTCGTCCTCCTTCATCCCGGTCCATGCCCAAGTTTATCTAGACTTTGGTATATCTCGTGTTATGCGATTATATTTGGGTATATTTGTATTCATATTTTATTTTGCTATATTTGTACGCGTATTTTGGTTATTATATGTGTACTCCTGCACCATATTGTATGTCGACATCTCGAATGGAGTTGCAATGCAGCTTTTTTCTATACATTCCAAGTCACATGAAATCGTGAAACCCTAATTTCCGAAACCTAAAATCCAAATTTTCGCGGCCTAAATCCTAAATTTTCGAGACAATTCCAGAACACATATCACATTGTCCAAACAGCACACAATCAAGTCCACTGCGTGATGAGCCTTCAAATAAAATTCATAATTTTTGGAGCTCAATTTCTATATTTACAAATTCGTACAAACAGTACATTTATATGAAATTGCGAGAAAAATTATGAACGAATAAGATTATATCAAATTTACACCGTATAGTACACTGTGTCGGGAGGCTCTACATAAAATTTCATAATTTTTTAAATTCATTTGCAATATTTTAAAATTTCTACAAATAGTCGTGAAACCTAATTTCTCTAAACCCTAGCAATAATAAGTGACCACGTGGCGGTGCATGAGCCATTCTCAAGCCTACGGCAGCCGTCGACAACTTGGTGCTGGCGACGGGAGGGCCATGTGGCGGCACGGGAGCCGTTGCCGCACGGTGGCCGTACGGCAACGGTGTCAAATTTGCAAATACGTGTTTGCGGTGGTCAATACTGCAAATACGGGTTGCAAAAGTGCCGTATCTGCCAAAAATTCCCCCAAAATTATCTGTAGTATAAGTATTTCATTTGTGTTTTTTAATCTTATATTTCATTGCTGAAGAATTTGGACCAGTCTGTAGATTATTTTTGTAAGGCCGTGAGTTCAGTTCTTCGGTCAAGATGGAAACGGCACCATAAGATTCAAATGGTACATCTCTTAGAAAATGTTTGCATAAGAGGGATTTCTTGGGAATTTTAAGAACTTACTAAATGATTTTACAGAGATTTTTTGCGACGGTCCAGAGGAATTATTATACTGCATAAGAAACGTAGGAATTTGCGCTCAACAAGTTGGTTGTATCACCATTGAGAAATGGAAACAAGAACCACCGAAGCAACAGCTCTGCCATAGACACATCAGATTTTGTGAGAGGTGCCACGTAAAAGACCCTGTCCCCTATCAGACTCAAGGATTAATATTTTTAGACGGATTAATTTTCAAAAGTTCTGCTTTCCACGAAACATAGAAAGGTCTGCACTTCAAGTTTGGAGGGTATACAAGCCTGCACCCTGCTGCTCGTGTATGCAACAGGTATGGCAGCACATAGGTACAAGCATATAGCAACAGACCACAATACACGCATGCAGCAACAGACCACAATAAACGTGGCAATTCACACCTCATCACTCCATGAGTCATGGGCCCATGGCATCTAGTTTTATAACGAAACCACTAAGTTTTTGTTAGAGAGAGAGAGGATAAAATCCCTAAAGATAATAGGAAGGAAAAAATGTAGCACTTGCGATATTGTATTGAGAAAAGTTGTGATCAATGAACTTTGCAGTAGCACTCGGACATCCTGTAATCCACTAATCTGTGACGATGAATGTACAGATGGACTAATGCAATGTACAACGTAAAGTCAAAAATATCTGGGCAGACCAGTAGCAGCAGCTAACAGTAAGGAATAACAAAAATGTTAAAATGGATATCCCTTGGATTCCTCTACCAAGTTAACAAATGTGCCTTGTAGAGTGCTACCGCCTCAGTATCCTCAAGGTTAGTTTAGGCAGTAATTACAAGCTCCAGAGAAGTAGTACCTGACATTTACATAGGGAGTTCAATGACAAATGCCCAGCCGAGATGTTAATGCACAACTAAAATGACATGAGCAATGTATATGACAGAAGCTTCTTTTACTGGGAAGAATTGCAAGGCTTTTAAGATTGCAATTATTTTAAATAAGAAAAAAAACAATATTCTTCCCACACCTTTTTAATCAGTCAAATAGGACAAGGCATCAGATAAATAGGAACCGCTGATGCAAAACTCCGATGCATACTGAAAATCTGGCCATTCTTACCAAAACTAGTCAACTATTAGCTCAAGAGTGAAGGAAGCAAAAAAAAGGCATTCCATGCAGAACTCAAGTTGACTCAATGTCCAATTCAATTTTGTGTCACAATTCACAAGCCTTCAAGTAAATCTTAGGCACAAAAAAGACCAACAGTATGAATGTATGATACTAACAAAAATCTGGTTCAAAACCATGTAGCGTTGTACATTAGCATCCATGTAGTGCATGTCATTAGATCTGCTACAATATTGCTGATTCTCAGGTTTATTTTCCTACGTCCATTCCAAGATTTATGCTTGGAGAATGTATGTTTCAAGTATGTAACGTTTGTTACCAAAACTAGCAAAACACGGTAGCACGACAATTGACAACAGCGTAGAGTGCATAGGGAAATTTGTGAAGTCGCCATGTAACAAAATTGTAAAATAAGGTCTATACTTGAAAAAATGCACAAACTCTATGCATCTCCACTCCTGGCTTCACAGCGCTCGTGTATGTGACCCAGACATCATAATCATTCACCCTCCCTCTCACATCTCAATCCCAAGCTAGAAAAACTTGAGAACCAAGGACTTTCTACAGAGGAATGCAATGAACTTCATGCACCTGAGTTTGTATGTACAGAAAGATATTGAAGTATACAAGAAAATTTATGTATGGTAACGATTTCGTACTCTTGGGAGTACATACTCCCACTTTCAATATACCACTTAAACGGATATATTATACTTTTTATCATTTTCAGTATACTTAAATACCAATTATAAGATACTCCAATGTGACTTGATTGAAAAATTTTCATTGGAGCCCTTTATTTTTGCGATATACCCTTTTCCATATATAAAAGAAGTATATACACAAAATTTGTAATAGAAGGTGGACTTTAATGAATTTTTTCATAGAGCTCACTTTGGGGTATCTTATAATTATTATTGGAGTATACTCAAATTGATAAAGAGGTATCATCATACGATTTAAGTGGTATATGAAAGGTGGGAGTACGTACTCCCAGGAGTACCATACCATTTTCATATAGGATGCCCATTTCGTACTCCCGAGTACATACTCCCTTGAATATACCACTTAAATACATATATTATACTTCTTTATTATTTTCAGTATTCTTAAATACCAATTATAAGATACTCCAATGCGACTTGATTGAAAAATTTTCATTGGAGCCCTTTATTTTTGCTATATACCATTTTTCATATATAAAAGAAGTATATACACAACTTTAGCTATAAAAGGTGGACTTTAATGAATTTTTTCATAAAACTCACTTTGGGGTATCTTATAATCATTATTGGAGTATGCTCAGATTGATAAAGAGGTATCATTATATGATTTAAGTGGTATATGAGAAGTGAGAGTACGTATCTCTGAGAGTACCATACCATTTTCCTTTCATATATATATATATATATATATATATATATATATATATATATATATATATATATATATATATATATATATATATATATATATATATATATATAGGTAAATGCATTTTCACACCTCATATACGGACATGCCTTATCGTTCAGTGTCGTGTCCAACACGGATCGACTCAACGTCTGCCTCACTTACGCCGCCTCCCACAATTCTCCATCGCCTCCTCGCACCATCGGCCTCGCCACGCCGCCACGGGATCACTCGCCACCGGCTCCGCGCCTCCTCCCTTGCACCCCTCCTCATTGCGCCACGGATCATTGCAGAAGACCTCTCTCTGCGCTTGGCCCAAGACTCCTCCTCCTCGAGAGCCTTCCTCCTCATGCCACCTCAGAGCCTCCTCTCCTCCTCAAGCCTCCGCCTCCTCAAGACCCTCCTCCTCGCATAGTCCCTCCTCGAGCACCCTCTTCCTCACGCCACCCTCCTCGCCGCCCTCTTCCTCACGCCCCCGGCGACCACCTCCTCGCGCTTCCTCCTCTCCCGATGCGTAAGTGATCTTGATGCTGCGATCTTGATCTACTCTTCTAGTCTTCAGTCTTCACTCTCATTCTCTAAATAAATGAATGTAGTGATGCACTGATGCTCTTCAGCATGATTCAATTAGATGTTTTATGTTTGCAATTATAAAATGATGATTGGCTTTCTCGCTATTTTTTAGGGTGCTCCGATGTTCTTGTGAGCTATCAATACTGAAAGCGAGGTGAAGACAAAGGAGTACATTTCTGAGAAGTTGATTGATGTTATTGAAGTGGGTGCAAGAAGTGTTGTCCAAGTCATTACAGACCTACAAATTGCAAAGGTGTGGGTTTGATTGTTCAACAGAAGTACACTCACATTTTTATCGCTTATCAATTGTTGTTATTCTATTGCTTTGATTGTTCAAGAATCAAGTATGCATGTTATCTTTGTAGTCTTGTTGTGCTGATCATGTAACTATTTTTCCGAGGTTAATGGAATTCTAATTTCTGCAAATGGTATTCATATGAACAATTGAACATATCATGAATTGACTGCAAGAAGAACGAAGAGGCGAGGATCATCTTTGAGGGGTACACATTCTGAGTTTACTTTACACTTTACATTATATCAGTTTGACAAGCATGAAGAAACATAAAAAATAATACATGTGTAATTTATTCTTATTATTTAAAAATATATAGTCGTGTCGCCGTATTTGTATTTTTGGGAAAATTGTGAATCCCCGTGTCGGTGTCATGTCGTGTCGACGTATCCGTGTATCTGTGCATCATAGTTTCTTGCAGTAAACAAGCATGAGCATAATTTCTAGAAACGAAAAGAAAGAAGTTTCTATTTTAAACAAGAACAATTCTTGAATGTTGGCAGATGGAGCAAAAAAATAAGACAACCCAGAATGACCACAGCAACATTAAGAAAATCTGGAAATCATGATATGATGGATAAGGATAAACAGACACCATACCTAAAATTCTACTGCCATAATTAGTGCAAAGAACATGTTCTACCCTGCCCTTCGCATAGGAGTTCTTAGCATTGAATTATCCTGCAATATGGTCATATCAGTCAGTATGAGACTTAAAAGTCAAGAAAAAAGAGTGACTTTGAGAGAGAGAGGGAGACAGACAGACAGAGAGATAGACAGAGAGAGACCTGCAACGTTGGGTTGTAAACCCACTGATTTCCGAACCCATGGGGATCTGCCTGGCCCTGAAATGTTTAAAATGAAAAGGCGTTGATAATTGCACAGGTTAAAGATGGACAGGGAAAAGAATAGTTAATATATAAAACGAACTTGAGGATTATGAGCCCATTGTTAATAATATAGGAACTAAATAATTGAAAACAAAGAAGATTATGAAATAATATTGAGATCTGTGTAATTGTATGGCTAAAACCTGAATAAAATTGTTCGGCATCATCCTTGGTTGGCTGGGCACTTGATGGTGATTAACATCCATTCCAAAATGATTACTAAATGACAGGTTTGGAGATATTCCTTCCTGTGTAAGTTCGCAACAAGATTTTTTTAAATAAATACAAATAATAATAGCAGTAGCAGACAAAAAGTACTGTGTACCATTAAATCAATGCCTCCTTGCACTCCCAGGTGAAGACTTTCAAGATGGGAGGCTGAGGGTGTCCCTTGAATCATATTAGTTTCATCTGTCACAAATGATGACCGTAGAAAATCCTGCTCAACAGAACATACACAAATCAACAAAGGCATATTCATATAACAGACAGAAATATGCTATCTGAGGCTTCTTTAGGCCCCCAAATTGAGAAAATACGGACCTGTTCTTTATTTGGCCGTAACACAGTATCAGGGTTAGATTCTGTAACTTTCTTTGGTGGCCGACCTCGACGTTTTGCATTTGTTGACTGAGAATTCTTTACACCCTCTGAAAACTGAGGACTCAAAAGGCCTTGACCATTTTCAGGTGCTTCAGCCTCAAATGAGAGAAGCCTTGGCTGCCTCTCTCTAGCAGATTGGCCATCATCCAGAAGAGCCCTTTCTGCTTCTCCCAGTAACTTTAGAGCAACAAGGTACCTACTCTCTGTTATGAACCCTAAATTGAGCAGCTGACGACACTGTGTGAACAAATAATCATGGCGCTCAACTGTACCACCAAGGAGCATTTCATTAGGGTAATGTGCCAAAGCATGCAATTTCTTATAGTCCCTTTTCCAGCGATCAAGGACATATCTTGATGGGATCTCAAACATCTCCTGCAACTTAAACACAGACAATGCATGCCTACATAGGATGCCAGTGAACTGAAAGAAACCACATTCACACTCAACAATGAGCTCTTCCTTACAAAAATAAACTTCATAGGTCCTGCTCTCCGTCTCCTTTCCATCTTCCATGTATGAGCATTCTTTCACTTCAAAAGTAACAAATGAGCCATCAACTTTAGTTGGCATACCATCACAATACATTGTTGCCTTCAACTCATCCTGAAATTTCCTAAACATGTTGATTGTGTAGGCTTTGGCCAGCTGCTCTTCCATGTAGAACTTTGTTACAGTTAATGGAGTTCTATGGGAGGATTCTTCATCTGCTTGCAACTCTTTCTTGTACTTGTTCTCTAGTATCATCTCATATTTACTGAAAAATTGCTTCAACGAGGTTTTTGGGTACACAAACCCATCATAATATGAAGCAATAGACTCCCCACGCTGTGAAATTGACATACCTGCCCAGAATTTGTCTTTGAGATATGCAGGTGCCCATAGCTGCCGATGCTCATATAGGGAACCGAGGCATTCATTTTCTCCAAGTTCATGTTCCTGAATAATCTTCTTCCATTCAGCTTCGAACTCTGGGGTCTTCAAAGACCCATAGGTTACTTTCTTCAGTGCCTTCTTAATTGTTTTGAATTCTGCATGTTCTTTCAGGTTCTCTGCCACATCTTTCATAATACGATACAAACAAAGCGGTGTTTAACTTGCGGAAAAACTTCTCTAATCGCATCTAGAATGGCATTGTAATGCTCAGTGATGATTGCATCCGGATAGCAACCCCTCATACATGCCAAAAATGCTCTAAATAACCAAGCATAACTGTCAGCACCTAGATCTGAAAGTAAACCAGTACCAAACAAAACAGATTGACCATGATTATTCACCCCAGTGAAGAAAACAAGTGGCAAATCATATTTTTCGGTCAAGTATGAAGTGTCAAAGTAAACAACATCACGACCAAAGTAGTCATGAGCTGCCCGTGACCTAGCATCACTCCAAAACAAGTTCCTTAGACGCCCTTGTTTGTCCAAATCTACCAAGTAGAAGAAATTTGGATTCTTGTTCTGCATGCTCCCAAAAAACTTGTAGATGTACTCATCATCTCCTTCCCCGAATTTAAGCCTTCCTATCTCGGTAAAGTTCCCTTGCTCTTTGTCAACTATTGGAACATTCCTGCGTCCTTTTAAACAAGAAGCAGTTTCTCCATTCTTGGCATCTGTCAATTTCTTGTAACAGTTCATGAGTGACACCGAGGATTGGTTTAGTGGATGGTTGTGATCGAGCTTAGCGTCATCAATATGAAGCCATCTATCTTGCCTTAACTTCAACGAAATCCTAGCTGGGCAGTTTATCTTCGCTGTTTCTCTAGACAGATAGCATGCATTTGCCCTCCCTCTCCCTGCTCGACTGCATCCAAGCACCAACCTCCGGCACACCCCCGACTTCAAGTACGATGACTTCAAAATGATCGCTGAAAAGCCAGAATCCGCAGCATACTGCTTGTAGTACTGTAGCGCGTCATCGTAAGTTTTGAATCTCAACCCGACACGGGGGCATTCTCATCAATCTTGACCCTCCCATCATCTTCCTGCCCACTGTCGTTATCATCAACGAGGATCACCTCTTTTCCCTCATGCAACGGCAACTCTGCCGTGGAATTACCTCCCAAATCCTAGCAAACAAACGAAGCATCACAAATTGTTTCCTTAGCACTTAGCAGCAAACATAAAAACTTAACACTTAAAGTAACCCCAAACATTTCTAACCTGAGATTCTTCACCATTCTTGAGCAATGCGCCATTCTCTGGTAGCTCCGAGCTCTTCCCATCCGCACAAGCGGCCGCGTCCTCGATTGGCAGCTCCCCCGGCAACTCCTCTACCATATTCCTTTCTCCGTCCGAAACTTAAGACACGAAACAAACAGCAGTCACACAACTGTTTGGTCCCAAACAATCCCCATTAAGAGTTGCTGCAGCGATTGCAAGGGGCGGCCTGGCCTTACCTTAAGCAGGCGGAACCGGGAGATCCGGGGGGAGCGTGTATTCACTCTTGAGCGGGGCAAGGGCGGTGACCCGACATCGCCGCGCCGCTCCTGTGCAAGGGATGGCCGTCGCCGGCGGCGCGGCCGACAGAGAGGGGTGGGAGGCCGCAAGCGGCGGCGGCGGAGGGGACAAGAGAGCGGCCGGCGGGAGAGAGTCGGGGGAGGCGAGGCCTAGCGGTTCATGGAGAGCAGAACAGAGCAGAGGGTTGTGGTTAGGGTTTTGGGGGATTTGATTGCTTTGGATCGGAGAGGATGGGATGGGATGGCAAGGGAGGAAGAGGATGAAGGGGTGGGGTAGGCGCTGGCGAAGCGGCGTGAGTGCGGGCCCACCAGTCAGCGAAAGAAACTTTTAAAGCATGTCTCCTACTATTTTCTCTTTTTAACGATTTTACTTGCAGACATTTGGATTGGTACATGAAAATGGTACTCCAGTAAGTAAATTTATCGAAAATTCATGCTTCATATTATGATTTTGTAGCCTTTCAAATATGTTGTGATAGAAAATATGATAATTTTGTCTCAGGGTTTTTGGCCTAAATAGCACCGTTGGCGTCGCTTTTTACAAAAATAGTTGTTACAACGCCGTATTGCTAAAAATGATACTACGGACATACCGGTAGCTGACACGGGTCCAATACCATGCCTCCCGCGCCCGGATTTCATCTCCGCGGCATATCCCTAGCACCAGACTTCCCTCCTCTCGACACGTGGCTACCTCCGCACCTTTCTAGCCCAAACAAGCCTGTCCGCTCGCCTCTCGCCGGGACAAGCCCTGTCCGCTCGCCCCTAGCCCGGACGCGGCTTGTCCGCACACTCCTAGACCGGACGCCTCTTGGTGGCACGCATGTCACACAAACAGCTAGCTCTGCTAACCCTCCCTCGCCCGGACGCGCCACGTGGGCGACCTCCGCTCCTCCCTAGCCCGGACATGGCTCCACGTCGGCATTTCCTCTCATCCCACACCCGGATGTGCCTCCACCTCATCAAGCCCACACCTCCCTAGCTCGACGCAGTTTAATACATGTTGCCCGTTCATCACCGCCTTGTGTGTGCATGCATGCAAGCCACGCACAGGAGGGGATCTGATTCCTCCCATCGCTTCGCGATCGATCGTGATTTGCATTGGATGGCTATAAAATTCTGAGTCAATTATGGGACACTTCGCTCACTGTCATCCTCGCTCGCTCTGTCATTTGCAGCCTCGGTCTATTTCGTTTTCGCAGATGATCAAGGATTGTTTAGAGCCGTCATTAGCGGTCATATTAGCAGGTAATTTTTTTCTCATATGTATTTTATTTATTAACTGTGTAGTTAGTTAATTAGTTGTAGTTATTCATGCATAATTAATTTAATCGTAATTAAATTTGTGTTAGTTAATTAGTTGTAATTAATTAGGTCGTAATTAATTAGTTGTAGTTAAAGTAATCTTACGTAATTATTCGTGGCATAGTTAATTTGTTACTGAATTAATTAGTTGTAATTATTTTATGTTAGTTAGTTAATTAGTTGTAATTAATTATTTGGAATTATTTTGTCGTAGTTAATTAAGTCTTAATTAATTAGTCATCAATAATTAGTAGTAATTAATTTAGTCATAGTTAATCGATGTAATTAATTTAGTGGCCTTATTAAGTCGTGATTAATTTAGTGGTCTTATTAAGTCGTACTTATTTATTTGTAATTAATATGTAGTAATTAATTATTCATAATTAATTTAGTGATATTTAATTCATCGTAATTAATTTAGCCCTAAACAATCTAATTGTTATTTTTAAGTCATAATTCTTTATTTGTAATTAGTTTGTGGTAATTAATTAATCCTAATTAATTTAGTTGTATTTAATTACTCGTATTAATTTAGTCACAATTAATTTAGTTGTACTTAATTAGTTGTAATTATTTTGTCATAATTAATTAAGTATTAATTAATTGATCGTAATTAATTAGTCGTAATTAATTTGGTCATAGTTAATTAGTGTATATTAATTTGTTGTTTGTATTTAGTCATAAATTTTAATTTGTAGTAATTCTTCGTCATTATTAATTTATATTCACTAATAATTTGTGTCTTTCATCTCTTGCAAATCATGTCTCTACCAGAGCTACTGGAACTCTTCTACAACGAGCATCTCTAGTGCAAGTTGTGGATCACCGGGGATGCGGATAGCCCTCCACCCCTCGTGCTTCGGTCCCAGAAGCATTATTGATAGCTCGACGCTCGCTACATCCCAATGCTTCAGGACACGGGCTTGTTGCCCTTTGCAAGGCTGCTCTCGGTCGAACGCTACTTCACCCTAAACGGGTGTGGGGACCCCTAGGTTATTTCCATAAGACCAAGGCATTCTCGGCCTTATTGAGGTAACTCGGTCTCATGTGAATGGATTCCAACTTAACTTCATCTAAGCGATATGCTTGATTGAAAACTAAAGCCCCGACAATCATGTGTAATGCACCTCTGCGAGTACTGCATGATAATCGGTTCTCAAGTGGTCCAAGCACTACACTTAGTAAGTTAAATTGGAAGCCAAGGATAGCGAGCATGAGATCACTTTGGCTCCCAAGATCAGCAACCAACATGCCCCAAACTCACATTTAGCATTGATCACATCCATACAACATTCATACATTCATAATTCAAAAGACATACATCATAATAGTTCAAGTCTACAACTATTACAAGTGATCGACCTGCCAAATTCAAATAAGAACATAAAGTAACAGCGGAAGCAATGTAAATAAACCAAATGTGCAGTATGGTATGCCTCATAACCCATCGACAACCGACTGGGAGTTAAATAATAGCACTACTCGTCAGTGTCGCCTAAATTGACACTAACGAACTCATCGGGCTCAAAGTCTTCCTCACCTAAAATTGTAGCAACCGGGTTTGAGTACAAATGTACTCACAAGTCTTACACAAATAAAAATTAGTTATGCTAGAGGTTGTTCCAAAGGATGGCAAATAGGGGTTTAGTTTTGTGAAAAGACACAACAATTTTCAACCTACACATACTAATTTTTCATTTGCCATTTTGAAATCAGATTCGAAGTAGAAGTAAAGCATGTGATAAAGTAATAAATTGAATAACAAATAAATCAAACAAACAACAAAGTGCCAGCCCACTTTGACACAACAAAATACATGACATCCCATTCATGGCGAATACCGAGTTTACCCACAATTAAAATACAAAGTCTAACGATAGTAACTCCCGAACTCAAGCAATTGTCCATAACCATGGACACGGCTATTCAAATATTTTTATCTCTACAGAGGTGTACTACTTTACCTAGGCCACTCGATTAGCCCGTAAGCCTCCAGATGCCTCCGAAAATAGCATACTTCCTTAGGTATGCCGACTGGGGATAATCGAGATACGATCGTTTTTTGCAAGAAAATTCTATTGAGTTAGGTCCCCCATGTGAGATGTTTCCTTACTTAGTACAAGCAACGTATAGCACTTGCTAAGCGGCTCACAAGTTGTATTAGAAATACCGATGTAAAGTAAATAATGAAAAATGGTACTCACTTGCACTCTATAGAAAATTACATCGGTCCCTACGGACAAATGATCAACACAAGTGCCCTTACACCACCATGAGACTTCACCCAATAAAGCCTTCCCCCTACTTGACCGTACAGTATCCATATCCCGTGTGTGGTAGCATGAGTTTACTTGAATCAACGACGTTACTAAAGTTTGGTCCTTAATGGTCCGGACAAGACAACCACATATCCGATCTCATGCACGAAGGCACCCTCACTAGCAACCACTTGTCCAGACCCAAAACTCACTTAAAATGACAAAATTTATCTCATAAAACAGATACGAACATCTGAAATAAAATGAATATAAGAAAGTGAGTGTTTCCATAATTATCGGGTTATTCCCAACAATCAAACTACTATTTCTAAACTTGCATGGCTAAGCTAAACCCAAACAATATATTTCACACATTCCTATCTTAAGCATGTGGCATTGGAATAACTCAAGATTAACCTCAATGAATAGGATATAACTAATCTACACATCACAAAAATAGCGACATTATCAAAATAGCATGCAAGCAATTATCATTGCACTAACCTAACAAAATTGGGATCAAATATGATGCAAAAGAAAGTTTAAATGATGCTTGCCTTGCTGGTAGTTTAGTTGTTCACTCTCGGTGGCATACGAGTCAATATCAATAGCCACGGAATCTATAGAATTAACGATATCGATAAGCACCGAGAAATACTTCAAAAATCAAAGTGCTAAAAAATGCATGATTTTCCTATAGTGGCTAGTGCGTGATTTTATGTGAATTTAGGTGAAAGAATTATTCCATTTGGAGCTATTATGTGAAAGTTATATCAATTTGAATTTTAGATTCCAATATGTCTTAATTCATATAATTTAATTATTTGGTCCAAATTTGTAGAGTAGTAGGGGATACAAGGATTATACAGATAAATAGAGAATATTATTACAAGTCCAAAATATCTGGGTTCATCTTATTTGGAGTTTTTATGAATTAGTAATGCATTTCCAAAGTTATCAGTCTTTTTCTATTGTAAAAATAATAGAGTTATGGATTATTTTCCAAAATAATATGCTCTGCTATAGAGACAAGTTTGAAACCAATTTTATAATACAGTTCATTAAAAATGAAAATTATCAGCACTGGTTTCATCCATTTTGGAGTTGAGATGAATTAGTTATGTATTTTTGAAGTTATTCATATTTTTTAGTGTGCAAAATAATAGATTTCGAATTTTATAAAGTATTGAATACTTTTTACACCGGGCGCTGCGCTAGCCGCAGCCATAGACCGGTGGGTTCCCAAGAACAGTGCCATTTTCCTTCTAACTCGGATTTTAAATTCCGAACTAATAAGCGGGCCTCAACCGTCATAGACACGGTGCACATGCACAGCGCATGGACCAGACCATGAGTGTTGGTCCACCGGTGCATGCCCCTGTGAGCTAATCTACTTAAATCCTCGGGTCCACTTGTCATACTCGGATGGCTAATCAAATCCGCAGCTAAACGTGTTTTCTGGCCAAGATCTTGTCATTAATTACTAATCAACAGATCTTAACCCTAATTGTTGTGCTACAGTGTTGGTCGGAAGCTGCCACGCGCTCGCGCATTTGGCCATGAGATGGCCCGGTAGCTCGCCGGCGTGGTGGTTCTCGTCGGCGTGAACTAAGGGTCGGAATGGAAAGCTATGAGTCGTGCACACCTCATGGTGGCGGTGGCTAGGATGACCTGTACCAGCGGCGAGCGGAGGTGACCTACGACCCTAAGTGCATGTCGCAACCCGGTTCATTTTCCAGCTAAAGAATGCATGGACAAGCTATGCCACGACTCAATGAAGCTTACCAAGTGAAAAGGAATGGCCGGGGAAGCTTGGTAGCGGCCCAACATCGACAATGGCCTCGGCGGTGCACTAGTCCACGAGGTGAAGCCACCCTACGCCATGAGAACAACAAGGAACGGTTGGGGAAGGTTCACGGGGTAGTGAAGATGGTGTAAATGCAGGCAATCGAAAGATGGCTCACCAAGATGACAATTGGATGATGAACAGTGTTGTCGGCCAAAAATGGGGCTAACTCGAAATTCAAACGCTCCTGTGAAGCAAGCAAGCAATAAGTTGAGGGGAAAACTTAGTTAGACCCTAAGACACATTGTGACGCGCAAAAAAATGGAGAGGATCTCACCGGAGACGAAAATGGCAACAAAGGTTAGTACTGGGCGTGCTCTAGAATCTCCAATGGCACTTCGTTGTTCCGGATTCTACAACCGATGACAAGCATTGGAATTAGGAAAAATGGACACGGCACGCAAAAGCAAGACTAGGGGATGCCATGACTTTGAGCTTACCCAAGAAGAGAGCAAGAACAGCTTCTTCTCCCTTGGCTGCCGAGAGGGAGAATGGGTGAATCGGGAGGGTACGAAGAGTATTATGCTTGGGCTAAGACGGAGATGTAAGCGGCGTCAAGTGGAGATGCACGAGGACTGGTCAGTATGGGTGGCGTGGTCACAGCGATGACAGTATGTGGCAAGGCTCGGCGGGCGCGTGGCGAGCGTGGCCTGTGCGTTGCGGCGGAGGTTGAAGATAGGTGCATAGAGGGCAAGCCCACCGGTCAGAGGCACAAGGCGATGCGTCTCGAACGAGAGGTTTAGGTCGAACCCAACATGAGTCGGGCTCGGTCGGTGCCGATCGGACCGATGGTCTAGATCGTCTGATCTGGATCGGACGGTTCGTGCGCTAGCTGGTCTAGTCGAGTCCAGAGGGAGGGGTGCGAGTCAGATTGGGTTGAGTCCGGTCGGATCAACAGTGTTGAGTCTGACTTTAATCAGTTTGACCAACAAGCAGAAGATTTGACCAAGCTTTAAAAATAGAAATCAAATTCCTAAAATTCTAAAATAAATCAGAGGAGTTCCTGGGTTGACCTAGTCCCTAAATAAAATTTTAAATCCCCCAGTTTATGTTATATTTTGTTCAGTTTAAATTCAAACCCGAGATAGGTTATTGGATTGAGTTTGAATTTTCCGAGGGTTGAAACTGTTCCCAAAAATTTTAGAAAAATTATATTAACTCTTGATAATTATTATAGTATTTGAATAAATTATTTCTAGAGGAACTTCAGTAGCATTTGTTTTAGTTTTCTTTTGAAGTTTACTTCTTTAATTGGATGTTTAATATTTGAACAAGATTTTTCAAGTGCAATACTTAATGCAAATGTTTCAAAACATGATGCATGCTCGTGAGATGCATAATATTCCTCTTTATTAATTTGAGGATGTGACAATGGCAGTCTGATGTCGGCACTTGTCAACAGGTGGAGACCCGAGACGCACACCTTCCACTTTCGGTGGGGAGAGATGATAGCCACTCTCCAAGATGTCTCATTCTTGATCGATCTCCCGATCAGGGGTGAGCCACTTGTTCTAGGTCGTTCATCGACAGACTAGAAGGCCCGGTTGGGGTATCGGTTTGGCATACCTTTCGCGGACAGCGCCCATGGTGTCCCTTGGATATGGCTGAGGAATTTCAGTCATTGCCCGGCGGATGCACTTGGTGAGGTTGTTAGGACACACCTTGTCGCTTACCTTCTTCATTTCTTGGGTTTGTCCCTATTTCCCACCATATAGGGCGATTGGGTGTACCCCAATTCCGTCCGCAGTGCGAGTCTTTGGCTGACGCGGAGGCTAGAGCAATGCCTAAGTACAGTTGGGGATCAGTCGTCCTTTGCGCCACATACAGGGGGATGTGTGACACTTCGCAGCGTGACACCGGTGTGAAACCAATCCTTGTCGTCTGCTACGTGCTCCTACAACTGTGGAGTTGGCAGCGCTTCCCTGTTGGGCTACCCTCCTTCGGGAAAGTAGTGCACCCATACCCTGAGTTGCAATCTGAAATTTGAAAAATAAATTTGTCGAAATATCATAATGCACATTGTAATTTGTGAATTAAATGTCACGCGTGTTTGGTACACGTAAGATACACGTGCAACATTTTTGGAATCAGAAAGAGGAGGATCGAAATTAGTCTTCACGCCGCATCAGCCCCTTCCCCTTTGTCTCGTGACTGCCTACGGCGGCGGCGAGTGTCGAAGTCATTCATGACAATTCGTCATTTCAAATGGCGACATAACAATTTCGTCATTTCAAATGGCGACATAACAATTTCGTCATTTCAAATGGCGACATAACAATTTCGTCATTTCAAATGGCGACAATAGCCTAGTTCTCTGTAAAAAAAAATCGACTATTTTTTGTTGTAAATTTCTTTTAAAACAGTATTATTTCAAAAAAAAAATCCTACCTACATAACCAGTTCCAAAGCAGCCTTCACGTCAGGAAGCATAGCTAGTACGCTATTATTTGCAGGCAAGCTCTTGCTATGAAACGAGCACAAGAAATTGGGGCAGAAACGTCAAGATGTGCCTGCAGGAGCCTTGGCTCCGTAGCCTCCGACGTACGGAGAAGGAGGAGGAGCAGGGTAGCCCATGACCGGGTAAGCCTGCGGCTGGAAATGCGGTTGCCCCATCGCGATGCCCGGCGCGGCGAACTGCGTCGTCTGCGGTGCCGTCTCCAGGTAGACGTAGGCGGTGATCCCGCAGACGTTGGCGATGACGGACGCAACGGACGCTGTCGAGAACAGCCCGCCCTTGGGACGGCGCAGCCGTACAGATCGCGGTAGCGCCGCTGCCCCCTCGTGATCAGCTCCCTCCTCGCGCTCGCGTTCCGCCACGCGCCGTACAGGAACATCCCCGTCGCCGCCGCCGCCAGCGCCCTGCGATGCGACGATCAAACACGTACAGAGATCGAATGGCAACGCCAGCTAGTATAGCCTAGTGCCACGAACCGTGCGATACGACGTACCACGAGATGGCGGACATCCTGATGGCGACGGAACGCTTGCGCTCGGGCGCGAGCGCGACGCGCTCGCGGGCCTTGCCGCAGCGGCCGAAGCAGCCGCTAGCCGCGCCGAGCACGGCCTGGCCGGTCAGCAGGAGCAGCGCCGCGGCCATCCCGCAGCCGAGCGCCTGCGTGCTCCGGTACACGCAGTACCTCCCGTCGAACCCCACGAAAGACTGCACCGCCGCGCCGATCACGTGCCAACTTCAATTAAATCAAGGCAACTCTGCAAGAACTGAAAGGCTAGCACGGAGATCGAGCGACTTGCCTTGGACTGGGCGCCCTCCGCGACGAACCCCAGGATAGCTGCTACGAGGCCCAGCACGGCCACCGCCACGCTTATCAGCACCACAGGTGTCTGCATCCTCTCTCTCCCTCTCTCTCTCAGGCTCAAGAGTGTACTACGTGTGTATATGTAAGTTCCACGAAGGATGGATTTAGTTTGTGGGTTGGATTTATCCTTACCGCGTGATGACGTACTTTAATTTCCTGTAACTGCACTGCAAGGACAAACTGAAGAGTATTAAGCAATTTTTTTTTAATAAACCGGCAGGAGGGTTATCTGTTATATTAATAGAGAAGAAGTGGAACGAAACCGTACGGAGTCAGAGTTAAAGAAAAAAAAGTTTTAATTACAAAGAACTAAAAAACTCCAAAGATTTAGCCCTCACAAAGAACCATACTCTTCCCTCCTCTTTAATCTTCGCAAAGAGGTCTAAAGGTGCTGTTGATTAGCACCACATGTCAAGTTCACTCAGCAACTTTATACCAGATCAATATACTATGGAACGCCACCGACGAGGTCCATCTCTCTCTCTCTTTCTTTGAAGGCAACATCTCAAGTTCGCTCAGCAAGAATCGATGTATCAACTGGCCGAATTTTCTTTGTTTTTCCCCACATCCTGTTCTTTGGACTAATGAGGAGCTAATTAACTTCGCTTGATCAAGGTGGCAACTAATAGAGACTGCAGAGTTGACATTTAGAATAGGCTAGCTAGCATAACTAGCAAGCTAGCTGCCGTGAGCCTGCGACTAGAGCTGGGCATTGAGCCGTACCGGTAGGTTCACCGTGCTTCGAGCCGCGTCGTGCCGTGCCGGCTCGGTCCGGTCATCCCGCCGTGTCGTGCCGTGCCGCTTGCCCCACCTCGCCTTCAGTCGAGCCGAGCACGGCCCAAAGCCCGTCGTCTTGGGGGTCGTCGTGCGTGCGATCCCAAACCAGCCCAAAATAACTATAGGCAGCAGAGGCGATGGTGGCAACAACCGCCATCTTCATTCCTCGCGCCGAGGAGAGCCAAGAGGAGGAAGGCGTGGGGGGAGAGAGCGGAGAGGAGGAGGCGGTGCTTGGGGAGGAGGGCCGAGGGTGGAGGGCTGGAGGCGGTGTGTAGGATTGGGGATATGGATTAGCCGGGATTGGGGTTAGGGTTGGGCTAGGCCGTGGGGGGGGGGAGAACGGGATTGGGCCAGGCTACCAGGCCAGGGAGGGATAGGATTAGGTCAGGACGAGGGAGGGATTGGAGGATTGGGCTTTTTTCATGCCTTGTCGGCCCAAATGGCCGTGCCGTGCCGCCTACCTGTGACTATGCCATTCCTATCCAAGGCTGGATAAAATGAAGTTTTTTCCCTTTTACGAAGAAGAGACAGTGAGGCAGACATGTAAGTTTCATATGATTTCATTCGTACGTAGGACAGGTAAAATGCCTAAATAGTCAACCAGGAACCTGGTTTTCGAGGAAACGAAGGACGTTTCTTTGGTGAATTTTTGGCTCATTTAGCGCGATTTTAATTCGTAATAGTAAAAATAGCTCTCTACAAACGGATTGGTAAAAATAGCATTCGTGTCACGCTCAAAATACAAGGCAGGGGCCTACCGTGCCCCACTGTACGGTAGGCCACGTGACGGTCTCCTATTTGGCGGTGGCTGGCCTGCCGCGTCCCTATTGCGCGACAGGTGGCGTGGGCAGGCCGTCTGCCGCGTGGTAGGGGTGCAGCAAGCTCCTTGTCGTGTATTTTGAGCGCGGCACAGGTGCCATTTTTACCAATTTATTCGTGGGTGGCTATTTTTGCTATGGTGGTGTCTAGGGAGCACTTGAGTACTCTTTTGCTTAAAAGTACTCAAAATTTGGACCATGAGATCAGCCTCGAATGGATCGCAACTCTCCTCCAAATTATTTCTTAAAAAACTAATTGAAAAAGAGCAAAGTTTTGAGTTGAAAATTTCGAATAACATGAAAGGTTTTGAATCGAAAGTGTTTCAGATTATTTTAAAGTTTTAGAACCAAAAGTTTTTTTAACTAGTTGAAAGTTTTTCGAATCATTTGAATGTTTTCGAATCATTTGAAGTTTTTGAGCCGAAAAGGTATTTTTGAACTAGTTGAAAGTTTTATGAATCATATGAAAAAAAAATTTGAATCGGAAGTTTTTTGGACCATTTTGAGCACACATATTGATGAAGATCCAAAGGACAGAAAATCGAGTACACTCAACCCAACGAAGCACCTGACTACTCCTTAGCAATTTCCTTTTAGTATTTGGGTTCAAAATCATGCTAAATGAGCCAAAACTCTCCTTTGGTTCACATTTCACAAGATTCCAGATTTTAAAAAACGATCAAGAAAACTTAGGTCAGCAACCACGAAAATCAAGTACATAAAACAAACTTAACATTCAAATGTGCAGTACCTTTCAGCTATTGATAAAATAATAGACGGGATCCTCTAAAAAAACAAAAACAGACGGGTTCAGAGAGGTAGAAGTCAAACGTTTGGTGGAACTAACATCATACGAACATATGTAATCAATATACCCTTACAGAAAACAAAGCTAGTACTATATCCTTCCAACCATGAAAGAGTTGACATTGCCAACCAGAAAATCCATACAAGTTATTTAACTTAGAATATACATCTTTTCTCCCGTTTTTAGGATAAATTTCCACTTCATTAAAGCAAATCCCCATATTCTTTTTTTGTTGGTTGTTATTGTTGTTCTTTGATGGAGAGAGAAAAAATCCCCATATTTGTTTTGTCATGAGAGTAAGCAGACACGTGCGAACGGCCCACTTCTGCCTAGGGAGACTAATGTTCGAGTTGTCGAGTGGGAAGGCGATGAACCTGCTCTCCAACTTCGTTGCCGCGCCGTGCGTCCTGCGCTAGTCATGGCCAGGCTGCAAGCTGAAGAAGCAACTGACTAGTGACCAGTAATAGTACAGTACTACTACATGGTACGGTGGTAATCGACCGCGTCTTCACGCTCCGCCTTGGCTTCCCGGTCTCGCACGGCCCTTGCAGTCCTCCTCCCACTCTACGACTGTCGGATTAGAGATAAGGATCAGAAGATGCGTACAGATGGCTCACTGACTGGAGTGATTGATCAGTGAATGGACATTTCGATGCTGACTAGCTAGATTGATTCAGCTTCAACTCGTCTCGGATCCTCTGAAATTTCTTCTGCTCTGGTGGTAACAACACCCCCTTTTCGGATGCGGATGGGTTAGAGATGAGGATCTCATGCATTGAGGAGGAGCTGGCTAGGGATGGCGCGAAGTTAATATGGGAATTGAAGATGGCATCTAACTTCACCTCTCTTTTTTTTTCTCAAGTGAACAACACGCTTAAAATTGTGGTATTGCGTTGGCAGTTGGCAGGAGTAATTGGCGGAAAGGTTGGCGAAAGAGACGAGTGATTGGAGTCGCTCCACTAGTCTGATTTTTATGCAAGGCTCCGTGCGCGCCAGAAGAAGATTGACTGCTCAGTGAAAGGCAAACCCCTCCCTCCTATGCTTATGGCTTCAGCAATCGACTGCGTTTTTTAGAGAGGAAAAGTTTTAGATGTGCTCATCCGTCCCGGGAATCTACAATCCCGTAGAGCATATTCTTCAATTCTAAGGGTATGTTTGGTTATGTGCCACACTACGAATTAAACAAGTTTGATCGAGTTAGGTGTATGCTACGAACCAAACCTATGCCAAGATTCGTTTTCTGTTACTTAAGTCTTACGTGTTAGTGATTCAAAAAAGCGTAGCAATATTCTTTTTTGCTCACCAAAGTGTGGCGCCGATTTTCATGAACTAACATTTCTGATTTTTATGAACTAATCTTAAACGAGTTTATAAAAAAAAAAATAGGGCAACTCAGACAACCTTAATATATAAACAAAACATACCTCCTATCGATGTCAATTGTCATGCAGTATTTCCAAGTTCAGCGAATCTGTAGAATGTGGTACTGGAGATGCTACGGCTGAAATAATCCTTGTGGTGAACTGATGCCGGTCATGTGGTGCTTGTTTCTTTGCAGTCAAATGCTCATTAAACAGTCAGCTAGCTAGTCGATGGTGGACTCCCAGCACACTAATTCTCGGCGACAAAATGTAAGTCTGCGTGGAACTCGTCGCTGGTCATCGGTCAAACTCGTGCAGAAACTGCCTGTGCTGCTGCTATACACTCGCTGTCTTGGGCCGCTGCTTCGTCCATATATGCAATCGATCGCGGAGTTTTCGGCCGAATTGGCCGTTTTTTCCAACGTATTAGTAAAAGCAGCACTTGTCACGCGCAAATTATAAAAAAATGATGCTCCACCATACTACACGATTACCGTGTGGGAGGTCAGCTTGAGACGACACATGACCTCTGCTGCACAACCATCGTGTCACAGCGCACCTAAAAAAAAGTATACCTAAATAGCTTTCGAGAAAATGTGCTGCAGTGTGGATACCTAAATAGCTTTCGAGAAAATGTGCTGCAGTGTGAAACAGTGTTGCTATAGCGATCCATACGGTGTCCGTGCAGCTGGGGCCGTATGTCACCTCACGACGACCTTTCACACAATGACCATACAGTGGAGGGTCGTTTTTTATTATTATTTGCACATAACGAGTGCTACTTTTTGCTTAATACACCGGCAAAAACGGCCAATTCGAAAAACTCATCGATCGCTTGACGCTTGACACGGCAAGGCTTTCCCTGCAACCTCTGTTACACGGCGATAAACCGGCATTTCTGGCAACGACTTTAATAAGTTCTCCTCTGCCAGTCGACGGCGTGGCCTGGATTATGGCCTCGTCAACATTAAATCTATAATGCTAGAATCTTGTCTAGATTTCACACGAAACTATACAATTCCTCCGAGAACTGTATCGAAATTCTCTGAATTTCCTTTTCTTTCTGTCGAGAGTTTTGGTCAGTAGTGCGGTCGACATGCATGCATGATCTGGGCCTTGCCTAACTGTTCCCCGATCCTAACTGCAAATAATCGCAAGCGAGCTTGTGACATGGACCTGAAACTAACGTCGGCCGCATGCCATGGTTGAGAAACTGTCGCTGATGAGTTCAATATGAGCGATTACTTCGTAGACAAACTCAGAATCGTAAGAACAATGCAAGAATACAATAACAGAATAGTAGATTGAACATAGAGATATTGAGGGCTTCTTGTTTCTCTTTATTCCTTCTTTTAATCTATCAATCGTTTACAATGAATAGCACTCCCTATTTATAGGTTGGTGGATAGATGAGGAGTCCACCTGGCCCAGGACTCTCTGGCCTGGACCCGATTTCTTAACACTTCCATTTGGGCACTCATCCGACATGTTCATGTCTCGTTAAAACTCCATAAAAAACTCAGTGGCAAGAATTTGGAAAAAGAGTACATGACATGCGTTCCGCTGCGTTGCACGAATTGCCTCGTTAAAAAACTTAGCCGAGAAACTTTAAGAAAACTCGTCAAGAGAAAAAGAGTGCAATCCACCCAATTTCATTTAATCTGCAGGATTTATTCTTTGGGTACTTGATCTTCGTGATCAAGCTTTAATAATTAGTTCGTGAAGATTCTCCTCCTGAATTCTGCACTTCTCTAAGTCTCATCATTTCAATTCCACATGTACATCTTTCAAAGTTACATGCTGGAAGTTACTTAGTGAATAAATCTGCAAGATTTTCACATGACTTAGTATGCAGTACTTTAACTTCGTTCATCTTTTGCAATTCATGAACATAGAAGAACTTGGGGTTGACATGCTTTGTGAGAGGACTCTACACATAACTCATCTGCACTTGTGCAACACAAGCTGCATTATCTTCATAGATAATAATGGGGGTTCGCGCGGTATTCAATCCACATGACTGCTGAATGCGGTGAATCATCCGTTGAAGCCAAACACATTCTCGTAAGGTCTCGTACAGTGCTATGATTTCCGAATGGTTCGTCGAAGTCGATACAGGACTCCGCTTAGACGATTTCCATGAAATTGCAGTTCCACCACATAGAAATACATAGCCTGTTTGCGACTTGACTGTATGCGGGTTCTATAGGTACCCGGCATATGCATAGTCATTCATAGTTAGGTCTTCGTTCTTTCTGTAGAACAGACCAAGTTCTTTGCTTCCTTTGAGGTATCGGAAGATATCTTTCATTCTTTGCCAATGCCTTTGATAAGTTCTGCATTATATCTTGCTAGTAGGTTAACGGCAAACGAAATGGCCGATCTAGTATAATTTGCTAAATACATTAGTGCTTCTATTGCACTTAAGTATGGGAATTCCGATCCCAGGACTTCCACCTCCTTTTCTTTAGGTCTGTACGAGTCTTTGTCTTGCTGCAAAGATCTCCCGACCATTGGCACTTTCGAAGGGTATGCCTTTTCAAAATCAAACATTTCTAACACATTCTAAGTGTAGGTTGACCAATGCTCTAAAATCCCTTCAGGGGTATGCTCAAGCTGCAAGCCTAGACAATATTTGGTTTTACCCAAATCTTTCATTTCGAACTCCAACTCCAGGTAAGAGCTTGCTTTCTTAATACCTTTCAGGGTTCTAATGATATTCAATCATCTTCATACACAGAGATTATACAAAATACATCCTGAGATCGTTGTATAAATACACAGGGATAATTCTCATTATTCGTGTAACCTTTCTTGCATAGAAAGTCGCTTCAAGTGATTGTACCACATTACATCATTTGCTTAATTAAATGCAAAGACTTTACGAGTTCCTTTTGTCTGATTTCGATTTGCTCCGTTTGGCTTGGGACAGGGATACATTTAGGTACCTTCATATGAATGTCCGAATCCAATTTTCCATAAAAGTGTGCTTTTACCACATCCATCAATTTCACTTTTAATTTCAAGTTTACTACCATTGAGATTAAATATCTGAAGGGTGGTTCCGCCCATGACCGGGGAATATATTTATTCATAATAATCTCCTGGACGTTAAGTGAAACCTTGTGCAACGAGCCTTACTTCTTTTCATTTCTCTTTCGAACAAATACTCACTTATACACTACGGGGTGCACATGGGGAGACGTGCGGCTTACAGGCCTAAGTACTTCTTTTTTATTCAGAGGTAATAATTCAGTTTCTATTGCCTTCTTCTCAATCTGATCTTTTCTTACATTCAGCCGACAGTCTAAAATTGATGAGAGTTGCTGTGAGCAGGACTACGTGTCCCCAACATGCGGTTGGTAAATTACAATTCTTCAAAGGTGGTCGGGCAATAAATTTAATCATTTTAATTAATACCTCTGCTAGTTCATTCTGTGTGTGGACATGCGGTATGGAATGCTCAACTTTAATTCCATTGCCATACAATAATCATCAAATGCCTTTGAAATAAACTCTTCAGCGTTGTCCATTCTGGTGGACTTCACATTATGATCAGGGAAATTATTCTTAATTATCTGTGAGATTAGCTTTACAAAAGCGTGGTTTCTCGTAGACAATAAATATACATGCGACCATTTCGAGGAAGCATCGATGAGCACCATAAAATACCTAAATGTCCTTTACAGGGGTTGTATTGGACTGCAAAAGTCTCCCTAGATACGGTCCAGGAATGCAGGGACTTCATCCTTCGCTTTCAGAGCAGAAGGTTTAGTAATTAATTTTCCGGTGGCACATACTGGGCACACAAAATCTTCCTGATTCGGGAAATTCTTTATATCGATATTATGTCTCTGTGAATTGTTAATTATATTTCTCATCATCCTAAGACATGGGCGGCATAATCTATCATGCCAGAGATAGAAAAGTTCAGAGCTTCTAAATACGGTTTTCAGGGCAGTATAGGTTGCAGATACCTTAAAATTAGTGTAGTATAGCCCAGTTTCAAATGAAGGAAGTCGTTCTAATACCATTTTTTACTTTTTCACGCTTTGTAATGAGTAGGTATTCCTTACCATACTCTTCTTTAGTCTCTACGTGAAAACCGTCAGCGCGAATATCATTGAGAGTTCTAGTCGATTTTAGGTGCAACAATGCCTCTTTAATGACCAATGTTGTACCCATTGGGAGTATAATTGTGGCCCTTCTTGAGCTTATTATACAAGCATCGTTGCCCGCGATTGTCATAAGACTACCAGCATTCTTACTGATCGATTGAAAGATTTTCGTCTCTCTCAAGATGGTATTCGTTGTGCCGCTACGTGCTAAGCACACTTCCTCCATAGGACGCCACATGCGTTCTAATATAATGTACTTTATTAATATGTAGCAGAAAGCAAGCAATACATAAATAAAATACTTCAGATATCAGAACATAACTTACTATTATAAATACGGAAATAAGTCTTGCAGGACTCATCATAAGAATTCAATGCTTTGCTCTCCTAGAGCTTACAACCATTATTCAAAGAATAAATTAATTCAATGTTCTGCTTCAATTATAAACTGCTAGTTATTATAAAAGATCCAAGTGCAATGTGTGTACTAGATCGAATCGACAAAGTATTCAAAAACTTCTGCCTCAATCTGCTCCATGGCGATCTTCTTCTCTTGGGCAGCTACGGCTGCAGCCGCTACGATGTCTAAAGGAGGGATAATGGGGGCTGCTACTAGGTTGTCCACATCCATGAGTGCAACTAATGGGTGTGCATCTTCCGCGCCTGCAATGGCGAGGTGTGCCTCATGCTATCCTTTGCCATTTTTTCTTAGACTGAAAAGCATCATTAACGTGTGATCCACGACCTTACCTTTCGTGCCCCTTTCCTTCGTGAGAGGTTCCATCACCTTGTAGCTGCTAGCATTGGCTTCATGACCAATATTGCTACTAGGCGGCTGTGAGATGTAGTTCTTTCTTAGAACATCATCTTGAGCTTCCGCAACTTACATGGTGTCAATTAATGTGGCATACTCCTTATAGCCGTCTTAACGATAGTTGCGTGTGGATTGCACTGCATTTGGGGTGAAAAGTAGAGAGAGTATTCTCAATCTTTTGCTTATCCGTGATTACATTATCAGAGAGTTGAAGACTTGTACAAATTCTGTACAAATTTCGGCCATGATGGATCAGTTATTCGAACTCCTGGTTCGTGATGCCAGTCATTTCCATATTCATACAAAGAGTTCATAAGATTATTGCTAGTAATTTACATAAAATGGTTGCAAAATTCTCATAATGTTCTTCGAACTCTCAGTTCGTGTTCCTGTATTTTTCTATGCATTTCTCATGATTTACTGCTATTTTCAGTGATTAAAAGTAATATAAACAATCACAGATAATCAAAATAGTAGATACAATACATAAATTGCATAGAAATAACAATAATAAAGTTAAACATGCTTCAAATGCAAAATTTGATTCAAAAATTGAATTCCTGAGGCCCTTTTCTGCTAGAAAATGATTTTTCGGGGAATTCTGCAATTTCTAGGGTTTAAGTCGTGAAATTTCAGCACAGAGAAAAATTTTCGCGTAATTTTTAGAAACTTCGAGGGGTTTTCTGCAAAATTTCCTTGTTCGCAAAAAATCTCATAATTTTCAGAATTCCAAGGGCCTATTTGCAAAACTCCGGAATTTCCTTTTGTCCTTTTTTTTACCGGCCAAAACCCCCCTTTTCTTTTCTTTACCGGCCGAACCCCCCTTTCTGTTGGACCGGGCCCTATTAGGCCCAAGTCGGCCCATTTGGCTGGGTCAAAAGGGGGGCAAGGGGAGTAGGGTTCCATGCCCCTGTGCATTCAAAGCAAGTAATAGGTGCAGTGGCGGCCGTGGCCAGCAGCAGCAACAGCCGTGCCCGTCTGAAGCTGCGAGGCGGCTGCGCGTGGCGGCAGGGCTAAGCGCTCAAGCGGGTGCGGGCACCATCTAGTGCGGCGGCTTCGGGTGACCATGCGAGCCGACGACTTTTGGGCGGCCATGCGAGCCGGCGGCCGGCGACCATCTTGTTGGCGGCTTTTAGGCGACCATGGGGTAACCGGCGACCATGCGAGGTAGCTCCGGGCGGCCATGCAGGACGGCTCGAAGCGCTGATGCTGATGTGGCATGGGGATTTCGCGAGGAGGCGGCCGACACTTTAGGCGTACGGCTGGCCGGTTCAAGCGAGGTGTGTGGTGCCGCGGTTGTAGCCTTCTCCCTCCTTCCCCTTTCTTTCAAGGAGGTGGCTGCTCAAAGGAGCCCGTGCGGTGGAGGTCGTACGGGGCGGGAGGGCCGGCGGCGCGTGTGATCGCCGTGCGAGGGCGGATGCAGCTATTGCTCGAGGAGGCGGCGCCGAAGCTTGCGGGGCCATGTGCGTTTGTGGGGACGGCGGCTTAGCGCTAAGCACAAGATGCAAGTGGTGGCAACCACAGCGCGTGCGGCGGCCTTATGGGGCAGAGCGAATCTGGCTAGGACCAGCGGCTTCAAGTGCGTGTGGGGCGGCGCCGAGCTTTAAGTACGGAGGCGACCGACTTCAAGTTGGCGGTGGCGCGGCCGTACAGGGCTATCGCCCCTTTTTTTTCTGGTTTGTACTGTTCATCGTGATACTGTTCATTGCGGTACTGTTCGTGCAATCCACCGTCAGCTCGGCCGACGACTTCAAGTCGGCTCGCGGTAGATTAGAACGAATTTGCAATTTCCAATCTATGGTACAATCAACATCCAATCATTCGTGCAATCTACCGATCGACATTGTGCCGGCGACTTCAAGTCGGCTCGCGATAGATTAGAGTGGATTTACATCGTAGAATACTAATCTAGAAAGCGAATTTGCAGAATTGAAAGCAACCTAGAAAAATACGATTCAATCTACGAGTGTCGTTCTTCGACGGTTACCTTTTGATTTGAGGAGAGTCGATCGTGCTGATAACGTGTTGAGGAACCATAGCTGGCGAGTCCAGTCCGAGCGATTACCTCATAGATAAACTCAGAATCGTAAGAACAATGCAAGAACACAAGAACAAAATAGTAGATTGAACACAGAGATATAAGGATGTTTCTTGCTTCTCTTTATTCCTCTTCTTAAAACGATTATAATATTGGGGGTCCCCCTCCTATATATAGGCTACTGGATGGATGAGGAGTCCATCTAGGCCATGACTCTTTGCGTTCATCTGGGGCGCATCGAGAGAAAAAAAATGTAACCAAATCATTATGAATTCGTAACACTAACCTAAAACTTACAATAAAAAAGTCGTATGCTTTTGTAGTAAGGAAACTATGTGAGCTGAATGGGCACATACAGAGAAAAAAATTATTACGAATTCGTAACACTAACTTATAACTTATAATAAAAAAATCGTATAATTACGTGGTAAGAAAACCGTGTGAGTTAAACTGAAGGAAGTTGATGTCGCTTGACCTGTCCAAACAACCGTGTGAGTTAAACTGAAGGATGACGCCAATTACGTAGTAAGAAAACCATGTGAGTTAAACTGAAGGCAGTTGGTGTCGCTTGACCCGTCCATACACTCGTCCACCCCTGCCGTTCACACGAATTGTCAGAACCTACTACCGTGCTAGCTAGACCGCAACTAATCCCATGACCCACGCGCTCACGGAAACTAAAGCTTCCCTCCACTCCAAGTCTCCACTCCACTTGCGCTCCCTGCGCTCTCACTACAACAAGTGATGCCTTCGTTCGAGCAGCCAGCCAGCCGTGCCCATATACATACCCTTCTTCCCTTGGCTCTCTCTCTCTTTGGCTTCGGACTCCAGGCAAGCAAGTGGCCGGCTCGATCCCCTCGCTTTCGCTCCCACCATTGATGGACTTCTTGAGCTCCAAAGAGACGCCTCCGCCCAAGTAACTCACTGACCTACCTACGCGCATTCGATTCGATCGAACCCGTTTTCGTTTTTGTGCGATAGCGTTGACAGAATTGTTGTTGTTGTTCTTGACGATGATGTTTGTGTTGTGTGATGATGGGTCATCGATCAGGGCATGGTGGACGGGGGAGACGGTGGCGGTGGTGACGGGGGCGAACCGGGGCATCGGGCACGCGCTGGCGGCGCGCCTGGCGGAGCAGGGGCTGGCCGTGGTGCTCACCGCGCGGGACGAAGCGCGCGGGGAGGCTGCCGCCTCGGCGCTCCGCGCGGGGGGGCTCCGGTCCGTGATGTTCCGCCGGCTAGACGTCGGAGACCCCGCCTCCGTCGCGGACTTCGCGTCCTGGCTCCGCGACGACGTCGGCGGCCTTGACATTCTGGTGAGCTCAACACTTCAGCGACGTGCCGCGGGCTTCTTTTCTCTACTCTTTTTTTTTGCGGTTTATTTCTCGGCTCCTCCTCGGATTCCGTATATTTTCGCCTTCTAATCCGCTTGTCCTTTTCGTCTTTCCGGACGTGTACATGAGCTGTGCAGCTTGGCCTCTTTTACGTTTCATTTCACTCGCATAGTTGCATGTCGAGGAGCCAACAAAGATCCGAATTGTCTGCAGTAACACTGCAGAGAAACACTACGTGCACAGTAATATGAATATGTGTAGTGATTACTGTATGGCACTATACCATTTCACTGTAGTCCAGACACCTACCTGATCTAGTCCGCCAAATTTTGATCGGACGAGATACGCCCCTGAGCTAGAGTAATACTGATCTTCTTCGTTTAGGTCTTTAATGCCGAGAATCTGAGTTCACCGAATGGACTCCAGATTCAATTTTCAGTTTATAAGTATAGTAGCACCAACCAGTCAATAAAATCAATCTATAATTGGCTATCCAACTAGCTAGTTACTAGCACTCCACTACTATAGTAACCAAAGTTCCTTTCTTTCTTTTGGTTTCTGGCACGCATACTTTTGGGAAATAAAAAGTGTTCACGGTAAATAAGGCATGTGGCTAAGAAAGTGTTTGTTAGTGAAGTAACATATGGCCGTGAACTGATAGTGTGATAATTAACCAACGAAACAGCTCGTGTATCTTGGAGAAGAATTTTAGCGGGGCACACTTGCCTGAACAAGTCACCGCCAAAGTTGGAACGAAGTCATCAGAAAACTGAGGGTCAATTAAGTACATGGCACGACGCTGGGTGTACTCGGCCGCTGACCTTTTCCCGGCCTGCGTATACACTGTAGCTCCTTTTTTTTTTGAGGCCATGCGCCCTTAGCTATTGGGACGCGCTTGCTTCCCCTTTATATGTGCGTCGTAAGATAAGAGATTTTGACGCTTAATTAAAACGTTATTGAGATTGCTTAGGTGTGTCATTTATAGACAGCACTAAAGACAGTTTCTACGATAAATTATCTTTTTATATGTCTCTATGGACAACTTTTTCATATACAATATGTCTTGTTTATCGTATTACAGTCGACGACTGCATGAGAGACGGCTTAATTCTATGTACTCCCCTCTCTGTTCCACATTATCTCGTGTCATACACATCAAGACTTACAGATAGTTGACACCACATCATTGTACATGCTTTTAGTAAATTGCATATACGTACTGATACCGCTCTAGTACTTGCCTACTTGGCCCAGTTTTTCTCTTCCGTTCGGAGACCAACTCAGAGAGGCAGAGGCAGGTCAACCGTGTGGAATGGCGTCATCATTCTTCTGAGCTAGTATATTATAAGATTGCAAGTTGTGGCAGTTACTACATTATAATCCAGGTCATCAAGCGTTGATTCAGAACATTATTGTAGATGGGTAGGTTTCTGCTATATATTTCTGTTGACTCACAAAATAAAAAAGAAGAAGATTCGTATTTTTTTTCCTTGTTTGTTCTGCACAGTGCAGATATATAAAAGTGGCCTTATTTTCCTATCTTTGGAAAGCTAGATTAGCACTAAATAATCTTTTTTCTATACTGAAGCTCCTGCAAATCTTTTGACCTTTTGATCCACCAAGTGAAAGAAATTACAACCAGGAGAAAGAACAATGGATAAGTTACTGAACTAGATAGTATCTGTTTTACCTTGGTGAGGACATGTTCCAATAGTACAAATCAATCTACAGAGCAACAGATAACAGTTCTACAAATTAGTATTGGCCAGCTCAATTTCTTATTCAAGACCAGACAGAGCTTAAGAAGTACAGCTAATTTGATCGTGCAAATCAACCGCACGTGTTGGCTGTAGCAGCCATGAACAGAGCAGATAGTGTGCTTGAAACGGTGAGCTATATTCTGAATCGTGGTTTGGTCAGTCGCTTTCTTCATGGTCTGACTCTGATCTGATCGAATTCTATCTGTTTGTTGACTCATCTCTGTCATCAGCTTCATCATTAGCTTATGGAAAGCATAGCTAGATGAGAGCAAAAGCTCCAGAGCACTACCTATACCAGTGCAGTTTCTAATTCTAGACCTATCATCAAAAGCTCCACCGAAAGCGAGTGTTGCTACTGAATTTGGTCGATGTAACCACCTCACATGCTCACATTTTCTTTCCTTTATGGCCAAATGTGCCTTCGAGATTGTTTTGATCTGACATTTTGCAATTCTGAAATTAAGCTTACTGGTCCCTGCAGGTGAACAACGCGGCGGTATCGTTCAACGAAATCGACACTAATTCAGTGGAGCATGCTGAGACAGTCCTGAGGACAAACTTCTACGGAGCCAAGATGCTCATCGAAGCACTCCTGCCGCTTTTCCGACGATCAGCTGCAACCAGTCGGATCCTGAACATCAGCTCCCAGCTTGGCCTTCTTAACGTAAGTGACCAAATGGCTCATAACATTTCAAGTGAATCAGTACTGGACGCTTTATGTCACACACTCACACTGCAAAACAGTCATAGTAGCACATTAGTTGTATCCCATGGGACAATATGACAGGAGAAAAATTAACTGATGATAGTGGCCCTGCCGTTCTGAACCCTTTTGTACCGTCTTTCTCACCAACAGTAATATTTCTGAGAAAAAGCCGGAGTTAGTTTCTTGTCACTCCAAACACCTGAGCAATGTAGCAATTTTTTTGCAAAATGAGGCACCTAACACTTTGACAGCAAGTAAGATTCAGGCTAGAGGTTACATTATAATATATGGTGAGTTTGGATTCAAATCTTTACCCTATCTTCTCTGATGCTTCTACTAATTGTCAAGTAAGTTGAAACTATGCACCTGCAGATTAATGAGCGCACATGCCAGTGTTGAGTTAAACATTTGTTTATTTCTCGTGGGTCAAATCAAACCATCGATGTTTAAATAAACATCATTTTGATTAAGAAATCAAATAGCTTGACTATGAGCTCATCATCATCAGCTGGTTAAGAGACAGATCGATAAGGTCATTTCAATGTCTTTGTCATAGCACATGACATCATTGATGCCCTGCCTGCTACCCTTTGTCCACACCATGAACTGTCCAAACTGCAAATCCTGAACCAAGCTCGAACTACACACCCAATAGGAAAACAGAAGTGATCAAAGACAACGAGCTATAATGAATGGCGAATTTTCAATTGCATAATTTAGATGTTAGTTTCAGACACTTCATTGTTCTTCTGTGAGATGTACAAGAATACAGGTCTCTAAGACGAAGTTTCCATTTTTGCTGTGTCTTGATCTCTTTGCAGAAGGTGAGGGACCCGTCGGTGAGGAGCATGCTGCTGGACGAGGGCAGCCTGACGGAGCGCAAGATCGAGCGGATGGTGTCGCGGTTCCTGGCGCAGGTGAACGACGGGACGTGGCGGGAGCACGGGTGGCCCGCGGTGTGGACGGACTACGCGGTGTCCAAGCTCGCGCTCAACGCCTACTCGCGCCTCCTTGCCGCGCGGCTGCAGGGGGGCGGCGCCCGCGTCGCCGTCAACTGCTTCTGCCCCGGGTTCACGCGGACGGACATGACGCGGGGCTCGGGCCGGCGCACCGCCGAGGACGCCGGACGCGTCGCCGCGCGGCTCGCACTGCTGCCGCCTGACGAGCTCCCCACCGGCAAGTTCTTCAAGTGGTGCACGCCGCAGCTCTACTCCAAGCTGTGATGTGAAGCTGTGTCTATGCATCGGTGATTTTTTTTTCTCCACTCACGTACTTATTGCCGTGTACAAAGCGCATTGCCACGGGGAAAACGATGAACAATTACGCACATTAGGAGATGGTGTTTGACGCATTCGGAGATATCAATACTTCAGTATCTTATCTTTAACGAATAAAAGGACTAGTTTATCTCCGCAGCCGGACGAAGTCTTTCCTTCCGTGCGCGCGGTTAGTCTCTCCGTCCCTCTCGGCCTATCAACATGTGAACCCACTCTAACAGAGACAATGTCTCGCCTTGTCACCCTCTGTGACTCGTGAACGCATTCATGTCCCCCACTTCTTCCGTAACCACTTAAATCGTCGCCGTCTCATTTCTTTTTTACATGCACACACCGAAATTCGTCGTCGTCTCACCCCTTCCTGTCTCGCGCAACGACTTGCCACCTACGACGGCAATACTACAGAGAAGAAACGGTGGTGCCGGAGAAGAGAGGTGAGACAGCGACGGCGCACAAGAAAAAGGCAAAGACGAAGACGTCTTCCCTTGCCATAAGAAGTGTGGTTACAACTTACAACGGACAGTTAAAAAGTTAAAAACTGAATCTGGTAGCACACATCAACTCTGGTCTAATGTTGTCACAAACTCGCAACAGGTGAACTAAAACAATTCTCTCACGCTGTCTTTCGTTGATCTGGTGTACGTAAGTTACAAACTGCAGCATCACGATTCACGAACATCAACAACAAATTTAGCTTTGTGTACGACATGGAAGGACCAGCTCATGCACGAACAACACGAATAAGCGCGGTTGAAGAGTGAATATTCAGAAACAAAATTATCGGATGTAAAGGTTTTGAGGTTGTATTCACTCACAGAGTTCTCAACGCAAGAAGTTCCGGTGCCTCAAAGTTGTTGACCTGGTGCTCTAAAATCCGGAAGGCAGGAGCCCGTCGAGGTGCAAATCCTTTATGTAGTTGACGGTGCAGGGTAGTTGTCTGACGGCGGATAACCTGCTTAAGCGTGGGTGGCCGCACCAGCCTTGCCGCGTTCTCTGTTCTGCGGAGCCGGAGACATGCCTCCACAAGGTGCGTTTGGTCCCGCCTTCAAGCTTAGCTCAACATCCCATTCACAACCTCGGCTGCAAATGAGCAGGATGTGGTGGCCTGGTGGTGCGTAGAGAGGAAGCTCTTCCTCCAGGAATTCTGTCGATCTTTCGACTCTTTGGTTATCCTTGTGTTCTGGCTCATTTGGAAGGAGCGGAACGCGGGCCGAGAGCAAGCCCGCATCTCAACTGTTGTGGGGATCAAAGAGGAGTTATGGTCTTAAAGCATATATAATGGATTTATGTCAGCTGTCTATAACTATTGACACGCAGAATTTTTGCTGACGTGAATGAAAGAAAATAAAGAGAGAGAAAGATGTTGTCTACAATCAGAATGATCGTATAGCCTGAAAGCAAGAAAAGATTAAAAGATTGTGTGTTACTATAAAGACAACTAAAAAGACAAAGAAATTGCCTATACCATCAGATGAAATTATCTTTAGTGATGTCTACAAGTGACATAGATAACTGTTATAGACAGTAGCTGTCTATATCATTATATATACCTTTAGTGAACAACAGTGTACTTTTAAGGAAGAATCCAACTTGTAGTTTCAATGAGCGGCTCCGTTTGCATTTATAAGAGCGCTCATTCTAGCATTCTAGTCTGTGTGAGGCGTTGGCAACTTTTTTGTAGACTTTATTGTACTCCTTTTTGGTTCTTTGCCTTCTTTTAAACAAATTCAGCCGGCGGCCGGCCCGGCAAAAAAGTTGTTGACCTGGTAGTAGACGGGCAATCAAGTCCAAGCAAAAACACAGGTTCTGTAGCAGAAGCTACACAGATTCAACTCCTCTATGACCTCACAGACTAAACTTTCTGAACAATGCCGTAGGTTGTAGGGACGACAGCATTGAAAGCGTCCATTGACCAAAGGGAAGCACGGGGATTAGGAATGGATTATCTTCTTAATAAGAATATCTATTTTTTTAAATAGTTGATTAGTTTTTTTTGTATAGGGATTAGGTAATTGAAAAAATTATCTATTAGTTAGGAAGATTATCTACTAGCTAGGAAGGTCATCTATTAGTTTGGAATATCATCATTTAGATTGATTTTATCCATAATTGTTAGAAGAACCCTCTATATAAGGAGGCATATTGTAATCGTTGGTATGAAGCAATGAGAATACAGTAGTCTAAGTCTCAATCCCCTTCGTCTCCCCTAGCAGCCGACGCCACCCGGCTATCCTCCTGGTGATGTTTACCTTTATGATCTAAGGATCATAACAACTTAGTATCAGAGCAGTCGGTCCTTTCCCACGACTTCTGCTACCAGAGTTATGGCGACATATCATACGACCAGACTTGTCGCTAAGTCGTTGGCCATGATAAAGGCTAATGCCAACAAGATGACCATGAGTAACAACGACAACGACAAGAAGTGTAATACCCTGGATACCGATAAGAGAGAAGCTTATTCGGGAGAGGGAAATTAGTGTAATTTCAGAATTTTTAGAAGAATTTTGGAACTTGGGCCTTTGGCCCAAGCTAGGGCTGCATCTTGGCCTGCCTTTTGTGGGCCAATTGGGGGGAGACGCCCCAAAGGCCTTGCGTGCACCCTTCCCACCTTAAACCCTAGGCTGACCTCCTCCTCCCTCCCCTTTCCACCCAAGCCACCACTTCCTCCCCTCCAAGCCGCCGCCCCCTCTAGCCATTAGTGCCGCCCCCTACTGCTTTTGGTGCCGCCCTCCTTGCCCTTGGTGTTGCCCCAACCTGCTGCCGGCCTACACGAGGAAAGGTGAAGGAAGGCTACGGGATTTGCTGGCCAAAAGGGATGAAGGAAGGAGTGGGAGAAGATCTTCTTCGTGGGGATTGTTCGGCATCTTCCTGGGGTTCTACAAGGGTAACGATTGATGTTCTTCGCTGGTTAGATCGTAGTAGATGCGTTTTTGCCATGTTTAGTGGATCGAATTCCTGCTGCGATTAGAACAGATTCTGTCCAATGGTTTGTGCGACAGTTTTCAGGTATTTAGAGTCCGAATTAGATGATCTCATCACCTAGAGTTTTGTGGGTTAAGCCTTTAGCTTTCCACAGGTTCTTTAATCACAATTTTTGGTTGAGTATTTTCCAAGTTATGATCATTTTCGTGGCTGCTGTCCTGACACCTGTTAATTCATAATAGAAACTTTATCTGATAGATTAGACTCTTTTATTGGCCGAATCAGAAATGTTGCCCAAAACAAATTCTGTAGGTAATTTCATCAGCTTTCAGGATTGTTAAAGAACACCCTGTTTGGATCTGTAGAACAAAAGTTATGTATGTTTCAATTTTACTGTCAAGATTGTATATCGGGTTCTAACAGTAAATTTAATCTGTGTGCCACTTTTTTGTTAAAGGCAAAATCTGAGTATCATGCCAACTAGACTTTTGAAGGTTATGTTCTTAGCTTTCCAGCATAACAAGAATCTTGGATTTTGGTTAGTCTAATCAAAAGTTATGAAATTTATACTAGTGCTATTTAATTCTGCTGGACAGATTATATATTAGATTTTCATCTGATTGTTAGCCTAAGTTGTTGGCTGAATTAGAAGATTCAGCCAACTAGTTTAATGTAGAGGTTTTCGTCACCTTTCCATAGGATCTAAGATCACTCTTTTTTTAGTCTCAGAGCAAAAGATATGACGTTTTTATTACCGTTGTCCAGTTTAACGTCCTGCTAGACTGTCGTTTAAATTGGTCGGAACAATTATACGAACCTTGGGTTTAGGAAGATGAGAGTAAGTGTTGCGACTAGCGTCTTATTCACGTTATTTCTTATTCAAGTAATTAAATTGTGTAGGAGGAGGGAGTTCGAGTTTAGTGGCATCCTCTTGCCTCATAACGCTTCGCAGCGCGGAAGGCAAGTACCTTGTTATTCATATTGTTTGCTTGTCGTTCATACTATTATTTCATTCTATGATCTATGAATAGACTTTAATGATTCTTGTTCTTCCTACGTGCGTTAATCCATGCTTCATGATATTATGATTTGCATATTCATATTCATTCATTAAAACATATGTTCATGAATCACCCACGGGAGTGGGAATTAAAAAGACCCATAATTCCAATATGGGCACGTAAGACCCACCATTCCAATGTGAGCAGATTTGGATCCCCGTTATGAAACATTCTTCATACAGGCATTGGATCCCCGCATTTTGTATAATGCGGGCCTAAGTGAACACCGACGGGTGTATCACTGGCTATACCAGTATAAGCAGAAGAGAAGATTATGCATTTCATGCATTCATATAATTTATGTCATTTTACATTCATATTCTATAATGCGATGTTTACGTTCTTATGCAGTATTGTTCTTATGATTCTGTTGTACTTGCTGAGTCATGGACTCATTCTTGCCTGTGTTTATTTATTTTAGGTGAACACTGATGACGACATTCTTGGGAGAGAATAGTCACGGATACTGCATTCACTTCACATTATTCACTTTTAATTATATGAACTTGTCATTTCCTTTCATTCATTAAATATTGGATTGTAATAAATGGAGTATGATGGTTGATGTTATCCTTCACTATGATTATGGATTTATGGTTGATTCAATAACTGCATGTGATCCTTGAATAGTTTATTGATAGGATTATCTTATTTGACTCAGCATGCTTGGGTATTTAGAATTAGTGATATGTTGTTGAATTCAGATTAAAATTCCTGTATTCGTTCTATTAGATGTTAATCTTTATGTGTTATTAGTTGAAATATTGTTGAAATTATTCCGTATTGTTGTTGTATGTTAGTCTTTTATGTATCATCTTGGTTTTCGCATAGCTAGGGTGTTACAAGAAGATGACGGCCATCTTCCTCGACATGCATACTACTTTAGAGAAGATGATCGCGGGTCAGAAGGAGAAGGTGCAACTAGAGGCGGCGGCGTTTCCAGCAACCAACCAAATATCTAGGCGTGCATCTTTGACGCCAAGACATCAGATAGCAAATGGCGTGTACTATAGCACCGTGGTACTGTAGCGTCGCGAACATTAGGCAGTGTTTGTTATTTAGGAATATATCTATTAGGTGTTTGGTATTACCTATTAGTTAGGCAAGTTATTATTAGATTGGATTGTTAGAGATAAGTTTTCTTATAGATTATTTATTAGGAGTCAAGTCGGATCGTCCCTATAAAAAGGGAAGCATGTATGTATTATCAATGAAGTAAGAAGAACAAAAAAAATAATAGTTCATCCCGTCTATGTTTATCTTCCTCCTCTAAAGTCCCTTCCCCCTCAAGCCGTCGCCGCCCGGCCGTCCTCCCGACGGTGTTTACCCTGTAATGATCTAAGATCATGACATTTGATATCAGAGCCACTCACTATAGCTTCCGGTGCCGCACTATCTCTCTTAGAGAAATTGAAGGCTAACAACGAAGAACAGAATGTCTTACTCGACAAAATGACTGTTGTCCATTGGAGTTTCGTGGATCTTCGTCCACGTGACGTGACGTCATCATCGTACTCTCTCATCAACATAGGCCACCAAGGACTTCAATAATGACCACCACCGTAGCTCGAGGACGAGCTGCCTCGTCACGATGGGTGTAATGTCATGATCAAATATCTAGGCATGCACGGTAGCATGCACACTGTAGCAATGCGCGCACTGTAGAGCCATGGTACTGTAGTGCCGTGAATATTAGGCAGTGTTCAAAGCATCCAAGTTCATACAGACACTAGCCTACTTAACTGTGTATTGTGCTGGTTTAATCATTTCATATGCTTAATTGCTCATGGAAGAAAACTTGAAAGCAGTGGTAAGACCTGAAAAACAGAGAATTGAGGAGGAGCAATCGGAACTAATATATCCTTCTGAAGGACATTAAATTGGAGATACTTGAGCAATTCATTGAACCAACCAGAATGACAAGTGACTATGTGATATGTGAGTGGTCTTACCACAACGTGATATTCTCCTGGAATATTTCGGTGAATCAGGGACTGTGATTCCATCAAAAGAACCGGGACCTGCAAAAACAAAAGATCAAATGCTACTAATTGAGCGATTAATCTGTAAGGGTTTGTTTGGATGGCCCGTGGCCGGGATTGGCCCAGAAACCTGCCCGATCCATGTGGGAAGTTTTCCCGGCCCATGTAAAAGCCCGTTTGGATGTGCACAAGGCTCTGAATTTTCCGGCCCAGTCCACTCCAACCCATCGGAGAATCCAACCAAGCCTCCCCACGCGTGGCAAAGTTTCCCCGACGCCGCTCCGTCTCCCTGTGGATCTGCTTCCGTTCGATTTGCGCTGCCGCCTCCTCCGTGCCCGGTCACCTTTTTCCACGCCAATGGCTCGTCTTCCTCCTCCGACTCGCGCCGCCACGCCACGCAAAGGAAACGATGAACAGGGAGGAGGCGCCGAGGCGGTGCGCCGCGCGAGGGAGGGAGCCGGTGGCACGGCACGGCTCGGGCGGCAAGCGGGCGACGGCGAATAGCAGGGAGGAGGAGCGCTCTGCGGTGCGCCGCCGCCACCACCGCCCCCTCCGCCGTTTATACCCGCGGGGAGGGGGGGGTGTCCTCTGACGAAGGCTGCGATTGCGTGACCGGAGCAGAGGACTAAGGAGTGGAGTCGACGACTATGGCGAGCGCGGGGACCTGTGGAACTCGATGCAGCGCCGCTAGCCTCCGCCTCCTGGGAACCGTGTGTAGGAAGAGCAGTGGAAGACGGCGGGGTTCCGAGTGGAGCGGCGGCCGCCGACTACTGCGACGGCTGCGGTGAAGAAACCGCTCGGAAGCGAGAGGCGCACGGCGGAACGGCGCCGCGGCGCGGAGATTCCTCTCCTCGGCTCACTCCACGTGGGCTCCGCATCAGGACCGCACACGTGGACTCCATCGGACGGCGAGGGCGGGGCGAGCGGACCGGGGGGCACGAGCCGCACGACGCGCGCGCCTGGAGCGTTGGATCAGGCACGAGCAGCGATCCAACGGACGGGACGGGTCTGGGTGAAAGAGACAAGAGCCTCGCCTGCGAAGTTGGTGGTGCTATCTCTGCTGCATGCAACTATGCGCAACTACTTTTGCTTCTCAAGACTCGAGCAGAAGCGGAAAGGTGAGGTGAGATCGGTCTCCCCCATCTCCCCTTCCCTTTCCTTCTCTTCTCTAGTTTTGTCCGCCTCCGTAAGATTTTTTCTTCTTCTCTAGCTTTACGCCCTTCTCTTCCATCTCATCTTGCTTCCATGCATGCATCCTTGTTTTGGTGGTGTTGCTGTTGCTGTTCTTGATCGTTCTTATTGTTGTTGTTGAGCGCTGCTGATCGATCGAGCAGAGCACTGTGCGTCTCTGTTATTCAATATTGTGACCATTTTGCGAGGTTTTTTAGCGCTCTTCGATCTTATCTCGTGTTCTTGCACTCTTTTGTTGCTGCTGCTGCTGCTATTCGCCAGATGATCACCATGGCGGCTAACGAGCACGGAGACTCCATGGTGATCTCTGTTCGCCTTCTATTCTTTGATCTCACTTGCTCTTTTGCATCCTTTTTCCGTTGTTGTTGTTGCTTATGCTGCTGTTTTGTTGCTGCTTTTGCAGTTGGTTGTGGTTTACTGTTGGAGGAGAGGGCAACGAGCACCGCATCTCCATGGTGATCTCTGTTCCTATCATCTTCTCCGAACTGGATGGTCTTGATCTTACCATCCGTTTCTATTGGCGTCTCTTCTTGTTGTTCCTGGTGCTATACCAATGTGGTGCATGGCGATTGGCGACTCGACGATATCTGCTTGTCTCTCTTCTCTTATTTTTCACTTTATTTCCCGTTTGGGTATATATGCTATTCCAGAAATGGCTGTTCTGCATGTGGATTTTTTTTTCTTTCACAACGTGTGTATTTATACCAACCGTCCGTTTCTTGATTCTGGCCTCTTGTTCTTGATGTTAATGTGCGGGCTCAAGTCCATGCATGTTCTTGATTTCGATCTACCCGTCTCCCTTGTTTTATTACTTTATTTTCTTTCCTGTTGTGCTAAAGAAGTCCTCGTTTCTTATTTCCTAATGTGGCTTTACTCGATGCTATCTGTTCGTTCTTGCTGTTGAGTGCTAATGTGCGGTGCAAGACCAACTATCTCTGTTGAGTGATTGGTTCTTGCAAGATTGAATGGTGCCTTCTTGTTTCTTACCATCTTATTTGCTTGTTTACTTCCCCGTGACTGTGTCCGGTGTCACATTGTTAAGTAGTTCGTTACTGGAAAAAAAAATATATGTAGCGTGTCATTGGAATTTCACATGAATTTAAATTTTGGCCTCGTGAAGATTTCCACCCTTTTTAATTCTTCTTTCTAAGTGCTATTGTGCACTGTAAGCTGCTATCTGACTTACTGAAACAATTTTTTGGGTTTTCTTTTTGGGTTTTGATACGTTGAAGAGCTGGCCATTTCTTGATGTTGGTTTGCCTTTTGTTTAAGACTAGCTGGTTCGTTCTTGCAAGATGGAACCGTGCATTCTTGTCTTTACCTTTTTTTTTTCGTTTTACTTCTTTTCTCACTTTGGAATTTGGTGTTAGGATTTGGGTTTTACATGACGGTGCTACTTAAGTTTTTGTTTTATTTTATCAAGCTTTCCGCTATTTATGCGATCTGTAGTGTACTTTCAGTATAGTCGATTTACTTTTGTTGCCTAGTTTTGTTGATAAGATTTCTACGAAATTGTATTCACACTAGAAATTTTCAGGAAAGCAAAACCCGCCATGGGTGCATCGAACAGCCGTCCTGTAACATCAAAGTTTACCGATGGAGAAGAGAATGACATAATTAAGTATGCTGCGTCATCTATGCAAGGATGGCGTACGAAAATGGAAGATACTGTGAGTAATCTTGCGGCATTTTGTAAGATTATTGGGATGATGGTTCTACAAAAATATATGATCGACTTGCAAGTAATTGTGGTGAAATACTAAGCTTGATTTGTACCATTCTTATTCTCTAGCGTGCAGCTATCCTAGATCTAGATGGCTCCACATCATTCTTTGGTGTTTATGATGGCCATGGAGGTTTGATCTTCATTCTCATCTTGTAACAGCAAACTTCAATCTTTCCAACTGTTAGCATAACTGACCACTTCATGCATTGATTAAAATCTCATGGAATTCACAGTCCTCTAGAAAATACAGATCGTGTGCATTTGTGAGTGTTAAAAATTGTCTGCATGCATGCTTTGGACATTTTACTATTTATGTTTTAATTTTCAGCTGCCAATACTTCAGAATTCAGATAATCATGATGACACAATTATTTAATAATGCTGCAGTTCAACATACAGAATCAACTTAACTAATCTATTTTGCGTGAGTGCCCACAGGGATAACATTAATTATGGGGAAAAATTTGAAATTGCAAGGGACCAAACATTTCATGGATGGGAGTAGAGAGAAAGGGTCATAATAATTAAGAGGATATTCACAGATTGGCTCTTTTTCTTTTGAGAGAGAGATAGGTTTATATTAGCAAAATGTTCAGTATATATATGCTTTCTTTCAAATGATACCTATTGAAGGGATATTCAGCTAATGGTGTTCATAACATTCTTTTGATATATAAACTTCTATGCACACAGGAGTACCGTAGATGCATCCTTATTTTTCTGTTATATAAGATGGTCATAGTGAGTTATTTGTTTTCTGTTTCAGGAGCTGAAGTAGCATTGTATTGTGCGAGACAATTTCATATTGAGCTTGTTAAAGAAGCAGACTATCACAACAATCTGGCTAATGCAATGGAGCGTGTGTGTTTCAGGTTATTTTGTAGATAATTAGTTCATGTACTCTACATGTTAGGCTACATAACTTCTCTCCTTTATCAATAGTGAGAGGCGAAAGGGCCAATGTTTCAACCATTTTGTATATAGTTGCACTTGTTCTCGGAAAACAAAATAGTTGCACTTGTTGCAAGTGCAACTACGAAATGTGTAATGGCTGTTCCTGTTTGATTGTTACAGAATTGATGAGCAGTTGCAACAATCGGATGAATGGAGGGAGTTAGCTAATCCTCGTAGTAATGGCAATTGGATACTCAAGACTGGTGTTTGTGCTAACCTTTGGCCTTCAACGGAGGTGATATATCAACTCCTGAATGTTCTCTAAGCATCCAGCTGTTGAAGAAGTTAATCCAAATTTTTATCTCTTGCCATATAGCATGCATATTATTATCTGTAAAAAGGAACTGGAATGGATGTGTATTATATGGAGGCTCTATTTTTCTTTCTGGAGATGTGCTTTGGAGTTGGAAGTGATATATTTAACAGCTATCCTCAATTAGTTGTTACGTTAAGTGCCTGGTTTACCGAGTTGGAGACCAAAAGCTTCTTAAGTATTCATTGCACCTTGTTAGTTATCCTACTTCCTCAAATTAAGGTATTATGTGAGATATCACTTTTTTCTTTTGAATTCGTCATTTCTTTCTTGCACTGGTTTGCTTCTTTTAACAGAGGGCACATAGAAAAGGTTTTTCTTTCCCCCAGGTGGTGTTTCTGACCTATTTTTTGGTAGCCTTTTCTTTCATTTTTTTTTGAATTGTCTGTTATATACCTCAGTTTGGATTCCCCTCCCCCCAGGCAACCCCTTACATTGGACCGCAGAGCGAAGGAAGCACAGCATGTGTGGTTCTTATTAGACACAACCAGATCATTGTTGGAAATGTTGGTGATTCTCGTTGCGTACTCTCAAGGAATGGTCAGGTGTAGTGACTATTTTCTTGTAAAATGTCTCGTTGTGTGGTTCTTTTGTCATAACAAATGCATTCATATGGTGCCTAAAAGTTATGCTTATTTCCATTGTATCCGAAGGCAATTGATTTATCCGTCGATCACAAACCAAACCTTCGGCCTGAAAGACGGAGAATTCGAAGAGCAGGAGGACAAGTGTTGAGGGATAGGTTTTATCAAGTACAAGGAGGACGAGTAGTAAGGCAACAATGGGGCACCTATCGTGTTCAAGGAATTTTAGCCCCCTCCAGAGCGATCGGTATAGTCTTATCTGATTTCTTTTTGGTTGGCTGTATACAATCTATTGCATTGTAATTGGCGTTTTGCTTACTTAAATTTCAGGTGATTTTGCCCTCAAGCAGAACAAAAATTTGCCTCCTGCAGAACAAATGGTGACATGCAATCCTGACATTCGCACTGTAAGTGTAACTAAGTTGTCTTATGGGAGTAAAAGTTTGTTTCGTTGGGTGTGTTCTGGTTGAAAATGACTCTTTTGTTAGGTGGACATAACTGATGATACTGAGTTTCTCGTTATAGCAAGTGACGGCATCTGGTAAGTCCTCAGCTAAAAATAACAGAAGTGATTATTTTATTATACTTGTTCCCAAGTCCAAATTTTCATTCAGAATATATCTAGAGCGGTTTGTACATTTTGGTTCAGTTAAACTGGATGTGGTCTGGACTGGTATCTTCTCTACTTTTTTTTTCTTTTGAAACGGCGGTATCTCCATTGCACCACCATGTGTAGTTCATTTTTTTATGTTTTTTTCATGCTGAAGGATTTTATCCTGAGTAATGTAATGTCGCTGGAGAGGTGGAAGGTGCTGAAAAGAGGGACATCTGCCGATCCGTGCGTTAGCTAGTGCTTCATAATGTGCAGATAATTATTTAACTTGATGGTTTGGTATCTACTTTGCTTAGTTAGTTGGAAATGGCCATCACTCGCCATATATATTTGATTTGTCTTGCAAAAGCATGATTCAAGAACCTTGGCACTTCATGACCATTTACACCGATAGGAATTGTGCTAAGTTGTAGAATATATCTTGTGCCTGTAGTTTTCTGCTCAGTTGACTTGGGAGAGTGTTAATACTAGTAATGGACTAAACTCAATTTACCACAATCTGCTATACAGCCCATAAAGACCCAGCCACTAGTACCAATTGACACATTTATTTTCTCATCTATTTGATGCTTTTATAGCTTCATTTATATTTCCATACTAACTTACACACCTCTTTTTTCCCACCTTCAGGGATTGCATGTCAAGTCAGAATGTGGTTGATTTCGTACGCCGGCTCTTACAATCTGTGAGTCTTCTTTTGCTCATTTTGTCTGTTTGTCATGACAGTAATACATTAAAAATATTTCTCCTACCGGACGAAGAAGATTTTATTGGGTGCATAATGTTGTTCCAGGACTGACTTCATACTGACAGTATAAAGGACATGCAGAATATGTCTTAAATATAGTAACTTTTAGTACTGAGTCGGACCCGGATTTCGTGAATCCAAATCCTCGTGAAATTACTGTGCTATTCCCGGATCAGTAGCTAGCACTTCACAAAGACACATTGTTGAATCATTCATACAAGCGTAAATGAAATATTAAAATATTACAACCAATCTGCGTAACATAGACCACGCGTCGGGTCGAGTTTTACAAAAGGGCCGAAAGCGAGCCAAATGGATTACATCACAAAAGAGTAACGTGAACTATAGCGGAAGCAAAAGGCGAGGTAGGGCTCATCTCACACGAACAAGCGATGGGGTAACCCGTGTCTGACGGATACCAACGAGTCTACTTAGACGGGCGAGACCTAGACTACGAACTATGCTACTCCTCGTCATAGCCTTGTCCATCATCTTCGGGCCGTCAGAGAAGGCGTAGTCTCCATCGTCTTCATTATCTCAAGGGTTGGGGAGAAGCGAGAATGAGCACTACTACCGTGCTCATGAGCCAACACACAATGCAATTATATACATGCAAGGCTTAACAAGGATGGCTCGGGTTCTTTTATTTATGAAAGCAACTTTTCAAATAACATAATCACAAAGTCCTATCACTTAGCATTTTGAACAAATTGCATTTTAATAAAGAGAGCATGTGCAATAATTATTTTAGTAGAGAATCCATCCGTGGAAATTCTACCAATGCATCCTTTTAATTGGAGCGGCCTCAATAACCACAACCATCGAGCTCGATTGACTCAGTAAAAAATCCAAAACAGGCTAGGTGAGCCCTTCCACCATTTTTCCATACCACCCACAAGGTTTTTGAAATAGAACTAACTCAAGTTATGATTCCCATGTCCGCCTTTGACCAGTAGGCACGGTATTGCTCAAACAGCTTTAGACTCTGCAGAGGTTGCACACTTTACCCACAAGAGATAGTCTACCAAGTTACCCACATGATTCCGTAGTCACGTGGTTGGGCGACCGCCACAAGAACTGTTCTAGCTATCTCGCCCTTTCCGTCAATCCACCCATACGGGTTACGCCCATATGTTGTGCGGGATGTTCACCACAACGACTAGCGCATTGCCCCTACCACAACGTCTAGCGCAAATTGTTATCTTCACCTTTTTGGTGTCCTTCCAAGCCGGAGTATCTCGCACTTGTACGCTTCTTCGTTCCTCCTCGGTGAGATGACATCCAAGGTTTAATAACTTTACTAAGCCAAGTTGCACTTTGCGAGACTTGTGGTTGTACTTGTTTAACACAGAGGTCGTGACAAGATTAAGTCCTTAGGGTTATCTGGACGGTTCATTCCACAAGCCAACCAACCATGTGCTCCCGAGCACCCACCACCTCACCATCCGCCTGCACAAAGCTAGCATTAGGGTTTTGAGGAGGGAAACCAATTTATTTTCACAATCCTTTAGCCAATGGACCACCAATGACTACCCAAAACATTTTATGTTTAAGGAAATGATGATCGGGATATTTTAATATCCCAATTATTTAAGCAAGACTAGCATGTCGCTATACAACCTATAACTAGTATTACCATATAGTTACTAGGGTGACAAGGATTAATGGATTCAAGTTATCAAGGATGGCATAATAATTATTTAAACATCAAGTGGGCATTTAACTACCTTAAGCTTTAACATACATTTGATTAAGAATTAAAGCATGCATTTTGCTAATTTAAAAGAACATAATTTGCATAAAATGTAGGGGCAAAATGATCAAAGTATTGACTCGCCTTGGTTAAAGGCTAGGGATCTTGATCTTGATCATTTATGTCACGCAGCGTCTTCAAATCCTAATCGAGCGTCAATACTGGAAAAGACACAACGCAAAGAGAGCAAATAAATAAATATGAACAATAAATAAACTCCAAATTAATCAAGTCCTATGCCATTAGCAAGATCTTGATTTAACAAATTTTAGAAATTTACTTCATAATTTTGGAGTTAAAATGGAAAAGATATGAATTATCAAAGGTTAGAAAGGAATTAAAAGGGAAAAAGAGGGTTGGGTCCACAGAATAGTGCTGAACCGAGTCCATGTGAACAGGAGGCTCGGGTCCATGGAAATGGTGGACTGCAGGGCCCACGTGGCAGCCAAAGGGGGAAGGGTTTAGAGCATGGCAAGTGGGGCCCTCAATCCCTAACAAATCCCCAATTGATTTCTCAAATCAATTCCCATCCCAATGGCCTGCTCCTTTGCTACACAAAGACAAAGACAGGGAGGGGTAGAGGAGGCGCTTCGGGTGAGGCGGCCCAGCGTGAGGCAGCGGCGGGGCGGCGGGTGGCGGGTGTGTGGGGGCGGCAGCGACGGGAGGTGGTGGTGGCTCGGGAAGGGCGGCGCGAAGTGGCGGCGGCGGCGGCGGCACGGTGGCCGGCGGTGGAGCGGCTCGAGGGAGGCGCAGACCGGCGAGGGAGGCGGGCGGCAGGCGCCAGCGAGGGAAGGCGGAGGAGGCGGCGGGTGGAGCGGATGGCGGCGGCGCTCCTCAGGCGACACGGCGGCGGTGGGGAGGCAGCAGCGACTCACCGCAACAATGACGAGACGAGGAGGCGCGCGGCTTCAGCTCTGGATCTACCGGGCTCGGGCGGCGTGGAGCTCAAGCATGGGGATGGAGGGAGCTTTATAGGGCTACGCGCGGAGGAGGAGGAGGGGCTCGCCCGAGCGGTTGCTGTGGCGACGTCGCGTCTTGAGGCGGCGTCTTGCATGGCGGCAGCACGGAGCGGCAACAAGACGGGTTGGTGCGGCGACGTGACAAGGCGAAAGCACGCTGAGGAGCAGGTGGCTGCAGCTGCTGCTGCAGCAGCAGCGTGTGGCGCGTCCATGGCGACGACCACTGTAGCGACGTCGGGCTGCGTACGGGAAGAAGGAGGGGAGAAAGGCAGGGGGGCCTGGAGGTAAGTCTTCCCCAAAATGTTCGTTACAAGTACTGAGTATATTTCATGTGCATGGGATCTGCTTGGCATAGCTGGTTGACTATCTGGCAGATCGACATCTAAAGTCTACATTTGAAGAGTATAGGATGTTTTGCATTTCATTCATTTGTTGTTAGAATTGTTATTCCCGTTGCTTCGACATATGCTGTGTCAACGCAGGGGCAGACAAATCTGCGCGCCATTTGTGAGGGCCTTCTTGATCGTTGCTTGTCATCGACTGACAACACGACCGCAATACTGGTTCAGTTCAAGACCGGCGCGGGGATCCCTGCCCCGTCCGACACCGAGGCCGAGGTCGACCCCACTGCCAATGCCAACACCGATGCCGAGGTCGACCCCACTGCCAATGCCAATGCCAATGCCAGGCCTGACGACAACACCGAGATCGCCGGACAGCAACACAACCCCGACGCCGAGGTCGACAGAAGGCAACCCAACCCCGACGACGAAACTCAACTCCTCCTGGCTTCGTTCGTGCAAGAACATCTTAATTAGCTGCACAGAGTTTTGGGTTTTGATCAAGAAAGAAAGCTCCAGAGTTGAGAAGGTTACAGTGCTACTTGTCGAAGACGAAGTTGATGTGATGCCACTGCGTAGTAGCAGTTTACCGTACTTTCGTTAGGCCTCCTGGGTACGTTATATAGGAGATTTTGGTTGAGAGCCACTTGGATTCACGCACCTTTCTTGTTCTGATCTTGAAGATGCTTAATCGAGTTAATTAGTAGTACTTTATAAATGCTCAGTGAGTTCTGAACTTTCTATATATGCTAGCTGTGTAAGCTCTGATCTCCCATGGCCATGTCTGATTTATCTGACGTGCATTACGGGTTGAAGCAAACACGAAGTAATGCCCTGTACTGTTTTGACTCGATTTGATCCAGCCGGGGTTATGACGTGAAGTAGTTATTTCCAAGACGAAGTGAGTGGAAGCGGAAGCGCCCACTCGCAATATGTTTCAGTTGACGCCGATGCCATCTTCATACTTCAACCGCGTGTGGGCGCCGCGCGCGGATCCCCGCATTCTGCAGCACGGCGCGTGCGGATTCGAAAAATGACGGCACCAAAGCTGAGAGCGGCGGGCACGATGCCGACGCGGAAACGCGGAGACGAGAAGCTATAGCAACTTAGCAAGTAGTAAAGCCTACAGGCACGCAGGGAGCAAAAAAGGAAAGGGGGAAAGAAAGAAAGAAAGAAAAGGAAGCAACCGCCATGCAGCGTGCGTTCGCATGGTTGCGGTCCGAATACTACTCGGAATCGCCATTCGCCGTGCCTGACCGACCGACCGACTCGGTTTCCAACTTTTCCAGGAGGCGCGATCGAGCGCGTGAGCATTCGTGGGGGACGCGACGCCATTCCCTGCCTTCTCCGTACGTCTTGCACTCTTGCAATGACCACCTCCTGAGTCCAGAGTCCAGACTCCGTTCTCCCTCCCTCCCTCCCGGCAATGGATGTCATGGATCCCTTCACCTACGACGACCTTCTTGCTAGTCCTCCGCCCTCCGCCTTGTTCGGCGCTTTCTCAGGCGACGCCGCCGCCCTGCAGACGGAGGAGTCTACGGAGCTTGTTGACGCCTACCTCCGCGCCATCGGCGTGCTCCGTGCGCTTCCCCCCGCCGACTTCCCTCCCACCCCCATGCAGGGGCGGCGGCGGGGGGGTGCCCGTGGTGCACGGCACCCCCAAAAAAATTTGCAAATTTTTGATTATATATACATATCAACAATAAGCATCAATTTAAGCTCCCAACTAATTCTGTAAGCAGTTTCTGGCCTACCGCATGCATGTTTGACGTATAAAATGGATCCACTACTTACTTTCTTGCATGCTTGACGATACTACGTACCTCTAGCCAAGGCAAAGGACATTTTTGGCTTTTTAAAATCTACATGATGTAAGTTTGACGATACTACGCACCTATGCAATTTTTATGTTCTCTTCCTTCTGCTTTTTTTTTTTCATGTCCCAGTATTTTTTTCATGTTCTAATTTTTGTCTCTTGTCTTAATTTTTTTTTGGTCGTGGTTCTTTTTTCTCTCTGGGCTCAATATTTTAGGATTACGACCAAGAAGGATGTAACCTCTAGAATCCTTACGACCACGAGGGTCGTTAGCTTTAGGGGTTACGACCACAAAGGATGTGTGGTCTTTAATTAAATAAAGTAATATTTAGATATTTTAATCCTCATCAGCTAGCCCTCGAACTTTAAATGAATTTATAGTATGAACTCTTCTCCGATGAAATCATATCGGGCAGGCCCTCCTCCTCCGCCGCCCGTAGCCGAGGACGACGAGAGCGTCCGGAGTCGAAGTCGTCAAGAGGCCATTGCTCGACCACTAATACCGTCACCAAGGTAGGGCAAATGGCAGGCGTTTCCTTGCTTCTCCTCGACCTTCTCCACGGGACCTCCGCCAAGACGCCCGCCGTGGACGCTCTTCTCTGGGATCCGGATTGGATATTTAGATTTGGGGAGCCAGGAGAGGCCGGGCACAGGGGCTAGCAACTAGGGCGCTAGGCCGAGAGGAGGAGCGTCGAGCGCACCTGCCAGCGAGGCGGCCGAAGGCCGGAGGCCGAGCTCACGGATGGGCGCAGAGGGAGCCAGAGCCTGTGCCGAGGCGGCTCCATTTCTGATTTGATATTTGGATTTAGGGGAGCTGGGGAGAGGGGCGGTGCAGGTGGGCTAAGGGCTAGGGCGCTAGGTCACAGAGGCAGGAGCGCTAGAGCGGCACCAGGCCAGCCAGCGGCTGCCAAAGTGGCCGGCACAGGAGGGAGCCAGCGCCAAGCCGAGCTATTTAGGACTCTTTTATTAATGTAAGTTCTTATTTGAACTATTTGTATTGCACTATTAACTAATTTTGAACTTTTTGTGTAATTATGTTGAACTTGTGAAATTACTTATATGTCGTACAAGATTTTTTTTTATTCTTGAAGTGTGCACCCCCATCATAAAATTCCTGACTCCGCCACTGCCCCCGTGTACTCCACTCCCCTCGCCCTCAAGGCGTCCGTAGTGCTCCCGCCCTCGTGCGAGACGTACGACGCCTCAGTCGACGCCCACGTAGTCCAGCCGGCCATCGAGGTGCTCGTACCACCCCGGCTCCCAGGGCGCACCGCTCCGGTCTCTGACGGAGCCACCAACAAGAACTCCGCGACGCGCCCGCATCTGTGCACGCCCTACGACGCCGACATCGACGCCAACTTCCGGGCCACGGAGAAGGACGCCAAGGAGCGGCCCTCGCCAGACTACCTGAAGACGGTGCAGGGGGATCGGATGAGCCCATTGACGCGCGCCTCCCTCGTCCTCTGGATGGACACGTTCACCCGACACTACGGCCTCGCCGCCGGCACGCTCCACCGCGCCGTCTCCTACATATATCGATCGGGTCTTGTCGGTGAGAGTCCTGGCGAATCACAGCGACCACCAGCTCCACCTCCTGGGCGCCGCGGCCGTCTTCACAGCTGGAAAGTATGAGGAACAGCGAACCAGGGGTAAGCTGAATGCCGACGATATCGCGTGGTACGTCGGGTTCACCACGAGCCAGGAGGTGCTCGCCATGGAAAGCGCCATGGTCGAGGCGCTCGGCTACCGGCTGGGCGGCCCCACGGCCTACACGTTCGTCGAGCACTTCACGAGGTACAGCGATGGCGAGCAAGATCTGCAGGTCCAGCGCATTGCGCATCAGCTGGCAGAGCAGTCGCTGATCGACTACCGCTGCGTGAAGCTCCTGCCGTCCGCCGTGGCGGCGGCGGCGATCTTCCTGGCGAGGCTGACCCTGAACCCACCGGCCAGCCTGGTGCAGAAGTGGAACAGGGATCTCAAGGAGCTGACAGGGTACAAGCCCATGGACTTGATCATTGGCGTATATTCCATGTACATGCCGATCCACGATCCTCGCTTCATGATCCTCCCGGTGTTTTTCGAGGACCCCTAGCTAGGAGCAGAAAAAATTAGGGATGCAGAAGCAGTGCTGGATTCATTGTAACTAATGTTCATATATACATTTGGAGTTCCTGCAATGTAATGCATCGAAACTCAGTTTTGTCACGCTCGGTATGACTTCTGATGTGAATCAGGGTTTTCAAAACCGGTTTCAAATTTTTAACGGGGTTCTATAGGACTGACATGACCGATTATCGGGAAATTTGAATTTTTTTGTCAAAAAATTCGATTTTTTAAATAAATAACCATGGAATGTTGTAGATATGAGCTAGATATTCACATATACATGACATAAAGTTGAATTTTATGTATTTATGCATTTAGATAAATTTATTTGAAATAGTGAACCCCACGGGTAAATTTTGGCCGATGTGAATCTGTATGGTGCTTATGGCAATTCATCAACTGTAATGTCATACATCACAAATGGAATACATATTGGAGCTCAATTTTGTTTGTTTGTATGATAACCTGGAACTCAACTTTGCAGTGCTATGTCTCACTTCTTCCAATGTGATATCCAAACCGGTTCAGCCATCCAAAGTACGTTGCACGTACGAATCAACAGAGTTTTTGCTCATTAAAAACATACGAAAATTATGTTGGTAGATCTAAAATATATTAAACTCACAATGGCAAATACAAAAAAGAAAAGAAAAAAAGAACCTCTAAAATATTTTGTTCAAAATTACAAACACAACTTGTTCCTAAGGAAAAAAAACTTATGGGAGAAATTACAATTTTCTTTAGAGATAACTGAATTATTGATTGTCAGGTACGAGCTCAATAGCAAAACAATATTCGTTACATTAACACTGACATGCCTTTCTCTCGTGGTTGAACACATATATTATGTTATTTTTTTAAAAAAATATTTTTTATTCGGAATTACAGAAATAATACTACTTTATTTTTTGACAGAAATAATCATCAGTCGCCGTACCGTTAGGCGACTTAGAACTACTCGCCCAACGACAGAGCAACACGAGTTATAGTCACCCGGTGGTTGAGCGACTTGACTCAGCCGCCCAATGGTTGAGCGACTGATAGCAAGTCGTTCAACCATTGGACGATGTTTAGTAATAACTTTACTATTTAATTAATCCAATTGGAACAATTGTGTGGGAATAAATGTCGAATTTTGTAGGTAATACATTTAGCAAATCATGTTCTAGGATGTTATTTTTTTTAAAAAAAATAAAAGGGTGATAACAAGGTTGGTTGGTCCGTTTGTGATTTTTGTAGAATCTCAAGGGTACGAAATTTGTCAAACTCGCATTAACATTGTGTGATCGTCGTATGTTGTTGTAGCACGCTAAATTTCTGAAGAATTTTGTGGGGACGACCGAGGTAGCAATGATTCGTAGGTACGAAGGTAAGTAGTATTACGATGCGCTAGGAAATTCATACACGGTGGAGAACTTTAGAGAAATGACACAACGATAACAATACGACAGTTGATCCGACAAGGGGTTATATGGCAAGCAGGCTAACGAACCAAGGACGGTACACGTATTCCTTTAGGGAATTATAAATACATGGGACATATGGACGAAGAGGGTTAGACTACTGCGTGGACCGGGGTCATTTGTCCTTCCTTGCGAGCTCGACGTTGTACTCCTCGCTGGCCGCCTCGGCCTCGGCCGTCATTTTTCTCTTTTTCTCGCGCTCTCTCTCGTGAGCCTCGCGCTCCTTGCGCCTACACGCATTGAGATGGACCTGCATCTCCCGCCGGATACGCTAGTTGTGCTCTTCGGTGCGACGCTCCTCCTCCCTCCTCTCGTGGTCTCAGTTGGCATCCCACTCCTTACAGTCGAGAGTCCACTGGTCATGTGGGTGGATCTCTAGGTCAATCCACTTGCGATAGTCACATAGCGGATCTGGGGACTATGGGCAGATGAGAGATGTTGTTAGTGCGAACTTTGAAAGAGAAATGGTAGGGGAACATATTGCTACCTATTCTTACCGACTGCCGATAGCGGCTCGTGTCCCAACGGCGGTCGGGATAGTCGTAGGAGTAGTTCGCGCAACCCCAGTAACACATGCCCAGGCTGAGTCGGTGTTTGGACTTGAAGAACTTTGATCTGTCCCTGCACCAACAGAGGGGCGACGTGTCCCCCTCGAGAGGGTGTTGCGACGAATGCTCGGTTGAGATGTTCTGGTAGGGGTTGCTGCTACAGGGGGCGTCATTGCGGGGAGGTGGCTTTCTAGCACGCTCCTTTTGTTCCTCCTGGGTTGCATACTCTATTTGTATTTCGTGGATCTCCTCTCAGTGCTTGTCCATCTGAGCGAGATTGTGTTGAAGTCTGGATGCAGGAAAACCCGACGTGGAAGGGGTAGTACTTATATGCCGAGCCAGCGCTGCGTACGCAACTGAATTGTAATTCAGTTGAAGGAAATTCATGTCTGCGAGGCAGCGGCCCAAAGGAGACTCGTCGAGTCATGTCGCTGCGCAAAGCTGACTTGTTGGGTAATGAGGCATGGAAGCTGACCCGAGGAATCATGTGGCAGCACTGCGTTACATCTCTGCGAGAAGCAGACTTGTTGGGTCACGTCGCTGTGGGAAGCGGCCTTGTCGAGTCATGTTGTCTTGAAAAGCTGACTCGTCGGGTCACGTTCTGCGTTGCAGAGAGTGGTCACGTCCTAGTTTGCAAAGAGTGGTCATGTCTTACTTTGTAGAGAGTGGTTACGTCCTGGTTTGCAGAGAGTGGTCATGTCCTGCTTTGCAGAGAATGGTCACTTCCTGCTTTGCAGAAAATGGTCACGTCCTACTTTGTAGAGTGAGGTCACGTCATGTGCTGCCGAGCGAGGTCACATCGTGCTTTGCAATTACGACAAGAGATTAACACGACAAATAAAGTTAAAATTTACAATTACGATACAATTAGTTCCACAGTGCTTACAACAAGCAAGGTACTTACTGAAGTAAAAGTTACAACATGCTAGCAGTTCTAATCTTAGTACCGCTACGCACCCAACAAGAAGTGGTGCTACACTTCACGCCGGTGTTCCTACGTGTCGGCGGGCGCCTTGCAAGTTCTCACAGTGTGGCCTTCCTAGCGTCAACGACCGCAATGTCTACCCGCAGCTCCAGCTTCCCCTTCGTCCATATCGTTCCTAATACGATGACTCTGCCGATGGCGCTTCCCCCCCTTTAGCAGGTCAAGATCCAGATTCCAAGTCCTCCGTGCAATATCCAACGTGGCGAAGTTGCCCACAATCCAAAGCCTCTTAGCTCGCCGCACTACGCCTGCTGCACCCTCTTCTTCATGAAGTACTCCGATATGAAGTTCGATGGGTCCATGTGGATGGTCCCGCACACGGCGAGGACATGAGAGCATGGCTTGTGAATGAGCTTTGGCTTGTTGCATGTGCAGCTAGGTTTATTCATATAGTCTTCAAGGCATACCTCGTGGGTAACAAGAGATCAAGCTATCCCAAATCCAGCTCTATCTCGAAGGACCACGTTGAAACGATGCTTCGTATTGCCCATCATGAAGACCGTGTGCGAATGACCCTTCTCGGTCTTGGCCTGCATGTACGCTGTAATCTTCGAGCAGTACGGTGTATGTGGGTTGACCACATGAAGTGCCGCATTTGCATGCCTTACCCTAAAATATCTGATTGTACCGTACAGAACGCCTTCTACGATGGCGATGAGGGGCTGAGAACGGAGGCCCCTAATAATCCAGTTGTACACCTCGACAAGGTTAGTGTTCATTATATCGTATCTTGCATTGTCCGTATCGTACAGCAAGGACCACTTTTCCAATAGCTCGGCCTCAATCCAATGGGAGAAGCACCCGATGTCCCTCGAGGTCCTCCACGTCAAATGGGGAGGGTTGAGCTCCTGCAGTGGTGTGAGGCGTTAGGGTTGTGCCGCCCTAGGAATGAGCGGATGTTTGTTCCTCTCGATGACATGCTTCTTGGTGTGCTCCTCCAATATCTCTCACAACACATCAAATTTACGCAGTTGGTTCTGCATAGCAAGCTTCTTGAACAGGTTCATCAATGGTTACTGCCTGAACTGCTTGAAGAAGTTGGCCTCCAGATGGCGAATGCACCATCTGTTCCTCATGTCTGGCCAAGGGAATGGCTCATCGGGGTCTTGCTGAAGTTTTCGGATGGCCTTCATCATCCCGGGGTGGCGATCATGGATTATGCGACATCAAGATGTGCCCAACTACTCCCTCCTTCAGATGTCGAAGGAACCACAACCAGCTATCAAAATTCTCACTTTCGACGAAAGCGATGGCTAAAGGCGGAATCTAATAGTTGCCATCAACACCAATTGCTATCAGGGTCATGCCCTTATATTTCCCAGTTAGAAACGTCCCGTCCACTGAGATCACAGGCAACATGTGTTTGAATGCATCGATACAGGGACCAAAGGCTAAGAAGACCCTCTGCAATACCATGAAACCTAGCGGCGGTCTTCTGGATGGCTTATCCTTCACAGCAATGTATGTGCCCGGGTTCCTGTGCTGTAGCACCTGGAGCATACGAGGAAGGTTTTCGTAAGCCGCCTCGAAAGAACCGAACCTCCTTTCCAAAGCCTTTTGCTTAGCACGCCATGCCTTCACGTAGCTAATCTTGTACCTGAATTTCTGCTCGATAGCCACCATGATGTGCTTGGCCTCCAGGTCCGTCTTCTTCACTATCTCTCCATACATCACATTGGCTATGAAGGTGGATGTTAGGTTGCTATGCCTCAGCAAAACACTACTGAGCAAGCAGGAGTGTGCCTCCACTTTGGAGACAATCCAGTGAGTCTCGTACTTAGGTCTACGTGCATGCACATGCCAAGAACACCTAGCCTGCTCGCATACCACTGTGTACTGCTCCTGGCTGGATTTGAGAACCCGAAACGTCCACTACATGGACAAAGCCCACATTTTAATGTCATCCTGTAGTGATCCTTTGTCAACAAACATTGCATAAAACTGAACCTCCGTACCATGATACTCCCACAGCGATTTGTGCTTGTCGTGCACAACAAGGCCATCAACGTCCACCCTATTTCATTCCTGCGGGATGTGACCTTCGTCATCCTCAAAAAAGTCATCACCATCATCTTCTAAAGCTTCCTCCTCCGCCTGAGCTGTCAAGTCATCGATCTCCATCTGATGCACTATGCTGTCGACATGCTCCCCTGTATCCGCCTAAGCACTAGGCTGAGCGTGCGGTGTACGATATTCCTCTTCTGCCTCAGCAACATGGGTCACCACGTCCTCTTTTGCCTCAAAAACATCGGTCATCTCGTCCTCTTCTACCTCAGCAACATCGGCCACCATGCCTTCTTCATGAACCACGCGCTGCGCGCCTGAGCTGCTTCCACCAACTCGACGATAGCCGTCGGCAGGGCCTCCTATGACTCTCTTCGGACATAGTTGCACAAGTAGCACTCACTCCGCCACCGCCACCGTTGTTGGGGGAATTAGGCCTTTTTTAAGCGAGCAGCCGGTAAAAAAAGAAAAAAAACGTCGTTCTAACCGCCGTGCCGTCCAGCGCTTCCTTTTAGACTTCGTTGCCTTGGTCGTCGTGCCGTCCAACGCCGCCTACCAATGGGAACTGTTTCCGTTCCTCGTTGCTCGGTGATCTTCAATGGTCTCAATTATCGGGACTGGTTTCAGCATATGCGCCTCCACATGCGTGGTCAGTGCCTTTGGGAGTTTCTTATTGGCAAGTTGCCTTGTCCGCCTCGCCCTGCTCTGCCTGCTGGGCCTGTGCTCCGAAGGATGTTTCCAAAGACGCTCATACAAAGGCATCTGAGATCTTTGAGGATGCCATGGAGACTTTTCAGACTTAGTATACTGCCTACAAGATATGGATTGATGAGAATGCTCGTGCCTCTGCTATTCTGGTTGCTAGCATGGAGGTGCAATTTACTGGGGATGTGGTTGGTTTGGCTTCAGCACAGTTGACGTGGACACATCTGCGCAACCGCTACGAGCCGTATAATGATTCGTTGTATCTTTCTGTTGTGCGTCAGGAGCAGTCACTGCAGCAGGGAGATACCAATGTGGATGAGTTCTATGTCCAATTGTCTGTAGTATGGCGTCAGATTGACTCTTTAGGCCCAGATGTTTATCACGCGTGTTAGTGCTGTCAGCGTCAGCAGTCTCACCTGGAGCTTTGTCGTATCTACGACTTCTTGACCCGTTTCCGAGCTGAGTATGAGCAGACTCGTGCTCAGTTACTGGTACGCCACCCTTGTGTGACCTTGTTAGAGGCCCTTGCCGCTGTTCGTGCTGAGGAGATTCGCCTTCGTGTTGCGAGTCTGCTGTCATCATCGTCGTTTCCTTCGATTTTGGCAGCTCCTCCAGTTTCTACACCCGCTACGTCTCCAGCTATTCCTTCACCAGTGGTGGCTACACCAGTGACAGCTGATGTTGGTAGGGGACTACACTGCACTTACTGCAACAAGGATGGGCATGTTCAGCAGACCTGCTACAAGAAGAAGAAGGATTTACGTCGTGGTAGCCGTCCTCCATAGGGAACTGGTGGTTCCTCCTCTCAAAGGAGCTCTGGTGCTTCTGATTCTCAGGAGTTTCTCATACTGCTGCGTCGCATGGCTGCTCTTGCACCGTCCGGTTCTATTGGTTCTGCTGCACAGCCTTCTAGTGAGAAACCACCTTCTACTTCTTCCTCAGGCATATCACCTTGGATTCTTGACTCTGATGCTTCCTTTCATATGACATCTGATTCCATCAGTCTCACTTCTATTTGTCCTTTAACTGCTCTTATCACTGTTCAGACAGCAGATGGTACCCCTCTTTTTGTCACAGGACGAGGCACTCTTTCGAATTCCTCTTTTCATATTCATGTTGTTTCTCATGTTCCCAAACTAACCATGCAGCTCATATATCTACCGGTCAGCTCACTGATTATGGTTGTCGTGCTATTCTCGATTCTGATTCTTGTTGTGTTCAGGATCGACGCACGGGGACTCTGGTTGGTACTAGCCCTCGCCGCCGTGACTCACAGCGTCTCTGGGAGCTTGACTGGCTTCGTCTTCCTTCCGCTGCCCCTGCCAATCTTGTCGCCTCCACTATCGCCGCCACTTCACAAGATCTACCATCGCGCTTTTTGCTCGAGGGCATCATCGTTTGAGACATCTTTGTGGGTCGCGTCTATCTTCTTTACTTCGCCGTGGTCTTTTAAGGTCTGTGGTCGGTGATGTTTCTCTAAATTGTCGTGGTTGTAAGCTTCGAAATGCCTTCACTTTTCCTTATCCTTCTAGTGAGTCAGTGTCACAGCGTCCTTTTGATCTTGTTCATTCTGATGTATGGGGTCCGGCTCCTTTTGTTTCGAAAGGAGGTCATCGATATTATATATTTTTTATTGATGATTTTTCTCACCACACATGGATATAATTTATGTCATCTCGTAGTGATGGTTTATCCATTTACAAGACTTTTGCCACCATGATCCGTACTCAGTTTGATTCTCCTATTCGTGCTTGGTTTGATTGTTTCTCTTCTGTTGTCACTGCAGCTCGTTTCTCTGCCAGTGCTCATGATCTTGCTCTCTTTATTCACACTTCGCCTCGTGATCGGACGCTTCTCCTCTTATATGTTGATGATATGATCATTACTGGAGATGATTCTCAGTACATCACATTTGGAAGGGAGCATCTTAATGAGTAGTTTCTCATATCTGATTTGGGTCCTCTTCGTTACTTTCTTGGGGTTGAGGTTATTTCTACACCTGAGGGCTTCTATCTGTCCTAAGAAAAGTATATTCAGGATCTTCTTGATGGTGCTTTTCTTACTGATCAGCACATCGCTGAGACTCCTATAGAGCTTAATGTTCATTTTCGGCCCATTGATAGTGACCCTCTTGCTAATTATACTCGCTATCGTCACCTTTTTGGGAGCCTTGTTTATCTGGGTGTCACTCGTCCAGATATTTCGTACCCTATGCATATCTTGAGTCAGTTTGTTTCTGCTCCCACTCAGCTCCAATATAGTCATCTTCTTCGTGTTCTACGATATCTTCGTGGAACCATCACTCGTCGTCTGTTTTTCACTCGCTCTAACTCTTTACAGCTCCAGGCATATTCTGATGCCACCTGGGCTAGTGATCACTCTGATCGCCGGTCTTTATTTGCTTATTGTGTTTTTCTTGGTAGTTCTCTCATTGTTTGGAAGACTAAGAAGCAGACAACAGTTTCTCGTTCGAGTGCTGAGGCTGAGTTGCGAGCTATGGCTTTGTTGACTGCGGAGGTTACTTGGCTACGGCGGTTACTTGAGGATTTTGGTATTTCTGCTTCAGCACCCACTCCTCTTTCGTTTGACAGTACATCGGCTATTAGCATTGCTACAAATCCGATGAAGCATGAGATTACAAAGCATATTGGTATTGATGCTTTCTACATGCGGACACAGGTACATGATCAGATTGTTGCTCTTCAGTATGTGTCTTCAGAACTTCAGGTAACAGATTTTTTCACAAAGACGCAGACCAGAGTTCAGCACAACTTCTATCTCTTCGAACTTAATGTTGTTGATCCATCATAAATTTGAGAGAGGTGTTAGATATATATATATTCTCCGTTGTATAAGGGGTTCCTCGCATATATGTCACCCTATACTTGTATATATATTAATCCATTAGTCTTATAATAAATACAAACGCTATTCAACGCGAAAATATTGTTTAGTGACGCATAGTGCGTTACTCGCAATTTCTTTCCGCGATAATTGTCATCGAAATAAGCAGCCCAGCAGGGACAACAGCCAACAAGCATAACCGAAAGGGCCCAATCGAGCTTCACAGAGCTAGGACAAACCGTTCGCTCCCGATTCGTCTTCAGCGACATCTGCTAGTGACATCCGGCGGAGCCTGCTTTTCCCTGGCGGCTCCCACTTCTTCCTCGAGGGCTGCTTCTTGGCCAGCACCGCCTCCTTCTCCCCGGGCCGCTGCACGGCCTGCTCGTCCAGCACGAACCGCTCCGCCGCCGGTGTTACCGGAGGCCTGGTCGGAGTAGGCACTGCCGCGAAAGGGAGGCCACCGGAATATCTGCCTCTTCTCGTCCTCCTCGGCGTCGGTCCCACGGCGTCGACCTGGATGCCCACAAGGACCTCGTCGTTGGAGCACATCGGGGCGCAGAGACACACCACCCGTGCGAACGCCAACGCCGCCGCCTTCACAGATGAGCACCAGCGCAGCCTCCCCTCCGCCGGCCTCGCCGCAGGCGGCGCGGCTATGGCAGGCTGCATCCACAGGAGGAGGCCATTCAGCGCTCTCTCGTACCACGGGCGCTTCTTGGCGGCGCTCCTCGCGAGCGCATTGGCATCACCATTCCTTGCATCAAATGAACACACGACGATCACGATCAATACGTCCAAATCGGGTCTGTCCAAAAAAAAGGGGTCCAAATCGGCAGATCTGAGTATGCGAATGAACACTCGATATTTAATAGCTTCAATTAGTAGAACTGTGATCTTCTGGTCTTTGAAGAAAGAAAGAGTTGTCGAAAAAACGATAGTTCTTTTGGTGTGTGTGCGTATGATGAACACCTTGGTCGCTGTTGCGCGTCGTTGGAGCCCTCCTTCCGCGGCATCGAGAGAGCTCCAGTTGCATGCATCAAAGCTAAGGGAAACCGATTCCTAGCTATCTCGCGTTTCAAGAACAAACCAGTTCCTATCTGCGAATGGTTTGATATATGTCACTTCATTTAGGAGTCGTACGCATTGGCTAAGCAAAGAAAACATTAATGCTGGATTGCATCCATTGATCGAGCATTAATTTTTTTATTCTGGTGATGTGTATGTATGTGAGCCTTGGTGAAATCCTTTTGATAGAGCAAAATAAAAGAGTGCATTTAATTATGTCAGGATTGGGTCTAAGATTTGCCTTTTTCTTTCTGCGAGAAGGGTCTAAGATTTGTTCATTGATATGCTCAGATTCATTTGTCTATAGAGTATGTATATCTGTGTGTAGGCAATAAAAACTGGATACGTATTATACTTCATTACGTTTGCAAAAGGATTTCGAAGTGTGGATGGTTGGAAATGCAGATGTTTGTGAAAATAAAAGGAAAAAAAAACAAAACAAGCGTGGTCGGCAGGATTCGAACCTGCGCGGGCAAAGCCCACATGATTTCTAGTCATGCCCGATAACCACTCCGGCACGACCACCTTGACGTGGGGCTTCTAACCGTTTTTATTACTTCCTGAGTAAATTTGAGTTTGCATCAAACTTCTCCTTCGAAATGATCGTCTGGATCGAATCAAATGTCAGCATGCTACTGGTCGATTAGCATGGCAATAGACGACGCAGAAAGCTAGCGTGTGGAAGTTTGTAGTGGCCAAACATCGCCGAAACGTACCAATAGGTCTTTCCAAGATATATGCAGCTAGGGGGCAGATCTATAGTATAGTTGTCGGATCCCAACGTACGACCTTATGCATAATCCATGGTGTTACTCTATATATGTAAGAGCTTATTTCATAAGCTCAAGTTATGTTAGTGTGTAGTAAACCCAATAAGCCCAGTGACCTATTTTTTTGGATCCGCGCTAGCACGGGTAGGAGTCGCCAACTTCACCTCTAAGGCTCTCACACGTACATAACGACGAGTTGGGGAAATGAACACCGGGAGCCAAAAAGGATAGCAGAGATTCTATCCACGACTCCGTTTTGTGCGGGTCCGAAAAGGTCCCAGCTTGCATGTGAAACTATCCCTGTATCGTCCTTACTCTACTCAATCTGGACCGCACGAGCGTGATCCAACGGCAGCTGAGTAACCCAACCTCGATGGCAGTCGTCGCAGATGAAGGTGAAATGCCGAAATGGTAACAAAGTTTCATCAAACGGAAGAGAAAAATAATACGCAAGGCGAGGCCGCGGCCACCCGGCCACGCCCTACGCACCGGGGCGCACGCGCGAGTCGCGGGCGCGGCCACTCCCCAACCTAGCTACGTACGTACGTACGTACACAAGTTGGGCGCGTACCTGGGGCGCCGGCACGACCGTATATTTCGGCTGCGAAGCGCAGCAAATCGATCCTCCACGGGTGAGCTAGCTAGAGACCCGTCACGCTTCGGCCGTTCGCGCGGCGTGTGACGGGTCACACGTACGTGTAAACACGGGTGGTACTACGTATACTACTCTACTAGTGCGGTGGGCAGGTCGGCGTGCTTGGCTCGGCCCGGCCGGCTCCAGGCGACGCCGCGCATGCATATATATGCACGAGAGTGGGCTCGGGCGGGCGCGTGTGCAGTGTTGGGCGCGTACGGGTCCAACGCAGGCTTTGCTTTGGACAAATTGCGAAGAGTACAATAAGCTTACGTCAGTCATTTATAGTTATCGCTACGTAAGATTTTTTGCTGACGTGGATGAAAAAGAATGAAAAGAGAGAAAGATACTGTCTACAATCTTGTAGCCAACTATAGCACAAGAAACAAGAAAAACATTAAAAGACTATGCGTTCTATAAAGACAATTAAAAGACAAAGAATATCCGTATTATCAGACGAGTCGCCTTTAATATCATCTATAGGTGATATAAAATTTCTTATAAACAAAGAATCGCTTATAGCATTGTAAATACCCTTATAACCATTGCATGCACGTAACTACGTACCATATTAATTATTGCCTCGAAAAAAACTACCACAATATTGGATTGGATGCGACTGGACTGGCTGCTAGTGCCCACAGATCGTCAGATCGAGCGCCAAGACTGATGTCATGTCAGATGCATCATGCAGGGAGGTACCTACTCTATCTTGGTCTTTGCCCTAAAAATGATTCAGCCAAGAAAAAGAGAGGCATGAGTTGGTGCCGAAGCTAATGATTGCTGAAGCCTGAAACAATTGGACGCTACGAAAACGTACAGAGCTTTTCTTTCCTTTTTCTTTATTCTTCACTTGCCACCATCTTTCTCCACACTTTACAACTAGGCCAAATCTGAGAGCAAAATGGCATCTCATTCCGGAGCTTCAATTTACTACTAAATATATAGGCTATCAATTCAAAAGTGCCCGCTTTTTTTTTTTTGAGAGTACGAAGGCTAGTGAGGAGTTTTGATGAGTGACCTACTCGGCTACTATACTAGTCATCCTATGCTTGCCTAATCATTGGCTCGGGTTTTGGAATCTCATTGAGTTGTTAGTTTAGTAGCTTTAGTTCATTTTCTTTCTGCTATAATGCTACTATTATGCAGATAGCCGATCGAAGTGCGTAGTTTAATAGTGCATCATGACTCATGAGCTCTAATTGCATTCACTATTGCAATAAAAATGTAGTAGCTTCAAATCGAAATGTATTTTGTAACCTCTGTCACACCGTATCATGTCTTGTGGCTAACGGTGGTTACAATTTTGAGTCCCACTAGCTACATGTTAGATATGTTTATGGTATATTTTCTATCACTAGCTATAGGTTGTATATGTGTATTGTGTATTTTCTAGGATTTGGTCTCGTGATCTCTTAGTTGTTGAACCTTAAGGATTACTATAATAACCAATTGAACCACTTCAAAAAAAATTCCGACCCGTATTCTTAATTTCTTATTCTCGACGTGTGTCTTAAGCAGTGCAGCCAGCTGGGCATTATTTTGCTCGGCCATCCCAGCCCCAGCGGAGTACTAACCTTCAAAGTTGAAAGTTTTTTTTTTGTTGAAAGTAAACAAGACAGCAAAGTGTGTAATGGAAGGGGGCGTGCCTATACCTTCTAATCATTGTGCCTTTCGGCTCCTCAGCCGGGTGTGCTCTCAGATTTGATAATATCGATCAACCCAGACTCTCAGAGCGATCACCAACTCCGCGGGGCATTTTATACTGAAAAACCAGTACGTATGTACATTACATATATGCCTTTTGTGTTAAGCAAAAACGAGCTAAATCTTCAAAATCATATACTCTCTCCGTTTTTAAATATATGATATTTGACCAAGCGTGCAGTCAAACTTATATAATTTTGACCATCACTTTTCATATGATTTTGTTAGTAAAAAATTACAAAATTATTATATTATGAAAATATTTATCATGGCAAATCTAATGATACTATTCACTCATGATCAATCTAAATAATTTTTCATATATTATTAGTTAAAATTAAATAAGTTTGACTACACGCTTGGTCAAACATCATGTATTTAAAAACGGAGGGAGTATAAAAGAAGCTGGGTTTTTTGTTTCTAAAAAATGAACCAGGCTGGACACGAATGAAGGCGCGAGACACAAGAAGAGGGGCCTTCCATGACAGCGGCGGCATATACAACACTACTCGACATTCACCCAACGCTCGGCTCACTTTAAATTCCCCACGAACTGATCTTGGCTTTCCCTCTACTTCTCTCATTTCCCAAATTGCGCTGCTCGTTGTCGTTGCCGTTGCTGTGCCAGTCTCACACTCACTAGCTCATCCACCATCCCGTAAGGAGTTGTTCCGGCCGATCGACACGATGGGGGAGTACTGCTCGTGGGTGATGGGCTTCCTCCTGCCGTCGCTGTGGGAGGCGGAGGTCGCCCTCTCCGCCGCCGCCCTGCTCGTCGCCGCCGTGCTCCTCCTCTTCCTGGACCAGACCACGTCCAACACCACCCACTCCTCAGCCTCCTCCTCGGCTTCTCCTGCAACTACAAGCTGCCACCACCGAGACGGGGGCCGCGGCCGGAGTTGCGCAAAGGGAAAGAAGGCGGCTGCTCAACTTGGAGGCACGAGCAAGGTGAGACCGGACATGCCATGGATCTCTCTCTTAATTTGGACGTGCATTGATTTGCGTATTTGGAGGGTTACAGCACGGTTCTTTTCCCCCTCACATGACATGCAACTTCTTTCTTTGATTAAACCTGCAGATTGCTCTTCCGGCTGCTGATAGCTCTCACTCTCGGGGCTGCAGCAGCAGCTACGTAATCAAGGTAAACTTTTATCACACCACAGCAGAGAACAGGTGCGCTCGTCTGTCTTACTACGTGTGCGTGTATGTTTCTGCATCAGCTGGAGCTGCTCTCTGCCAAGTACCTGATTGGCGCCAACTTGAACGGGACCTCCGATCCTTACGCCATTATCTCCTGCGGCGGCCGGAAACGCTTCAGGTGGGTGATCCATCTCCTGCTTACTTCTTGTCGTTGTCGTCTTCTCTCTCTCCTGCTCGTGTTTCCTTCTTCAGAATCTGAGCTAAATGATTCTGCAAAGTGGGTGAGGGTGTTCATGCTTTTTGTGCAGTTCCATGGTGCCTAGCTCAAGAAACCCTTTGTGGGGAGAGGAATTCAACTTCCTAGTCAAAGAACTCCCGGCTGAGGTATGAACAGTTTGGCATGTACATTCTGTCTGTCCACTGCATCTGACGTTTTTGAGCAGTTGAACGAGTTAAAATAGTGTCCATCGTGTAGCTCCTTTTACTGGCCAATCACTGGCATACTCAAATGAATTTTTTTTATTAATTAATTATTTTCTTAATTTTATTTTAAAGTTAACCCAACACACTTTATTTCCAATTCTGACCCTTTTGATCACGCCACAGGTGGTGGCGTGACAAAACAACGCTGTCACGCCAACCCGTATCTGGGGCACGCTTGTCACGCCACCACTCGTGGCGTGACAGTGTTGTTTGGTCACGCCAAGACCAGTGGCGTGACAAAAAGTGCTATTTTAGGGACTTATTTTGTGGCGTGATAGCATTGTTTTGTCACACTACGGGTGGTGGCGTGACCAAAAGGGTCAGAGTTGGAAATAAAGTGATTAATCCTTTTTTTTTAATTTTATTTTAAAGTTAACCCCCCGCACACTTTATTTTCAATTTTGACCTCTTTGGTCACACCACGGGTGGTGGCGTGACAAAACAACGCTGCCACGTCAGCCCGTATCAGGGGCACACTCTTGTCACGCCACCACTCGTGGCGTGACAATGTTGTTTGGTCACGCTAAGACCAGTGGCGTGACCAAAAGTGCTATTCTGAGGACTTATTCCGTGGCGTGACAACATTGTTTTGTCACACCACAGGTGGTGACGTGATCAAAGGGATCAAAATTAGAAATAAAATGCGCCGGAGGTTAAATTTAAAATAAAAATTAAAAAAAGGTTAAATAATAAAAAAAAGTTCATCTCAAATAGTCCTCGTGCGAGCCTACTACCACCAAGATGCTCTAATCATGGATGTCTCGGGCTGCCAAGAAAAAAAGTTCATGGATATCTCAACACGAGTTAACTCTAGTTTTAATATCTCAAGCGTGAGAGAACAGCAATATTGTATGACGGGCTAGACTAGACAAATGCTCCGCCTCCGTCAGAAATGGCACAGGGTGGATGCCAGCCTTGGTCTGATACAAAGCTATGCTTTTGCACTATTGTACTGGTACTATATTTGTGTTCTTTTTCAACAGTATATATATCTGGTTTGCTGCTAGCTGAACTTTCAGAATTGTGGCAGAAAGCAGTATGATAAAATTTTCAAAGGCGCTTTGCTTTGTCATAATCATGTGGCAGAGTTCTCCACCCCGCACAAATAGTGGTCCAAATAACACAACATAAATTACACTTGGCAGGTCTCAAATTCAAGATTTAAATAGTGAACAACTGACCTGCAGAAAGTAATCTGAAGTAGCAGCAGTATAACGAATATTGGGAGTACAGGACGTGCATATGCTTGTATTGCCGTGCAGGTACAGACGTACAGCATAATAGCTTCTCTGAAACAATAATTCTTGCACTGCTCCTGTCAATGATTCAAAAGTAGGCTTTAACCAAGCACAAACGTGGTATAAAATTTATGGAAATGAAATCGTAAAATCCGGCTAGATTCATTTGTCCAAAATGTTTCTTACCCATAAGCTGGAACAAAGGATTCAAAAGCCGGTACTAGACCAAATCCTAGTCGTGGGCCGAGAAAAAAAACTGGTTGGTTACCGGATTTCCCGAAAAAAATCCGGACGAATTTCGCTTGAATTTGCTTAAAAACCAGTTGAAATTCGAAAATTTGAATTTGAATTTACAAAACTTAGACAAACCGGCCGGTTTTTCCTTTGTTGGTTACCACCGGTAAATCCGGTTACTGCCGGTTTTTTCTTCCTTGGCTGGAACCAACGTTTTCGACGAAAAACATAAAAAAATACCAGCTTTTCTGAACATTTGATGCCACAACTGCCGTTGCTTAAACGTGTGATATGTTAATACTTTCTGGATAGGTAACCATAACAGTATATGACTGGGACAACGTATGCAAATGCAAAGTTATTGGATCTGTAACTGTAGCTATTCTCGGTGAAGACGGAACGGAAGCTACTTGGTACGACCTGGACAGCAAATCTGGTCAGGTAGGATATAAATATATGAATCACTGCTATGTTAGTCCATCTCAGTGCTTCATCACACTTGCCACCATTTCTATACTTCCATCAACTTAAGCATGTATTTGCAATGCAAAAAATCTGGTTGCAGATCTGCTTGCGTGTTTGTTCAACTAAAGTATTTCCGATTTCTGATAGGTAACCTACTAACCTCGATTCGGAAATACAACAGTATTTCTGATGATAACATCCTTCTTATTTCATAAAATTATTTCCAGCTTCTTTGCTCAATGTAATGGAGTCGAGTCCCAGAGAACTGAAGACGGTGGCCTTGTGCAAGCTATATTTGAACTTCCCCATGATGAAGTATTAATTCTCGACAAATGATAATCATACGTACAGTATTGCATACTCATCAGAACTGACAGATTGCTGAAACATCTGGGCTGTCTCTTGTACTTCCAGATTGTTCACCATAGTTATTCTTGTGCTCTGGAGAGGTCTTTCTTGCACCATGGGCGCATGTCCATCTCCTCATGGCATCTGTGCTTCCACTCTAATGTATTCTCCAAACAATTGAATGTAAGTACATCTTCTGAAAATGATTCCTTGTACATAATATTGCTGTTTGATCGAGAATCGGAGGACACATACACTGCTTTATTATTTTGCTTGAAGCGGGGAATCGTATTAGTCTCCTTTCTACTTCTCCCCAAAGACCAAACTGATCCTTGTACAGTTGTAACTGATGAGTAAGGTAAAGAACATCAACTGCCTCAGAAAATCTGCAAGTTTAGTTAATTAATATTCCATCTTATATAAATCTTACCAGCTAACTAACACAAATGAGGTAACTGCTGCAGCAAATCAATAACGGTATTGAAATAGTTACGAGCAAGTTTAGACCAATTTTTCATAATTTCATATCCCTTATATGATTATCTCGAGTTCCTTTTCTTTTCTTTTTCTTTGAGAACCTTGAGTTTCTTTCTAAGACCTGTAATTTTTAGGTGATTATTCCATTACAAGACATAGATGAGGTATGCAACCCCTGAAGCCCTTTTTATGGCCTTAGTATTTTATATTGGTTAAGATAGCTGACATTTCATACTGCAGATAAAAAGGAGCCAGCATTCCCTTATCAACCCAGCAATTACTATTTTTCTTCACACCGGTGCAGGTGGCCATGAAGCACCTCCTTCGTGCAGCCAAAATGGTAAATTAATTTTTATTGGCATAATTTTGGAGCACATCCTTCATCCAGCCAAAATGGTAAATTATTTCAGTGGCATAATTTTTTTTTCACTTAGTTAGATTAAAGCACATGCCCAATTGGAAAACTAGGTACTATTATGAATTCAATTTGCAAATTTTCTGCAAATTTCAACACTAGAGAGCTTGAACTCTACCATTTTCCTCATTATTGAAGACAGCACACAGCCAGACCTAAAAATAAGAGAAAATTGCACAGTAGGTCCCTGAACTTGCGAGGTTGTACCACTTAGCTCTCTGAACTTGCATTTTACTTTCTCAGCTCCCTGAACTTACGAGGTTGTGCCACTTAGCTCCTTGGACTTGCGTTGAAACGAAATTCGTCGGATGCGATGCCAGCGACTTCGTCCCCTCCGAGTCTGGTGGACTCTTTGCCGCCCCGTTCCGGCCGTGTTCATCGTCCCTGTCACCTCACACCGACAAAAATGGATTCTTCGAGTCCAGGAACGCACCGTGCTCACATCTTCGCCGGAGCTCCACCGTTGCAGCTTGCCGTCGCCCTCACCCTTGCCTCCTCCGAGTCGGCCATGAGAGAGAGAGAAGTGCATTCCCAATGCCAGAGCAGGGGCACAATACTTCTCTCTCTCTCTCTCTCACGGTGATTCGCCAGCTCAGCCTTTTCTATTAGCAAACGACCAAATGGACTTCGTGAAGGGTGAGTAGCTTCTGCTCTAGCACTAGGAATGCACTTCTCTCTCTCACAGCCGACTCAAAGGAGGCAAGGGCGAGGGCGGCGGCAGGCTGCAACGCTAGTGCTCTGGCGAAGACGCGAGCACGGTGCGTTCCCAGGTCCGAAGAATCCGTTTTTGTTGGTGTGAGGTGACAGAGGTGATGAACACGACTGGAACAGGGTGACAATGAGTCCACCGGATTCGGAGGGGATGAAGTCGCTGGTATAGCATCCGACGAACTTCGCTTCAACGTAAGTTTAGGGAGCTAAGTGGCACAATCTCGCAAGTTTAGGGAACTGAGAAAGTAAAATGCAAATTCAGAGGGCTAAGTGGCACAACCTCGCAAGTTCAGGAGATTGAGAAAGTAAAATACAGGTCCAGATGACACAACCGACACAACCTCGTAAGTTCAGGGGACTAAGAAAGTAAAATGCAAGCTCAAAGAGCTAAGTAGCACAACCTCACAAGTTCAAGGATCCACAGTGCAATTTTCTCTAAAAATAACATATCTACCATGTTGCTTTCATCTTCCATGTTGGAAAACTATTTAGAGATTTTCTATTGATCATCCCTGGCTTATTTTTTCAGGAAGGGTTAGGTACAAGTTCACATCATTCTGGAATAGAAACCGTACAATTCGAGCTCTAGAGACTTCACTAGAGAGTTACCGAGCAACCTTAGAAGCCGAAAAGAGGGTATTCAGAAAGTATTCTATTTTGCTGTTTTCATTTGCATCTTGTGGAAATTATCTAACATCTGTACTTTTTTCCTACAAGCAGGTGAGAGCACATTCACTTCTTCAAAGAGGAAGTATCAATGTTATCAGTAGCAAAACAGACAGCATAAAGATAGAAGAAAAAAGCGTTGCACAGGCTATCACATTCCAACCTTTCATCAATGAACATGTTCTTGTATATGTTACCAGTGTGAGCATCCCAGTTTGTTTTCCTAATTTTTCAGACGCATAATTTATAATTCATTTTCCTAATTTTCAATATGACATTATCTTTCAGAATACCTTCCCTGGTACATCTGAGAAGTTTTTCAGTATCATATTAGGTGACAATTCAATGTTTTTCCAGCAGTATCGAGATGCAAGAAAAGATACAGATTTGAAGGTGCCTATTTTTTTCAGTTGAACTATTTACATAATCTGTTTGTTATGGCAATTTCTTGAAGCTACTACTCAATTGGCAGTTGGCAGCATTAATAACATAATTTAATAGATGAAGGTTTGGTTTTTGCTTTCTCCAGCTGAGCAAGTGGTATGTCTCAGATGAGTACAGTGGCAACGTTCGTGAAGTAACTTTCAGGTCTTTATGCCACAGTCCTTTGTGTCCTCCAGACACTGCAGTGACAGAATGGCAGCATGCTTCTTTCTCAAAGGACAAAAGAAACTTGGTAACAACAAATTAGAACAGATAGGTTCATTGCAGATCAAGTTTTCTTGATGTTGTTTCTTCATTTCATGCAACACATGAGTTTCTATCTAATTTCAGATCTATGAGACAAAGCAGCAAGCACATGATGTTCCATTTGGCTCTTACTTTGAGGTATTTGGCATCATTGTAAACTATGAAAAAGAAAATATACTGAGAGTTTAAAGCGTTTGAAAGATTAACTTGTGCCCTTCTGGACACAATTTAATAATTTTATGTCACTTCCATTTTTTATGTCTTTTCAGATAATTTTGTCTAATATTTAGAAGAAGTTTAACCTTTATTCAATTAATATAGTAATGCACTCATATTTAGCATAGTAAGATACTAATACTAGTGAACACCAAACAAAGTTTCCATTTTTAACCATTTCTTTCTCCATGTCAGACCATAAATATTTGGTTTTGCTAGTAGAGATGTAAATGTTTTTTTCCCTGGAGGGGAATTGTAGCTGATGCCTTGGTTACAGATCCACTGCAGGTGGTCTCTAAGAACAACCTCCAGTTCGACATGTCAAGTAGATATAAAGATCGGTAAGTTGAATTTCCTATTAACTTTTCCTTCTAAAAAATCCTATTAAATTAAATGTTTATCCAGCACAAGATGTTTCTGATAATAATTACTTTTGTGCACATAACAGGCGTAAACATGAAGAAATGGTGCATTTTGCAATCCAAAATAAAATCTGGAGCAACTGATGAGGTATGCCATATGCCACACTATCTTTTCCATGTTATGTTCTCCTAGCAAAGAATAAGATGCTGGCAACATAAGAGTTCACTGATATTTCACAACTCTGTAATATAAGAAAAATGGAAGGAAATTAGTTTAGAATTCTGACCTCTTGCAACACTTTGTAAAATGATTTCATCGAAGTTTCCAGCCTTCAAAAGTATTTCATCTTAATTCAGTGGGGAAAAAAGGAGATTGTGGCTCGCGATGTCTAAGGAGATTGTTGCTTTGGAGCGTACTAGCACTTGGAATCTTATGCTCTTACTTGTGTGTGTCACTCCTATCATGCAAGTGGGTGTACAAGATCAAGACCCGCTCGGATGGTTCCCTTGAGAGTTACAAGGTTCATCTTGTGACGCGTGATTTTCAGCACGAGTATGGTCGTGACTACGAGAAGACTTTTGCTCCTGTCGCCCACACGACCGTTGTTCGCACTCTCCTTGCTGTGGCCTTCGTTCGAAAGTGGTCCATCTCTCAGCTGGACGTCAAGAATGTATTTCTCAATGGCGAGCTGTGTGAGGAGGTATACATGCAGCCACCCCCTAAGTATTTTGTCCGTGATGATATGGTTTGTCACCTTCGTCGCTTTCTATAGGCTTAAGCAAGCCTCTCGTGCTTGGTTTGATCGCTTCTCCTCTGTTGTCACTACCGTCGGCTTCTTCGTCAATGATCACGACCCTGCTCCCTTTGTACACACCTCTCCTGGTCACGATCCTTCAGCGCATGATGGATACTCCTATGTAGTTTAGTGTTCACCTTCGACCTACTGATGGTGAGCCTCTTGCGGACCCCACTCGCTACCGCCATCTTGTCGGGAGCCTTGTCTACCTTGAGATCACTCGACCTGATATTTCTCACCTAGTTCACATTCTGAGTCAATTCGTTTCTACTCCAACTCAGCTCCACTACAGTCACCTTCTTTGTGCTCTGCGATATCTTTGCGGGACCATCACTCGTCGCTTTTTCTTTCCTCGCTCTAGTTCTCTGTAGCTCCAGGCGTACTCTGATGCAACCTAGGCTAGCGATCCTTCTGATCACCAGTCTCTTTCTGCCTATTGTGTTTTTCTTGGTTCCTCTTTGATTGCCTGGAAGACCAAGAAGCAGAGTGTCGTTTCCCGTTCGAGTGCTAAGGGCCTGAGGCTGAGTTGCGAGCCATGACGTCATTGACAACTGAGATCACCTGCCTTCGGTGGCTACTTGAGGATTTCGGTGTTTCAGTTTTTGCATCGACTCCTCTCTTATCAGATAATACTAGTGCGATCAGCATTGCTCAAGATCCAATGAAGCATGAGCTCACCAAGCGTATTGGAGTAAATGTTTTGTATATGAGATCGCAGGTGCAGGATCAAGTTATTGCTCTTTAGTATGTGCCTTTAGAGTTTCAGTTAGCAGATTTCTTCACCAAGACATAGACTAGAGCTCAGCACGGCTTCTACCTCTCCAAACTCAGTGTTGCTGATCCACCGTGAGTTTGAGGGGGGTGTTAGCTATGTACATTGCTTAGGTTGTTCTTTGTATATTCATATACATGTTATATTGCCCTTTGGCCCATTGGAATAGATTCATGGTTCATTCCAACACAAACCACATATGTAACAGAGAAACTATACATTGATATTTGCAAAAACAACAATTGATGGTTTCTTCCTAACATGATCTGGACTGTCTGGTGCAGTACAGGAGAGAAGTTTGCAAGATTTTGGAGGCTGCCTGTGATTATGTCCTCAGATCTGAGTCAAACGGCCAAGCTAGTGATGATATTGTGGCGACATCTTCAACATGAAAAACTGCAGTTGAAAACCACCTACACAGTAGCACGCACACATAAAACTGCAGTACAGGAGACAAGTTTGCAGGAATTCGGAGGCTGCCTGTGTTATATCCTGAAAGCTGAGTCAAACAGCCAAGCCAGTGATGATATTGTTGTGACATCTTCACCGCGAAAAATTGCAGTTGAAAACCACCTACAGAGTTCCATCCTCACATACAAAAATACTTCTGACTCAGGTGTCGAAAAGGAGACAAGTCACTCATGCAAAGTAGCAAATCATTGTGATTGTATCATTCAATATATCAACCAAGTAACCACAGAAGTAACTCAGTTTAGCGTTTCCTCTCCGCAAGAAAACAAGTCAAAGTTGAAGTCCCATATTTCAAGAAGCTGGGGGGGGGGGGAGCCCAAACTTCCGGAAGGACTGATGCAATTTGACTCCTTTTTTCAAGAATTGTAATTTGATTTGATTAGCTAGGGCAAGTTAAATAGTTAATGGATAACTTTAACCAGTTAATATCAATAGAATTAAAAAAAAAGTCAAGGACCTATCCATTGATATTAGTTACTGGTCACTGGTCAGTTAGAGTTTTATGGTTTAACACATCAAACTATATTCAGCCAGAAATACTCCAACGTACCAAAAAACCAGAGTGGGATCAGTTAGCTATGTTTTGCAACTACTTATTCATGGAATGCTCTGAAATAATGTTTCAACTGGCAGTAATAATTTGACACTCGTCCAGCATAAGCTTTAATAATTGTGGAACAGTTCTGTGATGAATTATCTTAGGTTTTTGGAATGCAATGTGCATGCATCACATAAGAGATACCGATCCTTCAATAGTATAATGTTGCTTAAATCAGCTGCAGCTGCATCATGCAATGATATATCCACAACTGAACAGCTCAGCTAATCTAAACTGATTGGCAATACATTACAGAAAACTTCCATTAACACAGCAGATTGTAGAAGGAGCACCTTTGAATGCTGGAAGCATAAAACAGTAATTTCTAGCAAGTTGTTGGAAAGTAAGTCAGGAGTCACACATACCGGCACAGAATGCAACCAAGGCAGCTTAATCTCCATCTTCGGGACCAATACCTTCATAATACCTTCAAGTGGAAGATCCGCCCCTCATTGACATATAACTATATAGGATGCACTTGTGACCTAGGCAAAAGATCTGTCACCAGTGATTCAAGTTGTTTGTACTTTGTATACTACACATCACATGTTTACACACTTCCCGTCATATTAATATGTCACAGCAAAACTTTCCCTAGCATCAATATGTAACAAGTTTTAAACATATCATTTTCATGAATTATGCTCTAGAAATAAAATATGTGTTGCTCCATATATGATAGAAGGTCCTCATGAAGAACCCTGTCCATGTTCAGCTCTTTTGGATTATGCATCAACTGCACCCCAATATCATCGACAAAATAGCCCAACCTGGGACAAGGCGAACAAAAAGGGGATGGCAGATGAACCCAATGCACTCCATCCCCATAACATCCATGCACTTACTATGTCATACAGAAATGGTCAAACATCAATTACTTCAAATTAACAAGTGAACTGAAGAGAAGATGACTTTTCTAAACCCTATAGTCCTCCGTGGTTTGTAGATGGTGGTAAACTGTATGGTAATGCTATTGATTATTTACAGGTACTAAAGTATGCCGCCCTGGTTAAGGGTGCAATCACGACAATTACCACGCTTTCCCTGACCTAAACTCATTCTCAAGTTTTTTCATCTTTGCCTCTTGCGCTTTAAGATCCTGTTCGAGTTTTTTGATCTTTGCTTCTTGCTCTTTTGTTATCAGAGTGAGGGACCTGGCATCTAAAGCCCCAGATAGTTCGTTCAGTGACTGGGCCTGTAATAAAGTTGAAAAGAAGAATTAAACATGGGGTATTTGTAAGGGCTCTGCGGTATGGCCGGTTGTGCTCTTCCTTCCTTTCTTAGGTCTTGAAATTGGGGGTTGGGGGGATGAAGTAGTGAAATTAGTAAAAATTACCCCAACTTCCTAACTTGATAATTGTGTCTAAGCTATTCCAGCACAGGCATACAATTGCCTTCCGACAACCCTGTGTACTCTTTCATCAGTTTTACAATTACTTACTGCTTCTAGCTGTTGAGTTGAATACTCATCAGTTCTTTTTGCATCTAGGATCTTACATCGGGTAAAATAGCAAGTGAAAAAAAAGGTTTTGTGTTATATGGATATCTTGAAACTTCTATGGGTCAACATGGTTCAAACCAAGCTTCGAAGGGCCAAATACAGATTCTACTAACCTTCTCAAGGAGTTGTAGCCGTTGATTCATATCATCAACAGAAGCATCCTGTCTTGTAATCACTTGGAGAACATACAGCACATGGGTTTGAAGGAAGCCCAAACAATGCTTATCAAGAGTACAGTGTGGAAAAAGGCTGTTTCACAGCCAACATGGTACAAAGGGCAGTTAATAAGCTTCATAGGGCAAACTGTTGCGCAGTGTCTGTCCATCTTGCAACGCACGCATAACATGTTACTGTCACAGCTGCTCACATGATAGGAGCTTGAATGGGCAGACAGATTCATGCTTTTCGGACAGATTCATGCTTTTCGATATGAATAGCAGAAAATGAAGCTAAACATCCATCATTTGTGCAGTTCACTGTCCTAAATTTGCATGGACTTTTGTGCCCAGCTAGCTTATCTGGTGTGTTAAATCTCTCAGGGCAATGGAATATGCATTTCATGTCTATGTTCTTAAGCATAGTCTCTGAAGTAGACATCCTTACACCCAGTGCCCAGAAGGTCTCCATCTCCATCTTTTGCATGAAGTCTTTGATTTTGCTCAGGCGGTTTTCACTAGACAAAAACCCAGACACATGGCTCAGCAAGTTCCTTTTGGGTTGCAAAATCATCGATAGAGTCTGATATGAACTCCGTTGGCCTGGTGGATGCTTTTATTAATTGATCTGAATGATCCTCGCCTCCATCCACAGATTCATGAACAAGTGTTTCAGATTTCTGAATCAGATACTCTGCTAGCTCTGTCCTCATGCCAACAGCTACAGAAGATGGGCTCTTGAAGATGACACCAGTGGTGCTGTCCACTGAAGCTGTGGCCAATCCATGAAGCAGGATCTGTGTCATGCTATGTACAACCTCTGTGTCACACAGATTGCACTGAAAAATTAAGCTGTCTTCCTCTGTCGTGCACATAAGGCTGTCCATTGTAACCCCAAACAGTATAGTTCAAATCAGCACAACACTGTCCTGAAAGAAAAAAAAAGGGTTGGATGAACAAACAGTTACGCTTTTATATTGTAACGGCAAATGTCAACTCTCAAATGCAAAGAAAATCACGAAGGTAAGCAGGGAGTTGATGGGTAGCTGTATTTTTGATAAAGGGGTGGTCGGGTTTAACTTTGAATAAAAAAGAATGAAGACCATCGAAGAGTAAAGGGGTGAGGGTAACTCATCAACATTATGAAAATGCTCTTCGGAATATAAGAGGTTTGGGAAAAATGCTAGAAAGACAATTGAGAGAGATCATTAGTTTTGAAAAGATTGATGTTTTAGGAGTTCAGGAAACCTTTAAGGGGAACTTCGAAAGAGCTCAAGAGCATTGTGGGAGATGCTAACCCGGATGGCATTGGCTACTACTCTTAGTGCGTTGGAGGTATTCGATGGGGTGTGACCAAAACTTCCTGGAGGTAGAGGGGTGTGATGCTAGTAAACATTTTGTGAGTATGCTGATCAGGAACAGAATGACTAATTTTACATGGGAGGTGTTGGTTGTTTATGGTCACTCATCATGATTTATCTTCTAGTTTTTTTGAGAATTAGATAAGAAATGTAAGAATGTTGTTTTGCCTTTGGTTTTGGGAGGTGATTTTAACACGATTAGGGAGAAAGTGATAAAAATAATAATAATGTGAATCTTACTTTAATGCATCTCTTTAATCATTTTATTCTTGATAACAAACTTATTGAAATCAAGAAAGGGGTCCAAAGTTTACTTGGACAAATAAGCAGAATGTCTGTCAAGGTGAATCTAGATAAGTCTTTGGTGACAAGCGATTGGGAAGCCAAATTCCCTTTATCGGTGTTAAAGTCTTGTCGAATTGGAGTGCGATCATAGTCCTATTTTGCTTGATTACGGAGAGGGGTTACTGTTGAGGGTGGGAGATTTTTCTTTGAAAAAAATGGCTATCCCAGACAATTTCAAACAGCTGGTCAAGCATAAATGGGTTGAGGTGCAAAACAAAGCTAATAGTAAGACTTATTCTTTGGACATATGGAATAGTGGTATTGCGACTTTGAGAAGTTTTCTAAGAGGTTGGGGTGCTAATCTTTGAAATTTGAGTATAAAAGAAATAAGAAGAGGTTTGTTTGAAGCGATTAAAATCTTTGGACACTATGGATGAGACAAGAGGTTTAAGAGATGAAGATTGGACACGAGATATAAGCTTGAGGTGTGAAGTGGCTTCTTCAAGGGATGCTAATACCTCCTACTTTCATACCATGCTAATGGAAGGAGGAGGAAGAACTTATTTTCGGCTTGGATAATGAGCGGGTGGTGATTTACGATAATGTGGGCCTTAGAGATCACATATATGGGTTCTATAAAGCTTTTGGTTACGAAGTTGTTAAGGGTGTGAGATTGACTCAAGATATGTGGAGCGGCAAATACAGAGTTTCTGCCAAGGATAATGAACTTTTGACTCAAATCTTCACTGAGGAGGAGGTATGAAAAATTATCAAAGATCTACTCTTTGGTTCGCCCACAGTCTGATGGTCTGATGGTTTCCCCAATGAATTCTACAAAGAATTTTGGGAGGTTGTTAAACCCCAAATCCTGCTATTGTTAGAGATTTCTTTCTTGGTAAACTTGACTGAAGAGACTAAATTTTGAGGTTATCACTCTTATTAGAAACCTTTGGATGCTAACACTATCAAGCAGTTCGAGACCTATTTGTCTCCCGAATACAAGTTTTAAGATTGTCACGGTGATGGCTATGATTGGGATGTATTATGGATGGTCTTATAAATGTTAGTCAGTCGACTTTTATCAAAAAAAAAATATATTTTAGATGGGGTTGTGGCACTGCATGAGATTTTGCATGAGGTTAAACATTCTAAAGAAAAAGGGGTGATTCTGAAACTTGATTTTGAAAAAAGCCTATGATAAAATTAATTGGGACTTTTTAGAGGATGTGATGATGAAAAAAGGCTTCTCTGAGCGTTGGATATAGATGGTTATGAGCTCTGTAAGAGGGGGGAAAGTGAGCATCAACATCAATGGGGAGATGGGACCTTTCTTCAATACCTATAGGGGTTTGCGCCAGGGTGACCCATTATCCCCTCTACTCTTCAATTTAGCTGCGGATGTGCTTGCTGCGATGATTGAGAAGGCTCAGGATAAAGGTTTACAAAAAGGGGTGGTTTCTCATCTAATCCCAGGAGGTGTCCCTATTCTTGATCTGTGAGACGACCTTTGTGATAATGATTGAATGCAATAGGGTTTATATCACGAAATCTGAAGTTTATACTATATTGTTTGAATGGATATCACGGTTAAAAATCAACTATCATAAGAGTGAAGTTTTATTTTAGCGCTCAAGCGATCCACTAAGGAGTGCAGCCTATCAAATATAGATTTTCTTGAAATACAATATGAACACGAGCATTAGGTTCTGCATCACCCAACCAGCCAGAAGCATTTTCTATCCTGAGATCAGCGCCAGCAATGCGGTTCATCCAACGAAAAAACAAACCCCAACTACACAACTATGCCACAATCAAATCCGAATGAACAAAATACTGAACTGGTGGTCATCGCGCAACCAAGAGCTGAATTGAGATGGCGCTCTACGGCTCTAGATATAAGAACACCGTAGCGCAATGCAAGAAAACGAAAGGCTGGAACCGCCCATCAGGTGCCCCCGCAATTGAATCGGAGCACCGACCATGTACACGAGCATTTCGAGGAATCCACCAGAAATCGGAGGCAAAAGTTTACGAGCCGCCGATAGGAGGCGGGGAGACGGCCTACCGCCGGAAGGGGGACAGCCGGTGGGAGCCCGCAGCGATCGGGTGGAATGGAGCGTTGAAGAGACCGGAGAGCTCGCGGCGTCAGGGAGAGCAGTTGGGCCTGTGACGACGCCGCTGCGCCCGTTAAACCCGGTACTCCCATTTTCCAGGGAGCGGCCGGGCCGTGGGCCGTGGGCCGTAGGCCGCACTGGGATCATCGGGCAAACTATCTCCCGGGGATCTATTTGGACCGTGCGTTATCGATCGGACGGCACTCAAGGCGCGAAGGTATACGGGGTGAGTTGTGCCGTGTTCCGGTCGGTTCAAGTAACCAAGTTCAACCATCGTCTCTTTCTGGAGTGGCATCCAGTACCTTCCGATATCTCCAAATTCCAGAACTGCTTGGCTTTCCTTCCTTCCTGTCGAGTCGCTACCGCCCACCCAAAACCCTAGGTCGCGCGGCGCCATGGACGCCATCCGGAAGCAGCTCGACCAGCTCATGGGCGCCAACCGCAACGGCGACGTGCGGGAGGTCAGCCGCAAGTACTACGACCGCGACGTCTGCCGCCTCTTCCTCGCCGGGCTATGCCCCCACGACCTCTTCCAGCTCACCGTGCGTTTTTCCTGCTCCTCGACCCCGGCGGCTCCTCGCGCTGCCCTCGAGATTTCGGTTCGATCTGCTCACCTCGCGGTTCGGCTCGCTGATGTCTGTGTGTTTTTGGTGTTTGCAGAAGATGGACATGGGGCCGTGCCCCAAGCTGCACTCGCTGCAGCTGCGTAAGGAGTATCCTTGGTGTGAGATTCCTTCCAATTTTATTTTGTGTGTTTAGTTTGAGGGAATCAACAATCTGCCACACTTTACATGTGATTTTGATAAATTGTCGTTATGTTTGTTACAATTGATTTGTCGTAGTAAAAAGACTAGACAGTGGTACAGGGTACCCTTTGTCTTGGGAAAGGACCGAAAGACCACTAAATAAGTATGTGTTGCATTGTGTGTATGAATGGAGGAATGAGAGCCTCTACCTTATACGTGCCCTTGGGGCTTTATTTATAGGAGGGCAAGAAGGGATATTTACCTTCTTGCCCTCACAATGTTAAGAGGAGAGGGTATTTTGGGTACAATGGCCTAAATATGCTATAGAGAGTAGGCTTGTACATGTATGGTATCTCCGATGGCACATCGGTACTACTGACGACCTTAGGGTGCGGGGCACCCCTTAGTGCCTTGCTACGACAACTCTCTCGTCTGCGTGGTCCGAGGTCCCAAGGATAGGCCCCACGGTCCCGAGGGCGAGCGGATTTAAATCCTGTCGGCTCCGGCCCTCGAGTCGAGACACCCGGGCGTGGGTGAACCAAAGGGCTGGGAGGCCGGCGGGCTCGAGTCGACTGCCGGTTGGTGGCCGAGAGGAAGATCCGAGCCGCCATGGATGACCTCAAGGATGGCAGCAGCGGCGTGTGGGCGAAGTCGAGGGCGCGCCGAGGGCAGATCCGCTCGAGGCGGCGGCGCAGGCTACGAGGCGTGCGCGAGGCTCTGAGGGCGGGTGGCGAGGCTCAGGGCCCGTGTGTGGAAGTCGACCACCATACGCAAGGCATGGTCCTCGAGGCGGGCGACGCGTCGGGCCGCCGCCGAGGCTCTGACCTCGGCGGCGGGTGGCGGCGTAGGGGCCGTGTGGGTGAAGTCGACGCGAGTCGCCACATGAGGCATGGCCTCGAGGCGGCGCGGTGTGTGGGCATTTGCCGAGGCTACACCTTGCCTGAGGCGGCGCGAGCGTGGTAGGGCAGTGTGGGCGGTTGACGCTGGCCGCCACGCCGAGGCATGGCCCTCGAGGCGGGCGGTCGTCGGATCGCCTGCCGAGGCTCTGACCTCGGTGAGGCGAGTAGCGAGTAGGGCCTGTGTGGGAGAAGTCGACGCGAGCCGCCATGTCGGCATGGCCCAGAGGCGGGCGGTCGTCGGGGCAGCCTGTCGAGGCTACTGACCAGGCGATGATGGTGGCGGTAGGGCCGTGTGGGCGGTTGACGCGAGTCGCCATGCCGGGGCATGGCCTCACAAGGCGGTCGTCGGGGCGCCCGTCACGAGGCTCTGACCTCGAGGCGGGCGAGCGTGGTGCCGTCGATACCTTCGTATTTGATTACTTCTTTGGTGTGACTATTTGCGATGGTCCTACTAGGGGCTCGTCTGTCCCCCTTTGGCCACTCTCAGTGGGTTGTGCCCACAACTAGAGTGGCGTGAAGGGTTGATGCTTGTCTGCTTAAGGAGGCGATTGGGCTCGCTTGCGGAGCCCAAAGCTAGCGAGGGGAAGGCGAAGCCGAGAACGCCGTCCCCCAACTTTTGATTGGGCTCGCCATGAGCCCAAAGCTAGCGAGAGGCGGCCGAGAACGCCGTCCCCCAACTTTCTTTTTAATTGGGCTCGCTTGCGGAGCCTAAAGCTAGCGAGGGGGAGGCGACGCCGAGAACGCCGTCCCCCAACTTTTTTTTATTGGGCTCACTTGCGGAGCCCAAAGCTAGCGAGGGGGAGGCTAAGCCGAGAACGACGTCCCCCAACCCTCTTTTTTTTTATTGGGCTTGCTTGTGGAGCCCTCGCCGTCCCCCAACTTTCTTTTTGATTGGGCTCGCTTGCGGAGCCCAAGGCTAGCGAGGGAGGCGGAACCGAGAACGCCATCCCAGACTTTCTTTTGATTGGGCTCACTTATGAGCCCAAGGCTAGCGAGGCGGCCGAGAACGCCGCCCCCAACTTTTTTGATTGGGCTCGCTTGAGCCTAAGGCTAGCGAGAGAGGCGGCCAAGAACGCCGCCCCCTGAACTTTTTTGATTGGGCTTGCTTATGAGCCCAAGGCTAGCGAGCGAGGCGGCCGAGAACCCCGCCCCTAACTTTTTTTGATTAGGCTCGCTTGCGAGCCCAGGCTAGCGAGGTGAGGCGGCCGAGAACGCTGTCCCCCAACTTTCTTTTTGATTGGGCTCGCTTGCGGAGCCGAAAGCTAGCGAGGGGGAGGCGAAGCCGAGAACGCCGTCCCCCAACGTTTTTTGGTAGGGCTTCGGGGAGCCTGATGCTTTGTTGTGTTGGCGAGGATGATGTTGTCCCCCCCTGGTATGCTTTGGTCTTGGGACCGGGTTGTGCCAGGGTTGGCTTTGCGCGTCGCCTTCGTCAAGGCAATCATGTCTGTGGATGGTATTGGCTTGCACCGAAGCCAAAGGCCATGCACGGTGGCTTTGTTTTTGTTGTGGCACCCTGCTGTTTTTTCATCGAAGGGGAGCGAAAGGTGCAACAAGTTACAGTTATTTTTGCACATGCCCGCTCTGTTTGGAAACGGTGATTCTATTTTCCGGGTGTAGCCGGGTTTTATAATTCTAAGGATAGTACTTTCGTGGGCTCTTCGCGTTCCCAGTGTGGCCCAATTGTGGGTCGCCGAGGCGCAGCCCTCGGAACGACTAGGTTTTGCACGTTTGAGCGCGGTATGCGAGGTCTCCCCGCCGAGGCAAGGCACTTGAGGCGGGAGACTCCCTAATCGTCGAGGCAGGGCTTCCGAAATGACTAGGGCCGTGCGTTGAGCGCGACGTGAAAAATGTCTCCGCCGAGGAGAGGTCCTCAAGGCGGGAGACTCCCTAGTCGTTAAGGTGGGGCCTCCAGAACGACTAGGGCTGCGCGTTGTATGGGCTTCGGCTCCTCTCCTATGTAGCTTTTTGCTCGATCCGCACGAATGGCGCCAACTGTCGTAGTAAAAAGATTAGACAGTAGGTATAGGGTACCCTTTATCTTGGGAATGGACCGGAGGGAGAGGAGCCAAAGACCACTAAATAGGTATGTGTTGCATTGTGTGTATCAATGGAGGAATGAGAGCCTCTACCTTATACATACCCTTGGGGCTCTATTTATAGGAGGGCAAGAAGGGACATTTACCTTCTTGCCCTCACAATGTTAAGAGAGAGAGAGGTATTTTGGGTACAATGGTCTAAATATGCTATACAGAGTAGGCTTGTAAATGTATGGTATCCCCGACGGCACACCGGTACTCCTGACGACCTTAGGGTGCGGGGCACCCCTTAGTGCCCTGCTACGACATGATTATTTACCACACTTTTCCTTACCTCTTGTTTGGCAATTTCGGAGTATTTAAATCATATTTTGGTCTTATTGGCCTTGGCCCACATGGTCATGGACCATTTTGTCCTCCCTTCTCCCTCTCCCCTCTCCCTGCTTCTTTCTCTTCCTTACACAAGCCATCCAGTTGAGGACTCAAGCTCCTGTCCGGCCGCTGCACCTCGCCGAGCCCCAACGACACTTCAGTGCATGCCTTCCCAAACCTGATGCATGTTTCTGAGCCACCTCATCGTTTCCCCTCCGCCGATTCGGGGTTTCCTCGCCGCTACTCCATCTTCCTCATGTTCGGCCGAAAAGCACCGCCGCTGTTGCCATCTTCGCTCGGTGAGTTTCAACCCGATCACTCACTCATGAAGCATCGCCTGACCCTCCTCTACTCTCCCCCACCACTCACTCACGTTCTCCCTCTCTATAGCGCCGCCGCATGGACCTCATCACGTTGCCAGGCCGCTTCTCCACTCCTCCGCCTCCATCATCCGTGCGAGTGAGTTTCTATTCCCCCGTGGATGCTCATGCGCGCCTTCTTTTTTCCTCCTCGGCGCCGCCACCTTTCTTCTCTCTAGCGCCGACCGTCGCTCAACCCTGCGCCCCGCCGCCTTGGGCCATTTCTTGCAGCTCTGCCACCATCCCTTGGACCGCCTCCCCTTCCCCCAATCCATTTTCCCTCTCGCCAGACGCTGGCGTCGAGCCCTGCCTGAGCCGCCTCCTCCCCTTCTCTGTTTTCCTTTGGGCACGGCACATAGCTGGTCCGGGATGGCTTGACTGGGAGGGCAAAATCGTTCATGACTATGTGGGCCGGGCCAATAATATGAAAAAATGATTTAAATACTCGAAAATGGCAAATAATCAAGAAGACAAGACAAGGTGTGGCAAAATATTTATTGCAAGGAACATAATGGCATTTTATCAAAACCAACAGTAAGATGTGGCAAATTGTCAATTCTCCCATTTAGTTTTTGGATTTAGATTTGGTATGACTCGGTTCATTTTTTATAATAATAGTTTGTTTGAATCGGAGAAGTTTGAGTGCTCGAGTGGTAGGTCTTAGGCGAGGGCGAAATGGATTGGAGTTATTTAATGGTCTGGATTGTTTGGTTTGTGATTTGTTGGGCTTAGATGACTGTGCATGGAGTGTGAACGACAAGTGATGTGGAACATTTTGTCCACCGAGGTTGTGACCCCCATACTGATTTAGATGAAGCTTAGTTTCTTGGGATTTGTCACTGTTTGATGGATTGCTAAGACATGGCATGCAAAGCTTGAGGTTTTACGTCTATATGGGTGTGTGGGGGTTTCTTTCTGGAAAATTTGAAATTGTGTTTTTTGTTGGTCAACAGTGTGAATAAATATTGGTGACTTAAGGTTGTTTGGGTGCATGTCCAGAGGCAAGAGCCAGCAGTGAACTTTGAAGCGTTAGGTTCGTGATATTGAGGTTTTTCCTCTTTACATATTTCAACCATGAAATTAGTATGTTTTAATCATGTTTATTCTATCTAATCAACCAAATCTCCGAGCGTTCTCTTAATTAGATTATGTTTAATGTCACGGAGCAGATGGGTTTAAATCAGTGTTACTTGGACACCCGTGTCCAATTTTTTTTGCCGAGTAGGATACCCAAATCTGAGCCAGATTCCAACACCCGTGTCCATTTTTTAGTAACATTTCCCATGTCCAAAAAAAAAATCCGAATCAGACACCCTGAATCCGAGTCGGATTCCGACGCTCGTGTCCGTGTCCATGTAACATTGGTTTAGATGCTTGTTAGTTCATGCATCATTGCAGTCTTAAGTTAAACAGGGAGTACGTGAGGAATCGGTGATAGCTGATTAGTAGTGTGCAGTTCTCATCGGTAAAACTGAAGCGCGTAGAAGATTTTCTTTCTTTTCATTCCCAAGCATGTCTCTATTGTATGTTTGTGGTTGGTATGAGGACTCTGTTCTATTTTTTTCCTGAACTTAGTGATAGATATGAGGAAGCCAAAGCCAAAGGTATGGACAACTATGACCGTGAATTGGAAGAAACTATTGAAAGACTAATAGTTGAGTGCGAAAGGAAGATTCAAAGAGCCCTTAAGCGTTTGGAAGAGGAAGACGCTAAGGCAGCTATTGCAATTTCTGTTACTGAGGTTACACAGGTACCTTCTGTTAGTTACTCTTTCAGTCCCATTAGTTATGTTTGATTGTTTCATCGTGGAGATAAACTAAATGGTGAAATATAATATGTACTTGCAAATGCAGAGTAAAGAAGTAATCGAGTTTTCCAAACAAATTAAGGAGAAGACGAAGGAGATCGACACTTTTGGTAAATCTGATGCTATCCTTGTCCTTCTTTTCAAGTTCCATCATGGCCACATGACATTTTTTTACCTTGTTGACGCGCTTTTTTATATATATGTTTAGTAGAAATCGTTCAGTATAAAATCCAAAACGTACATGTACTTCTTTTTTTGGAAATTTGTCAGGTTTTTTATTACCGTGTGCTGATATTTTTTTATTGACTTGAATTGGCCATATCTTTGTTAATATTTTTCATGACAATTAAATGCTGTGTCTTTTTCTTGACATATTTTCTTCATTTAGTGCTATGCTATTTCAACACAATTTGCTTACTTTAATAACCTTATAAACACTCTAATCGTCGCACATATGTATGTTTGCATGACCCATGGTTCTTTTATGTCTTATCGCATTTGACGATGAAGCATCTCTAAATAAACAAAATCAGAGAAAAATGAAATAAAAATGATCCTAAGCACATGGTACCATTCATCCAAGATCTGCAATCATGGCTTAAATATGGAAAGCTGACGTCAACAATCAAACTGTCAATGGATGGATGCTTTGTCCTTTTCCGTAATTCATGTAGTGATTTTCTTGACTGCTGAGCTAATAATGCCTGCCGAGCATTTCCTTGTTTGTTAAATACTTGACTCTTTGTTGCTCCAATCCTTTTGTTTTTGCCAACCGCTATTTTGTTTGTTAAATCTTCCTCTCTTTGTTACTGCAATCTTTTGTTTTTGCCCACCAGTATTTGTGCGTAGTTTCCTCTCTAGTCTCCTTTTTAAATGTTTGTCTAATATTTAAATTTTCTTGTACCATGAAATAATTCTGTTGGAGAAAACATACACCCCTAAATAGGGGGGTCATGCAAGGACCAAGACAAGGATGACTTCATGCAAAGACAAGTCAAGGACACTTATACCTTTAGCTACCTACCCCCTAAGGGGTATTTTAGTTCTTTGTACAAGGTCAAGAGCCTATAAATACCCCCCATGGGGCTCATCTGTATCACATCTCTTGAATCGATACAACATTCTCAAATTGGTGTGCCTTAGGGTTTGCTCCCTTGGAGGCTCTCCCACGGGTCGGGCGGCACACCGACAGGAGTAGGGTACCCCTCGTTGGATACCCTTACCTGAACTTGTATAAATCCCAAGTGCCTCATTCTCTCGTGTACGCCAACCCATCGAACAGCCGACGTACACCCCCTACTTGTGTTTTGTTGTACACCTACAACAAATTCCGCATTCAATTCTTCGTGCCTGGTGTTTGTTCTATTAAACTTGATTACATGAACTGTTTGTTCCTCTAGATCTTGCGGGAAACACTGAGGGCAAAATTCGAGCTACTGAAGAGGTTGACAAGCTCAAGGAACAGAGGGCTGAAGAGCAGGTATTGCTGGTGTCACTATCATATATGTACCACTCTGGAGTTGTGTGAACTTATTTTATATAGCTGAATTTCTTTCCATCCTATTGCTTTGGTAACTATTTTTATTGTTATTGTAAGGCAAAGCTGCTACTGGAAGCTTTTAATAAGGACCGTGTTTCATTAATGAATTCTCTCCAAACTGCTACTCAACCAAATGCACCTGCTGCTGCTGCTGCTGCTGCTGCTGATGAACGCACACAAGAAATGATAAATGAAAAACTAAAAAAGGCTGAAGAACTAGGTACGTTTTTTAATCATGCTTCCTATAGCCTTCTTCCCTTAACTACTAGAGGACAAATCCCAGTCGATTATCAAGTTTGTCCATTGTTCATCTCTTTTTACATATATAAGAATGTACATAGTGATTTCTAACGTTTATATTGAACAGGTGAGAATGGGATGATTGATGAAGCTCAAAAATTATTGGATGAAGCAGAAGCTCTGAAGAAGGTTGATCTCTATTTTAGTAGCTCCTCTGTTTTAGTTGCCAAAAGGAGTAATGTTTCATATCTTCCTTATGTGTTTTCTTTTGATTTCTAACCAGCTGGGTGCTCGGCCACTGCCTGTTCCAGACTATGCAAAAATGACAGCTCACGTTCAGATTGTAAGTTGGGCGAATTTTCCTGGTGCACTCCACATTACAAAAAAAAAAAAAAAAACAATTCCTTTTCATTTTTGCTTAAAATCCTTAGGTCCACTATTTTTCATGAGTTGCTGACCAAATAGAGACCTACTTGTTGGATTATATATGCAATAGGACTATTTTTGTTGGGAAGTTTATTTCGGACCCATAAATTATAACTGTATTAATAATATATTTAGCTGTTTTGTTTTTCTATTGATGCTGTCCATTTTATGTTCTTTTGTTCAGACTGATCAAAAGTTGCGGCTGTGTGACATATGTGGAGCATTCTTGAGCGTGTATGACAGGTAAACTCATCTTCTTTAGCTTCACCATCAATTTCCACCATGGGGTCATGAGTATAGCCGAATTTGGGGTTTCAAGTGCTTCAGCTTTTGACGGACACCTGTACCTCCTTTTTCACCAGCAGGCTTTTGGGTCCCACTTTTACGAGGATTACTTTTGCAGCTAAAGAATGTGCGTGTTTATTTTATACATGCTTTTATCCTTGCGGATTATAGATGTCTTGTTAAGAGTTATAGTAAATAATCACAAACTTCTTGAAAAACATATCATTTACAATTTTTTATGGTAGCTAACTTTTTTTTTTCCAAACAGTGACCGACGTTTAGCAGATCATTTTGGAGGGAAACTTCATATGGGTTATATGCTGATACGTGAGAAGTTGTCCGAACTGCAGGTTAGTTTATAGAAATCGTATTCTTTTCGAGTGAAGCTTAGTCCTGCAGAGTTGCATGTTAGCACCAGGCATTTGCTAACATGGCTGAATTATTGACCTTTTATGTTAGTACTTGAACTTTTTTTTTATTTGAGATTAAGATGAGGTATTTGTTTTTGTCCTTTTTATGTGTACAGGAAGAGAAAAACAAAAGGCGAAAGATGGACCAAGCTGAATATGACAGAAGGTAATGTTTGTATTATGACGTTTTTAAAGCATCGTTTGGGAGATTTGATTATTTGCCACTACCAAAGATGTGCAATTCAAGATTTGTCATTTATGTGTTTATAACATGTGGCCTTGGGATCCACATGTTATAGACACATGGAGTGGTAAATCCTGAATTGCACATTTTTGAAATGGCAAATTATTAATTATTCCTTCTTTTATTTGTCATGGCGCTAAAGCTTTCCAAAATTATGTCTTATATAACAACTAGGTCCAGGGAAAGAAGCATGGAACGTGAAAGAGCATCAAGCAGGGACCGCCGTAGAGGAGACCGAGGCAGCAGCCGTGACAGGGACAGGAATTATGACCATAGAAGCAGCCATGATCGCTACTATGACAGAGAAAGTAGATATGACAGGGAAAAGGATAGAGAATCAGGGAGATCTCGTAGTTATGATTCAAGGAGCCACCGAAGGTCACGTTCCCCAAGGGACAGTTCTAGAGACTATGATTGGCACAGGTATGTTTTCTTCTGCTCTAGTTATCACATAAAGTTGGAATTGTGCACCACTACTTCCTCTGTTGCTATCTTCTATTGTTGTATTAAACAAAAAGAAGTCAACTGAAGGCATCTGGTTCAGTGTCAAATTTAAAATTTCTCAGAAGAAAAAAATGTATGCTCTGCTACTTGGTGGGTCCAGAGACTCCAGACTACTAGATTGTCAAATTAATTTTAGAACTGTGATGATCTAGATTCTCAAAAAGTTTACTATCTATTTCTATGATGCGTGTAATATGAATTAATTAAGTTAATAGCCTACAATTAGTGATTTTCAGCTAGTTTTTGGAATGGAGACTTTTCTTACTACAACACTGCTCATGATTTTGTTGAAAACGCACCTGACTTGTTTTTTGTATTTCTGTAGGCGTCATGACCGTCGAGACCGACACTAGATACGGGCTTGTTTCAAGTTTGAGAATTTTAGCTTGCACTGCATCATCCTTGGTGTTTCTGTTCGGAAATTCTCATCCATGGGGAAAAACACAATTAGGAGTGACTAGCTTGCGCACGGAGAAAGGCACCTGTTTCTTTCATGAGTATGCATTTGCCCTGTAACTAATGAACAGGATCTGGTATAATATCTATATTATGCTATGACGCTAGCAGGTGTTGTTTATTTTGTGTAACCGGAAACCTAATGTCGTGTAGTAAGTCTAAGTGCATTCAAATTTATGATATCATATCCCTTGCCAAACATGTCTGTTAATTTCTTGTGGTATCTGGTAAAATGTTTCTTTTGTTGCCAGTGGCGACAAATAAAAAGTACCACATCTATTTTTTGGTCAGAATGATTTGAAAGGAAATCTGTACTTGATCTTGGATACGTTCAAGCGCACGCAAGTTACAGGAAACGCAATTTTATCCCTGAAATGTGACTCAGATTATTGATGGATGCATTAATCGATATAATAGCTGTTAATCTCTTGAACCTAAAGTGGCTATACCAAAACTGCGTCCTGCGACGACTTCTACTCTTGACCGAAAGGCAAAGTGCCCAGGGGTGTAGGCGCACCCAATATCTTACGTTTGTTCGTTTCCATTCATATCCCGACCGATCTCCTTGTTTGCCAGGAAACATCGCCGAATGACACGCCTATCGACCAACTGGAAGCAATAGCACACGTAATCATCTCCATAAAATGAGCTGAGAGGATTGCCAGAATGCTGGTAGCATCTAAGGTCATATACAATGGCTTACCTCAGCTGTCTTTAACCTCTACTGTCTATAACCTCTGTCACGTAGGATTTAAATTGATGTGAATGAAAAAGAAAAAAGAGAGAGAAATGTCTTTGTCTACAATCCTCAGAAATGATCAGAGCATCGTAACCAAGAAAAGCATTAAAAGATTGTGTGTTGTCTACAATCCTGTAGCCGACTGTATCACCACAACCAATTGTATAAGCTGTCTTTAGTGCTTTCTACAGATGACATAAAGAGTTGCTATAGACAGCAGCTGTCTGCACCATTGTACAAACCCTAACAACACACAAAGGTTCATGACCCAAGAAGTTCTTTATTACCTGCTTTAAATAATACCTACCTAGTGACAGAATCACATGTTAGAACATGTAAAAGCAAGTCATGAATTCCCTATTAATGCACTTGCACTCTCGTTCTCACAATGCTTGCTAGCTCATTATCCTCTTAACTCTGTTAATGCAACTGCACAAATGCAAGGTATTAGAATTACAATGTGTATGTGCAAGGGAGGGACGAAGGTAGGTTTGCAGGGAAGGAGAAACCTTTTTGGCAAAGTAGGTAAGAGACGTTCCACAGCGTGAACCAGAATGTCACCCTTTATGTTCTCCTCTGCTACATTCAGCAATCCTCTAGGATCTAGCAAAGGCAACAAGAGACCCATCAACTTACAAGGCACTGCACACTGACAAAGGGTCAGACATAAGAGAACAGAAAAGGTTCAATGATGGTTCACAGTGTACCTTGTGGACTTTGAGAAACCAATCCCCCTCCAAGATATGTCTAGTAAGTTTGTCCACTTCACCGTTCTCCATAAGTAACCATTTATCCAAAATTTGTCCAATAAGCATGTGGGCCACTGTTGAAGTTTCATCACAGATCTCAGAGAGATTCTCAGAGCACCTTAACGTATTCAAATGGTTGGCATCAACAGCCTTCTCTAAATAAGGTTCCATCCTGCTACCAACAGCTTCGTTGTCTCCATAACGCTCAGTGTCTTCAGGGTATTCGTTCCTTTCACATGGTTTCCTGCAAACCTCCGCTGTTTTGGAATTTGAATCTTCAGCTTTTTGAACACAATGTGTAGCTTTGACAGTTTCATGCGAACAACACTCGTTCATATCAGCAGTGTTGTGTACATTATTGGAACAACAAGGCTCATCCATCTGGTGCTCAGAGTTAAATTGGAAATAGTTGGTCTGAGGGAGTATGAAATCATTGTCCTCACTGCAGTTGTCACTCCCTAAGCTCATTAACTCGTCATCACCTGAACATTCTTCTGCACCACAATATGCTAAAGCTTTGAGGTGACTGCTTAAATTCAAGACAGCATCTACTTCCTCTTGCTTTCTCTCTTCTGTGAGCACAACTTGTTGACGTCGCGAAATCCGATTTATAAAAAGCTATGGCTCCAAGGGCCTCATCTGGTAAATCAACTTCATCACACTCAAACAAGCATTCTATCAAGTACCTCCTCAAAGCTACTTTGAATTGCATCTTTCGAACTTTAGAATCTTGATCCAATATTGGACGCAGCAATTTCAGCTCATCATGCTTGAGTTTTGGAAGTGACCAAAGAGCATTCAGGACATCATTCTGCACAGATATAGTTTCTTTTGAGAAGGGGAAGAACTCTGATTGTGAAATATCCATGCATCTCAAGTTTTGCTTCTGGTATAGGTTCATCACTGAAATCGCCTTTGCCAATTTCTTTGGCAGGTAACGACCTTCCTCAAGCTCCATCAAAATCTTTTTGCATCTTTTCCTCACCATAAGAAGACCGAAGCACAAGCCAAAACTTTGGGGAACATGATTTTTCTATGAGCTTCCTATTCACTGCAACAAGAACTTGCATGGGCATTCCATCAAGTCCATCCAAAGCATGGTTGATAGATGACAAAAGTAGTGGTGACAAGGCTCATAGAATCAGATCGATAGCTGCATGGATTTCTCAAAATTTTGGACAACTGATACATGGAATCTTCATTATCCAACTTGGCCAAGTAATCTGGAAGATGGTCCTTTATGATTTTTTTCATTACCAGCCTAGTCTTATTGAAACTACACTTATTATGGCTGATGATACTAGCCACTGATTGAAGTGCTTCATTGCTTAACTTGCTGATTGTGCAATGCATTATATTCAAACTTTCTGGACTGTGTGAGCTGTTTACCCCTTTTTGCAAGTTAAAAAGCCGGAGGCCATCCTGAACTAAGTGATGGTTATAGCCAGTAAGCCACTGCAGTACGAACTAAAACTTTTTTCAACCCTAGCTCTCACTTTCTCGCATGACACCTGAAAAAAGGGTCCTTAATTAACTTCATATTTATGTTATGGAAGCATGAAGTCAAATAATATGCAACAGACTGGAGATGAGGAGCATGACTGAGGAGACTCACTGGTTATAGGTTCATTGCAAGGTAAATAAAAGAAATTATCATAACCACAACAACACTAGGCAAATTCTGCCATAGTGACAAGAAAATACATTCGAAAATAAAACAATAAAATGAAACCGTGGAGATCATGGGGATATGATCCTAATCTTAGTGTGTTGACCAATTGGCAATAACGTTGAGGTGTTTAGTGAAACCCTCGTTTTCGGTAAAGTCCTGCTGCTATCAGATCTCAGGCGGTCAGACCGGCCAGGCTTCAAGTCAGGCTCAGGCTAAGTGGCTGGTGATCAGACCGGCCAATGGGTGGCGGTCTGACCGGCCATAAGGGTTCTTGGATTTGGAGTTGGGCCAAAAATTGAGTGTGTAGGCAAGAGAGGAGATTCTACTACACTTGGTCTCATAATTTTTGGAGCTTCCAAGCAAAAGTTCTATTGGTTTGAAAATTCCAGTATTTTTTGGATTTCCAGGGAGGAGTTTTGGCTAAGTCTCAGCTGGGCGGTCAGACCGGCCAACAGGTGGCGGTCAGACTGGCCAAAGTGGCGGTCTGACCGGTTTTGGCTTGTTCATCGGCCAACTCGGTGGCGATGATTGTTTTGTTAGGTCAAGTTCATGGGTTTCAATGCATATGTGTTGCATGATGCATGTTTTGACTAATGTGGGTCAAATTGTGAAGAACTTGTTCCCGGAACTGATTTCTTTGTCTATTGTTGTGCAGGTTGCTTGGAGGTCAATGACGGTCAACGACGAGGATGATCGGGACTAGACTTGGAGAGCTGAGGTCCAGAATGATCGGAGATGCCGGGTGAGGTCAATAGAGTCAAGCATGGCACAAAAGGGACAAACGTGACCGAATGGGCAGTTCGGTGCGACGGGTTAGATCAAGCGGCGCGGGGGTCGGTGCAAGTGCCATGGTGGTTTTGGTGGGAACCGGATGGTGAGAGCCGTTGATCAACCTACACGTGGCGAAGCATGGAGATGCTTCACGAAGATAGTACTCGGTCTTTGCAAAAAGATCGAGAAGGGGTATTTTGGTAATTTTACCTAAATACCGCCTTGGTGACCTTTTGCTAACCAGCGGCGCAAGACGGTGTATGGAGAAGCGGATTAGGTCAGGAGGAGATGAAGACGGCGCTTTAAAATGCGTGCGTGTGTAACCTGCTTTGTCGCGTGGGCTTAATCTGGGGCCCATTATGGTTCAATCTTCTAGAAGGTCTAAGCCTCCACTATAAATAGAGGAGGAGGTGATCGCACCTCTCTCAACCCTTCATTTTGGAAACCCTAGCTTTTGTTGTTAGGGCTTGGAGAGATTAGTGGGAGGTTAGGGTTCTAGAGAGATGGATTGATTTGAGTGCTCAAGTGTTGAGCTTTGTCCTCCATGGTGGAGTGGCTGTAAACACACAATCTATCCAATCAATCCATGCAAGATTTGCCTCAAGTTGAATTCGTTCTTATTTTTGCTCTCTCTTTGATGCCTTTGGGATTTTTAGTGTTCCTTAGGTTTTTATTTGGGATCTTGCTGTGATCTTGCTTGCTGGGACATGTGGGATATGATCTAAGATCATCTTGATCATCATCCACCCACGAGCAAGCCTTTGGATCTAAGTTTTGATTTTGCCCGGTTTTGGTGAAAGAAAAGGTGATTTTAGGGGGTTTTGCTCTTGAGGGCTTTTGGCTTGATTCTTCCTGTAATTGAGGATGCTATGACGTATGGGAGACCATCCTTATCCATTTTGAATTGATTCCTCCCACGAAATCATCTCAATCACTGTTTTCGTATTTGGCTCGGTTTTGAAGCAATCTTCACTAAAACGGATAAATGTCGGAACTTTGACAACGATCTTCACGATCGTTGATTGGAATAGGTTCCTGACATCCTAAAGAATGTATGTTTCAAGTTTCGTGAAGTTTGGAGTCGCGAATCAAAAGTTAGACCATTTTGTGTTTTGGAAGTTCGGGCTGATTTCACTGTTCATCAGGCTAGAGGTCAGATCGCTTATTTGAGAGGTCAGACCGCCCCATGGAGCGGTCAGACCGCTAGGTTGAGAGGTCTGACCGCCAAACTCATTGTGAATTGAGTTTTTGGTAATTTTGATTGTTTTCCTTCGGGGTTTCGATTGGATTCAATACAAGTTTTCCGCTGTGTTTGTACTTTGATCTTTATAGCTTCCATAGCTATTGGAGTGAAAATGTGTTGAATCCGATCTAGAAGAAAAAGTGATCGTACTCTTATTCACCCATCCTCTAGTCGTCTTTTCGGTCCAACAGAAACCATGTCCAGAAAATCATGATATAGAGCACAATATGCATGAGTTCCTAACTGGACAACGGAGCACTCTTTACCCTAGTTTTTAATCATTCTACATTATCAAAATTAACTGTTTAAATATACAGCTGAGTTGTTTAGTAACGTTTATATTCGAGTAAAGTGTCTAGGCCTAGAAATTGTTATCCATCATCAGCCATCCTTATACGACTTCAGGGAATTGAATCAGTGGATACCTCAGGTAACATACTCAAGGGGAAACCATATACATATCAACATATGTATACATGAGTTCATGTTAGCCTGAATAGATAAAAATTAAAAACTATAATCTATAGTTCTTGTTAAAGGATCGGCCACTTACTTCCTCACTCCTGATATCTGATTCAGTCAAGTACCTGTATATGCAGAGAAAGTTAACAATCAAACTTCTCTTGTTACTATATAGTAGAGATTTTAACTCTTCGTGGAATGGAAACAAGGCAGAGAAGGCAGGTATCTTGCCATGTAGAGATTTTTCAGAAAGAAAAGCCATTGGACCTTGTATCATTTAAAAACCGACTATTAGCTACATCATTTTCAGCATACATCATAGCCTCCACATGACAGACACGATGAAACTTTCCAGAGACAAAACTCTCCTAGAACTGGCACCAAATAGAATTATGTTTGATTTCATACAGTGACAAGGTATGGAGAAATGCCCAGTATGCTAATTAAACATTCAATATTGCCACTGCCAGAAATTGGCGTGCACTTACACTTCATTCAAAAACTTTGGTCGCTTCACACGTCTGCTGTAACCATCAGGTTTGGGAACCATCGACTCCAGCCACCTGCAGAGAAGCCATCAAGCGTTTTTACCTGAATGGCTGAATCTTTATTGAAGGGACAAAAGAAGAAGAAGAAGAAAATGCGTCTTTGACGGCAACCAAACCGAGGTGCGCCGGAAACATCACACCCACCTCCGTTTCTTGTCGACCAGGGCTTGCTGCCTCCGAACAAGCGACCATAGCTTCTTCCCATCCTTGAAGGTGAAGTTCATCACCACTTCTGGGTAACTAAGGGGAGGCAACGCAGGGAAGAGGAAGGAAGCTGGTGGGTGCTCACGGCGGGAGGAGGCGGTTGCGATGGAGCCAAGCGGCCGGCGAGGGGAGCGGAGGGGGTGGCCTGGTGGGTTCCCTGCCCTCGAGGGAGACCAGCGGCCAGCGCCCCTGCCGCCGTCTCGGCTCGGGTGGTTTTGGGCTCACGCAGGGCGTTCTCAACTTCTGATGGACCGGACGAGCTGGCGGTCGCGGCCGCGGCCGAGCGCCCACCATGCGCGTGCAGTCGAGTGGGCCGTACGGTTGGGTCGCCGTTTGCCTTGCGGCCTGAGGGTGTGCGGGGTGCGTTGTCCCTGTCGACAGGAGGTCGGCCTGGCCTTGGGTGGACGTGGCGGTTTATTGGCCCAGCCCAATAGGAAACGGTGGACGTCCGGGCGGCGCGCGCCTGAGGCGAATCCTGCCCGCCTGAGGCTGCGAGTCTGCGCGACGCATGTCGTCGCGACCGCGCGTCGGCGCGGCGTCGTGAGTAAGAAATGCTAGTCAGGGGTGCGAGTTGTTCACGCCATTGCCCCCGGGCGGAGGACGGTTTTGTCGCCAAGCACTCCTCCCTCACCTCCAGCATGCTGTGCCGCCCTTGTTGATGAAGGAGAGAGGATGGAGCCGCTGGAGTTCCATCGAGCAGCGGCGTGGTGAGCGAGACCTCCCGAGCTTGGGGATAGGAGGTGGTGGTGAAGCTCCGCAGCGAGGGTGACAAGGCATCCTAAAGCTAAGAGCAGGAGGTGATGGTGTGGTCCGGTCTCGCCCTCATCAGATCCGTGCTCGTTAGCGAAGAGGAGATGGGTTGACCGGCTCCTCCAAGCTATCTCTCAAATATTGCAGTAGGCAAACTGAGTTGTGGTGCTAGTCTATTTTTAATGTTGCAGGTGTTCTGATGGCTTTTCATTGTCATAATAAGATTTATTTTTTATTAGAGTATTTTCTTGTATTTGTTGCGCCAGTAGTTCTGATTTGTTGCACGTCGTTTTGTTGGGCTTTGTGTTTGACACATCCGAGACGAGATGGAGATTTGTTGCAAGTTTGATAACATTTTTTCGAATTGTTGCAGAGTTGTTTTTCAATTGTTGTATGAACCATTGGAATGTGTTACAATGTGGTTTATCAAATGTTGCTGCAAGATGTATTTTGTTGTAATTGCGTTATTGATTTGTTGTACAAGAGTAAATTATTGTCGCAGTGCCTCTTCTCAAATGTTGCGGCAAGAGGTATTTGTTGCAAACCGTGTTTTTGATTTGTTGCACAAGAGTAAACTTTTATTGTGGTAGAGATGCCTATTTGTTGCACTAAGGAATCCGTATTTGTTGCATCGAGTTGGAAATTTATTGTATTTTTGTTGCATCGGATGGAGATTTTGTTGCAGGCTAATTAAATAATTGTTGTGCATCACCGATTTTTCTTGCGCTCAATCGGATGACTGAGATCAAATATTTCAAGTTAGATTCGATGATGAAAATGAGTGTACGATAGTAATCAAAAACTCTCATCGTACATCCGGACACTCGTTGCTCCCAAACTTTCCTTTGGATTATCCAACCACGAGTGAGCAAATCCTAGTGCCGGTCAAAGATCTAGTAGTACTATGTATTACTGTATACGGTACATGAAAAATTAATCATGCGAACTGCATGTGAAGGCAGAACTCGGATTGTAGGACCAAAAAGGAGACTAGAGAGGGTGAATAGGAGCTCACCTAATTTTTCACCTTGTTCAGATTCAACACCAGATTCACTTCAATAGCTATGATAGCTATGAAAATCAACATACAAGTACAACAGAAAACTTGTGTTGAATCCAAACCAAGATCCCCAAACTAAAGAACAAAAGGGGTCAAGCTTCTTCGGGCGGTCAGACCGGCGTTCATCGAGCGGTCAGACCGGGGTGCGGTCTGACCGGCGGCAAAGGATCGGTCTGACCGGACTTGACGATGAACAGGAAAAACAGCTCGAGTTCCAAAATGAAAATCGATCAAACTTTTGATCTACACAGCCAAACTTAACCAAACTTGGAACGCACCTTCCCAAGGATAACTAGAACCTATTCCAAGCGACGATCGAGTAGATCCACATCAAAATTTTGACATTTTTTCTATTTTACCGAAAGAGGATTCAAAACCGAGCAAAAACAAAAAAACTTGATCCAAAACTTGCTCGTGATTGAATGATGATCTAGATGATCCTAGATGTATTCCCACACGTCACAGCAAGGTAGACGAGGGCAAGAAACCAACCAAAGACCGAAAGATCAAAGATGAACTAAAAATCACAAAATAAGGAGGAAGAACACAAAGCACATACCATTTCCCACCTGCAGACTGGACTCTAGAAGGGCCAACAGTGTATAAGTGCAAGAGCTGACTTGGACCATCAGTCATCACTAAAGTAAGAGGTGGATGAGAAGCAGAAACCATCTTACCATGTCTACAGGGAGTGCACACAAGGTCTCTTACAAGCTTAAGTCTAGGCAAACCTCTAATCAAATCCTTGCTACTGATCCTGGTCAAATGGTCAAAACCTATGTGTCCAAGTCTACGATGCCACAAAACTAGATCATGAGAATCAGAAGCCACAAGACATCTAGGATGGAAACAGAAGAGACACTGAAATCAGCACAAAAGATCCTCTCAAACCTGGAGATCCCAAAAACATGCTCACCCGAGGAGTCTAGAACTCTACACTCACCACTCTTGAACCTCACTTCCAGACCCTCATCAAGAAGCTGAGAAACAGATAGCAAATTATACCTCAGCTTACTTACCAAAGCGACGTCCTTAAGCATGAACTTGTTGTTGACGCCAAGACTGTGTCTCTTAGTCATCACGATCCCAAAGATAAGCATCCCCAAATGTGATCAATTCATTACCGGATGCACGTGTGAGGGAGGAGAACCATCTAGAATCTCCAGTCATGTGTCGAGAACACCCAGAGTCAACAAGCCATATGTCCTCCTTCCTCGCACGACGAGCCTACAGAGCACGAACAGGAAACATCTGTGCCTCAGTACTAGGGTTAGTGATGAAGGACTTCGGAATCCAGTACTGAGTCACACGATGCTTAGGCAAAGCAGTAGAAGCAGCAATAAAATGGTTAGGAGAAAAATCATAAGAATGCACACGTGAAACACCTAGACCTCTCCGAATCGATCTACCAAAAGATCAAGACCTCTGCCTAGATGCTACCCATGTCTCTCCTCACGATATCCTAACCCAAAATGTCGCCTAGAGCCACCAAAAGAGTCAAAAAAAGTCATCTACGAACATAGGCCTATGTCTAGTAGGAAAGACAGACTGCTTGGCTCTAGAGACTGTCACAGATGAAAGAACTCCTCTAATGGTCCTCAAGGCACTCATCCTCTCCTTCCTCTCAATCTTGGCTCTACGAAAGCAGAACTCAACGATGTGGCCACCCTTCTTGCAGAAGGTGCAATGGTACTTGACCTTTTGAGGGGTCTGACCTAATGAAGTAGAAGCACCTGTCTTGCTTGAAGGGGTTTGAGCAAAACCTGCAGATCTAAAGTCTACCTTAGATGGCACAGAAGATTCTACCTCAAACATGCCACTCTCAACAACTCTCACAATCTTAGATGGATGGTTCTTAGAATGTTCTAGGGAATTAAATCCTAATCCACTTTTCTTCACACTCACCTTAGATTGGTCGAGGATCATGTTGAGATTCTTCTTCCCACTAGAAAATCTCTCAAGGGTCTTTTTGAGGTAATCATTTTCTTTGGCTAGGTCCTTACAGGGGACACACCTATTTGACTTGATTGTCCTAGCAAGCTTTTCTTTAACAAGAGCTACCTCAACCCTTAAAGCTTCACAAGACACACAAGAAGCATTCTCAATCCTACTCACTTGCTCTTTGAATTTGACTCTAAACGCTTCTTGTATCTCATCTAAATTTGTCCCAACTTCAGTACAAAAAGCATAAGAAGCAGAATCAACGACTTTTTTGGATGCAGTTAAGGACATGGATTGTTCAATTTTAGCTTTCTCCTCTAAAGTCTTGTTTAGAGCTTCATTTTCAATTGTGAGTTTAAGACAGTTTTCACATGATGCAAATTTAGAATGAAGAACTATTTCAGTCATTTCCTTCATTTTAATCTTATTATCCTCACAATGAGAGCAAATGTGACTAACATCAAATTTCAGCAATTCTTTTGTAGCGCTATCCAATTTTAATTCAAGCAAAGCACAATTTGAGCAAGGTAAAGGAATAGCATCTACATCAGTCACATCTAGAGCAATAGCATTCATGCAAGCATGACTAGACTTGAGAGATTCTAGTTCATGAAGAGCATCTTTAAGTTGATTCGCAACAGAAGAATGAGCATATTTCAGATTGGTCAATTCATTATGCAAGCTAGAGCAAGAATCACAAACATCAACAGGATTAATGGATTTGAGCCTAACAACTTCTAGGTTCAAGTTATCAATCATGGTGTCTGTCTCTTAATCATTTTAGCTTGCTTCTTCAGTTTTTGTTCAGCAACGACCAAACCACGTTTCATGTCATTGAGTGAGGGACATACCTCATCGGGATCACCGAAAGGGTTGTCGTCGTTGGAGGAGTCGACGTCATGCAGGTCCTTGGCCATGAAGCACATGCCAGTGAAATCCTGAGCCTTTTTCTTGCCATGAGAATCGTCGTCATCGTCCTCTGTCCCCAAGTCCACATCGCTCATATCAACACTCTCAAGAGCGGTAAGGACCCGGCTGACGAACTTGCGATAGTTGGGCTTCTTGGCTTTCACATCCTTAGCTTGAGGATGCCTCCGAGAGTCTTTCTCCACCTTACCCTTCAGCTTAGGGCACTTGGAGCGAATGTGGTTTGGCTCACCACATTCAAAGCAAGTGACAGTGCTACCTCTCCTTCTGTTCCTCACCTTGTTGTAAACTCTCGAGAATTTTGTGGATAGAAGGGCTAAATCATCCTTATGTAGCTTCTCTAGCTGCTCATCGCTCAAAGAGTGTAAAGCGGACAATGAAAACCCAGATGAGCCAAAATCCAAAGAATCAGAAGAACTACCCTTAGATGGGTCAACACTAAAGCCATCGACTGTTTTAGGGAGACGCGAGATGAAGTCAATCTCATGCGTCTTCAACCTCGAGTAGAGCTTATCCATGGTAAGCTCACTCATGACAGTGTTGTCATTGATGGAAGTGATTTTCATCCCCCAGACCTTCACATCAAGAGCACCCAAGAGCTGACGTGCATTCTCAGACTCAGTGAACACAAGATCCACATCACGAAGATCATGAAGGATCTTGGAAAACCTTCCCCACAATTCATCCAAAGATTCACCAGGCCTTTGTTCGATCATTGAGTATTATTTTTTAAGCTGGTTCTGTCTCACTTCCTTGATCGCAGTAGATCCCTCGTGATAATCACAGAGGGTATTCCAGATCTCGTGAGCAGACCTCAAATGAGCGACACGCTCAAACTCAGATCGACTAAGTCCTTGAATCAAGAAGTTTCGAGCCTTGCTATTAGCCTCAACATCTAGAGTGATCACATTGTCATTGGCTGGTACAACATAAGGATTTTTGACCTTAAACCAAACTACGTGCCCTTGAGCCTCGATGTAGGCATGTATGCGAGCCTTTCAGTAAGCAAAATCGACTCCATCAAACACCGGTGGTTTGGATGAATACTTGTTGGTCGCCATGGCTCTAAAGACCGGTTAAGATCTATGAGAAGAGCTAACCGGGCTCTGATACCACTTGTAGGACCAAAAAGGCCACTAGAGGGGGGTGAATAGGAGCTCGCCTAGTTTTTCACCTTGTTCAGATTCGATACCAGATTCACTTCAATAGTTATGAGAGTTATGAAGATCAACATACAAGTACAGCAGACGACTTGTGTTGAATCCAAACCAAGATCCCCAAACTAAAGAACAAAAGGGGTCAAGCTTCTTCGGGCGGTCAGACCGGTGTTCATTGAGCGGTCGATCGGTGCGGTCTCGATCGGCCGTGAAAAGGATCGGTCTGACCGACTGACGATGAACAGAAAAAAACAAATGGGTTCCAACTTTTGATCTACACAACCAAACTTAACCAAACTTGGAACACACCTTCCCAAGGATAACTAGAACCTATTCCAAGTGACGATCGAGTAGATCCACGTTAAAGTTTTAACCTTTTTCCATTTTACCGAAAGAGGGTTCAAAACCGAGCAAAAACGAAAAATTTGATCCAAAACTTGCTCGTGGTTGAATGATGATCTAGATGATCCTAGATGTATTCCCACACGTCACAGCAAGGTAGATGAGGGCAAGAAACCAACCAAAGGCCGAAATATCAAAGATGAACTCAAAATCACAAAATAAGGAGGAAGAACACAAAGCGACCTCATCTTTGAGAAATCATGCATAGATTGATTCTTGGTTGTTGCTGGATTATAGCCACTCCCTCAAGGAGGACAAAACTCACAACATGAGCACTCAAATCAATCCAACTCTCTAAAACCCTAAGCCTCTCCTTTCCTCTCTAAGCCCTAAGACAAACTAGGGTTTTGCAAATGAAGTGCTTGGGGGCTGTTTGACAGCACCCCCTCCTATTTGTAATGAGACTTAGCTTCTAAAAGAGTTAACCCTAATGGGCTTCCGTTAAGGCCCAACACAAACAGGACACACGCACGCATCTTGAAGCGCTGTCTTCATCTTCTTCTTGACCTAAACCGTTTCTCCACGCACCGTCTTGCGACGCAGTTTAGCCCAAGGTCACAGAGGTGGTATTTGGTGAAATTACCAAAATACCCCTTCTTGATCTTTCTCCAAAGACCAAGACCAATCTTGGTGAAGCACTCGCCTGCTTTGCCACGTGTAGGTTGATCAACGGCTCTCATCATGTCGACAAGTCTCTCCCGTCCGGCTCCCGTCGAAACCACCAAGGCACTTGCACCAACCTCCGCACCGCTTGATCCAACCAGTCGCACCGAACTGCCCGTTCGATCATCCTTGTCCATTCTGCGCCATGCTTGAGTCTCCTGACCTCACACGACATCCTTGATCGTTCTGGACCTCAGCTCTCCTAACTTAGTCCCGATCATCCTCGCCGTTGATCGTCGTTGACCTGCAAGCCACCTGCACAGCAACAGACCAAAAAATCGTTTCTGGGAACAAGTTCTTCACAACTTGACCCACGTTAGCCAAAACATACAATATGCAACATATATGCAATGAAATTCATGAACTTGACCTAACGAACACACATCGCGCCATACTGACGAGCGAAACAAGTCAAAACCGGTCAAACCGTCACCCTTGGCCGGTGTGACCGCCCACTGGCCGGTCTGACCGCCATACAAAGGCTGGTCTGACCGCCAGTCCATGACTTAGGCAAATTTCCAACCTGAAAACCCGAACCTTCTTTGGAAATTTCAAATGAATAGAACTTTTCACTGGAAGCTCCAAAAAATATGAGACCAAGTGCAGAAGAACCCTCTCACTTACCTACACCTTCTATTTTTGGCTCAGCTCCAAAATCCAAAGTTCCTAAAGTGGCTTGGCCCGATCGCAAAGAGTAGCTTGCCGACCGCCACCCTGGCCGGTCAGATCGCCAGCAACCAAATCAGCCAAGCAGTTTGAGGCATGGCCGGTCAGACCGCCAGAGACCTGACAGAACCTGAAACTATGCCGAAAACGCGTGATTTGACAAACCACAAAAGCCATTGCCAATTGTATCATCATCCTAAGATCATGCACATATCCCCATGATATCCACACGGATCCTCTGCAGTATGCGAGCAGTGTTTGTTGGGAGAATGAATAGTGTTCTGCCGTAGTATTGTATCAATTGATCTCGGTCTTTAATTTTTAATTGGACGGTGGAGATAGCTCCTAATACCCGTCTATGCATTGTTGATCCTGTGTATTGACTCTTTCAATACAGAGGATCTCAATCCATACACGCATGTTTTCTCCCCTTGCCACTTGCATTAGTTGCGGGAGAAGCAGCACTTACAGGGCTTGTTTTGTTGATAGCCAATAGAGACCTTACCAAATTTTGGTGTCACCAAAACCCAGGAATTACCAAAAAAATTTGGTAAAACTGGAGTGTTTGGATTGGAGCCAAAATAGATTGCCTAACTTTGGTAATCTTATTCCCTGTTGTCTGGTTTGGAGCAAAAGCGATTCGCCAAACTTTGGTAAAGTTATTGTCAATTGTTTGGATCGGAGCCAAGATAGTAATGTGCTAACTCTACCAATCAAGAGGTGAGGTTACCTCCTCTCACATAATCATGCATACAAACATTGAAAATAGCCAAACCCAATTTAGTCCATCCAGTCTATAGCGCTCACGGAAATATAATTTTAAACCACACGATCAACATTAGATAGTTGTTCAGCTATTATCTTTCAACAGGAAAGAAAACAAAATGATGTAACACATTAGCAACAATACTTTTTTAGTGACTACAAGATTGGTACATATGTCATAATAACAGAGTATGCTCACCTCATAACTGCAGTAGCTATCATACACATTCTACCTACTGCCAACGGTTTTCCCTTCAAGGATGGATTTTCCAAAGTCTCGACAGCAGCATAAAAGCCATTCATGTCAGTGTGAAGCCATATCTTTGGAAGATCTCGTGAAGCTTCTAGCTCTAATTTTTTTAGCAACAAGAAAATGGTGTTATTACATAGGCATAACCGCATAAGAGGAATACAAGATGAGTGAAACATGGCAGAAATGGCATATTGGCATGTATATAAAGTGATGCTACTTCATCACATTGGCTTCAGTACAAACTCTGCGCAATGCCATGGACCACAGCTCAGATTAGGTCAAGAACTCAAGATCATCGAAGTGCTAATGCAAATATGAATATGTGTACAGAGCAGAGATGCACAAATACAGCTAAAAGATCACAACTCTTCCTCCAGGACTGCATCTTGATCCCAGATTGACATCATATCAGAAATGACACCTCTTTCTCCAGGACTGCATCGTATGCATAGCTAACACAATATACATCGGTACACAATATTTAACACAGTTCTTACCCAATGTCTAGATTTACAAGATGTAATGAAACATTGGCCATTGTCCAGAAGTACCCCATTGGTACAAATACAGCTAAAATATCACAGCAGTCCTGATCTTGAGCTATAGCTAACAGAAAGCAAAATAGAAATAACATGAAAGAGCTACTACAACATTTATTTTTACATACATCACAAAATATCCATGTCAACCTAGCTACCAGCAAGAGCATCAAGTTTTGCATACACATGCAAAATACGAAGTACAACATTACTTTCTGAGTACAACCAGCTAACATGTAGATTTTCACACCGAGCCAAAATCACCCCCATTTCCATATTTGTGTTCGAAGTAGTCGATGACCCAAGCTTGGAACGTGACACCACTTGCAATGCTAAGGTAACCGCGGAAGTGTTCTTGTTCTGGCTTGGCAAGAAAGGTTGCAATGTCGATCTTGTCCTTCGCTGTGATGGTGAGATTTTCTATACGCTTCCAAAGATTAGCATTAGGGTCTAATTGTGCATTTTGTTGAACGGAGGTAGTAGGGTTAGCACATACAAGCGAGTCTGCAGGCCTCACAATACTAGCTGCCATCTCATCATTTGATGCTTTACCATGGCTCCCTTTATCCTTCGACTGCTTCTTGGCTGGTGATTCGATACGCTTGCGCTTCTTGCTCGAATTGGTGCCTTCAGTTGTTAGACTATTGTGAGCAATGGTGTTAGAATCTTTACCACCATCTTCCACTGTTAATGAATAGGTTTCTAACTCCTTCACGCTCTCACTACCACCACTTGTAAGATCGAGGAGGCCAACTAGAGGGGGGATGAATAGGCGATTTTTAAAATCTTTTGGCTAAAACCGAGTTTTATACAGAATTGTAAATCAATTCGGTTTTGCTGAATTAAAACCTAAATCAACTAGTCTTTACTAAGTACACCAACAATATAAGACTATTGACAATAATAGCAATAAATACATGTAAGCAATTTAATTCTAGAAATGTAAATTGCACAAAGTAAATAACAAAAGAGCAAACCACAATGACAGAAGGATGTTTTGCTGTGATGTTCGGAGACTTGCCGGTCTCCCCTAATCCACATTAAGGTAAGCCCAAACGAATTGGATCGGCTCCACGAATTAAGACAAACACCACAATTCCACCAGTGGTAGCTCTTGCCCGCTCCGGGTAGGTGAGCTACAACCTTCACAACACGTCGAGCCTTCTCACAAGCTTCTTGAAAAGATCACCAGTCCACGATGCCTCTACGCCGTGTAGGTGTCGGCAAGCACCAAGAGTAATAAGCCAAGCCCTTTGCTTGACTCCCACCATGTGCAACGAATGCACAAGCTCAAGTGGATTTGAAATCCACCTCTAGATGCAACACATGCGACTAGAAACCTCTCTCCTTACTCATAAAGTGCAACACATGCACAATTCAGAGGAAAAGCTCACACTAGCTCAAGAGAGTGAAATAGGATACCAAAAATTGTCTCTCAACTGGCCATGGGGGTATTTATAGCCCCCACCACAAAAACTAGCCATTGTGAGCAGAAATCCTAAAAAATCAGGATTTGTGATAATACCGCTGTAGAAACCTAGTACTACTGTAGTTACTATTCAACGGTGAGAAAGGGTGCATCAAATGCTAAAAAACTAGTCGTTTTTGGTTTTGGTGCAGTAGTACCGCTGTACAAACCCGGTATTACCGCTCGGTGGTAATACCACTCATCTCATGCGGTATTACCGCAGGCCAATTTTCAACACAAACAACACTCAAGAATAGGGTCATAACTTTTGACTCCGATGTCGGAATTGGGTGATCTTGAACTCTATGGAAATCTTATTCAGAGGGCTACACAACCCATCTAATTGCATGATATTAAACACATTAGATCAATGCATAAAGTACAAGAACTCCAGAGAGTCACAACCATGGTCTAAACCCAAGGAAATAGCAACAAGCAATCTTAAACCATGCCAAGGGAAAATATATGAATCCCAATAATTCGCAAAACACATTTGGAAACTTAGATCATGCCACAAGGAGTAGGTACATGGACTTCAACCATTTGCAAAATATATTTGCAAAGTATAGTCACATGCTATAAGGATTAAATCTATGAGCCTCAGCTATTTGCAAAACACATTCGTAAATAATAGCATCATGCCACGGAGAGCTGGAGCAAGCGAGATTTAGCTATCAACACATGATGAGACTCAAGCTACTAGAAAAGACCCCTCTTAATAGTACGACAATCCTATACTAGCAATCCGGTCTTCCAAACAAACACCAAGGCCAGTAAAAGACTAGGAACACATCCTTAGCCCTAGCTAATCATACCTTTGCCTTGAGCATCCTCTTGAAGCTTGATGACGCAACATCTTCACTTCAAATCTGGGTCATTATATTGATATGCATCAACCCATGATGCATCCTTCACATGCCCTCCATCAACACATGATGGGTCTTCTTTTGACTTGATGATCAACTCATGATCATCTCCTCTTCGAGATCTTGATATGCATCAACACATGATGCATCCTCTTCTTGAACCTTGACTTGATGACGATCAACTCATGATGCCATCCAGAGTCTCCATCATCATGGAACATAACCTATTCATCTAACTCATGGAAAATATTAGTCTCACAATGTGATTATCATTAAATACCAAAATATAGTCAGGATCGCGGTGTGGGACCACCGCTAACTAGAAATCGGTACTATCAAGACAATGTAATACCGCTTGTAACATCCCAGTTTTTCCGAGCCTTTTTGAAGTTTTCAAAATAAAAGGAACCATTTGGTTTTGATGAGAGTTCAAAAGCTTAACTTGAGGTTTTGGAATTAAGGTGTTTAAAATGACTAAACCAAACTTCAGCTAAATCAAGTTTGGTTTCTTTCGAGTTTGTTGGAGTTCTCTCCTTTCTCTGTTGCCCTCGACCCAGTTCTTTCTTCTTTAGACAACCCTTTGTTTGGATCTGAGGGTCCAGACCTCCCTTTGTTTGGATCCGAGGGTCCAGACCTAATTCGTTTGGATCCGAGGGTCCAGACCTCCCTTCCATTTGGACCTCCCTTTAGGTCCAGACCTCCCCTCTTTTTGTCGTGACCTCCCCTTAGGTCACAACCTCCCTTCAGTCTAGACTTCCTTGTTGGGTTAGACCTCCTTTTTGGTTTAGACCTCCACTCCCGTCCAGACCTTCAAGTTGTCTTGGCGACCTCTGGGTGGTCCTAGAGACTTGCTAAGACCACCCTTTTAGTCTTTTTGCAAAGACCACATTCTTGGTCTTTTTACAAAGACCACCCCCTTGGGTCAAGACCTCCTCTTGGAGTCGCGACCTCCTCTTTTGTCCTTTAATCGCGACCTCCCCTTGGAGTTGTGACCTCCGCTTTTGTCCTTTAGCCACGACCTCCCCTTGGAGTCGCGGCCTCCTCTTTTGTCCTTTAGCCGCGATCTCCTCTTGGTCACGTGCACCCCTTGGTCACGTGACGCCCTTTGGTCACGACCTCCCCCTTTGGTTTGACCACCCTTCCGAGAGTTGACTGGCCCCTCCTATCAGTCCTGTTCACCTTCTCCTTCCTCTCGTCGTGTCATTGTTGACACATTTGTCCTTGCACATTTAATGCTGTTGTGTCGTATTAAATGATGTCGCTCAATGCACCTGCTTCCTCTTGTCTTCTCTCGCACCGCCCCCATCTTCTCCTTCACCGCTTCAAGATGCTTTTTTCCTATCACACGTGCCCTTGATCGTGTGCACCTCTAAGTCCTCCAGTGACTCTCCCCTGGCTATATAAGCCTAAGCAGCCCTCTTTCGTCATTTTCTTCCAATTCTCTTGCCCTCGCCAGTTCTTCCGTGCTTCGAGCTTTGTTGCCAAGGAGTCTACTGAAGCTTCCGCCATCTTCAACCACCTCGTCGCTAAGAAGTTCGCTGGAGCGCCGCGCCGTCTTCGCCGCCGCCGTCGTCCTCCTCCAGTCTTCTCCTACCCTTCTCTCTCCCCCTCCCTCTGTCCTGGTGAGTCTCTCTATGCCCTGTTCTTTCCCATGTTCCTATGACTACATTGCGTGGTCGTATTCGTTCCTACGACTACGTTACGTAGTCGTATTCCTTCTTACGACTACGCTGCATAGTTGTATTCTTTGTATTCTTCGTACGACCACTTTGAGTAGCTGTATCCTCCTCAGGACCTCCTGTATCCTTTTTGTCGTTTCCTCAGGACCTCCTTAGGACCTCCCTCGACCTCCTTCTCGTTGGACCTCCTTCCGACCCGTTGGACCTCCTTCGAAGGGGCCGTTTTTATTTCAGTTTCTTGCTATTGGTTCAAGTTGGTTTGTTTTGGACTTCATTTGGTCTTTATTTGATTTGCTTTGTTTTCTCGTGTAGATTTCGACGACTCAAGAGAGCCCGAGTACTTTGAAGAAGAGGACCTTCAAGCTTTCGAGCAAGGCAAGTTACACCCTTGATCATATTGAAGCCAGTATCTCAAATTATTTAATTTCTGTTTCGAATTACTATTGCATGCTTATTTGAATTCAAGTAATTTAAATCCATGTTTTAACTTCATAGTTATTCCTAGTTCCTTTGTACATTCAAACTTGGTTATTGATTCGACCTCCCCTTGTTACCTTAGTAAAGTGCTAGTTGGTACAGTAGTATGAACTGGCATGTTTTAAAACTCTATGCTTAGTCAAGCTTAGACCAAAAATCTTGATTTGGGAGTTTTGCTGCCAAAAGACCAACGTTGTCAAATGTTTTAACCATGACCTTGAGTGGTCGTGGAAGTTTGCAAATGTTTTTTAAAATCAAAGGAAAAAAGGAAAATTGGTTTGGACTTGGGCGAATTGGTTGTTTGGAGGGTGCATGTTGATGCACGGGCTCGACCTTGTTAGGGTTGAGGCCCAGGGGTTGTTGGAAGTCGTCCAAGTCAGCTAAGGACCGATCTTCAAGTGTATTTTGCTATGCCACATCGTGCAACCACATGTCCAGGATGGGGTGGACCTGGCCAACTAATTTGCAACATTCCACCGTGGTTGTTCCATCCGGTTGTGTGGGTGTCTTGATGACCTATTTTTATTTATTCCCACCTAGCGCAAGAGGGGGCTTAAATCCTCATGTTGCTTGACCCAAAGGAGCGAAGCCTTAGCGAGGGGGATCATGTGGAATGGCGATTAGAAGGCCTTGTGATAATCACTTAGTTGCACACCTAAGTATGTGTGAGCGACAAGATAAGTTGATTATCTCTTGTGGGTAAAGCCGCACACCTCTGCAGAGTGTAAAACTATTCAATAGCCATGTCCACAGTCATGGACAAGCTAGCAAAGCTGCTCCAAGTTAGATTTTGGTTTTGTTTTCAAAATGCTTTATGATATGGTTTTGGATGTCTATCTAAATGGGTTCGGGCTGGTAGCCTTGTGCTAGGAGGGTATCCTTCACCACTTGTTGATGAATGTTATCCGACTATAAAATTGATTTAGAAAATGAATTTTAGTTATTGTATAACTGCTTTGGAAATTAGTACATGTATTTGGAAACAAAACATGGCTTTATGCAAAGACAACCCTATAAGACCTCCTTGTGATATCCTTGTATGCATGCATTCAATCTGTTACTTGACGGGTGTGACTTGCGAGCACGGTTGTTGTGCTCACTCTTGCTTGACGTGTTTGAGCAGGAGAGGACGTCTACGAGGAGCCCAAAGACCAAGACGTCTAGGCTGCACCCTCCAGACGACTGCCTGTGGTGAGTCGTGTGGCCTTCTCGCTTTTGGTTCCGCTGTATTTTGTTCTTATTGGTTGTATGCCCCCCATTTTGTAATCAACTCTGTTGTTATTTTAATAAAGTTGCGTTGATAGATGTTACCACTCTTGTTAACTATGTGAGCTAGCTGTTGGTCCTTGGGACTAGCTCGGTTGTGCACAGAGAGTTCGGGACCTCCTTGGTCCGACTATGTGGTCGTGCCTTGGGGTGATCCCGGGTCCGGTCATGACTTTGGAACCTCCCTGAGGTCCGGGTTGTGACACCACTTGGTTAGATCGGTATTACCGATTTCTAGAGGATCAAAATCACAAGAAAAACACCCTCTCTGGAAATATTGTACTGCCATGTAAAACTCGATATTACCGACTTGCGGTATTACCGCTCAAGAACTGCGGTCATACCGAATTCAGGTTTCAAGAAAAACTTCCAAAAACATCCTTTCTGTTAAAGACATACCGCCAGCTAGATTTGGTACTACCGACTTGCGGTAATACCGCTCATCAAATGCGGTCATACCAATTTTGGAATTTCAAGAAAGCTTCCAAAAACATGCACTCTGGAAAACACGTACCACCATATAGATTTCAATATTACCGACTTGCGGTAATACCACAGATCACTTATGGTCATACCAATTTTTCTGAATAGATTTCCAGCAGCGCAAACAAATGCAGTGCATAACAAAAATGACACAAAATAAACTTCAAGGCACTAGCCATGATTCCTCTATTGTCTTTGCATTGCCATTTCCATGTTGTCATTCATAATTCGAGACTAAGCCTTTAAACATCTTAGCATACACGTTAGTCCCTTAACACATTACAAATAATTGGATATAAAGCAATATGAGTATATATGAACTACACAAGTTTTATATACTCAAAGGATATGTTTCAAAGTAGAGATCCCTAATATATGTGGATAAAGAAATACGGATCAATACTAATGAAACCACAAAACATAGAGTGAACTCCCCCTAAATGTGTGCATACACGAATGTGCAATAAAAACAAATGCACATATTCAGGTTAAACTTTTAGTGGAGTTCAACCTATATTTTGTATCCGAGGAATGTAACAAGATATAAGAATATGATGTTGAGTGCATACCTCCATGATTTTTTACCTTTTCATCCAAATAAGACTACATAATTGGTGTATCAATAAAAATATTAGTCTCACATAAAGATTTGTCATTAATCACAAAAATACTCTATTAACTCATAATGACGGATCTAGATTATTCACCACTGTTACTTGAAACATTGACAGTGGATTGGTCCAGAGCAAGCGAACCATCAGCCTAGGCAGAGTCCACAAATAATTCTTCCAAGAAATGAAAGAACTTGATAGGCCTAGTAAGATAGTTGTATTTCGCTGTCTGTCATACGAAGCAAAGAAAGTAAGGAAGTCAATGAATGCATAGTACTTATCAATGAATGCATAGTTGTAACAGAAGTACTTACACTCATCTTTTTTGGGTCTTTCTCTGACGGATCAATGTTGAATTTGAATACTGGTGCAACAAAACCAAAGCCACTTTTCCCCAAAGCGGTACATATCCAATTCCATTTCTCCTTGCATGACCTAAAGTGCCGATCGACTTGGTTTCTAGTGGCTCCAATTCCAAATCTTCCATTCAAAGTATCTGCACACTAAAGGTGGTGTTGTTTCTTCCACTCGAAGGTAGGGGGTTTGTCCTTATGGATATCAATATACGACTCAAGCATGAATTTTGTGGTCTCATCACTCCATGTTATGTACTTATCATGAGAGACCCCCTCCTCGCTCTTCACAACCTCCTTGTGCTTACCCATGTTGTAAGCTTAATGTAAAAGTATGCAAATAGTATTCATGTTTTAATTACAAATGCTTACTAATTAATGGAGATGATCAACATCTTCATTAACTCATTCATTTCAATTGTAATATTACAAATAGTCCACATATTATAGATGGTACAATACTGCAGATATAGTAGCACAAATAGTCTTCGCAACTATTACAATTAGTAGTTAATGGAACTAGCAATGCTCTCGTTGTCCGTAGTCTCATTGTTAGCGACAATCGGTCTATCGTTCCACATTTGTTGGGTTAGTAAATCATGCTTGGCAGCCCACTCACGTACATCAGGCTCTTGATCGGAGACACGATTGCTGCTCCTTGGTAGGTGAGAATACCAAGTAGCCTCATCGAATACAAACTCATCAGGTCCATTCTCCAATATCCAGTTATGAAGGGCGCAACAAGCAACAACCACGTTGGCTTGTGATTTAAGGGGTATGAATGGCTTATTACTAAGAATCTTGAAACGATTCTTGAGAGTACCAAATGCTCGCTCAACTATTGACCGAAGTGAGGAATGTCGTTGGTTGAATAGCTCTTTTGGACATTTTGGGTCTTGGGGTCCGAGGAACTCTTGTAGGTGATAGCGAACACCACGGTAGGGCAAAGAATATACTCGCCTGTGGCATACCCAAAGATCACCAAATAAAATTTCGCTCCAGCCATGTTAAGGTACGCCCTAATGTTAACTTATTATAATAAGACCATATATGAATTGTAGGGATATGTCTAAATACCTTCAGGTATTTTAAGGCTCGATGGTTGAATAGCTCTTTTGGACATTTTGGGTCTTGGGGTCAGAGGAACTCTTGTAGGTGATAGCGAACACCACGGTAGGGCGGCAATATACCCGGCCTCGTGGCATACCTAGCATCAGCCAAATAAAATTTCCCTACAACCATGTTAAGGTACGCACTAATGTTAACTTATTATAGTAAAGACCATATGTGAATTGCAGGGATATGTCTAAATACCTTTAGGTATTTTAAGCCATTTGGATGAGAGAGGGCATCGTGCAACACAAGAGAATCATGAGCAGATCCCTCCCAGCCCCCTAGGACATAAGTGAACCGAAGGTCAAAGTCGACAACTGATAATACATTTTGTGTAGGGTATGACTTGCAGCCTCTAAACCTATCCAACATTTTAGCAGGAACACATGCCCTGATGTGGGTCCCATCTAGTGCCCCTATACATCCCTATGTACAAGAAAAAAAGCATATGTCAAATATTACATATAGTTAACTCCATTAGAATACGCACTATTTTAATATACTGATGAGTGTTACCTCAAAGTAGGGATAAAATCTATTCGGGTTGCTAGTGATCTTAACATGTGTTTTGATACATCTCACATAAATGAGTTCACGAGCTAACTCACCCATTGCACGCAGCATGACATTAAAACACCTACTCACTGTCTCACCGGATCGCCACAAGGAAAATCCTACAGAAGAATTTGTATGATGTTGTCCAACCATCTTAAGAAACATTGCAACTTGCTCCTCTACAGAAACATGAAATGTGTCAGCTAGCATTCCATTGTCCCTAAAACGAGCACAAAGCTTGTAGAACACAGCCCGACACATCCTCAACTGATGAATACATGTCCTATCTGAGGTGTCGATCAACCTAATGAGTTCGTTGGTCCTCCAAACATCCCTATTGACTAGTGGCCCATAGTTCACTCCTCTGCCTCTACTCCTGCAATCTTTGTTCCTCCACCATAGAACCAACATAAGAACAAGAACAACTAGAGCCTTCTAACTCAACATGCAGTAATTAAGGTATTGTAGTTGATTGTTCTCCATCAGGATATGGATGACATGCATAAGTTCAATTGAGAAGGAAGAAAAATGGTAATCGTAGACATCAAGTAATATAACATGGCAGCAAACGGCAAACAATGGCAGTTCTTCATGACATCTAGAGGAAGCACATGCTGTCACCAACCAAGCCAGCATACACATTACAAAATGATCAAGAAGGGATCTAATTAACATCACAGCAATCGGCAAATGCATATTTCTTTCACTTATGCAGTTTTTCCCTTTGTCCAAAAATAGAACGGAACAGGAAAAAAAGTATAGTGTTATTTGCATCCCATAACTAATGTCTAACTGGCCCTAAAGCGAAGCAAAAAGGTGAATACTCGGCAAACACATGCCAGATGTAAGAGATGAAACGAACGTACCTGTGGGGCCACCCAAATCCACCTAGAATCCACCCAAATTCACCCATAATTCTAAAATCTCGAACGAATGCCACCCAAATTTGACCCCCACCTCAACTTCCGAAGGGGCGTCGACGACTAGGGGACGTGTGCCGATACCGCGGGAGAGGAGAAGTACGGAGGTGCAACTCTAGGAAGATCAAGCAACAAGCCGCTGATTAACATCACGTGCACAAGAATGAACAAACAAATGCGTCAGCCAATACATGTCAGATGGAAGGGAAGAAATCAACGTACCACACATGCCCAAATGTGCCGAGAAATCGGAAAACCCCAACTGATTTCGCCGAAATCCACAAAGAAATCCCTTCACCCCGAACCGATTTCAGCCAAAGCTATCAAGAACTCCCAAATCCCCAACCGATTTCGCCAAAATACACCCAGAAATGCCAGATCCCCAACCGATTCCGCCCAAATCCACTGAGAAATTCCTAGATCCCCCGCCGATTCCACACCAATTTCTACCCCATCTCAACTCCGGATGCGGCAACAACAAGCAGTGGAGGTGTCACTACTACAAAACAGGCTATAGAAGACGTCTCATCACAGATGGTTCATTTGGAACCATCTGTGTTATTCTTATCACAAACAGTTCCAAAGGAACCATTTGTGATACGTACCTATCACAGATAGTTTATAACTAGATCCGTCTGTGATAGTCTAGTTAATCACAAACGGTTCTATAATAGGAACCATCTGTGAATTATCTCAAACGGTTCTTATTAAGAACCGTCTGTGATAATTTAGCTAATCACATACGGTTCTTATTAGGAACTATCTGTGAATTAGCACAGACGGTTCTTAATAAGAACCGTCTGTGATATTCTGGCATTATAAATGCACCCGACTCAACCCCTACCGCTGGCTCCACTCTGCTGCTCCTCCCCCATGCACCACCTCCCTGCCCTAGCTCCTCCACCCTGCTGCTCCTCCCCCATTGCGCCAGCTTAGAGAGGAGAAGATCAGGACCCCTGCCCCCTAGCGCTTCCTCCCCCATTGCGCCAGCTTAGAGAGGAGAAGATCAGGACCCCCTGCCCCTAGCGCTTCCTCCCCCATTGCGCCACCTGCACCTTGCTGCCTCCACCCCCATTACGCCACCTTAGAGAGGAGAAGGAAAGGAGGAAGCTAAAGAGAGGAGGAAAGGAGGAGAAGGGGAGGAGGAAGGGATCGGAGGAGAAGGAGAAGGAGAGGAATCTCGCGGGATATTTGGTATTTTCGTCGTGAGCTCCGAGGGTAACGATCTTTAACCCTTTATATTTGCTCTAGGTTAATCGCTAAGCAATTTAAGTATGTTTGGTCGATAATTAAGAAGAGTTTGTACTTGCGGTTTATTAATGTAATTTGACATTGATTTGTTACATGCGTATAGATGGACCGAAACTGGATGTACGGTGAGAGCCGTGTGAGTCAAGAGTATATTAATGGCGTTCTTGCTTTTAAAAGAGCCGCCGAAAGGTGATATGTTGAAGAAGGGATAAAATTTATGTAATCGTTCATGCATTGATTATGTAATCAAAATGTTTAACAACCCGGCGCAGATCGAAGCGCCGCTTGATTCAAGGGTTTCAAAAAGGGTATACATGTTGGACCGATTACGGTGAAGAGCAGATTATACAGAAGTTAATAATGACGATCGCCAAGGAAGTCAACGATATGCCGGATGTGGACTGTGTTTTGATGAGGATAGGTCGATGATGACAACTGATCGATGCTACGCGATGCGTAAGAGAACTACAGTGTGAGAGAGTTTTGTAAATTCGATGGCTTAATGGAGGACTCGGTGAGACATTTGTTCCCTGGCTGCAAGCCGGAATATACAAGGTTGTCAACCGTGCTTAAACTGCTGAAATTGAAGGCAAGCAATGGTTGGTCCGATAAGAGTTTCACGGCGTTGTTAGATCTCCTAGCGGACATCCTTCTGGAGGAAAACGTATTGCTCAACACCACCTACCAAGAAAAAAAGGTTCTTTGTCCATTGGGAATGAAAGTAGAAAGAATACATGCATGTCTGAATGATTGTATCCTCTACCATAAAGAGTATGCAGACATGCATGTATGTCCCATGTGCAAACCATCCCAATACAAGCATAAGAATACTGCTAAGGTGGAGTAAGGATCTCCTACTAAGATGTTGTGGTATTTGCCTGTGATCCCACATTTGAAGCGTTTATTTGCGAACCCAAATGAGGCAAGATTGTTGCGTTGGCACTCGGATGAGCGTAAGAAAGATGGAAAGCTAAGACACCCTGTTGATTCTGCCCAATGGAGAAACTTCGATCGGAGCTTCGAAGAGTTCGACGCGGAACCGAAAAACATAAGGTTAGGACTGAGTACAGATGGAATGAATCCTTTCGGTAACATGAGTAGCCGACATAGCACCTAGCCCGTGAATCTATGTATGTACAACCTTCCTCCTTGACTGTATATGAAGCGGAAGTACATTTTGATGTCACTACTTATCCAAGGGCCGAAGCAACCTGAGAATGATATTAATGTGTACCTAGCACCATTGCTGGAAGATCTTGTGACACTGTGGAACGAAGGGGTACAGGTATGGGATGCGTACAAACGAGAGAACTTTACTTTACGTGCCATGTTGTTCTCGCACCATCAATGATTTTTTCGCTCGTAACTCGCTTCAAGCCAAGACAAAAGGAGGCAAAGCCTCATCAAGACCGCTTAGATGCTACGGAGAGCGATGGTCAACAACTCACAGAAATCGTATATATCGCCACCGTAGGTTCCTTCCTAGGATTCACCCATACCGCAAGATGAAGAAACAATTCGACGGAAATAAGGAGAACGGTTCAGCTCCAAGGGCTTTTAGAGGAAAGAGGTCTATGATATGGTTAATGATATCGATGTTGTGCTTGGGAAGGGCGAAATTAAGAACCCGTCGAAGAACATCCGAAGAAGTGGTCAATTTTGGGACTTGTCTTATTAGGAGCACTTAAAGTTCGCCATCGTGATCGACATCATGCACGTGGAGAAGAATGTATGTGATAGCTTGATTGGTCTCTTCATCAACATTAGTGGCAAAACAAAGGATGGTGTTAACGACGCGGTGTGACTTGGTTGATATGAACATAAGGACTGAGTTAGCACCGAAAGAGACCGATAAAGGACGAACGTACCTTCCTCCAGCTTGCTACACTCTATCCAAGGCTGAGAGAAATGAACTGTGCCATAGCTTACATAGTGTGAAAGTCCCGTCTAGTTACTCCGCTAACATTAAGAAACTTGTTTCTATGGAAGATTTGAAATTAATTGGTATGAAGTCTCATAATTGTCATGTGCTGATGACACAAATGCTTCCTGTTGCAATTAGGAGTATCTTACCGAACAAGGTCCAAGTGACAATCTTGAGGCTGTGTTATTTCTTTAACTCAATTGCTCAGAAGGTCTTCGATCCCCAAGGACTAGATGCTCTGTAGGCTGAGGTGGTAACGACTCTATGTTATCTTGAGATGTATTTCCCTCCGTCATTTTTCAATATCATGGTCCATCTCATTGTTCACCTTGTGAAAGAGATAAAGCTATGTGGCCCTATGTTCCTATGTCATATGTACCCGTTCGAGAGGTACATAGGAATTCTCAAGTCCTACGTACGAAATCGATCTTGACCGGAGGGCAGCATCATCGAAGGTTATGCAACCGAAGAGGTCATTGAGTTCTGTGTCGACTACATAGCTCAGGTGGAACCGATAGGTGTGCCTTTATCTCGTCATGAGGGGAGACTGGATGGTATCGGAACTATTGGAAGGAAATCAATCACTCCCGATCTGGATACGTACGCTCAAACCCATTTGACGGTCTTGCAACACATGACCCAAGTGTTCCCGTACATCGACGAGCACAAAGACATGGTACGCCAATAGAATCCAGACCGGTCAGAGGTTTGGATCACGAGAGAGCACAACCATCGGTTCAACGAATGGTTAAAGGTGCGAATCACTGGGAGGTCATCAAGTGTTGATACGCTGCTATGGTTGGCAAAAGGGCCATAATTTACAATTGTGACATGGTAAGGATACGACATAAATGGGTACACATTTTATACGGCATCTCAGGATAGGAAGAGCACACCCGTAATGCGTGTCCGTGATAGATGCTTTTCACGAGCAGTTCAATACCACCGGGGCACGTGGGTTGAACTCCTACTATGGGTTCATAGAGGAGATTTGGGAGCTCGACTACGTACTTTTTAAGACCCCCTGTTTCGATGCCATTACGTTAAACTTCCGCAAGGTGTGAAGGTCGACAAATATGGCGTCACCACTATGGACCTCAAATGTGTCGAATACAAGGACAAATCATTCGTACTTGCTAAGTAAGTTGTTCAAGTCTTTTATGTAACAGACCCGGTAAATAAGAACCGCCACGTAGTTCTTCATGGAAAAAGAAGGATTCTTGGAGTTGAGAATGTCGTGAAGGAGGAAGAGTACAATCAATTTGACGCGTTGCCTCCTTTCAGAGATGGCATCAGGCTCGAGGAAGAACCCAGTGAGAAAGCTAGCTATAGGCACGTCGATCATCATGAAGGGCTATATTTTAATTAAGAATTTTATTCCATGACATCTGACATGTTAATGTAGACTTGCAATGTGTTATGGACTTGTAATTTCTCATATATTTTGATGTCAACGTGGAATTATCATGTGTTAATGTGTTATGGACTTGTCATCTTTGATATTGATGTCAATGTGGACTTCATTGTAATGTGGACTATCAAAATTGGTTTCACTTGATTTGGAGTTGAGTTGAATTAGATATGAATTTTTGAAGTCAACTGAATTATCAGTGGATAAATTAATTTTCAGTCAAATTATTTGGAGTTGTGTTATGGACTTGTCACCAGGTTCATGTGAATAAATAGAATGGTAGTGGCATATCACAGACGGTTCTATTATGGAACAGTCTGTGATAACGAATCACAGACTGTTCTTAATAAGAACCGTCTGTGATGTGGACCACACCACAGACGGTTCTTATTAAGAACTGTCTTTGATTGCTTATCGCAGGCGGTTCCATAATAGAACCATCTGTGATATGCCTTCATAACCCTAGGGCTCGTCCGTTCATCTCCCCAGCGCCCTTAGCCTGCTCTCGACGGTTCCTTAGGCTCTCGCTCCTTCGCCTCCTTTAGGGCTCGCTCCTTCACCTCCCCGTAAGCCCCGACACCGCCGCCGCCCCCGACATCGACCACGTTGCCACCGCCTCCCCCCGTGTCAAGATCCTCCTCTCAGACCGGCCTCCTCCTCCCCGCCCCTCCTCCCGTGACGATCCTCCTCTACACCGCCTCCTCCCCGTGCCGCCCTCCTCTCCGTGTCGGCCTCCTCCCTGCCACCGCCTCCTCCCATGGCCCCTCCCCAGACTGCCTCCTCCCCGTGCCGCCCTCCTCCCGTGTCGGCCTCCTCCCCTGCAGCCTCCTCCTCCATGCCCCCCCCCTGCAGACCTCCTCCTCGTGCAGATCCTCCCGCGTCGGCCTCCTCCTCTACACCGACCTCCTCCCCTGCACCAGCCTCCTCATTGCATTGTGAAGGTTAATCCTCGACTGTGAATGTTTGGTCCTTGGACATGGTGGGTGTTCTTATGGTTAGGGTTTGGGATGCTAGATATGATGACATATTACTCTGTGGGATATTGTAAATGCTTTGTGATGAAATTAATCATATACTGAAATTGACATTGCAATCCAGTTTAGACTTGATCTCTAAAAGTATTGTTCAAATCCGTCAATTGATCTTGAGATAGTAGTTTGTTACTTTTGGATACTTAAATACATGTATGGTCTTTACCCTTTTAATGTTTTCCTGTTAAACGTATTGCTCATGCTATTTTATTAGTCCTGAAAACCTGTTGTTGACCTAACTTTAACTATGGTTGTTCACTGTCAGTGAATCAATATTGTTAAATCAAGGTTGTTGGCCTTTTTAATTGCTGAATTGATGTTATGTTAACAGTGAACATTGTTCTTGTTGTTACTGTTTCTAGGATATTTGACAGATTAGAAGAAGTTTTTAGAGCTCAAGGCTTATATTGTTTTGTCAAAGTCAATTAGTGAAGAGTATAGACTGGTTGAGATGGCAAAGACTTGTTCTTTTGCAACTCTCCTTCTGAGAGCACAAACTATCATCAATCTTCTGTGCTTTATGCTACTTATTGATGATTTACTACTTGCTGGTATTATGCTTGTTGCATAATTATTTCTGCTGTGATGAATGTCAAATCTTGCAATCCATTTTATTGCGTATGTAACTTATATAAATAGCAAGTAATCGAGATGGCAGAGGCACCGTCTTCGCCGCCATCACCGACGTCGCCGAATGCATCTAGATGTCCGACGATAGTGATATGTAAGCGAGATGGCAGAGGAAAATCGAAATTGCCTGCGGGCCGACTGATCATCACGGAGGTCAGTGACGTTGGGATCCCTCTGAGTCCCCAGAGATCAGCGGTGAGATTCCGGACCATCTGCGGGATACTTGCAAGGGAATGGGTCCCCATCACCACACCAAGTTGGAAGTCTCTAACGGACGTACAGAGAGGCCAGCTATGGACAGAAATTTCACCCAAGTTCACTATCCCAGAAGAAGACATGGCACGCGTGGAGGACCTTCAAGAGTACGCTTGTCACGAAGTACGTGAACACAGGTCGACGACCTTCACGAAGTTTCCATTCTTGTCGCGGGATGTATGGGACAAGTTTGTGCGGATAAAGATGACGGCCGAATTTCAGGAGCAAAGTGCAGCGCACAAAGCTCTCTAGGCACGAAACACTCACCCCCACAGACTCAGCACCACTGGGTACGCGGGTAAATCCACGAAATGGGCGGCGGAGGAAAAGAACGCAACCAGGCCATTTGCTGAGATCACAGACGAGCGTGCCCTAAGCTGGTTAAGAGCGAGGGCAAAAGTCACGTCTTCGGATAGCATCTCTTTCACAAACCCAGCAGACCAGGAAGTGTCCTAACGTCTGGTAAATATGTCGAACTACCTAGTTGTTAATAAGTCCATAACTTCATAGTGTCTATAATAACATAATGACCTCTTGCAGCATGAATTGACTGCCGAAACTTCCTAGGGCTCCTTCCAAGCAGACAGGGAGAAGGATATACTATCTACTGCCCTGGGAAACAAGGAGCACTCCGGTCGCACACGAGGCCTTAGGGTTTACGTACCTTGGAGTTATGGATTCCGAGGCGACTACGACACGTATAGGAGTAGGAAGAGATCCAAGGCCGAGCACGAGGACCGGTTGGTACAGATGCTTACTGCAAAATTTCAAGGACAGATAACAAGATTGCAGGATCAAATGAATCAACTCCTGAACCAGTCGCAAGCCACCCCCGTTATTTTGGGAGCTAGTCCTCCTTGATATCGGAGTAGTGTCGTGTCCACGTTTAATTCTGAACATGATGACGTCCAATTACCTATTGACGACATCAAGGTAATGTACATCTCTCGAATACTCCAAAGATAGACCTATAGGACGCCTTAGCTAATTGTGTATCGCTTTGTAGGAGCCGCCATACCGCAAGCTCCAAGTGAGGATGGTTGGGTCTATTTCTATTGAGGTCAAGGGGATGGCGATCCATGCCAGAAGGACAAGGCAAAGACGGTGCCCAATCGGCGCAGGTTACGCCAGATCCAGTGGACATGGTGTATGACAATTTCATGGCCGTCCTACCGAGATTCGCCTAACGAAGACATCGTAACACTATGAGATGCCATGCACACTTTTATCCAAAGGCCCAAGAAGGACATCACCTCGACCCAAAGAAGGTCGCGATCTCGACATCCACCATTCCTCTCCAATGGGACCCTCGATGACTCCACCTCATCCTTCACCTCAGAAGGCCACCTCATCGGTTCCCGTGGAGAAGACACCGAAGGAACAAGAAAAGCGTGTCGTCGTATCGGTTCTCGAGTCGTCTCACAAGAAGACGTGTAGCGAGCCAGTCGTTAAGGCCAAATCAAAATCGATGAACATTAAGGTGCCTCCCAAGTCCGAAAAGTACTCCATTAGAAAACCGCAGCTCCAACACGTAATTATCTCGCTACCGAGTAGGTCAAGTAGGCTTTGCATGCCTGGTACGTACGGAAGACTAAAGAGAAGGGGTGCGATATTGGAATCACCGTTAGATACACGGATAAGCATTTCGTCAACGGGTTGGGCCACTTCGTCGTGGGCTTCAACGACTTATACGACCTATTCAACCTCACTGCCCTTGACGCTGCTTCTACGATGTTGACATCAGAATGTGTACAATCAAGTTCTGATTCACGTATAATCGATAAATATCACAACTCATTGCTTATGTATAGATACATGATGCAAAAAGCCCGGATTGGTCCGAACCGTAGATTTCTCGACCCACACGTGGTCTCTATGCAAACCATCGAAGAAGACATATCCTTCATCGAGAAATACATAAAGGCGTATTGCTTCACAAGACCGTATGACTACATAGTGGTGCCTTTCAACCAGAGTAAGTGCTTCACTACTTGCTATATAAATTTCATTTGTACTTTATAATGTAGTACCTAACTTAGGTTTAATGACTATAGCAACATACATGAGTAGGTACCATCGATCCTTATAGTCATTGTACCAAAGTGGAACAAGGTAATATACCTTGATTCCCTACTCAAAGAAAAAGCACGACTTCAAATTGTGCAAGGAATACTCAACAGGTATGCTTATTTCCTCCATACATAAATCTATTGTAGTCTTCCTTCGTTTGAAATGGCCGAGGATAACTTTTTGGAATCACGTAGGTCGTTCATCGCCTATGTTGATGATAGAGGACCATACAAGGGATCGAACGCCAAACTGCAACACATGACATGATTTCCGGTACGCGCTACAACACAGTAATCCTATATCATACTTCGTAATAATACGTCTCAAACTGACTATGCCTATATATGTAATTCTATTTTTGCAGTGTCGCCAGCAAAAAAAAGATCAGCTATGTGCATTCTACGTTTGCCATCATATGCAGCAAATCATTGCTTCTAAGATGAAGGATCCCGAGGTTTGTCAATCTTGAAATAATTACTTGCTAATTATAAATTTAACTATATATGCTTACCACTTTACTCTTGCTAGCGACAGGACTTGATCATAGATTTCGATGCACTCGTTGCGAAAGAGATCGCGGACGTTTGAGGGAAGCTCTGCGCCTTCATCAAGACAGAAATCATTAACCCCAACAGAGAGTTTCACTACGTCGCCGACGCAAAGTTTCACCCCGTCGACACCTCTCAACCACCTGCAAACAATTGATTCAATTGTAATCCAATTGTAACTATAGCGATAATACTTGAACAAATTCTTTTGTAATTTATTTTAAGTAATGATCAATTTGAGTTATCAGCAATTGATTATCTGTGATGTATCTGTTTTCTGCATGCTTGTTTCAAGAGGGTATGGCTAGTAATTCCTGATGCTAGCCAAAAAATCAAAAGAAAAATAATTAGGTATAAAGAACTATCACAGACGGTTTTTTGTTGAAACCGTCGATATCACAGACGGTTTTTAATGGAAATCGTCTGTGATAATATACCTTCACAGACGGTTTCAACAAAAAACCGTCTGTGATAACCGTATCACAAACGGTTTTACCGACTGTTATCACAGACATACAAATTCAGACGGTTTAAAAACCGGCTGTGATGACAGTTCTGAACCGTCTGTGATAAGCCTGTATGTACTAGTGTGTGACCAAACCGGGGGAGGAGAAGTGGGAAGGTGAAGCTGTGAAGAGAAGGGGAGAGGAGGAGCATGCGAGCAAACAGCGGGGGAGAGAAGTGGGGGAGGCGAAGCTGTCCGGGAAGGGGAGAGCTGCGTGTCCAGGTCGAGGAGAGGAAGGAAAGGGTAACCCTAATGCCTGTCGCTTTTATACGGGAGGTGTGGAGTCGGCCTGGCGTGGCCACGCCAATACACGGGTGAGCAATTCGCCCGCAAAACGTGAGACAAACATATGGGCGTTACTAAATTTTAGTAGATAGTACTAAAATTTGGTATCAAACCAAATCACAGCCAAATTTTATAGACATTGCTAAAATTTAATTTGGTTCATTCAGGTTTCAATCCAAACAGCCTACAGTTTACCGGCCTGTCTGCCCAGCAAATCACTGTCCGCCACAGTCCACAGACTAAGCTTGCCGCAGCGCATGGTACCAGCAAGCGGCCGTTCTTCATAATCACGGGGCATGCATCCTGCAGCAGCTGGCTACTGGGGTTACAATTAACGACTCCCTGCTACCGATAGTACTCCCTCCTAAGTTGGCTCACGCATTGAGAACCTAAAACAAATCAGAGAGACCCCCAAAATGTCTCATGCGGCCACGACCCACGCCTGCTGCATACTAGAGGCAGGTAGGAGGGCAGTTTGGCCTCGTCCTACTCGATCAGCGGCATGTGCACGGGTGCGTGCCAGACAACGGCGAACAGTTCCTCCATCGTGAGACACATCAACATAGTATATACTAGCTAGGTTAGGTAATTCTGGTATTATATCGCGGCACGAAATGCGTAATTTGCGACCCTCGTGCTCGGCGCTGGCCGGGCTGAAATCACCTCCATCTTCGTAGGCTTTAGGGGGCGTAAACAATCCCAATGATGCGTCCGAATCGAAGTTCGTCGCCTAATTTTGCGATCAAGTCCAAGCGCAAACCGCGTGACTTACTTCGAGCTCCGTGCTGTAGCTCACAGGCATGTGGTTAATTTGTACTCCTAGTGCAGTATTGAAGCCTAGAAGTGACTAATTGGTGTGGTACACACTATTAACTCAATTGATCATAGGCTCATAGCCGTACTAGTTAGTGAATATATATATATATATATATATATATATATATATATATATATATATATATATATATATATATATATATATAAATCCTACTACTCTTATCCTATGCTCATGCTGAAGTTAGATTTCGTTCGCTTGAAGCCTGACAATATTTTTTGATAACTTGAGGGCATTTCTAATAGTATACTTATTGTTGTTTCTTAGCTATACCATGTCAACAAAATTCTATGTGAAGGAGAGAGGGAGAGGAGAGAGAGCACAGATCGTCTCTTCTTAAAGAGACTGTCGTCGTGCACGCGAAACAAGATATAGTACATTAATCTACTCTAGTTGACATGTAGACCCGTTTTAAAGAAAAATTATAAAATATAAATGTTGAAGAGTGTGCTAAAGACTACCTATTGAAGATGTTGTCTCTAAAAATAATATAGCATATATTAGAGATAATATTATCTCTAACTATTGGAAATATTCTAATAGTGTTGGTGTAATGTCACTCATGAAAAGACGAGTGGAGTGGCCTCCTAATTTTCTCGCTGCAATTAAGGCAAACTCACAGGTCAAAGAACCGTTGTGTACAGACAAACATAGCCTGGGTTTTTTACTCCACGAACAATCAAACTCTCTGGTGCGCATTGGGCTTAGCTAGCTTATATATACCGCGAGCCGCAGCCCTAACTGTAAGCCTGTAACTACCACACGAGTGTAGTAGCTGAGCTGCTTGTGAATGCATGTAAGCATCCTTCAACGACTTACCTATGAAGTCCACAGCAGCAACTCTGACGTCCATCTTCTTGCTCGCCGTTGCACTCCTTTGCGGTGTTCTCGTCACCGTTGACGCCGCGAGGCAGTTGCCGGATGGCCGACTCCGGAGTCAAGACGCGGCCGCGTACGCGACGCTGCACGAGAGGGCGAGGTCGACGACGGCCATTGCGTGGACGGCGCAGCTCCCGGCTGGGCCGAGCCCCAGAGGCCCCGGTCACTAGCTAGCTAGATGAGAACAGCAGTGAGAGACAGCCCTCAGATAAGGCCAAGAGCTGCCTTTGTACGACCGTTTTTTCTTTGATTCGTACATTTGGAAGAAGCTCCGTTTTTTCATGGCGGCGTCGTCTCTCTCTTTTGGTTCAGTTTTGGGTTTTTGGTGGTTTTGCCTCTTCTGATTCCTGAATGTTTTGTGGACAATGGACACATACATACGTGAGAAGAAATTCACCTGGTTCCCGGTTACCGATTTGGGCACGATTGTTGCGCAAACATTATATATGTTGGTAGATGCTGCATCTGTTCTTGCTCTATATATATTGCGTAGTATCATACTAGTACGTGCATATATTCTTCGCTAATCCGGCGTAGCCATTCTAGTACTCCTATTTCATTTACACTAATGCGTACTGTTAATTACGAGAACCAACCGGCCGGCAAAAAGACCAAAAGTTAGCGCGACCACGGTGACCATGATGGTTACACTGGCCACCCGAGAGATCCAGAAAGAACGCAACCCAGAGTCCCAGACACTACTATAAAAGAGGTAATATTGGACATCTCATCGTAAATGGTTCCCTAGAAACCATCAGTATTTTAATTATCACAGACGGTTTTACAACCGCGACTGTCTATGTTACTAGTGATGGGTAGAACCGTCTGTGATACATCAGCTATCACAGACAGTTTTTAATAAGAACCGTCTGTGATAATTCCCATTCGGTTCTTAATAAGAACCGTATATGATTATTGCATACTTCACAGATGATTTTTAAATATAACCGTCCATGATAATTTAATTTTGTATCACAGACGGTTTGCGGTTGGAAGTGTTTGTGATATGTTCAATGCCTTTTTGGCTCCCGCGCGATGAGTTCCTTCGTCTCGCGCGCGACGTTTCTCCTCGTCTCGCGCGCGACGTTTCTCCTCGTCTCGCGCGCGACGCGTCTCTTCGTTTCGCCGCGCGATGCTTCCATATCTATAAGTGAGTTCTTGTTGTATCTGTATCGCACCTTGCGAGTCCATATCTTGCCATGATGAGCACATGAGGCATGACGGCGAGGACCAAGGTGAGGGGGTCGGCGATCACCGTCGCTCTTCCTCACGTTATCATCGTCCACATCGTCGGCCTCGTGGCCACGAACTCTCCTCAGCTCATGGCTAGCCTCTGCACCCTACGAGCCACATACACTACTACAAAACAGGCAATAGTAGACGCCTCATCACAGACGGTTAAAATGGAACCGTCTATGTTGGGTCTGTCCGGACCAGGTATTTGCCGTGCGAGCCTATCACAGACGGTTCTTATTAATAACCGTCTGTGATAGGCATCTATCACAGATGATTTATTAATATGCTTATCACAGACGGTTCTATTAAATAACCGCTCGTGATAATCTCCCGCACTACGCATAGCTTGTCGACACGCATCGTGCATGAAATATCGGCAGCGGTTCTATTAAATAACCGTCTGTGATAATCTTCTGTACCACAGACGGTTGTCAATAAAGACCGTCTGTGAACTATCACCGATCACAGACGGTTCATAATAAGAACCGTCTGTGATATTCTCGCACTATAAATTTCTGGACCAGACCCCCTGCCCATTCCCATTTGAGCTGCCACCCAGATGTTTGCCCACTGCGCCACCGAAAGAGAGGGAAGGTAGGAGAAGGAGAGGAGAAAGGGAGGAGAAGGAGAGGATTCTTGAGAGGTTTGGTATTTTTGTGGTAACAATCTATAACCCTTTAGAGCATCTGCAATGTATGTGCTTAATTAGCCAGTTCAAATGGCTAGATTTAATGCTAGGAACCGATTCCACACGTTGGAAGTTGCCGATTCCGAAGAAAAACTCTAGGAACCGATGCAAACTTTGCATCCGGATGCAAGTGAATAGAATAACATTTTTCATCGGGTGGTTAGCATATGCATTAAGTTCTGTGAGGGGGAAGGAAATGGAGAGAGAGAGAGAGAGCGGTTGAGAGAGATTTTATTTCTTTTCTGATTTTTTTAATAAGATGTCGGTCCCACTTAAGAGTAAGAATCGGATAAATACATTGGGGGAAAAATGAGTAGTTCTTTGAATGCTTACGTGGCATCTCTTTGAATCGGCATCGGTTCAATACACTGGAGATGCTCTTATGTTGCTATAAATTAATCGCTAATCAATTTAAGTATGTTTGGTAAATAAGAAGCCCATTCTTGCCGCCTCTGAGAGAGGAAGGAGGAGAAGGAGAGGAGGAAGGGAGGAGAAGGAGAGGATTCTTGAGAGATATTTGGTATTTTCATCATTAGTTCCGAGGGTAACGATCTATAACCCTTTATGTTTGCTATAAATTAATCGCTAATCAATTTAAGTATGATTGGTAAATAGGAAGAGTACGTACTTGTGGTTTATTAATCTAATTTGACACTAATTTGTTACATGCGTAGTGTAGATGGACCGAAACGATGTACGGTGTGAACCGTATGAGTCAAGAGTACATTAATGGCGTGGTTGCTTTTAGAAGAGCCACGAAAGGTGATATGTTGAAGAAGGATAAATTTTATGTACTGTCCATGTATTGATTGCAGTATTCAGAAGATGTTTAACAACCCGGCGTAGATCGAAGCGCACTTGATTCGAAGGGATTTCAAAAAAGAGTATACATGTTGGACCAGTCACGGTGAAGAGCAGATTATACCGGAAGTTAACAATAACGACATCGCCGAGGAAGTCAACGATATGCCGGATGTGGACTGTGCTTTTGATGAGGATAGGTAGCATGATGACAATCTGGATCAAATGCTACGTGATGCAGAAGAGAACTACAGTGAGAGAGAGTTTTGTAAATTCGAGGGCTTAATGGAGGACTCGGTGAGACCTTTGTTCCCTGGCTGCAAGCCGAAATACACAAGGTTGTCAACCGCGATTGAACTACTTAAATTGAAGGCAAGCAATGATTGGTCCGATAAAAGTTTCACGGCGTTGTTAGGTCTCCTAGCGGACATCCTTTCAGAGGGAAACGTGTTGCCCAGCACCACCTACCAAGCAAAGAAGATTCTTTGTCCATTGGGAATGGAAGTAGAAAGAATACATGCATGTCCGAACGATTGTATCCTCTATCAGAAGAGTATGCAGAATGCATGTATGTCCTGTGTGCAAAGCATCCCGATACAAGCGCCGTAATCATCGCTAAGGTGAAGCAAGGACCTCCTGCTAAGATGTTGTGGTATCTCGCTGCGATCCCACGCTTGAAGCGCTTATTTGCGAACCCAAAGGAGGCAAGGTTGCTACGTTGGCACTTGGATGAGCGTAAGAAAAATGAAAAGCTAAGACACCCTCACCGATTACGCCCAAAGGAGAAACTTCGATCGAGCTTCAAAGAGTTCAAAAGTGAACCGAGGAACATAAGGTTAGGGTTGAGTACGATGGAATGAATCCTTTTGATAACATGAGCAAATGACATAGCACCCAGCCCGTGAATCTATGTATGTACAACCTTCCTCCTTGGTCGTATGAAGCGAAAGTACATTTTGATGTCACTACTTATCCAAGGGCCGAAGCAACCTGGGAATGATATTGATGTGTACCTAGCACCATTGTTGTAAGATCTTGTGGAATGAAGGGGTACATGTATGGGACACGTACAAACGAGAGAACTTCACTTTACGCGCCATGTTGTTCTACACCATCTATGATTTTCCTACCCTTGGTAACCCTGTCAAGCTTCAAGACAAAAGGAGCCAAAGCCCAGCAAGACCGCTAGATGCTACGAGAGTGTATGACTAAACAACTCACAAGAAACTGTATATAAGGCCACCGTAGGTTCCTTCCCAAGAGTCACCCATACCGCAAGATGAAGAAACAATTCGACGAAAATAAGGAGGACGGTTCCGCTCCAATGGCTTTTAGAGGGAAAGAGGTCTATGATTTGGTTAAGGATATCAATGTTGTGCTTGGGAAGGGACGTAAATTAAGAACTTGTCAGAAGAACATCTGGAAGAACCGGTCAATTTTTTAGGACTTGCCTTATTGGGAGCACTTAGAAGTTCGCCACTACATCGACGTCATGCATGTGGAGAAGAATGTATGTGATAGCTTGATTGGTCTCTTACTGAACATTAGTGACAAAACAAAGGATGGTGTTAATGCACGGCGTGACTTGGTTGATATGAACATAAGGACCGAGTTAGCACCGAAAGAAATCGATACAGGACGAACGTACCTTCCCCTAGCTTGCTACACTATGTCCAAGTCCGAGAGAAATGAACTGTGCTAGAGCTTGCATGGTGTGAAAGTACCGTCTGGTTACTCCGCTAACATTAAGAAACTTGTTTCTATGCAAGATTTGAAATTAATTGGTATGAAGTCTCATGATTGTCATGTGCTGATGACACAAATGCTTCCTGTTGCAATTAGGAGTATCTTGCCGAACAAGGTCTGAATGGCAATCTTGAGGCTGTGTTATTTCTTCAACTCAATTGCTCAGAAGGTCATCGATCCTCAAGGACTAGATGCTCTGTAGGCCGAGGTGGTGACGACTCTATGTCACCTTAAGATGTATCTCCCTCCATCATTTTTCGATATCATGGTCCATCTCATTGTTCACCTTGTGAAAGAGATAAAGATATGCGGCCTCGTGTTCCTACGTCACATGTACCCGTTCGAGAGGTACATGGGAATTCTCAAGTCCTACGTATGAAATCGATCTCGACCGGAGGGCAGCATCATTGAAGGTTATGCAACCGGAGAGGTCATTGAGTTCTGGGTCGACTACATGGCTCAGGTGGAACCGATAGGTGTGCCTCTATCTCGTCATGAGGGGAGACTGGATGGTATCGGGACCATCGAAAGAAAATCAATCACTTCCTATCTAGATACGTACGTTCAAGCCCATTTCACGGTCTTACAACACATGACCCAAGTGTCCCCGTACATCGACGAGCACAAAGACATGGTACGCCAATGTAATCCGCACTTGGCCGGAGGTTTGGATCATGAGAGAGTACAACCGCTTGCTCAACGAATGGTTAAAATGTGAATCACTGGGAGGTCATCAAGTGATGATACGCTGCTATGGTTGGCAAAAGGGCCACAATTTACAATTGTCACATGGCAAGGATACGACATAAATGGGTACACATTTTATACTGGCAATGGATAGGAAAAGCATACCCGTAACAGACGGTGTCCGTGATAGATGCATTCAAGATCGATGGGTCGAGGAGCTCCTACTATGGGCAAATAGAGGAGATATGGGAGCTCGACTACGTGCTTTTCAAGATCCCCTTATTTCGGTGCCGTTGGGTCCATCTCCCATTGGTGAAGGTCAACAAGTACGGCGTCACTACCGTGGACCTCGAACGTGTCAGATACAAAAACGAATCATTCGTACTGGCTAACCAAGTTGTTCAAGTCTTCTATGTAACCGACCCAACAAATAAGAAGCGTCACGTAGTTCTTCATGGAAAAAGGAGGATTATCGGAGTTGAAAATGTAGTCGACGAGGAAGAATACAATCAATTTGACGAGTTGCCTCCTTTCAGAGATGGCATCAGGCTCGACGAAGAACCCAGTGAGGAAGTTAGCTATATGCGCGTCGATCATCATGAAGGGCTATAATTTAATTAAGAATTTACTCCATTGTAATTAATTTATTCCATAACATGAGACATGTCAATGTGGAGTTGCCATGTGTTATGGACTTGTAATCTCTTATATATTTTGATGTCAACATGGAATTGTCATCTCTGATTTTGATGTCAATGTGGACTTCATTGTAATGTGGAATGATAATATTATGCGCTTGTAATAAACAGACGATAAAAAGACCATATCCTTTTTACATCACAAACGATAAAAACAGGATTAGCGATCCTATCTTAGCCTTCAAATCTTCATAAGCCTTCTCGTCGGCTTCAGTGGTGGCGGGATCAGTGATTGTCAGATCAAACGCCTCCACCTGCGACCTTGCACGCTCGATTCGCGCTTGTAGCCGTTCAAACTCTACAACCAAGCCCCATATAGCCCAGAGGCCATCAGCCCTGGTCTCCTCCGTCTCGGCGAGGTTGACCCACTCTCCTGCAATTCGGATGTCGTCCTCGACTCTCCGGGCTACATCCTCGGTGCGGACTAAGTAGTTCCTTAGGACGATCTCCACGATGAGGTTTACTCGTTGGATGCCATGAACCCTCGCATTGGCCCATCTGAGGAGGAGCTCCAGTCAACAGATGATGGCCGCTATGGTCTCCGGTAGATCGGAGGGTCTACAACGGATGACATTGCGAACGAAAGGCTTGTCCGCAGCTTGGGCCAAGTTGTGACCAGAGAGGTGCGAGTAAAGAAACACAATGTAGGCCAATATAGATGGCACGAGAGGGGAATCCATTTGGAGTTTGTGGAGAAAGGGGATCAAGGAGGTTGTGTGAAATCCATTGTAGAAGGGGATATCTATTTATAGAACAAGTACTAAAGCCAGGCGGAGAGACTAAGAGATATTTGGGAGTCAGAGCGACATTGAAAATGAAGAGACGGTTGCAAGTGCGATCGTGAGACGAAGAGACACACACGGGAAAATGAAGAGACTTGTTCATTTGTCACTAGGATGTCAGGTTATCACAAACGGTTCTATTATGCAACCGTCTATGATAAGGAATCACGAATGGTTCTAATCAGGAACTTTCTGTGATATTTTTATCATAGACGGTTCTATTAAAGAACCGTCTGTGATATTTTTCATATTACAGACGGTTATTTAATAGAACCGTCTGTGATATAGAATATCACATATGGTTCGTAAATAGAACTGTCTGTGATTTCTTTTCACAGACGGTTCCATAATAGAACCATCTGTGATAGGCCTTATAACCCTAGGGCTCGCCTATTCATCTCCCCAGTGCCGCCCATTCATCTCCCCAGTCCTTAGCCTGCTCAGCTCTCGCGCGCTCCTTCGCCTCGTCTAGGGTTTGCCCGTTCACCTCCCGTAGAAGCCCTGCCGCCACCGCCTCACATCGCCAGACGCCGCCTCGGCCGCGCCTCCCCCGTGTCGACATCCTCCTCTCAGCACGGCCTCCTCTAGGGCTCGCCCATTCACTCCCCTTAATCCCCGGCCGACACCGCCGCCTCCGACCTCGGCGCCACCACCCCCGACATCGACGACGCCGCCGTCCTCGACGCACGACCTCCTCCTTGTGTGCCCTCGTCGTCGGATTTCCCCTCCAGTGGCCTCACTCTCCCCTCATCTCTTCTTCCCTCGGAGCTGTGGAGGTAAGAGGCTAAGAGCTCGGTGCCACCCTTCCACCTTGTCCTCCCTCATCCCCTTTTTATTTGTAATGTGTAGATGCGCGTGGATTTGCTAATTAGATGAAAATGTGTAGGATAATATGTAGTATTTTGGTTGTGATTTGTTAGGATTCGGTCATATTTTGGATTTGCACAGATATGAAATTATTTGTATGGAATGCATGAGTATGTGTAGGACTCGGTGCTATTGTGATTAATGCCAGATGGTTCTTGAACATTTTTTTTTCATTGCCTGTCCACGAATTTGACTGATGGTTCATGCATATATATGGAATTATTCATAGTTGGAATGGCAATGTTCTGATGAATCTATGTTAGGTCAAGATAATCCTCCAATTGTGAATATAGTATGGCTATGATTACTTGTTTTGATGTTTTCTATGCATAGTAATTATATGATCTTTACAGAAATATTCAATTGGAATAACAATTACATTCAGATTTTATAATTGATCATACATGTCATTCTCCTGTTTTAGTTTGGACTAAGATATTTCTTGTTCTACATGGCAAATTGGTTAGCTGAGAATTGAGTGAATATCTGAAGTTGAAAATATTAGCATTTCAATCAATTTAAATGACTTGACTGATTTACATTTGATTATATTAATTTGGTCCTCCCTCGTGCCTTGTCTATTGATCTTCTCGGTGGTTTTGAGTACCATCGTTGTTGTGAGTATTTCAACATATAGTGCATCGCTTTGCATATACATATACATATATATATATATATATATATATATATATATATATATATATATATATATATATATATATATATATATATATATGTGTGTGTGTGTGTGTGTGTGTGTGTGTGTGTGTGTGTGTGTGTGTGTGTGATATGTGATTGGTGGGTTCTTTGATCTGCTCTGTGATGAATTGTCATAGAAAATAAAATTAAATGTGAATTGGTATATAGATTAAGCCTTGAGTTGTAGATTGTCTAGCTAATTCCTATAACTTTGAGCAATTTATTTCAACCTGTTATACATGTTGTTCCTGTAGCTCTATCATTCAATTCTTCTTGCTGTTCTGTATCTTTTCAGTGCCTTCTTTTTGTTATCTGTGTATTTAGTAAGTCTCTGGATTGTCTGGTGTATCGAAGAATATTATTGATCTCTACTCCTGTGGTCCAGCATAGGTTAAGTTGAGTAAATTTGCTTGAATCTGGTTGATTCGAATAGCAAGTTGTAAATTGAACTCAAGGCCTAATCTATAAATTGTCATATTCAATTGATGATTACATTAGACATAAGTGTTGTGATGGCCAAGGTTAAACCTTGTGCAACTAGCTTTCTGAGAGCAATAATCATACAATCAAATCTTAGCTTTATGCTGATTTTAAGTGTACACTTATTGTGTTTGATGAGCATATTGTTCCTTTTAAATGACTTGATTGATTTTCTTGCTGGAATTAATTAGGATTATTTGCTAATATTGCACATGTTGAGCATATTATTCATTTTAAATGACATGGAGATACTTCATATGTATATGTTAATTTGGGACACTTGCAATCCATTTTATTGCATATGTAACTTATATAGATAGCAAGTGTTTAGATGGCAGAGGCAGTCTTCGCTCGCCCGTCACCGACGCCGCAGATGGCGAGGCGCTTCATTGCCGTCACAAGCCGCCGCCTAATGCGTCTGGATTTCAAATCGACGATAATGATACGTAGCCGAGATGGCAGAGGAAAATCAAAATGCACAGTGGGCGATGATCACCACGGAGGTCAGTAACTTTTGGGTCCCTCTGCGTCCCAAGAGATCAGCGGCGAGATTCCGGACCATCTGCGAGATACTTGCAAGGGAACGGGTCCCCATCACTACACCAAGCTTAAAGTCTTTGACGAAAGAACAGAGAGACGCGCTGTGGACAAAACTTTCAAGTAAGTTCACTATCCCAGAAGCAGACATGGCACGTGTGGAACGGACGGCATTGCTCTCGATGGATAAATCGTGGAGGACCTTCAAGAGCATTTTTGTCACGAAGTACGTGAACACGAGTGAGATGCCCTTCGTGTAGTATGGTTCTTGACGCAGGAAACATGGGACGCCTTTGTGGCTATGAAGGCGACGGCCAAATTTAAGGAGCAAAGTGTGGCGCACAAAGCTCTCGGACACGAAACACTCACCAAGACAGACTTCGGCACCATTGATGCGCGAGTAAATATGAGGAATGGGCGGCGAAGAAGGAGAACGCATAGCGGACCATTTCACGATATCACAGACCGCGTTCCCTAAAATTTGGTTAAGCGAGGGCAAAAGTCTCGTCTTGAGCAAAGATCTCTTTCACAAACCCGCAGACAGAAGTGCCCCAACGTGTGGTAACTATGTCGAACTACCTAGTCGTTAATAAGTCCATAACTTCATAGTGTCTATAATAACATGATGACCTCTTGCAGCGTGAATTGACTGCCCAAACGTCCCAAGGCTCCTTCCAAGCAGACAGGGAGAAGGATGTACTATCTACGGCCTTGGGAAACAATGAGCACCCGGGTCGCACGTGAGGCATTGGGGTTCACGTACCTTGGAGTCATGGATTCGCAGATGACTACTGCACGTATAGGAGTAGGAAGAGATCCAAGGCCGAGCACGAGGACCGGTTGGTACAGATGATTACTGAAAAATTTGAAGGAAAGCTAGCAGCATTGCATGATCAAATTAATCAACTCCTAAGCCAGTCGCAAGCCGCCCCTGTTAATTTGGGAGCCAGTCCTGCTCGACATCGGAGTAGCATCGCGTCCACGCATATTTCTGAACATGACGACGTCCAATTATCGATAGATGACATCAAGGTAATGTACATCTATGGAATGCACCAAAGATAGACCTATATGACGCCTTAGCTAATTGCGTATCGTTTTGTAGGGGCCGACGCCCTACAAGCTCCGAGTGAGGATAGTTGGGTCCATTTCTATTGAGGCTGGGCGGGGGATGGTGTACCCAAACCAGGAAGGAGTAGTGCAGCACGGTGCCCAACTGGCGCAGGGTTATGCTAGGGTCTAAGTGGATATGGTACATGACAATTTCATGGCTGTCCCGCTGGAGATTCGCCCGAATGAAACATCAGAACACTAGGAGATGCCGTGCACACTTTTATCAAATGGCCCAAGAAGGACATCACCCTGGACCCAGCAATGCCACGATCTCGACATGACCATTCCTCTCCAACGGGACCCTCGATGACTCCACCTCATATTTCGCCTCAGAAGGCCACCTCATCGGTTCCCGTGGAGAAGACGCCGAAGGAAAAAAGAAAAGCGTACCGCCATATCGGTTCTCGAGTCGTCTCGCAGGAAGACGCTGCCAGTCATGAAGGCCAAATCGAAATCAATGAACATTAAGGCACCTCCCAAGTCCAGGAAGCCTGGGACGTCCGGGAATTACTCCATCAAGAAATCATTGTGCTTCGACACAGTATTACTCCGCGTTGGATATGCTTGTCAGGCTTTGCATGCCTGGTACATGCAGAAGACCAAAAAGAAGGGGTGCGATACTGGAATCACCGTCGCATACAAGGATGAGCATTTCTTTAACAGGGTGGGCAACTTCGTCGTGGGTTTCAACGACTTATATGACTTATTCAACCTCGTTGGCCTCGACGCCTCGCTTCTACGATGTTGGACACTGTAAGTGTATACAATCAAGTTCTACATTCATGTAATACTGATATAATACCGATAAATATCACAACTCATTGCTTATGTATAGATACATGATGAAAAATACCCGGGCATGGCGAGAACCGATGGGTTTCCTCGACCCACACGTGGTATCTATGCAAACTATCGAAACAGAGTCGTCCTTCATCGAGGAATACATAACGACGACATTGCTTTGTTAGCAGAAGAAGAAATACATAGTGGTGCCCTACAACCAGGGGTAAGTGTCACTACTTGCTATACAAATTTCATTTGTACTTTATACGCAGCACGAACTTAGGTTTAATGACTATAGCGACATACATGAGTAGGTATCACTGGATCCTTTTAGTCATTATAATAAAGAGGAACCATGTGATATACCTTGATTCCCTAGTCCGCAACAACCACGACTTCAGCGTTCTGCAAGGAATACTCGAGAGGTATGCTCATTTCCGCCATACATAACTCTATTGTAGTCTTCATTCGTTTGAAATGGTCGTGGATAACTTTTTGGAATCATGTAGGTCATTCATCGACTATGTTACCAACGAAGGATTATACAATGGATCGAGCGCTGAAATAACACACAGGACGTAATTTTCGGTACGCACTACAACACAATAATCCTATATCATACTTCGTAATAACGTGTCTCGAACTGACTATACCTATATATGTAATTCTATTTTTGCAGTACCACCAGCAAAAAAAATGATGAACTATGTGCAATCTACGTTTGCCATCATATGCAGCAAATCATTAGTGCTACGAAGAAGGATCCCGAGATTTGTCAATCTCGAAATGATTATTTCCTAATTATAAATTTAAATATGTATGCTTACCATTTTACTCTTGCTAGCGACAGGACTTGATAATAGAATTAGATGGACTCTTTGCGGATGAGATCAAGGACATTCGAGAGAAGCTTTGCACCTTTATCATATCAGATATAATTAAGGACAAGGGAGAATTTCACTCCGTCACCGACCTAGAGTTTCACCCCGCCGACACCTCTCAACCACCTGCAAACAATTGACTCAATTGTAATCCAATTGTAACTATAGAGACAATATTTGAACAAATTCGATCTTTTGTAATTTATTTTGAGTAATGATCACTTCGAGTTATCAATAATTTGATTATCTGTGATGTATCTGTTTGTCTGCATGCTTATTTTCAGAGGGTATGGCTAGCAATTCCTGAGGCTAGCCAAAAATCAGAAAAAAATATAGTTAGGATAATGAACTATCACAGACGGTTTTGTACTAAAACCATCTGTGAAGGCGTAGTATCACAGATGGTTCTATCAACAAACCGTCTGTGAAGGCGTAATATCACAAACGATTATGTGTACGAACCGTCTGTGAAATTTCGTATCACAGACGGTTCATACACAGAACCGTTTGTGATATTACGCCTTCCTGAGCGGTTTGCCGATAGAACCATCTCGTGATATTAGCCTTCCTGAGCGGTTTTAGCACAAAAACCGCGTGATGATATCCTCACGCGGTTCTGAGCAAATGCAGCGATAACTGTATATCATAGATGAACAAATACAGATGGTTCGAAAACTGTCTGTGATGACGGTTCCGAACCGTCTGTGATGAGGTGTTCCGTAGTAGTAGTAATTTATATACCTACAAGTACTACTGTTTATGGCGACAACCAATCCATGCATGCATATATATGTTACTAATCTGACTAGCAACAACGCCCTTAATTTGGCCTTTTAATTTTCTCTTATGGAGTTGCAAGGCCATGTACAAGGCGTCCAAGGAGCACTTTGTGGGGATGCGTGTGGCGCTGGAGCAGGAGAAGGCGATGAAGTGGCTGGATAATGAGCACTACCTCACCGTTGTTAACCACCTGGCCGGCGCTGGCAACCCAGAGGCCTGCTTCATCGTCGGCCTTGAGCCCGTCTTCACACACTAGGACATGCAGCGCGGCCTCGTGTGCCTCGACCGAGTGGCCGTCGCCGGCCACAAGGCTGCGGCCTACATGCTCGGCCGCCTCCTCTACACAGCCGATGAAGCGCACGACGTTGGGAAGCACTACATCAGCTAGGTTGAGGGCGAGCCGACCGGCAGCGGGTGCGAGACGGCTAAGAGGACCAACCGGGAGTGCAGGTGGTGCCGGAGGCTCACTGCGAACGCGGTCCAGGAGGTGATGTGGAAGAAGATGGTCGTGCCGTAGGGCCGGGTGTAGGCACTGCCGGAAGACGGCCACCAGTGCACGAGCACCGGCTGCGGCGTGACGGAAGGGTGGGACGACTACGTCATCTTCTGCAGCGACAACTGTAGGATTAGGCATGAGTACGTCAAGTTCTTTGCACAGGTGTTGAACTACTTGTGATGGTAAAATTAGCGGTTTTAGCAAATATTCAGATATAATTCTTTACTAATATGTGAATGTGTCATATGTTCTGAATTTGCATTTATGTATATGAGAATGTATATATTATCACAGACGGTTCTACTTTAGAACCATCTGTGACGTCCAACCCTATTTATATTCGGACTCTAGGGTTTGCCCGCGTCCCCACTCAAAATGATTAAGTTTATCCTCCCTCGAGCCCGTCGCCGCCATCCTCGACGCCGCCTCCTTCTCGAGCCTAACGTGCCTCCTCCCCCGAGCCCACCTCCTCCTCCCTGAGCATGAGCCGCTGCCTCCCCGAACCTGACGCCCTTCCTCCCCTAAGCCCAGCGCACCTCCTCCCTGAGCCTGCCTCCGCCCCCCTGAGCCCGTTGTCACTGTCCTCGACATCGCCACCCCCGAGCGCCTCCCAAGCACCACCAAGGTAAGCCAGCCACCCCCGGTCATCCCATTTCCTAGCACTGGGAGGTATTGCAAAGTGATTTTTTGTGGGTTCAGTGAATTTCTCTACGATGAATTGATGTCACAAATGCAATTGGATGTGATATTATATATAGATTATGTCTTTAGCTGTTAGATTACCTGTTGTTATCTATTGTTTCGAGCATGTAGTTAATACATTCTGATATACTTACTGTCCTATAGAAGTTTCAGTCTTCCAGTCTATTTTTTTGTGATTATTTACAATCACTGATCTACATCACAGTTGATATTATCTTGATAGATTTTGTTTCTGTGAAAAACAAAGTTAATTTTGGATGATTTGCTTGAACTAGTCTAAATAGATTAGCAAGTTTTATTTTGAGCTCAATGCCTAATCTATAAAGTGCCATATGCAATTTGTGATTACATTTCACATGAGTGTTGTGACAGCCAAGTTTAATTCTTGTGCAACTAGCCTTCTAAGAGCAATAATCAATTTTTTATATCTTAGCTTTATGCTAATTTTTATTGTACATATATTGTGTGTGTTGAGCATATTATTCCTTTTAAATGACTTAAAGGATTCACATGTTTATATGTCAATTATGTCATTTAATTGGTGCTGGAAATATGATTTATTCATAATTAATTTTGCAATACAAAAGAATATCGCGTAAGTCAAAATTTGCTATTCCATTCCAAAACAAGACCAACACTACTACAAAAAGGCTAATACTGGACACCTCATCACAGACGGTTGACCAAAACCGTCTGTATTACTTGCAATCACAGACGGTTTTGGTTTAGAGACTGTCTGTGTTACTGGCTGCGCTAAAAACCGTCTGTGAAGAGGAAATATCACAGACAATTCATGTTGAAAACCATCTGTGAAGTATCATAGACGATTCCTGTTAATAATCGTCTGTGATAATTCTACATATCACAGACGGTTTTCAACAAAGAACCGTCTGTGAAACATCACAGACGATTCTTAACAATAACCGTTTGTGATATTACCACATATCACAGACGGTTTTTTGTTATAACCGTATGTGATAATATCACCATAGCCCAATGCGTTTTCTTCTTCGTCGCCATCCGCTTCGGCTCCCCAGTGCGTCTCTTCGTCGCATCGATCTGCTTCGGCTCCCTGATGCGTCTCTTCGTCTCATGCTCCAAATTTATACCTTGTTTTATAAAATGGATCATCTTCCATCGAAGATGATCATCCCCACATACTTATAAAAAAACAGAAATGGATGCCTCTTCCTTGTCGCCGACATTGATGGCCTACCCGCCGCCTTTGCACGAGCACCTCTCTCGTTAACGTTGAGCTGTCTTTGCGGAAGAACACTGTTTCAACAGTGCCTTCACTCCTACGTTGGCCGAGAAATTGCTGGAGCAGGTGACGGCCACCTTCCGCCGTCTTGACATCCTCCTCTGCCGTGTCTTCCGGTGATCTCCCACTTTCGACGAGTTTACGTGTCATCGGCGTGGTCCTCCAAAACGGCGTTGCATCTCTGGAGGCTTGCCGTCACTTGATCTGCGTAATCAAGGCGGCAGAAGCATCGAGTCAACCGTGCCGAGACCCTCAAGCAAGGAAGAGAGCCTATGGGCTCAATTCTTCTTGGTTCAACGATCGAGGTCTTGGGAGACACTGAATGAGCGATCGGCGGTGGACGTATTTTAGGCTTCTGTTCACGATGATTAGGAACCGTCCGATGCCGCGCTGCTTTGTGAAGTATTGAAGACGAGATAGCGGCCTACCTCCGCCACTAGAAAAACTTTGTTTAATTATAGGTTTCTACTTTTTAATATTTTTGTGTTTAACGGCCATGCTTGTTTGGCCATATGAAAATTCCAAAATGAAAAAAAAGTTTGGAGGTGAAGTTAATTACTATATTAATTATATGTTGAATTATTACTCTCTCTCTCTCTCTCTCTCTCTCTCTCTATATATATATATATATATATATATATATATATATATATATATATATATATATATATATATATATATATATCGAGACGGTTTTGTGGAAAAGAAATCTAGTTTGGAGGTAAAGTTACATTAATTAATATTAATTATATCGTAAGACGGTTTAGTGGAACAAATTAATTAATTATATATATATATATATATCCGATCTATATATATATATATATATATATATATATATATATATATATATATATATATATAGTTGAAGCAAATTTTCAGTAGTATTTAAATGACAAAATTGACATATAAACATGTAATTTCTTCATGTCATGTAAGTGTATATACAAGATAAATATACTTGAGAAAAAACCATATCACCGATAGCCCATAATAGAACCGTCTGCGATAAGTCTCTTTATTAGTAGGAGCCCTACGCTAGGGTTTGCGCTCGCCCTAACTCGTCACTCCCAAAGGCATTTACTCTCGTCCGTTCCCTCCCCACCTCGACGCCGCCGCCTCGACGTCGTGTTGCCGCCACAGTTGTGACACCACTGCGCCTTTGCACAAGATCGCACGATAGTCGAGTGTCTTGTGTAGTGTCGGTCGTGCCACAACTACGGTGACGCCGCCACCCAGCGTGTTGCCCTCGCCGCCATGGCTTGGTTCTCTGCTTGGCCTCTGGCTTTCGGACCAAGGGCTTTGCTTTCCCCATCCTCCTCTATTCTCCTCTAGATCTGTTAGCTTAATGTCTTTTATTGAGTTTGATTTTTATGCTTGAGCCTTAAGTTGTGTCCTGATGTTTGTGTGATTTATGCAAGGTGAAGGAGATGGATGAGGGTCTTTGGTGGTGGGGTTGCCACCGTGGTTACTGTTGTCTTGAGGTATCACCCTACCTTACTCCTCTCTGTCTCTACCCCTTGCTCTGTGATGAAAATGGCTAGTGCTCTGCGATGGATGCCGAGGGCTACTCTTGGTGTGGTGGGTTTGGACACCCTTGGTCTTGTTGTCTTCTTGATGAACTGCTCAATGATGTTAATAGTCTTATCTCAAATTGAATTGATAATTAGTTCATATTAATAGTCCCTTGCTCGTGTGATTTAATGATGTCAATAGTCTTATGCTGAAATTGAGTTTATAATTAGTTCATATTAATAGTCCCCTTGCTCTGTGATGTAATGATGTCAATAGTCTTATGTTTGAAATTGAATTGATAATTAGTTCATATTAATAGTCCCTTGCTCTGTGATGTAATGATGTTAATAGTCTTATGCTGAAATTGAATTGATAATTAGTTCATATTAATAGTCCCCTTGCGCCATGTTGTAATGATGTTAATAGTCTTATGATGTCTCTCGCCATTCATTTCACCTTTGTCTATGTAACTGTGTTCATGCCGGTCAAATTCTCATACCTCTTGCGTCCCAGTGCACGTCCTACCATTCCATTCATAATCTCTTCTCTATAAAGTCTCCAGCGTTGGTACTTGTGCCATTAAACCGGCATTATATATATATATATATATATATATATATATATATATATATATATATATATATATATATATATATATATATATATATAAGTAGTCTGACCACTTTGAGAAGTTAGTCCACCTGACATGAGAAGGATGAGGCGGTATCCACGGGCAACCTCATTGAGCCCTGCAAGTTTAAAAAGGGATGCAAGGAGGCGTCAGACATCCAATTACGGATGTTGTCGATAGGTAATTGGGCGTCGCTATGTTGAAAAGTGATTGATCTTGTGATTACTCCGAGAAGTGGCATCATCTATCGACAACCAACAATTCTTGAGCATGTAATTGTCTTTAAACCTAACAAGAACACCAAGCAACAAGTTGAGAATTCTTTTGAAATGTGAGAATGGTTGCTTGGTGTTCTTGTTGGGTTTATTACATGCTCAAGAATGGTTAGTTGTCGATACATGATGCCACTTCCCAAAGAGGAATACCTCGCCATCCACGCCACTTTCAACCTAGGTCCACTACCTATCGACAACATCCGTAATTGGATGTCCCGACGCCTCTTGGCATCCATATTTTTAAACTTGCAGGCTCAATGAGGTTACCTGTGGCTACTATCTCATCCTTCTCATGTCATGTGACGCATCCCCCAAAGTGGCAGAAATCTCTTAACAATATATATATATATATATATATATATATATATATATATATATATATATATATATATATATATATATATATATATATATATATATATATATATATATGATGATTTAATGGCACAAGGTAATGCAACGCTAGCTTTATAGAGAAAAGTTATCACAGACGCTTTTCGGCCTGGCAAATGCTCGGTGATAAGTACATATCACGCATAGGTTTGTGGATGAAACCGTCGTGATAAGTACCTATCACAGACGATTTTAGCCACAAACCGTCTGTGATAAGTACTTATCACAGACGGTTTCAACCACAAACCGTCTGTGATATATACTTATCATAGACGGTTCTAAGTTAACAACCGTCTGTGAAAGTATGCATCACAGACGGTTGAAAACCATCTGTGATGACCTCATGTCATCACTGACCCATAAACTCAGACGGCTCACGAAACTGTCTATGATGACGTTTTTTAACCGTCTGTGAATACCTTTTCTGTAGTAGTGCAAATGAGTCAAAAACTACTACAACACCTCTTCACCTGCCTCTCCTCATTTATTTCACCTTTGTCTGTTTAACCGTGTTCATGCCGGTCAAGTTCTCCTCTCTTACGTCCCAGGGTCCTACCATTCCATTCCTGATTTCTTCTCTATAAAATATTTAAGCAGTGGTTGCTTGTGCCAATAAAACCGGCTTCATATGTGTGTCAGGTTCAATGAAGCAGGATGTGGTTCACCTTCACGTTTAGGATGAACGCCCAAGGAGCGAGTTAGCTAGCTGAATTCAGGCCTCGATTTAGCTAACAAGGGACTACAAACCACACACACACACACACACACACACATATAAATGGTATGGTACTCCAGGGAGTACGTACTCCCACCTCTCATGTAACACTTAAATTGTATGATGATACCTCTTTATCAATTTGAGCATACTCCAATAATGATTATAAGATACTCCAAGGTGAGTTCCATGAAAAATTTCATCAAATTTCACTTTTTATAGCAAAATTGGTGTATATACTTCTTTTATATATGAAAAGGGTATATAGAAAAAAATAAAGGCCTCCAATTAATTTTTTCAATCAAGTCGCATTGGAGTATCTTATAATTGGTATCTAAGTATACTTGAAAGTGATAAAGAAGTATAATATGTTTACTTAAGTGGTATATTGAAGTAGAGTACATACTCGAGAGTAATCTAAACAAGGCATATATATATATATATATATATATATATATATATATATATATATATATATATATATATATATATATATATATATATATATATATATATATATATATATATAAATAGAGAAGAGATCATCATGAAGGTTCCTTAAGACAAACCGTCTATGATACATCATCTATCACAGACAGTTTCATCTACAAACCGTCTGTAATACATAAGATATCATAGACAGTTTTATCTACAAATCATCTGTGATAGTCAACTATCACAGACGGTTCGAAAACCGTCTGTGATGACCTCATGTCATTACTGACCCATAAACTCAGACGGCTCATGAAATCACACACGTTTTTCAACCGTCTATGATGACATTTTCTGTAATAGGGAGAATCTTTAATAACAGGTCCTCCTCCACTCTCGATCTGGTCATAAAGATTAGGGCCGAAGGAAGAGCTTGGACCCTAGCGGGGGTCAAATGCTTAAAGCAAATAATTATCGTGTAATCAAACCCTACGCCCCGTGCTAGGCACTTGTATCTTGTTCTATCTTATTTATTAATATAATTAGCACGGTGGCCCGCGCATTTGCGCGGCTAGATTTGTTTCGAAGTTTATATAAATGCTTGATAATATATGTACGTATCTTGTTGTCTATTTAGTCTTTTAAGATATTTGAAACATTGGAAACGATAATAGAAGCTTGAAAGAAATTACAAACTGGCAATGTAATTGAAATATGTGCTTTGATGGAATAAAATCATTTAGTATAATAAGTTGTTGGGGTTCTTAGAAACTAATCACTTTTCATCATTCATAGTTCATGTAGTTGCATGTCCATATTCTTGCCCTATTAGTTTTTTTTCCTAAATCGTATGCATGCATCTGTACCTCTATTTAATCTCAAGTAATACATTGATTATATGTGCGGTAAATTATCTTATTAGTTTGCACGGTATAATGTATTAAAGTACCTTGAACTTATCTCCCCTCACACACCGGCTACCCCACCAAACCGTGTGACTTCTATCTCTTCTTACTGTCATAGTTTTTTTTGCTTCAACCTCCAATAGTAAGCCCAAATCTTGATCGATCCCTCTCAGCTATTAGCCATTCCAATGCAATACTTTACTATATAGTTATCTTCTACTTTTCCCCAATTATTGCTTAATGTTAACCGTTGCGACCTCAACGGGCATACACATGCAACCGACGCCGATCCCAACTGGGAACACGTGTGACGCTTTGTATGCCCACACTTCTATTTGTACGGATGCATGCATGTACATACACATGCATGATATTATACATGCTTGACGTCCTCTTCTCTCGTGTCAATCGCTCCTCTTCTTCGACGTTGGCCAACTCAACGTTGTGGCTTCCCCACTAACCGTGACGACCTCCCATCTTCACTAATGTTAGCATGTCTGCTTTAGTCATTGTCTAACGATATGGAGAATCTTTTCGCCATCGTCGGCGACAACATGCCTCTCACCAGTGATGGCACGCTCCTAGCTACCTGATGGCCCAATATCGTCCATAGCTCGTCTTCAATGCAAAACTTCATCTTCTCTCTGCCAGGGATTCTCTATCATCGAGCTTCTTTGGCCACTAACTTCTTCAACAGCGCCGACGCTCACCACTTGTCATCAAGGCCCTTGTCTCCTTCATCACTGGATTTTCTATTCATTGGCTCCAGCAAGAAGCACGATATTGTCATCATCTCTATCGTCGCCGCCTCGGCTCTTCGCTTCCCTATGGATCAATGTCTTCTTGTAGGACAGATTGATGCTATTGCACTCTTTCGTGGTCTCCCCCAACACCGTTCATACTATCTTCGTTATAACTTGTATTTTTAAATCAAAATTTCAGTTATTTTTAATTTTTATTCCGTAGGAAGCAACAATAGAAACACGTGGCATTGAGAGCGAACGTGATGACTTCTTTTGTGTCCCATCGGACACCATTAGTGTCATTCTCATTATAACTTTTATTTTTATTCAATATTTTAGTTATTTTTATTTGAGTTCATATACAAATCAAATTACTACATTAATTTTATTTATTCAGAATTTTAGTTATTTGGGGATTTTATTTTGGAATATGTATGGAAATCAAATTGCAAATTTTCTTTATTTTCTTTATTTTGAGTTTCAGTTCTTTTTCTTAGAATTAGTATTTGAATCCAATTGCTAATTTTTCTTTAATTTTATTACGATTACGGTTATTTAACGATTTTACCTTGGAATTAAGTATTGAAATCAAATTAGTAATTTTATTTTATTTTATTCAGAATTTGATTATTTTTAAATGTATTTTATATACAAATCGATTGCCAATTATTGTTTAGCTTTTATTTGAATTATAATTATTGGAACTCATAAGCGAAATCAAATTGCTAATTTTATTTTATTTTTATTCTGAATTTTAGTTATTTTTTGTTGGATTTTGTATATAAATCTAATTCCCAATTTTAATATTTTATTCATATTATAATTATTTACGGATTTTACTTGAAATTAGTATGGAAATCAAATTGCTAATTTTATTTTATTTGTATTACGGATTTTTGTTTTATTGTACCTAATATGGACTCTTTTACTTACAATTCCTATGGAAATGAAATTGCTAATTTTATTTTTTTATTCTGAATTTTAATTTAATTTTACTTGACATGGACTCTTTATTTTAACATAGACCGTTATAATCTAGACCCACCACAATCGATGGTGTAGATATTTCTCTTTGTCCACCGATTAATGTGGAAAATTCTAGCCCTTGAGAACGAACGTGGTGGCTTCTTTTGACTCTGCTTTAATAAGATAACTAGCAGGGTGCCCTATGCATTTGTGCAGCTAGATTTGTTTTGAAGTTTGTATAAATGCTTAATAATATATTTATGTACTTGTAGGCTATATAGACTTTTAAGATATCCTAAACATTGAAAACAACAATAGAAGCTTGAAAGAAATTACAAACTGAGAACGTAATTGAAGGATGTACTTTGATGGAAGAAAATTGTATGCCCGTCTCCGTCTCCGTCGGCAGGTGTGATCTGCGGAGAGATGGTCGAATTTGTAGGAAAAGCATGCTTGATCCGCTCTCTCTGGCGTCATCCGGAGAGAGGATCACCAGATCTTGGTGAAGTCCTGCATGTGGCTTCGAGCTTGCCTCACCAAGTCGGACCGCCTTAGGGTGACTTGGACACCGAGGAAAAACTCGTTGTGTCGTGAGTCCACAGGTGTGGTCTGGTCGATTGACCCTTGTCCTTTGAGAGGGTAGATTCCTCTCTCGGACGTCTTGTTGTGAGGGATAAGGATCCTCCTCAACTCCATGGCGACATTGTCTCCTGGATCGTGGGAAGATCCCGGAGGCGGCAATGCCATAGGATGAGTCATCACTTGGTTAAATGTCGAATCCGACATCCATGTCGACGTCTGCAGATCTGCCAAGTCGAACCCGATTCTCCTCGTTCCATTCTCCGCCATGAGTGCATGAGATTTGGAAAGCAGAGAGTATGTTGACAAGAGATTAGGAAGATCCCCGACGGCCGCGCAAGCTGCGGTGTTTTAGAAGCGAACTTACGTAAAGATTGTTTGATTAGGGGTCTCCTAGAATGGAATCACGCAGAGACCGACACGGGATTTTATACAGTGTTGAGCCTTCTCCGGAGAGAATAACAACCCTACTCCTGTGTGTATGGTATTGAGTGTATTCTCGAACAATCAAGGGAAAAACTAAGACTATTACGAGATAGTGCTTGTATTCTGATGGCCCGATTCATCCTTCTCTTCCTTTCTCTGATTGCCGCCTTTTATAGTACGTGAAGGAGCGGTAGTTACTCTAGATAAAGCGGCGCCTCATCACCTCCCGTAACGGGCGCTCGTTGGTAATAATCACCGGTGTATTAACTCCTCCACGTCGCTCAACGATTATATACGAGAGATAATGGAGTATTACGTGTCATTACTCATGAGAATAACAACATGATGATTTGTTTGAATCCCTTAATCAATAAGACCCACTTATGCAGAGGTTTATTTGATCATAAGGTGGTCGTAGTGACCTAGTCGTAGAAGAACTTACGACCATGAGGTAGTCGTAGCAAGACTTACGACTATTGGGGTAGTCGTAGCATGACTTACGACTATGGGGTGGTCGTAGAAGAACTTCGACCACCCATTAGGCTCTTCCCTCATAATATTAAGGGGGTACACTCGGGGTCCACATAACATCATATTTATCTATAATAAAATTATAGATAAAAGATAAAATGAGGATTATTATATCCTCGTCATCTAGCCCCCACTTCAAGTGAAAGCAACTTACTTGGTAAAGGAGTTATAGATGGTCTTACGACCACGAGAGGATCGTGAAAAATAGTCGAAGGAAAAACTCTTCGATTGTATACTACTTTGACCGAAATATGCTTGGTCAAGAAAATTACCTCGACTATCAAGTAGTCGTAAAAGCATTCTACGATCACGAGGTGGTGGTAGTATAGTGATCGGAAGAAAGAACTTTCCGATTATCATTTCCTTTGGTTGAAAAGATCTAACCAAGGAAGTAATTTAAACTTGAGGTGTAGCATAAACCTAATTTTCTCGAGCGGACACAATGAAACTCAAGCGGCGCTTGCTAGCTTTATGCTGAAGCGGTTCGAGGCGGTGGCGACCCTTGGAATATCACGCCTCGGCTCAAAGCACGCGATTATAAATACCTCTAAGGCGGTAAAACCTAAGATCTTACCTTTCCCCAAATCATTCTCTTTGTTCATCAAGTTCTTGTCTTCTCATACACCAACTCGATCGAAAATCTCCTCTTCACGGGAAAAATGGCCGGAGAGTTTCGAATGGGCCAAGTCGGAGATGGATCTGGCGAAGATGCAAACCCTTGTCAATCTTTGGGAAGATTCGAGAGAGTTCTTGTGGAGTGGTTCGGCGCATAGCAACAATGGCCGTCGGGGAGGAAGGACAAATCCTCGTCTTCGAGCGTCTTGTGAGTGTGGTCTTGATTACTGCTCACCCTTTCTCCTGCGATACTCGAGCATTTTGGAGTGGAATTGGTGAACCTTGGTCCTAATTCCATCACCATCTTGGCGTATTGTATATCTCGTGTGGCGTGCACAGAAATTCAGCGGATCTTGAGCTTTTGATTATTTCTACGGAATGGCTCGACAATGCAGGATAAATTTGGAAGTTGTGGTTTGAAGCTCCATGACGGGAAGTCGAAGGAGTATATTCAGATGTTCACTCGGTCCTCATGGCGTTGTGGAGGAAGAGGTGGTTTCTTCGAAAGTCACCTCCGAGACGATCTTACTTTGAAGGAAGGCTTCCAAAGAAAGCTTCTGGATTCTACTCCCGGGATATCAATCGAATTGCCCCTATATTCAAGCCATCAAGGATTTGAAAGCGGAGGGTTGATCGGATGGCATGTGGTGAAGGATTTCATCACACGTCGAATTAGTCCTTTGAAGAAACGAGTGCCTCCTATGTGGAGGTACGGGGCCAAAAGACCCGACCGTGGACTACGAGGAGGTAAGTAGTTTTTCGACTTAGCTCTCGGTTTGGTCTTCTTCAAAATTATCTAATTTAATATCTTTATCTGCTTTTATCTGGATCTTTCTGGCGAGATTGGCGTTCGAGTCAAACTTATTTGTGAAAGCCCCGCCACCTAGTGTGGCGGTTCCTCAAATTCTTGCGGTTTTATCCGCATGAAGAAAAGGTTGAGCGCCTAAAGGTAATCAAAAGTTGATTTCATGCTTAGGAATTTATAGTCGTAGAAATAATCTTACGATCAGGGGCATGTCGTAGGAAAGCTTACGACTAAGTACTGGTCGTAGAAAAACTTACGACTGGTAATTGATTCTTCTTTTTCTGTTTTTATTTACAGAAAGTAGGCATGGAAAACCGCCAGACGACGAAGAGGTCGGCTGGTGACCATTGGTCTTGGGCGCCCGATGAACAAAGGCTCATCTCCTTCGACGAAAAAGCGTCGACTTTCAAGAGTCGTCGACAAGGGAGGATCAAGCTCAAGTTCCTTTATTTCGACGAGGTCCTCAGCAAAATCTGCAGCACACACGCTTGCAACAATAGCTGAGATTGAAATAGCTGAAATTGAGGAGGATGAAGAACCTCTTGTGCGCAAGGCTCGTAAGGGCAAGGGCACGTCTTCAGTGGAAACCGAGACCAAGCAGCAGCGGTGAGACCGAGGAGGTTGAAGAACCTCCCAGCGTAAAGTCCACAAGACCAAGGTACCTTTTATTACGACAAGAAAGCTTTCCGGTTTACGCCACTTCTAGATTTGTCAAGCAACTAGAAAAAGGAGAACGGAAGGAGTTTATGTCTTTTGTGAAGGACAACGCCGATCGGCCGAGCCTACTGTTGAGGGTAGCGGCGCTGCTCTTGGAGTGATCGAGACCGATCTCGACCCTCCGGAAAGTCGGGAGACCATAGAGATGGTCCTGTTCAAGACTCACGACCAGGGCGTGGTCGTGGTGAACCTATTCCCCAGCTTGAACTACGACGGGCGTGGTCGTAGAAAAGAAGTCAAAGAATTCTTCCATCGGGAAGATGGCTCCAAAGTTTGATTAAGTCCAGGGCGAGGTATGTGAAACAAGCTAAAGTGTAAGAACAACATTTACCTTTTGCTTTCCGCAATTTGACTTGCTATCCTTTTGTTGTTTTTAGCCCGACTCCTCAAATTTCCGAGAATGCTTCCGTTGAGAAGCCTATTGCTACCTCTCCATTTCTTTGAGAGACAACAAGGAAGTGGTCGATGGATCATCCTCGGCCCGTGGTAGAAGAAGTCGTGGCTCTCAAAGCAGTTGTCACGACCATGGAAATGTAGCTATAGCCACCGAGGCAATGACCATAGTTCTTGGTGGCATCTATAACCACCGAGGTAACCGCCATGACCACTGAGGTTGCAGCTACTACTACTGAGGTAGCGGCTACACCTATTGAGGCAGCGGTTACGACAACTGAGATAGTCGCCATGACCACTAACGTGGTCGTAGGACCAGCAGAGGAAGTCGCAGAAGCCTCTACCCAAGGTGGTGATGTGCCTGACCACCGTGCGGGGAAGGAAATCGTTGCAGACCTCCTTCCTGGTACCCAAAGAGAAACTACAATTTCAGAATCGGAAGATGAAGAATGCTTCAATTTCTGTTCTGATTTCTTTGGCTCTGCTTCCATAGTGGGGTCTTCTGCCTTTAGATCTCGCCACCGAGTCCCCCATCCCAAAGACATTCCCAATAGAGGAACACTTTTGATAATGGCGCCTTGAGAAGGCTTGGTGGGACCAAGTTGAGAGAGTGGACAATTTGAAGCACCCAGAGTGGTTTACTCAATATTTGCTCGATCAACCATGAATGTAAGTATTTGATGATACTTGTACATACAGTATAATCTTCTCTTGTTTCTCATTTTCTTGTCTCTTCGAAGCCATAGAGCATATCGCCGTTGTCGGTGAATATCATCGACAACTTCTAGAAATTGCGACAGAAAAAGAGGAACTTTGCAAACAAAGCGAGAGGTGGTAAGTTACTATTTTCATAGTCGTTTTCGACTTGACTACTTATATAGTGCTTACAGGGTTTGTCGTGGAAAAACTCACGACTATATACTAGTCGTAATAGACTTACGACCGGATGTTTAGTCGTAGGAGAACTTACGACTAGTCCCATAGTCGTAGAAGAACTTACGACTGGATCAATGGTTGTAGGAAAACTTACAACCGATTTAATAATGTTCATGTCCACTTTTAACCTTTACAGGTTAAACAGCGATGAAAAAACTCTGGCCGACTCGCTCGATCATCAAAAAGAGGAGTCGAGAAAGTTACAGGAGAAAGTAGAATTTCTCCTGAGGAAGCTTAAAGAAGCTAACTCTGCAACCGAAAGGGTACAGGAAAGGATAAACAGTAAGTGCTGAACTTAAGACTGCTTATGTTTTCGATTTTTGCCTGACTGCTACTTCTTTTAGGAAAAGAAGATGATATGAGAAAGCTCCAGAATGAAGTCCAAAATAAAACTTTGGTCATTCACGAGATTTCTCGTATCGCCAGAGAGAAAGATGAAGAAATTACAAGACTAAAATCCCGAAGATCAGGTAAGCAATTCTTTACCTGCATTCTTTTACGAGCTCTTTCCATATTCTCACTCTTATTTCTTTTCTAGAAATGGAACTCGAACTGGGAAGGCTCGGCCGAGCTCGAGGACAAAACCATGATTTACAATGAGGTATCGCATTGCCAAAGAAAATGCGGAGGAGGTTAGATCATGGGAGAAGAAGCATCTTTGAGGCTGTTACCTCCATGATGAAGAAATCAAGAAGTTGGATTCTCGACTTGCGGTAAGAAATCTTTTACCCGTAATTATTTTTGTTTTCTTTTCCTCTAGAAGTTTTTTTTTGCTTGACCGGTTTTATTCTTTTTGAGCAAGCGGTCGAAAACAAACAACTTCTGCGAGGCTTCGACTCGTACCCAACAGAGATGGAGACAATGAAGATTAATCTTCAAAGCGATTATCACGCTCCTGAACAACGTGCTTAGTGAGCTACATCTTGAGGAAAAGCACCTCAAGATGATACGATGGCGCTCACATAAGTACTATTGGGGATCAAGTCGGGACTTTGCAAGATCTGGTGACTACTCAAAGGCCAACCAAAATTTGAATCGATAAAGGAAGCTATCGAACCTGCAGATAAGTTATGTATTAGCAAAACTTAAAGCTCATGACCCCAACCTTAATGTGCAACCACTCGAAGCCGACTTATTCGCTCAAGTAGAAGGAAGGCGTCGATGGAGGAGATGCAATCGGTTATTTGAAAGTTTGAGAGGAGATGCATTGGGATCTCCTCTTGAGTAGCTTGTAATAAACACGTGAAAAACAAGCTTTTGTTGATGTAATATCGATCCATCTTGTTTCACAAATTATCTTGTCGAGTAGTTAGTAACTCAAAAGATAATTAACAATTTTAAAGACTAAAATTGAAGTCAAATTAATGACTTTATCCTAGCCCCCACTATTTGCTTAGTTTGTTGAAACTAAGTAAATAGTCTTATCTCTACAAATCATCTTGTCGAGTAGTTAGTAACTCAAAAGATAATTAGCTAATTTAAAGACTAAGAATTGAAATCAAATTATCCTAGCCCAGACTATTTGCTTTGAGTTTGTTTAGACAAACTAAGTAAATAGTCTTTAAAAGGGTTTAAAAGCAGAGAGGTTTGTTTAACTTGTAGTTTTTGGCGCAATTGTCATGCAATTGGTCGAAAGAGTGGTAGCAATTGACACTAGGAAGTTCCTTCTAGTGGGCGGGACCACGTCAGAGAGAGAGAGGCTTCGACTAGGTAATGTTAACATCTCCGACTAGATTAATTAAATCGAGAACAACAACTTGAGTTAAACAAACATCAAGAGAACTTCAAAAATTCGTTAAGCCCTTCTTTGGAGGATTCAATAAGTCCCCTACTGTTATCAAGAGTTGGAAACTGAGCGATGCTAGGAAGTTCCTTCTAGTGGGCGGGACCACGTCTTGAGAGGAGAGTCTTCGACTAGATGTGTTTCTTCCTCCCACTTAGTTAAGGCGAATTGAATACACCAAAGGCAAATTGAATAAATCTTAAAAGTGCACTCTGCTTAGAATATTTTTCAAAAATGAAGTGAAGAAATAATCTAAGGTGAAAGGAGTTGGCCTTCAAAAAAAATCGACTAAATAAAACCCGAGTTCTTTGTGTTGGCAACAAAAGCGAGTAACGAGTTGACACTAGGAAGCTCCTTCTAGTGGGCGGGACCACATGCAGAGAGAGAGGCTTCAACTAGGTGATGTTATCGCCTTTCACGACCGGTGTAAAGAAAACGGGTGTTTGAAACATAGTCGAAAAATTATGAAAGCACTACTCAAAAGTAAGACAATAGAGATAGAAAACCCGAGTCTTTATTGTCCTAATGATTGGTTACACATAGAACTTGCGTGGCGGTCGATGTTCCAAGAATTGAGAGAACTCGCCGTCTTCCATTGCCAATCGTCATCGACCACGACGAGTAACCCGACCAACGTGTAAGGACCTTCCCACTTGGGAGAAAGTTTGTTCCGATTAGACTTGGATTGGCAAAGCCTCAATACCAAGTCACCTCTGACAAAGGTCATGAGGTTGGACCTACGATCGTAGTATCTTCGCAGGCTTGTTGGTAGACCGCCAAACGAATTAGGGCTGGTTTCTCCTTTCTTCAAGTAGATTAATATCATCTGCTTTCGAATTTGTTCTGGTTGGAGTCTGTGAATGTTTCACTGTGTTGACCGTATCTTTAGTTCCGAGGAAGCATGGCTTCAAAGAGAAGACTAGAAAGAAAGGTGTTTCTCCTGAGTCTGATTGGTAGTTGTCTGAATCGCCCATATCTGAGGGTAACTCTTGTACCCAAGCCCCGGCGTTTGACGAGGTGGTCGAAAACTCGAGTCTTAATTCCTCTCATTATTTGGCCGTTTGCACGTTCGATTGCCCCATTACTCGGGATGGGCCACGAAGCATAACACAACTTGGTACCCAACTCGTCGCAAAATTCACTGAAATTTTGCGCCGAAAATTGCTTACCATTATCTCGTAATTATTCGACTCGGTACTCCAAATCGAGTAATTACGCATCTCATCATAAACCGTTTTGCCGCTTCGTTGTTATCGATGTGAGTTCGGCTTCAATCTATTTTGTGAGCGTATCAATAGCCACAAAAGGAACTCAAACCTCCCGGAGCTTTGGGGAACGGTCCCGGATATCAAGACCCAGTGTTGCAAAAGGCCAAGATAGAGGTATTGTTTGTAATGCCCGAGCCGGTTGGTGTATTTGCTCGCTATGAAACGGCATCGGACACACTTTTTAACCAACTCTTTAGCATCGTATAGGGTCATTGGTCAAGAAAACCTTGTCGAAAAGCCTTGCCGACCAACGTTACAGAGGAAGCATGATTTCCACAGATGCCACCATGTATATCGTGAAGGAGTGTTAATCCTTCTCTGCGAATGCATCGCATGAGCACCCGTTTATAGAGAACTCCTTCGACCAAAGTATACATTTTGGCTTTTTCGGGATAAGCGATGCGCCTCGAGATCGTCTTGGTCTGAAACCCTTCGAAGATAATCATAGATGGGCACCATCCATGTATCCTCGTACTCTAGAGAGGCATCTCAATAGGAGGTGTCTCGGCTCGTCGACCGAGAAGGCTTCGAGTTGTTCCAAGAAGACTCCTTTTGGTACTTCAGATCGGGAAGAAGCTATTCGAGCAAGCCGGCTGCGAGGAAATTATCCTTCGAGGATGAATTGTGCCTCGAAACCTAAAAATGCTTTTCTAGCTTACGCACTTCCGATAAATACCGAGACATTGTCGGGTTAGAGCACCGATACTCTTTGCCGACTTGATTCACGACTAGTTGAGAGTCTCCTCTCACGAGTAGTCGGCGAATCGAGCGCTTCGCTGCTCAGTATACCGCCTAGCAAACCTTCAGATTCTCGCCACATTATTAGTGGCACGAAAGTTTAATTGTATGGCATACTTTAAGGTCTCTCCGGAGGAGATACCAGACCCACCCAAATTTCGAGCCACTTAAAGTGGCGACCCGTCAAAGTACATCGCCCATCGGTCGTGGAATCGTCTTGGGATCTGAACAGTTCAGATTTGTCCATTCGGCGACAAAGTCCGCCAAGATCTCGATTTAATGGCCGTTCGGGACACGAAATGGATGTCGAACTCCCCAAGTTCGACCGACCATTTTGCCATCGCCTCATTGTTTCCCTATTCGGAGGATCGCTCCCAAGGAAACTCGGGCAAGCCTGACTAGTTTGTGCACTGAAAATAATGCCGCAGCTTCCTCGAAGACATGAGAAGGGCATATAAAGCTTTTGGACCCGAGGGTAACGCTCCTTAGGTCCGTGTAAACTTCACTTACGTAGTAGACCGGTCGTTGTACATTTTCACGTTCTCGACCACTCTGCGCTTCTTGCGCCTGTGGCGTGGCGCCTAGGTAAACCAAGAGCGTTTCTTCCGCCTCGAGAGACCGAATAGGAGCACTCAGAAGGTACCTCTTGACATCCTCAAAGGCGTTTGCCTCTTCGACCACTCAAAACCTTTGTGTTTCCTTAGAAGTTTAAAGAAAGGTAGTCCCTTTTCTCCCAGTCGTGCGATGAAACGACTTAAAGCCGCCATGCACCCAGTGAGTTTCTGGACTTCTTTCCGTGTAGTTGGAGGGCGCATTTCTAAAATGGCTTTTATCTTTTCGGGATTTGCTTCGATTCCTCGTATTGATACTAGGAATCCAAGCAATTTCCCTGAAGAGATTCCAAATACACACTTCTCAGGATTAAGTTTTAAGCGATGTTTTCTGAGATTGTCGAACGTTTCTTGCAGGTCAGTAATATGATTAAGTCTCTTGATGCTTTTGACAACTAGATCATCAACATAGGCTTCTAGATTTCGCCTAATCGAGATGAAAAAGTTACTGCATCAAGCGTTGAAAAGAAGCGCCGCATTTTTAGACCAAATGGCATTTTGACATAGCAAAATATACCAAATGGTGTAATAAATGCGGTCTTTCCTTCATCGTCTAGACACATATTGATATGGTGGTATCCGAGAATATCGTCTAAAAACTTAACATTTCACAACTGCGCAGAGAGTCAACCAACCGATCGTCTGAGGTAAAGGAAAATCGTCTTTTGGAGAAACTTTATTAAGATCGAGAAAGTCTCACGACATCGCCATTTGCCGTTTGACTTTCTAACCATTACGAGGTTAGCCAACCATTCGGGTGGTTGACCTCTCTATAAAGCCCGCTTAAGTAGCTTATCAATTCGATTTACTAGCATCTCGTCGATCGAGGCAAATCTCGTAATTTTTGTTTTACTGGTACTTTGTCAGGCCGTAAAGCTAGCCTATGCTCGATCACCTCCCTGGGGACTCCGGGCATGTCGGATGCTTGCCACGCGAATACATCTGCGTTAGCTCGGAGGAAGGTGATGAGGGCGTCTTCCTATTTGGGGTCGGAAGTATCCCGATCTGAATCAGATCTTGAGGGCTCCCTGCGTCGAGAGGAACCTCTTTGACTTTGTCGTTCGGCTTTGGTGCGACTTTTAGGCTTCACTTACTAGTCGAAGGTCGACTTTCTTCTCGAGTTGGTATTTATCCTACCATTTCGAGGATCGGCGATCCGCAGTATCGCCATCTTCTTGTCACAATGGATTGTGATTACTCCTTTGGGACCTGGCATCTTAATACATTGATATCCATAATGAGTAGCCATTAGGAATTTTGCCAAAGTTGGTCATCCGAGTATGGCGTTATATGCCGTATCGAAATCGACAACATCAAAAGAGATTTTCTCTGTCCTGAAATTACTTGGTGAACCAAATGTTAAAGGAAGAGAAACTTGACCAATTGGTTTGGCCGAAGATCCCGGTACGATCCCATGGAAAGAGTATCGTACCGGTCTTACTTTGGTCCTGGGTACTTGCATGTCATCCAGAGCACTCGTAAATAAAATATTTAACGAGCTTCCACCATCAACCAAAACTCGATTGACCCGACAATTGTTGATGGTGGGTTCGACCACGATTGGGTATCGACCTGGTCGAGTCGAAGGAATCGGGCAGTCACTCTTCTCGAAAGAGATAGTGACTTCCGACCACTTCGGTAATTTATTGACGAGAGGAGGATCTATGGAGTTTACCTCACGTTCAGCAGCCTTAAGCTGTCGCTTTGATTCATATGCCGATGATCCCCCGTAGATGTGTTCGATGGTGTGTTGCGGATCCTGGAACAGCATCTCCTCTTCGTCATCTGAAGATTTATGACCACTTGTTTGACCTACCTGTTCGAGAGTGGAAAGTGGTCCTTTGCCGTTGTAGTAGTCTTCAAGCTTTCGTTGGAAGACCCGGCAATTGCGAAGGTCATGCCCTTCCTTTTTATGGAAAGGACACCACCTAGGCTTATCATTTTTCCGATCGGATGCTTACCTTTGCCTCTGTCGGAGTGCGGCTTGGATGTGCGTGGTTCTTTATCATTCACAGCCAATACCTCCTTGGAACCGCTGGTTTGGAGTTTTTGACCCTTCGCCTTGTTCTTGGACTTTTTTGCTTTTTTATCCTTCTTCTTACCAATGTCGCCTGGGCTCTCGAGAGGTATTGTCTTCTCGATCTATTGTATTGTTCCACTCGACCGCCTCAGAAGCAGTGGCATATCGATCAGCCATCTCGAAGAGTTCGGCAATAGAAGTAGGTGGGTTTAAAGCAATGTCCTCTGTTATTCTCCTACTACGGACTCCCTGCTTGAATGCTCGATGACAGATGAATCGAAACTTCCTAATTGAGTTACTGAACCCGACTAAAGCGCTTGATGAATTGGCGCAAGGTCTCGTTGTCATTCTCGTCTCATCCGTGCAAGTCATCCTCCTTTCGATGCGATTGTAAGTGCCTTGGAAATTTGCCAATAGAAGGTCGCAGAGGTGTTGCCAAGAGTAAATCGACTTCGAGTGGTTGATTCAAGAACCACGATCGGCGGATCCTTCGAAACACGTTGGAAGATAATTTGCCATTACATGCTCTCCTCCTCCTCTGCTTTCGGACAAATTGTTGTGTAGATTTGAAGGAATTCGATGGGATTTTGGGAACCATCAAACTTCTCCATGTTCACTTTGGTCGAAAACGAGGTGGCAATGAGCGGCTCGGAGATCGGCGAGAATGTCCGACATCCATAATGACTTCTTGACGCCTCCTTGCGGGAAAGAAGGGTTGATATCATCGGTGGTCGTACTCGGCGATACCCGATAATAGGTTGGCCGGACCTATGATAGATCTCGATCTTCTGAGGAATACTCCTCGTAGTTTATCTCTTCTTCGCAGATTCCCATGTTGGAATGGTGGCGATCACCTTTCGAGGGTTTGCCGATCATCGATCGTTCGAAAGACATTTCTCCGGTAGGTGATCGTCGACTTCTTATTCGTCGATTCCTCCGCGTGGTGATATGTTCGATCGATAGTAGTCGAAAAGTCGTATTGCTATGACTTCTGAATGATGTCGGCGAGGCGCTTCGAGCCTTGCCATCGTGTTCCGAAGCCTTTGTGCGATCTCTTCAACGAAGAGGTCGTAACCTGGTGCTCGGGCTAGCTCTTGAGTTGGATTCTCGAGCAAGTCATTGATGTACTGAAGTTCTTGAGCTTCCTTCGATCGATATTGGATGCGCCCATGCATTCTTACGGGCTTCAATTTTCTTCCGTCGAATAGCCTCAAGAGCTTCTATGTCGAACTCTTGAGACCGCCTCAATGAAGTGCGAGAATGTCGAGGATTTCCTCGCGTTCATAAAGGTGTTGGTCGTGTCCGCCCGATGGTGGCGTCCTTGCCAACGTCACGAGGGCGATGTGTGATCTTCTAGAAGGGCCTCCATCTCGGTCTCTAGAAGAGTGATCTTGATCTCGAGGAAGGGCGAAGACCTCCGTTGATGATTTTCACTTGCGCTCGAGGCCTCTCCGCTTGAGGAGTCGTCGAGACACCATCTGGCGACTTGGAGTAATCCCTCCGTAGGGGAAGTGCAGGTTATAACTGTCTCCGTCGGCAGTGTGATCTGCGGAGAGATGGTCGAATTTGTAGGAAAAGCATGCTTGATCCGCTCTCTCTGGCGTCATCCCGGAGAGAGGATCACCAGATGCCAGATGAAGTTCGAGTGTGGCTTCGAGCTTGCCTCACCAAGTCGGACCGCCTTAGGGGACTTGGACACTTCGAGGAAAAACTCTCGTTGTGTCGTGAGTCCACTGGGTGTGGTCTGGTCGATTGACCCTTGTCCTTTGAGAGGTAGATTCCTCTCTGGACGTCTTGTTGTGGGGATAAGGATCCTCCTCAACTCCGCCGTCGACATTGTCTCCTAGATCTGTGGGAAGATCCCCGGAGGCAGCAATGCCATAGGATGAGTCATCACTTGGTTCGTAATCGAATCCGGCATCCATGTCGACATCTGCGTAATCTGCCAAGTCGAACCAGTTCTCCTGCCATGAGTGCATGAGATTTGGAAAACAGAGAGTATGTTGACAAGAGATTACCGAAGATCCCCACGGCGGCGCCAATCTGTTGGTGTTTTAGAACCGAACTTACGTAAAGATTGTTTGATTCGGGGTCTCCTAGAATGGAATCACGCAGAGATCGACACGGGATTTTATCTGAGTTCGAGCCTTCTCCGGAGAGAATAACAACCCTACTCTGTGTGTGTATGGTATTGAGTGTATTCGAACAATCAAGGGAAAAACTAAGACTATTACAGATAGTGCTTGTATTCTGATGGCCCGATTCATCCTTCTCTTCCTTTCTCGATTGCCTTTTTTATAGTGCGTGAAGGGCGGCGGTTACTCTAGATAAAGCGGCGCCATCACCACCTCCGTGAACGGGCGCTCGTTAGTAATAATCACCGGTGTATTAACTCCTCCACGTCGCTCAACAGCTATATACCAGAGATAATGGAGTATTACGTGTCATTACTCCGCAGAATAACAGCGTATGATGACTGTTTGAATCCCTTAATCAATAAGACCCACTTGTCTGTAGGTTTATTTGATCATAAGGTGGTCGTAGCTGACCTAGTCGTAGAAGAACTTACGACCATGAGGTAGTCGTAGCAAGACTTACGACTATTGGGGTAGTCGTAGCATGACTTACGACTATGGGGGTGGTCGTAGAAGAACTTACGACCACCCATTAGGCTCTTCCCTCATAATATTAAGGGGTACACTCTGGGTCCACATAACGTCATATTTATCTATAATAAGAATTATAGATAAAAGATAAAATGAGGATTATTATATCCTCGTCAAAAATCATTTAGTATAATAAGTTGTTGGGGTTCTTAGAAACTAACCATTCTTCATCATGCATAGTTCATGTAGTTGCATGTCCATATTCTTACTCTATTAGTTTTTTTCCAAATCGTATGCATGCATATGTACCTCTTTTTAATCTCAAGCAATATGTTGATTATATGTGCGACAAATTATCTTACTAGTTTACACGGTATAATGTATTAGAGTACCTTGCTCATGCATACATTGATGCACCATAGGCAACCTACCTAGAACTTATCTCCCCTCCCACGCCGGCTACCCCACCAAACCATGTGACTTATATCTCTCCTCACCGTCATAGTTTTTTGCTTCAACCTCCAACAGTAAGCCCAAATCTTGACCGATCCCTCTCAGCTGTTACCCCTTTCAATGCAATACTTTACTACATAGTTATCTTCTACTTCCCCCTAATTATTGCTTAATGCTAACTGTTGCGACATCAACACGTATACACATGCAACTGACGCCGATCCCAGCTAGGGACACATGTCATACTCTCTCTAGTGACCCCAAGCATATTCCATACTACTGCGCCATCTCAACTCCAAGCTTTTTGCTCCTCTGCTTCTGTATGCCCACGCTTCTATTCGTAAGGATGCATGCATGTACATACTCATGCATGATATTTACAAGCTTGATATCCTCTTCTCTCGTGTCAATCGCTTCCCTTCTTCGATGTTGGTCAACTCAACACTGTGGCTTCTTTCGTGTCAATCGTTCATAGCTCGTCTTCAATGCAAAACTTCATCTTCTCTCTGCCAGGATTCTCCATCATCAAGCTTCTTTGACCACTAACTTCTTCAACAGCGCCGAAGCTCACCACTTGTCATCGCGGCCCTTGACTCCTTCAACATTGGACTTTCTCTTCAATGGCTCATCATGATATTGTCACCATCTCCGTCGTCGCCGCGTCGGCTCTTCGCTTCCCTGTGGATCAATGTCGTCTTGCATGACAGATCGATGCCATTATACTCTTTCGTGGTCTCCTTCAACACCATTCATGTTATCCTCGTTATAACTAGCTTGTATTTTTTTTAATCATAATTTTAGTTATTTTTTATTTTTATTCCATGGGAAGCAACAATAGAAACACATGACAATGAGAGGGAACGTGATGGCTTCTTTTGTGTCCCCTCGGACAACATTCGTGTCATCCTCGTTATAACTTTTATTTTTATTCAATATTTTAGTTATTTTTATTCGATTTCATATACAAATCAAATTACTAAATTTAATGAATTTCTTCGGATTTTTAGTTATTTGGGGATTTTATTTTGGAATACGTGTGGAAATCAAATTGCAAATTTTCTTTACTTTTTATTTTTTATTTTAGTTCTTTTATCTTTGAATTAGTATTTGAATCCAATTGCTAATTTTTCTTTAATTTTTATTACGAATTACAGTTAATCAAGGATTTTAATTTGGAATTAGTATTGAAATCAAATTGCTTATTTTATTTTATTTTTATTCAAAATTTTAATTATTTTTTTGTTGTATTTAGTATACAAATCTAATTGCCAATTATTATTGGAACTCATAGCGAAATCAAATTGCTAATTTTATTTTTATTTTTATTCGAATTTCTGATTTTTTTGTTGTATTTTGTATATAAATTTAGTATTTCCATTTTTTATTTTATTATTCTAAATTATAATTATTTAGGAATTTTACTTGGAAATTCATATGGAAATCAAATTACTAATTTATTTTAGTTTTATATTATAATTATTTAGGAATTTTACTTGGAAATTCGTATGGAAATGAAATTGCTAATTTATTTTAGTTTTATTCGAATTTTAGTTTTATTGTGCACGATATGGACTCTTCTACATAGGAATTCCTATGAAAATCAAATTGCTAATTTTATTTTATTTATTCTGAAATTTAGTTTTATTTTACATGATATGAACTCTTTATTTTAATCTAGACTGTTATAATCTGAACCCACCACGAATCTTTCTCTTTGTCCACCGATTAATGTGGAAAATTTTAGCCCTTGAAAACGAACGTGGTGACTTCTTTTGACTTTGCTTTAATAAAATAATAATAATAGATAGATAGATAGATAGATAGCTTTATTAATAGATAGCTAGATAGATAGGGTTTCTTTCAAAAGTTAGCGCGACATGTATCACATAATTCGTGGGTGGTGTTTGGTTTATAATAACAGATAATCAGGTATCGTATAGTAGTAGTACAGTAGTGCAACCTTACCCGTTTTTTTTGTCCTGCCGCCCGGCCGTCACGCCCTACTTCGCCCCCGGCACGCGCATCTGGGTCTCGGCGACGCACGCGGAGGGGCACCTACTCCTTCGACACGGCCCGCCACGCGTGGGACGAGAGGAGACGTTCCCGCGGTGTTGCAACGAAACCAGCAACCCCGTCTACCCCGACGGCAGCTTGGCCTACCTTGGGAATGGTTTCCCTAGCTCTTAATGACTGAAATGGTTTCACTACGCAGGGCGGGGGGGCAGTTACGAGCTCGGCTGGGCCGACATGTCGAATCGAAGAGGAGTCGTATTAGGAGCCCGAACCCGAGCGGACGTCGAGCACACAAGGACCGACAAGGATGGCTCGCGGCAGCAGACGATCGATATGGCCGCGCACCAGCTGAAGCTCGTCCCTTTTGTTATGGAGGACGTCTATCAAGGCTACCTCGTGTTCAAGATCAACATCAAGGATCTATTCTATTCCGGTGCGGTTCCCCTCGCGGGCGACGGAGACGCGGACCCTCCCCCAGTCCCCCGCCCCCTGGCGCAGTTCCAGAATCTCTCCGACGAGCCCGAGCGCCTCGAGTTCGCCGGCGCCACGGTAGTGGGCGTCAGCAGCTGTAAGCGCATGCTTAGTAGGAGCCAAGGCATGCGAATAGGTCCCGGTTGAGGATATGCATGTAGAGATTGAGTCAATGTGCACGTTGCCGGAGTCATAGCGTGAGAAGCAGTCCAGAGTTGTTGGTTACTGCATGCATTAAGTAGTGGTGTGAGTTGGATCGAATATATAAGCTAAGTAGCTTAAGAATAGGTCTCAGTATTTGGAGCGCGTTTGAGTCTTTACGTTGCCCATGTAATCAAGTTGTTTTATTATGTAAGTGAATAAGAAGAATAAGAGAAGAGATGTGGCTGTGAGAGCACGTCACCAAAAGAACAGAGTTCGCGTGAGTTTGTGTCCACTGTGATTCGTGTGAGTGTAGGCTGTGATTACAGCATCCTTGGCAGGGCTGGAGCTGCAGCACCTCAAGGGCATCGGCTGCCCCGTCCTCGACCCTCTAGGGCGCCGGCTCTACGCGCTCAACCGCTGCCCCGACATGTGCGGACTCTCGGAGCCCTGCGCCGAGGCCCTCCTCCACCCTTCTATGGTTTCACTCCATCCTTAATAGAGAAGGGAAACCGAACAGAACGCGCGAGTAGTAAAGCAGCTAATGCAAATCGATTTTATCTCAAACAATTATTCGGCTGAATCTGAATCAGAACAATACATTACATATATGCCATGTGTGTGTGGTGTACGTAACAAACACATACGCCTCTGTCGCGAACGTCCACGCCGTGCAATGCAACCGTCATGGTCACCTGATCAATTCTAGATCAGTTTAGCAGGTGAGGTTGCTCCCGGGGTCGACGCCGAACTGCTGGCAGAACTGCTTGTAGTAGGCGATGCGGTCGTTGACGGCGTTGGGGTTCTTGCCGTCGCACTCGAGCGCGCCGTTGATGGCCCGGATGGTGGCGCCGAAGCCCTGGCCGGACGTGATGGGCTCGTGCACGTTGTTCATCCAGTACCAGAGCGCCGCCTGGAACGCCACCACGGGGCTGCGCGCCACCGCGTCCGGGTCGTTGAGCCCGTCGAAGCCGATGCTCTGCCCCGCCGGCCCGTAGTTGTAGTTCCACGAGATCTGCAGCGGCCCGCGCCCGTAGTACCCCTTGCCCTGGACGCACGGCCACTCCGTGTTGTTCGGGTCGCAGTAGTCCTTGCTCGGCCCGTTGATCTCATCGATGTAGCAGAACTCTGCAATTCATGCAACCTCGACATAAAAAAACCGTTGAGTTTCATGGACCAATCAGTTCACGAGAAGTCTGACATCTAACTTTACTTTGATTGAGTAGCTATGTAACATGAAGCTTGAAAAATGATATGAGAGTGCAGTAGATTACTTATGGTCTCGTGGTTGGCGTGGGCGAAGAAGGCGGCGATCTCGCGCTTGGAGTCATCGTCGGAGCCGGTGCGGCCGAAGGCAGCGTACCCGCCGAGGGCGCTGAGGAAGGCGTCGCGGGTGTAGAAGCCCTTGGCGGCGCAGCCGTCGGCGGCCTGGGCGGTGAGCGCGCTGAAGAAGGCGGGCGTGACGATGCTGGGCACGGACACGTTGTTGGTGGCCGGCACGTCGCAAGGGCCCGAGCGGCAGCCCGTGCTGCAGTAGTCCTTGCCGGTGCCGCAGAACCCCCACCGGCTGCAGCACTGGTCCGCCGCGCACCCGCAGTTCTGCGCGGCGGCCGCAGAGACGAGGAGCACCGCGGCAAGAGCCAGCAGCGAGGGCATCGGCAGCGCGAGCTTTGGCGCCATGGTTGTCGCTGTCGGTTGGGTTCGTTGGCTTTGCGACTCGTGATATCTTGTCGGGTTTCCGATGTTTCGGGGCCGGTTTATATAGAGTCGGATAAGCGGAGGAGGCATGGATTAGAAGAGTACTCCACCAGCTAGCTTAATTGGGGCTCGGCGTGGACCTTGGTTTTTGTCTGACTCGTGGCGTTCGTCCGACCAGGGCCGAGCCAAACTGGTCGATTTTGTTAAGAGACGGGGACGGGGCCAGCTAAAGTCGGCATTTGCACGTACGGGGCGAATTGGTATGTGAACCGCGTCTACTTAACCTGCCGTTGGCTGCTGCGTACGCAGCCTGTGTTTGACGTTCAGTTGTGATGTTTCTGTGCGTGCTGCGACCTGAGAAAGCGAGCGGCGTGGCCTCACTCCACGGCGTACATGAGCATCTAGACAACACAAGTTTCCTTCATCCACCATGGCGAAAAATGGCGCGATAGTGTAGTAATTGCCGTGAAGGATCTCTGTGTGTGTTCTTTTGTGCATATATAAGTCGAGGATCTGGTTCCATGAGCTCCGTTGCCGCGGGGCAAACTAGCGCTGCATTTTGCCGTGAAGGAGGGGGCGTCACGATTGTAATTTTGTAATAGTGACAACTAGTTGCTTTCCCCGTTTCTTACAAGCAAAAGTCGTAAGCATCTCTCAAACTTCCGGAGAAATGTTGAATAACAGCTTGGCAAAGGAAACAGTAAAAAAAACACCTAACATGCATGGTCCATCTTGAGCATTTTTTTTTGCGGAAATATCTTGAGCAATTTCTATGCGAAGAACAAAAAGATGATCGAGTACGACCACCAGCCCATCAATAGGTCGTCTTGGTTGACAATTAAAAGGGGTCCAAATAATCAAAAGTAGAGATGGCCAGAGCCTGGGTACATCTTCAACCCCTCATGGACAAGGTAGAAGCTAGATTGGGTAGATATAAAAGGAACATGCTATCTCGAGGGACGCTAATCATACTAAAAGCGGTAATCACAGCTATACCCATCTACCACTTAACAGCTATAGAGCTACCTTCTTGGGTGAGAAAGCAGATTGACAAGCACCGGAGAGCAAGATTTTGGAATGGAGATGACATCTGCACTGGGGGGAGTGTTGGGTGAATTAGAGCACGGTGTGTCGCTCAAAAAAAAATCGACGGACTCGGGTTACTAGGTCTTGACCCGTTCAGTCAAGTACTTCGTCTCCGCTGGTTTTGGTACCAATGGAAGGTGCTGGAGAAGCAATGGAATGTGACATCGCTACCGATAACTGAGACATACTATGCACTGTTCCGAGCATCCACAATAATAAGACTGGGAAATGGCGACAAGGCGAATTTCTAGAAAGACAAATGACTCGGTGCAATGTCACTGAAAGAACTAGCTCTGGGACTATACCATATAGCTGCGAGGAAAAACCGAACGGTATAGGAAGCTATGCAGGAAGGAAAATAGATAGCTAGTATGAGGAGGAAAATTAATGTGAACCTATTGGAGGACTTTGTCGAAGTCTTCAACATGCTTTGCCAGATCACGCTATCTCAAGATGTGCCTAATGACATAACTTGGAAATGGACGTCCATAGGCACCTACTCATCCAAGTCGGCATATGAGGCGCAATTTCTGGGGTCGGTGGAGAGACCATATCAACACTTAATATGGAACATATGGGCACCGCAAAAGTGCAAAATATTTGCATGGCTCCTCATTCAGCAACGACTTCTGACAGCAAATTTCTGGGCTCATCGCCATATGCAAAATGATCATTGGTGTCCCCTATGTATAGACACCCTGGAAACAACTATGCACTTATTTGTCGAGTGTACTTATGCCAAACAAATCTGGGATCTAGCGGCAACCTAGGTGCAGTGCAACAACCCAAACCCCACGTAGTGGGCTACTCGATAGAGCATTGTCGATTGGTGGATCGACAAATTTCATTCCGGGGAGGCAAATTGCAAAAAGGGCCAAGCTTCATTGATCGTTCTCATCCTTTGATAGATATGGAAGGAGAGAAATAGACGAATTTTTCAACATCAGCGAAAGACTGCAACAAGAACGATGGTGATCATCAAAGAAGAAACCAGGGTGTGGACGATAAGCAAGGGCGACCAAGCTTCAGACCTACTTGTAGGGGGGACACTCACACCATGGCTTAATCCCCGAACCACCACCGAGTACCTTTCCCCATAATTAGGGGGGCTTAGTCTTATTTGTTTTTTACTTCGCTGCTTACTTTTTTTGTGAGACATGCTTAGAATGTCTTACTTCCTGTCTTGATTTTGTATGATTGAACTTGTTTTACCCTTCTTTAATGCATAAGGGCAGCTCCTCCTGCCGTTACATAAAAAAAGAGCCTAGATGGGGCGTGCCAATCAGGCGATCAAGCACTGCAGATTGTTGGCTCGACCAGATTGTAGCTAGGTTTGGGCAAGATGGTCTCGAGCGAGCGTGTCGTGGTTGGGTCTACACCCTGACCTAGCGGGCTGGCACGGAACGCATAGTGTCGGGTCGGGCCGGGCATGGCATGGCTGTGCGGGCACGGCGGGGGCCAAGGACGTGGCATGGCGATGCAGGTGTCAAGGCGATGACGAGGGCAGAGATGGTCTACGGCAGCGGTGTGGCGCCGAGAGGGGGAGAGAGAGGCGTGACGACTACCGAGGAGCCTGGGGTCTGATCGGCTTAAGGCTGGGGCGGCGACCGATCCAGTGTACGCAGGTAGCGTGAGTGATGACGACAGAGGCCAGATGGAGGAGGCTGGCAACGCAGTGCTGGTCGGATTCGATCGGCCCGAGGGAGCTGGTTGGAGAGGAAGAAGGGATCTAGAAGAGGAAGAAGAGAGGGGAGGAAGACTATGGTGGAAGAAGGAAGAGTGAAAGGAGGAAGAGAGGGGAGGAAGACTATGGCGAAAGAAGGAAGAGTGAAAGGAGGAAGAAGGGGGAAAGAAATAATAAAAAAAGAGCAAGGACGTAAAAACTGTCGTCATTTTTTTTAATAAAATTCAGGCCGAGCGTCCGTCAGACTAATCTTGCCCGTACCGAGGTGCCGGCGCCTCGACACAGACCGAAAGCGAGCCTCCGCTGTTGCAGCTTTGCAGGCCCGAAAGCCCACAGGGAGACAGCCACCGCGTCTCCCAAACTGTACAAAAACGGGTCCCTTCACCTCGGGCGTGGGACCCACCGATCAGCGGGGGTAAGAGAGGAAGGCTCTAATCCAAATCTCCTCTTCCTCCTTCCTTCCCCTTCCCCTCCTCCTCCGCCTTCCCCTCTCTCTCCCTTTCCTTCCCAGAAACCCCGCCTCGCTTCCACCCGCCGCCCTCTGCCGCCTCCGAGGACCAGCCTGCCGCCGTCTCCGCCTCCGTGGTGCTCGACTCGAGGTAATTAACCGTCACTGCCTCTCCGCTGCCTCCGCGCTTTCCTCTTGTGTCTTCCTTATGATCTGAGACCCCCTGGCGTGGCCTCGCGTTCCGCGTTCGCGTGCTATTCTGTGTTCTCCTAAGTTGGGTTTCTCGGTGATGCGTAAGTGGTGGTGTTACTGTCCGCTTTTGATGTATGGTTTGGGTTCCCTAAGATTCTTGCCTTGCGCTGCGCTTCACCCACCCTCGGCTCGTGTCTCGTTTCTGACTCGTACGGGTTGCCGGTGAGAAGGTTGCCGTGTGATGTGCACCATCTCCGTCGTGTGCTAATGAGAAAAAGAAAACGTGCCTCAATTCCGACGCGTTTCTGTTTAACTCTGTCGGGTTGTGTTTTCTCTTGTGATTTGTGAGGAAGCTGCCGGGTTGCGTTTTCTCTTGTGATTTGTGAGGAAGTTTCCGGAGCGGAGATATGATGGGATTCATTCTATTGCATACGACTATCATCGTAGCTGTGTATCATCTATCATGTAACTCTAATTGTTGCGAGTCATCATTTCTGTTGTAGAATTTTATTTACTTCCGTCTAGTTGTGATTTCCCATAAGTTGGTCTGACCATGACGATGGGCATACTTCTAGCTGTCAGTGGCGGACCAGGATTTCCAGAACGGGCCCGTTCGAAGTTACAAAAATATTGTTCCATGTGAAACATAAATATGCACAGTAGTAAAAATCAAAGTACAAAGACAACACCTCAAATAATTTAGTAAAACTACAAAATAATCAAGAAAAATTACAATTTAACTCGATTTTCCTTTGTGCCTTTCAAATCGACAAACTTCTTCTTCATTTTTTTGAAGCTCTGAGATCTACATTTCACAAAAAAAAGGCAAGATTTACCCATTACAATTCAAACTAACACAAACAAAATTGCTGATTTGGGCGTTTTGGGTTTGCTCTTTGCTGGTTTGGGAGTTGAGGATCTGGTAATTCGTATTGAACCCACATCTGCGCTATTGAGAATTTGGGTACCGTGGCCTTCTTGCTGAGAGCTGCCGGGTCATCGCCGCTGGCTGCAAACCCACAGGGCTTGGCGGTCGCCCCGTCTCGCTTCGCCGTTCAGTGGCCCAACGGTAATGGCCCGCCTGGCGCCTGACTTGGCTTCTCCGACCTACCATGTTACCACCGCGCGCTGCCACCGTGTTTGGCATCGTCGTGGTCGCTCTGCCGCGTCAAGAAAGAGGGAGAGATGCGAGAGTCGGTTGCTGTTTGTTGATTGTTAGGATGAGAGAAAGATATTGTTAGGGAGAGAGAGAGAGAGAGATGAAGGGGAATGATCTTGTTGTGGCTGGGTCAAATGGTCCAATGCCCAAAGGCCAAAGGCCAAAGGCCAAAGGGTGTGTGACCATGGGCCGGTCATCACATGGGTCAGTTTGAGGTTGTAGGGCGCCGGAGAGAGATGTGGTTTGATAAGTGTTATGGATAGTTTCGTGGGTACTCAATACAAGCGTCGGAATCAAATAGCGCATAGCTAGTGTTTAAATATAGAAGGTTAAACATAGAAAAGATTAGTTTACAATTCGTATTGTTACAATCGGTATCGATTACGATTCCTGTTATCTGGTTTGGGACTCTGCCTTTGCATTGTATAAAAGGGCTAGAGTATTGTAACAAAGGAGGTAATCAATACAAGTAATCTTCTCGTTCTAGTTCTTGTCTTCCATCTGTCTAGTTCTTGTTTCACATCGTTACCAATTACGTTCCTCCACGAAAATATCTTCGGTACCTAACAACTTGGTATCAGAGACACCGATCCCGCCCACCATGCCACCCAAAACCGATCCAACATCCGACGCTCGACTGGATGGCTTGGAGCAGGCTCAATCGGACCTCCTTCAAGCGATCACAAACCTCCAACTCACCACCGAACAGAAGTTCCGTGATCAACAGCTCGCCGCCGATCAACGGCTTGACACTCTCGCCAAAGAGATGCGATAGTTGTTCGATGCTCTACGCGGTCCACCTGCTACCTCCACTACGATGCTCCCACCCGGCTCACATGATATCCGTGGTACAGATTCTTGCCATCGCCCACATCGGTCGAAGACGGCTCTTTGATAACTGCCGATAACCGGCTACCGCCACCCAACAGATACGATATTACTCACGCGTCTTGCGGCGATACCGGCCGTGGCGCGTTTCGAGGACATACTTGACGATCAACAGGGGTATCGTCAACGACCTGAGCCTCCTCGCGTTCATCTGTATCGTCCTCATCTGCCTCGCCTGGAACTACCAATTTACGACGGGTCCGAGGATCCTATCACATGGCTGAACAAATGTGAGCACTACTTCAGAGCCTATCAAACACCCGAAGACGACAAGGTTTGGATGGCTGCGTTTCATCTCTCTTCAGTTGCTCACTCCTGGTTTTATCAATTAGAACGCGACGAAGGCATGATATCTTGGGCAGTGTTTAAACAATACTGCTCGATGCGTTTTGGGCCGGCCATCTGCACTAACACCTTGGGAGCCATTAAACACCTGCAACAAACCAGCACTTTGGCGCAGTACCAGCAGGAGTTTACTGATTTATTGTGTCATATTGTTGGCTTGTCATGGACTCATCAGATGGAGCTCTTCACTGCTGGACTCGCCGAGCCTGTACGCACACATGTGGAATTGGTAGGGCCTACTTCTCTGCAACATGTGATGAATTTGGTGCGTGCATATGACAGACTGCAATCTAATGTGGTGCATCCGACAATGCCCAGCCGACAGACCACCAGTCTTCCAGACGTCGTTTCCACCATCCTCCCATACTCCTTCGACAACAATTCCTGCCTCATTACCAGCCCCGTACCCAACACACCCTGAGACTCGAACGGGGGTATTTCGCTGCCTCACGACCGCGGAGATGGCTGATCAGCGACAACGGGGTTTGTGTTTCAACTGCGATGAACAATTCATCAGGGGCCATCGATGCAAATGCTTGTTCTGGTTAGAAACCGAAGTGGACTTGGACTCTGGGGAACAAGTCGACGACCAGCAGACCGAGGAGACAGAACCAGAAATCTCCTTGCTCGCGGTCATCAGTATCTGTACTACACAGACGATGCAAGTGAAGGTGCGCATTGGCGATTTTGAGGGCACTGCGTTATTCGACTCTGGGTCTACCCATAATTTCCTCAATCAAGATTGCGTTACTACCCTCAATTTGCCCGTCCAACCCCATAGCGGTCTCCGGGTCAAGGTGGCAAACGGTGACAGGCTCGAATGTGGTGGGTTGTGCAAGAATACACCAATGTCCATCACTCCTTCCAGGTTTGCAGTCGATTTCTATATCATTCCCTTATCCGGTTTCGATGTGATCTTGGGGATGCAATGGTTAAGTACATTGGGGCCCGTCCTTTGGAATTTCGCCCAGTGGCAGTTCTCATATTGGGAGCACAACCAACGGATTACTTGGACTGGTTTGCATGATCCACCCATCTCGGCAGCCAGGCTCCAGACAGTTGTTGGGGACGATCTCATGGCCACTCTCATGGCCTAATTTGCGCACCGTTTTGCGGAACCTTCGGGACTACCTCCTGTTCGCTCATGCGATCATCACATTCGTCTTCTTCCTAACGTGCCAGCTATATCGGTCCGGCCCTACCGATACGCGCATATTCAGAAAAACGAAATTGAACGCAGTGCACTGCAATGTTGGCTCAGGGGATCATCCGGCCGAGCTTGTCCCAGTTTTCGTCCCCGGTCCTCCTCATCCGTAAGAAGCCAATTCCACGCGTCGAGGAGCTATTGTACGAATTGGAAGGATCTTGTTATTTCACTAAATTGGATTTACGGTCCGGCTATCATCAAATTCGTATGTTTCCTGATGATGTGCTGAAAACAGCTTTCCGTACTCACCATGGCCATTTTGAATTTTTGGCGCTACCGTTCGGTTTATGCAACGCCCCTTTGACTTTTCAGGTCATGATGAACTCCATTTTACAACAGTTCCTTTGTCGGTTCGTTCTTGTCTTCTTTGATGACATTTTAAATTACAGTCGCTCTTAGGCGGAGCATCTACGCCATGTTCGACAGGTGCTACAAACATTGACTGCTCACTACTTATATCTCCATCAAAAGAAGTGTGTTTTTGGTCAACAACAAATCTCTTATCTGGGACATGTCATTTCCTCCCATGGGGTGGCCATGGATCAAGCCAAAGTATCCGCCGTGCTCGATTGGCCCTTGCCTCGCAATATCAGAAGCTTGCGTGGGTTTTTAGGACTCGCCGGATACTATCGCAAATTTATTCAAGATTTTGGACATATTGCAGCTCCTTTAACCAAGCTTCTTTGCAAGGATGGGTTTCGGTGGACTCAGGAAGCTACTACCGCCTTTGACTCTCTGAAACAGATCATTGCCGCAGCTCCTGTTCTGCAACTTCCTGATTTTGCCAAAGATTTTGTCATTGACTGTGATGCTTCGGGTACTGGATTCGGTGTAGTGTTACACCAAGGAGGACGACCCATTGTGTTCTTTAGCAAGCCAGTTGCATCTCATCAAGCTCACCTGCCGGCATATGAACGCGAGTTGATCGGGCTTGTTTATGCAGTTAGACATTGGCGCCCGTACGTTTGGGGTAGTAAATTTCAAATCAGGACGGATCATTATAGTTTGAAACATTTGTTGGTCAACGGTTGATGATGGTGCCGCAACACCGGTGGATTACCAAACTGCTCAGTTATGACTTTACAGTAGAATTCAAGCCGGGCAAAGATAACATTGTGGCAGATGCCCTCTCGCGTCGCAATGAGGATTTCAGTTTGCATACAATTTCGTTGGCCGATTTCGCTTATTATGACGACCTGCATTGTCAACTGAAAACACATCCATCCTGGACTTCCAAGCACGCCGAATGGACTGCTGGTACACTCTCAGAGGACTGAGAATTCGCGGACGGCCTTTTACTTTTTCGTCACCGCATCTTTGTTCCCGATGACTTTCCTGGCCTTCAGAGCCTTTTTTCGGTTGCACATTCCATTGGTCATGAAGGCCTTACCAAGACTTGGCATAGGTTGCAAGCAAGTTTTTATATCCCAAGAGGCTGCCGTTTACTTCTGGCATTTCTCCGTCAATGTATTACTTGTCAACGGTATAAGTCAGAGCACTTACATCTGGCTGGATTACTCCAACCGCTCTCGGTGCCGCATCGTGTTTGTGCCGACATTAGTATGGATTTCATCGATGGATTAACCTAAAGTGGCACACAAATCCGTTATCTTGACGGTCGTTGACAGGTTTTCGAAATATGCTCATTTTATCTCTGAGTCATCCATATACGGCTCAATCCGTGGCCCAGGTATTTTTTTGACCACATCGTTTGTCTACATGGGTTTCCAGAGTCTATTGTCAGTGATCGTGACAAAATTTTTACTAGTTATTTTTGGAAAGATCTCTTCCGCTTAGCCGACGTCAAACTACAAATGAGTACCGCATATCATCCGCAGTCCGATGGCCAAACTGAGGTGGTTAACCGGACGATTGAGATGTATATTCATTGTTTGTGTGGGGATCACGTGAGGACATGGCCTCAGTGGCTCACTTGGGCTGAATTCTGTTATAATACATCATATCATTCCGCTCTCAAAGCCACTCCTTTTGAAGTCGTTTATGGGCGGCAACCTCCTCCATTGATACCATGTTCTGGTGACACCGAGGCACATTCCGACGTTCAGCAGTTGTTGAGCGACCGTGATGAATTCATCCAAGAAATTCGTTTACGTTTACTTCAATCTCAACAGCATATGAAGAGCTTAGCTAATTCTAAACGCCGAGAGTTACAATTTCAAGGAGATTGGGTATGGTTACGGTTACATCAACGCCAGATTCCATCATTGGTTCCGGGCCTCAATATTAAACTATGCCCTCGTTTTCTTGGTCCATACAAGGTGATATCAAAAATTGGTCTGGTTGCCTATCGTTTGTAGATGCATGCGCAGAGCGGCATTCATAATGTTTTCCACGTTTCCACTTTGAAGCCCTTTCATGGTATTCCGCCTAGCCATGTTTCGGTTTTGCTTCCCCTTCATCACGGACAGGTTCAACTTTAACCTGCCAATGTTCTTCGCGCCAGGCTGAATCGAGGTGTGTGGAAATTGTTAGTTCAGCGGAAGATGGATTTAATGCACGAGCCTGTGGAAACTTGGATGATGTGTACTGATTTTCAAAAGGAATTTTCAGATTATCAGCTCGCGGACGAGCTATTTCAAAAGGAAGGGGGAAGTGTTATGGATAATTTCGTGGGTACTCAATACAAGCGTCGGAATCAAATAGCGCATAGCTAGTGTTTAAATATAGAAGATTAAACATAGAAAATATTAGTTTACAATTCGTATTGTTACATTCAGTATCGATTACGATTCTTGTTATCTGGTTTGGGACTCTGCCTTTGCATTGTATAAAAGGGCTAGAGTATTGTAACAGAGGAGGTAATCAATACAAGTAATCTTCTCCTTCTAGTTCTTGTCTTCTATCTGTCTAGTTCTGGCTTCACATCGTTACCAATTACGTTCCTCCACGAAAGCATCTTCGGTACCTAACAATGAGCTGAGAGGAAGTTGTGGTCTGGTTGACCTAATTAAGAGTATATTTCATTATATATGTAATACACATACTATAATGTGGATTTTTTTGCAAAAATTAATGGGTGTTCAGCTGAACACCCATGAACCTAAGAGGGCGTCCCCTACTAGCTGTGATTTCCGCATTGAATGGTTGACAATATATATGCATAATAGGCAATAATCAAGACTTTCTTGTGAGAATCACACTGGATGGGATCCTAGTCCATTGTATGGAACAGGTCATATGCGATTTAGGAGAGGGATGCGAACCTACTCGTTTCTTCATTGAAGATTGCAATTTTTTTCCAGTATAGTTCAGTAGATACTCGTAAGAATTTACATGTTTCCAATTTGGGGTTGATGTTTTTTCAAGGGAGTTAGGAAACCAAAGGGAATCACTTACACTTATGTATACATATGAAAGATATGAGTCGGTTTAATTACCACTTGTAGTAAATAAATGGTCTTATCCTAGACTATCTGATCGGAAGTGAATTCTGTAAAATAGATTAAGAAAGTTGGTGTATTTTAACCTGTTGTTTTTATTAAAATTCGATATGTTTTCCCATGGCATAATTGAATTATGTTGGATAGAAGAGGTTTATGATTTATTGCCACTATTTTTATATTAGTTGCTTCTGCTCTTGTGGATCGACATTTTTTTTGTGTAATTCGAGAGAAGTTCTTATGCTAGCTGTAAATCTACAGACTTGGCTCTGGTGAAATCAATTGTTCAAAAAATAGGAAAGCATGGGCTACTTCCAAGCCACAACTTGCAAGCCTCATAATGCGCTCATTGTGGACAGGCCCATAACATGTCTTGGGACGACCTGCAAATTGCTACCTCTTCCTCAGTATTCCCTACGATCACATTCTCTTGTATTTTGCAAGCTTCAAAACCTAGTGTACCCGCAACTCGTTCTTGTTGCTGCTAGCCACAAAAGGCTTACTCCTGTATGCGCCTTAAGTGGAAAGGGGAACCCTGAGATTGACAACGATGTAAGTAGCTTTCCTGTATGCTTACTTATGCACGATTGAAGTATATGTTTGAACCGATACAATAATCATCATATTTTCATGCATCATGTTGTTCACTTGAGATTAGCACAAATTGAGCTAGTATATCTGGTATTCTTTGTTTCAAATTTGCTCCACTTTCCCCAAAGCATATTTGTGTCATGCTCCTGAAACTAAAGAAAATATCTTGCTCTTGTAATCCGTTGGGTTATTATCAACTTTGTCAAGATGCTGTTTTCTTCTTTCTGGTATAACTTGATACTGGTAGTGATGGTACAACTCTCAATCTCTTGGGAGGCTTAAGTGAAGTGTATGTGATGCGGCTCATATTTATGTGATAGTGTACTCTGGAGAATCTGATGATTGCTTCTTTTATTACAAGATCAGAACATATGTTGGGTCATCCGATTTATTTGAAGACATATAGTTTGGTATTCATATTCAAACAATGTTCTAGGATATTTATCAGTGCATAGTTTGGCTTGGTCACAGAACTAAAAAATTAGGGCTATAGGATAAAAATGGATTTGTGCATATTCAATTTATGCACCAGGCAATTTGCGCTAGAAACATGCATTTACATAATTTTGGTTTCTATTAGCAGCGTGCACTTGTTTTGCAGAATCGTCTGCTTACGCATATGTTGCCTTGTTGCAGCCCTTTATGGAATCTTTAAAGAAGGCCATGGCAGATGCGAAAAAGCAACGGCCCATACAAGACTTGCTAAAAGAGCAAATGGCTAAGCTGACAGAACAAGGATCTGGTGAAGGTGGAGCAGGGAATAGAAACGGTCGTGGAGGCAATGGTGGTTCTGGTGGCCCAGAAGATGAATCGTTCAAGGAATCATTGGATGAAATAATCCAAGTTATCTTAGCAACTGTTGCTTTCATACTTGTGGTAACTATCACGGTTTTCCTGTTGTGATTCTTTTTCCAGATGCTATTTCTTTAAAATGATTGCACATCTATCTCTCCTGATTTGTAGTGTTGCTCCACTTTCCAAATTTCTTATCATGTCTAGCTTTATGATTATCAGCACATAATTAGTTTTTTTTTTCTTGTGCAAAATCTTGTTCTGTAGTTAGTACAATATCCTTGTCACCATGCATTTTCCTTGTGATTAGCTGACCAAGAAGGGCCTTGATGGATTACCAGTATGGAACTGTTTGTACCAAAACAATTTTGTCCAGTTATGTGCTAGTTTTCAAGTGACTTTGCTGTGCATTTGTCAGATAAAATTGTTAGTCTCTGCTTGTATCGGAAGAATCTGTGTTAGTTTAATAGTGCATAACCTGGACTGTTGAATTAATTCTTACCTATGAATAGGGTACATGTCCACGTGCACTTAGGATTGCTTGCTTGTAATGTAGAAACACTTGAGTGCAAGACAGTGGAAGCTCCCTTTCACAGTATAACCTACAATTTTACTCTTATGAAGTCTCAGTCTAATGTATTTGTGCTCAGCTTAATACTAAACATTAAGTATTCATGGCTTTAATGTAAATCAATTGTGTTTTTTTTTAATGGTGCAGTACATACATATAATCAGAGGTGAGGAGCTGTACCGTCTTGCCCGGGATTACACCAGATATCTTGTTACCGGTAAGCGGACTGCCCGACTGAAGCGTGCCATGCAAAAATGGTACAGTCTCTCGGAGAGCTTCATGCAAAAGGAAAGCGCACAAGAAGACCGGTACGAAAGACCCGCAACTTCCAAACCCATGTGGTGGCAACAGCCTCAAAAGTTTGTTCATCTTATGGAGGAACTTTGCAGAGGAAATTGGCGCCCACATGCCCAGGAGTCTTAGTTCAGGCGCTCCATCATCCTTTTTTTTTTACCCTTCGAAGAATATGGGTGCGTCGGTGAGTACGGTTTCCAGGGCTTGTGCAGAGTTACCTGGATGGTGGTGTTCTTTGTTCTTTAACGCGTATGTCGTCTTTGGTTTGTTAAAGTATTAAGAAAGTGAGTGATTTCCTGGCAATTTTGTAGTTGATGAGACCAATTATTTAAGACAGCTAGCCTGCCAATAGACGGTGATAACGAGTAACCTATGTTGCGTCTGATCGATCTTTACTGTAAAAGCCATATGACGGAACCGGTGGCTAAGTTGGTGATCACTGTAAGCCTTTTGTGCCTTGATTGGCTTTATTTGCATTGGAATGTAATGGGTCACCCTTATCTTTTTCGTTCCAAATGTATCATCCTCAATGCAAGAGAGAATCAGAGAACACGAAAGAAGAGTAAAAAGTAGGATACATCCTCATTGAAGGCAACGCATGAATGTCCTGTGTCCTGACGCACGTGTGTCAGCTAGCACGTGCGTGACGTTGTCATATTTTAAAAAAATAAAAATGTACTGTAGCTATCTGAACTTACGAGTTGTGTCATTTAGTTTCATAAACTTGTATTTTACTTTTTCAGCCTCTGAACTTGCGAGGTTATACTACTCAGCTTCTTGAATTTGTATTTTACTTTCTCAGTTATATGAACTTGCGATGTTGTACCACTTAGCTCCCTGAACTTGTGTTGAAACGAAGTTCGTCGGATACGATGTTAACGATTTCGTCTCTTACGAGTCCAGTGGACTTGTTTCTCGTTAGACTTGTTAGGCTCGCTAAAAAAGGAAAATCAACCTAATAATTTTTTTAGAAAGTCAAGGGATCATAGCTTGGAGTTTGGGCCTCCCTGGGTCATCTAAGGGTTGCTGGGTTGGGCTGGTCTAGTACTACTGCTCAATTATGCTGGTTTTTTAACAAGCTAAACGAGCAACTCGCGAGCCAGCTTGAACTCGGCTCGTCAAGAAAACGAGCTAAATTGTTGGCTCAACTCAACTCGTTAAGGGACCGAGTTTGAACCGAACCCTTAATGAGTCGAGCTGGCTCACGAGTTTCGAGTTTTTTTTTTTCATCCTTATTGAGGCCCAATCGGCCGGGCACCGAAAACATTTTTTGTTTTTCGAGCAAGCACAAAAAAATTCCCTGTTTTCGCCGTGCAAAGGGAAAAAGGCAAGAGTTGACGTAAAAAAACACATTTTTTGAGCTCAGGCTTAGAACACACTAGCGTTTCACAGGCAACAGCTCGTCTACTACACGAATCGAAAAAAATTCCCACCTTTGAAACGGGCCTTAATGATTTGCACAATGCCATTATGCCAGCATAGTCGCCTGTCAGCATGAATTCAAGGTAGTCAGGGAACAGAAGAACGTGTGCAAATATTGTCAGGCACAGCAATGCTGGCATTCAATTCCTCGCAAAAATAGCAGCCTGCTGTCGGCGTCCAAAATTAACAGTTGTGAGAACATTGGACCAGTCTTTACTCAATGCTGCAGTGGCAGTACTGTACAGCACAACGCTAGTTTGAATTTTGTTTCTGAAATCTGGAGCGGAAACTGGCCCGCTGATGGCCATCTTTTGTTCACATCATACGTTCACAGATCACGATGATTCTTGGCTCAAGTCACTTAATAACACAAGTTTGACAGCGCGTGAACTAAGCCCGGCGTGGCCAATAGCATTTTCATTATCCAATTTGAAAATGATTTGAGTATGGGCTTCCATTTGGTGCATCGTCTTGCTCTTGCAAGTGCATGATCTACATTAAGTCGCAATCCAGCAGGAGTTCAGACACTCGACTGTAATCGACCTGATAATTTTATCATGGAAAAGCAAAGTATTATGATCTTGCTTGGTCGTAGTTTACGCTTCAAAAATACTAGTACTAGAAGATCAGGGTTTTGACCGGTGCGCCAAATAGCAGGTAAGGCAACAAGCTAAAGTTAACAACCCCACAAGCAATTTACAAAAAAAAAAGGAATTAAACATACAAATACTAAAAATCGGATCAGACCGGTGATTCAACCGGAAAAAACCGGTGCCAGTGCTAGATCTGGTCTGGTTCATAAGATAGATCGACTGAGTATAAAACCGGTGAAAATAATAATAATAATAATAATAATAAATTTTAAGTACCTTGTTGCGGCAGGGTTTGAACCCACTACCTCCTTTTACGCAGGAAAAGACCTTACTAGCCCAATCTAGCAAGCTTCAAGTCATTAAGAACCAGTGTGGACTATATAGTAGTGTATTTCTACTAGAAGTGGGTATATACCCCACACATTTTTTGAATTTAAAATGAACAAAACATATTAAAATATAATAATTTTTTAACCAGCGGTCGAACCAGTGACTTGCTCGAGTGACTAGCCGGTCCGGTTTTCCGTACAGTGAGAATATCAAAATAGAAAAGATAGCGTTTTTTCCTTCAATAGAAAGAGGGCAACTAACAACGTGTTAAGTTCGGCGTGCATATCGTGTTGCCGTTTTTCTTAACATAACATGCCACCGTGTCAAAATTCGATATAAACTAGACACGACCGATATGAGATATGACACAATCTGGTTTTGCGTCGCAGTGCCACAAATGCCAGTAATAACAGAGGTGACACACTGACACATGCACGCGTTGCTGGATTAAAAGGCAGCAAGAGCCAGGAGGCAACAACAAAACCTGAGCAAATATCTCCGTCCCTGCCCTCCCCTGTCGGCGTCATCTCCTGGCCCCCTCTCCCCCTGGATATTAGCTGCCATATAAAGAAAAATAAAACTTGCAAGAAAGCGCACAAACCGCTACGGGGACACTCTATATTGACAAGAATTTTCGATCGACTAATATACATAGAACAAAATATATATCTCCTAGAAACATATGCCGATAGTATAGCCATACATACTCATAAAAACCAATATCTGGAGCCTTTATTATTGTGTTATAAGAAGGTGGATGCGGCGCCCCATATCACTACCTCAGGGGTAATCACATTTAGACATCTGATTCTTATTCGTTTCTTTCGATGAAAACACCGCTCCAACAAATAGTAAGTCTTTACCGAGTTAGCACAATGAACAATAAGATAAACTGTTTTTATTACAACAAAGACCACACAAGATTAAGGTTCTAAATACAATTATTTAATTACAAAGGGGAATACACTCCTCGCACTTGCCTGCTAGGTCCCTCCGGCAGTCTACTCGTCCCACGAGTCGAATAGGGCGTCCACCTCGCCTTGCTCGTCGCAACCTGCGCCTTCGTCACCGGTGGCCTTCGATCTAAGCAAGGGGAGATATAGCAAGAGTGAGTACTAGTGTACTCAGCAAGCATGTAATAACAAAATGCACCTGATGACTACCTCTTGTCCTTATCATATTTCTACCTCTTTTCTTTCTCTGAAAATAATCATCAAGATTTAGGTTGCAAATTTTACTTCTGAAAAGACTACTTGTTACCCGGTAAGAAGATAAACCCCTAGAGGATTACCGCAGCCTCCAATCTAGGAGACAGGCATGAATTCATGATTTTGTTTAGCACTGCATAGACTTGTACCACTTTACCTATAGTTACTTTGAGCTCTACTGACTCTAGGCCTCCCGCATTTCCTTTGATGCGATTTCAAGATCAGAATACATGATGTTTTCTAATTTACGTATTCATGTCTCTACCCATTACTTTCCGTCGGTGGCTCACCTGCACCGAGTTCCAAAAATGTTGGTCGGGTTGGCTCTCTTCCAGTTCCCAACACTCCACCGTACGCTTACTATCCTACCCATTGTTGAGTACATAATTGTGTAATAAGGTAACTTTTCCTGTCCGCCAAAACGGGAAGATGGTTGGCACTTAAATACGGTCCCTTATTCGAATAAGAGTTTTGTTTGTCCTTATATTATAACCATATGTAAATGGATCCCGCCTCTTACCTCTCCTCCTTCCTTGCCTAGGGTTCCTTTCACCAACCTTATTAACTCTCTTCCAGTGCAACGGCTCTTACCTTCTTATCTTTCCTTCTTGCCTTCTTTAACCGATTTGGTTTTGAGACATAGTTTTTGATGCAATACAGATATGATACAACAATATACGGTGTACATTTAATATAACTATATTTACGCTCAAAAGTAAGCTTGCCTTCGTAGTTGTAGTAAAAAGCGGCGTCAAGGTACTCTGGATCAACGAATCTTGCCTGCGTCGGATCGGCCTTTGCAATTATACGGCAGACACACATAATATGCAGATAAATACTTAGTTGCTTTTGGTGCTAGTATAAATATATGAGTCAGTTGGTTCTTTTAGTTAGCAAATTTTAGTTTAATAACATTTTACGGATCCCTGATATGTTAGCACTCCCCAACTACGGTAGTTCTACGGTCTAATGGGTCTGGGAAAGAGGTTGCCGAAACTGGCTTTCTATTGCACAAAAATAAAATACTACTCGCACTCACATGCAACTAAGTCTATTAAATTCTATTCATGCAAATATGCCTAATCAAATTTATTTGAGTGCACACGTTATCTAATTACCTAAACAGACTCGGGGTAGATTTTATTCGAGTACTGTTTATCTACGAGTACTAATCATCTACAAGTACTGCTCATCGCTTCTCCTACCTGGTTGGAAGGTTTCGACTACACTACTAGCCGAAAGGTTTTGACTACCTGATCGAAGGTTTCGACTACACTACTGGTCGGAAGGTTTAGACTATATGTCTCTACCTTATCTTCGTTCGGCTGACACCTTCTGGTGTTGGGCTTCTTCTTCACTCCCTTCTTTTCCCCCAATTTCTTTCTTCCATCTCTTCTCCTGCGGTTGCTTCGGCCGGAGCTCCTCCCTCTGGCTCTCGGCTTGGCCCGGTCCTCCCGTGTGGCTCAGCCGATGGCCTAGCCCGTGCCTCCTGTGCTCGGTCCCGTGCGCTCGGTCGCCCGCAGCTTGATTCCTCCAGGCCTTTACTCCCTCTTTTCTCCCTTCCTCTATTAAATTGGTTTTTGGTATGCTGAGCTTGATTCATTAATTTGATGCTTGATTTATACACTGGTGTTGGTTGGTTGTGCTTATGCATGAATAGTGGATGGATGTGGTTTATAAGCATGGTGGGGAGATGGATGGTGGTTACAAAGGCTCTAGATTTGCTACTGCAAGCTTGTGGTAATACAACCCATTTTTCTCTCTACTCCTCCCCAAACCTCTTCCTGTGATGCTAAAACTAGCGATATTATAGTGGGCTCAGCCTTGGCCAAAAATGGGAATGGCTACAAAAGTGGGTTACCTTTGTTGGACTTGTTTTGGGAAAAAGGCAATGAGGTTTGGTGACAATGGGTGTGGTCGTCCGCTGGGTGCCGTGGTGGTTCACGTGTGCCGTGGTTGCTCACTGGTGTTGTTGCCGCCTCTTGCTCCCTTCGTCTTCTGGCTCCTGGCCTCCTGTCTTCTCTTGTGGATGTGGTTGCTTGGCTTGCTTGGCAGTGCTGGGGTGAGGGTTGCTCTTTGCGCTCACCTCTATCTTGTGAAGAAATGGCTTGTGGGTGTTGTGATCAAGGGGAAAAAAATCTATGAGGGCTGGCTGGCTGGGTAGAATGAACTTTTGAGGGTTGGCTTCGGCTAGGGGGAATGAACTTCTGATGGTTGGCTGGCTGGGGGGAATGAACTTCTGAGGGTTGGCTTCGGCTGGCAGAAGGTTGGCATTGAGCTGGCTCTGCCATGCTTGATATTTCGGGCTGCTTAGTGAATGTGTTGATTGGGGGGAATGAACTTCTGAGCGCTGGCTCTTATCCCTTTGGCTCTCACATTCTACTGCTGGGTTGGGTAATGCTGATAGACTTTTGGTCCAAAGGATGCTTCTACTGTCGTGGGCTTACGAACCATTGGTCCAAAGGTGGGTTTTGAGACGGTTTTTTGGATGTTTCTTCGAATGGAGGTAAGTCGGTAAAATGTGGGTATCGGGTTTTAACATTACCGGGTGATGAGACCCACGGAAGGTGAGATGATGCCACTACCTTAGGGTGGTCGAGAAGCCTCAGTGATATTCGTGAAATCTGACGGCAATCTACTATTTCTTTCAATCCTCCATTTAATAATACTATGCTTGCTACTATCTATGGGTACTGGTGGAAAGTGGTATGTGTGCAGGTTTTGGATGGCTGAGGAAAAGATTCAGTAAGCTGGTGATCAATGGACCAAGATACAAGGAGGGCTTCGGTGATATGCAATGCCAAGCTTTCATTATTGTTTTGTAAATTATTCTAAATTATAAAAGATATGTTTTTAATTTGTTGCACTGAATTCTGGCAGTTGCTTCGAGTTGACATTAATGTTTCTAATTTGCTTGAATAGCATTCATATTGTAATTCGAGGTGTACTTTAATGTAAAATGTTCGGGTGCAACTTATGTTACTGAACTCTTGATGTGAAATTTTATATGTGGAAACATGTCGATGGTGTGTGATGCATATCTTTTATATTAGTTATTATGGTGATTAAATCTCGTTTTTGAGTATCCATATTTTAGTTACAGTTAATTACCAATTAACGATGCTTAATCTAGGTTTAGGTTTTTTGGATTCTCACGGTGGACCTACAATTTCAACAGACATGCTATTCTATTTTCCCTCAACATCCAAGGGCAATTTTCCTTATATAAGGCTCCTGAGCCCACCTTGTCCCTCCAACTCAACCTTAAACACACCTCTCTCTCTCTCTGGGTCACGAACAAGTAGATGTGCAAAATAAGGCATACTACAAGTCTACAACTATTGGAATAGTGGTGTGCCACTGCCTCAGATAACTGATAGCATTTTGCTTGCTCAACCGGTTGCTTGTGGCTTCAGAGGTGACAAACTACCCCCTGGTAAGAGACCTTCTATCAATCTATCCCGTTGCCTGCTCCATCTCCCTCTGTCCTGCATTTCTTGGAACCATTGGACTTTCAAGGTGTGTGCACTGTGCAGTGTGTTAGCGTACATAGGCCAGGGGTGCAGCCATGGGGTGGGAAGAAGAAAGAAGATGGCTATCATGGCATGCCGTGAGCAATGAGGTGTCATTTGGTGCAGAGAGCCTTGGGAGAGACATGTCCCATTTGTTACAGCTGAATTTTCATAGACATATCCCATCTAGATTGTGTATATTTGTATGTCCCAGAATTGACCTGTCCTGGGTGCAGGCTGTAGGTTCCACTTGATGTCACTCTTCATGGTTAATCAGAGGAGTGATCATAAGAAGCAGGTAATTAAGAGGGTGAGCATTAATACGAGTCTGATGATAGCCACTCAGTTACTAGTAAGTGACATAATTTGGATGTTGCTAGTTAGCGACAAGTACTAGTATCATAATTTGGAGGTTGCTTAATTTGGTTGTGGAATAAAAAGGGGCAGTTAGTACTAGCTAGTTAGTTATCCAGCGGACTAACATGAAAATGGAAAATGAGCCATTCAATTCTTTTCGGTCACCAGCTCGGTCTGAAAATTATTAGCCCTTTGGTTCCAAAGCCTAGGCTACACATGAAGCTTGTTTCTACGTATGCTCTGGAAAAGTGTCAACGCTTATCTAGCTCTTGTTGCGTGCACTTGCATTGATCATAGAATTATGTGGCTCTTGATTCATTGGATAGCTAGGATCGCAGGGTAAAGCACATCACAGTAGACAACTACATGAAACTATCATCTCCTGTTGAATGTTTACTTGTTAAGTGTTTCTAACGTACACGCTTCTAGTTATGATTGATACTGAGGCTATGATTTGCTTTGACCAACCCTGTTCCCCCTCAGTATTTTATCAACAAGGGCTACTACTAACCTCGGGATAATACAAAAATCGGCACCATCAACTCATCATTAGAAACAAACAAAGCTTCCAATTAACATGTAAACAGTATTCAAATTGGTGGCCGATAGGGGAAAGCACAGGAAACAGAGGCAAGGGAAGGTGTAGTGCAGTGAACAGCCAATGTATACTGTGATCTTTGTAGTGCCACCTGCAGACCAAATGAAGGTGGCAGATCTTGGAAGGAACTTCAGAGTTATAAGAGGCATTATTTGGTCAGTGCATGGAACCCAAGAATCAAACACTTTCTTTCTAGAACAATTGACCCAATAGCACAAAACAACAGTGTTTCTTGCCTCTTAGAGACGGTACAGTAATTGCTACCGACCGTGCAAGAAACCTGAACTGAACATAACTAGCAATGCATGGCGAAACGTCAAGATTTGTTCATAAGAGACCGGATCTCTTCAACGAGGTGATGGAGACCTCCACGAAACTGACTTGTGATCTAAAACAGCTGTAAGAGTGGGCTTTCGCCTCTGGGCTCTGGCGATCACTGCATGGAGCGGAAAACTTCGACCTGAACTCCAACTTCGATTCTTCGAATGCGTGGTTCTGTCAAACAAGTGGGATGTAAAGTGGAGGGGTCACCTCCCCGTAGTTTGATTTTTCTTGGTTTGCGATTGCAGCAACGATAATAAGGATATGGAGATGGTGGTGATGATGGCGGGAATGGCCAGCCACGGCAAGAGAGCTCACGCCAACGGCTACTTCGGCGGCCAAACCGTCGCCGCCGGCAGCAGCTCAGAGCCGCAGCAGGAGTTTGGGCGAATGCAGTCCAAGAGGCCCAAGGCTGCTACTAGAACTGCAACAAAGAAATCTTTATCTGCCAAGGCACGCTATGTTTTTAGTATGATTACATTACCTCTTGACCTGATATTTGTCTGAGGTTGAAGCTTTTCTTGATGCATTTGAGCAGGTGAAGAACGACAGGCTTGGAGACAGAGTGGCCGTACTGAGGCAACTGGTGTCACCGTTTGGGAAGGTACATATCACATTCACATATGTGTTTCATTTCATGGAAATCGAAGAAAATAATGGCCAAAGTGCAGCAATCGCTCACTGCGATTCTGATAAACTTATCGTTTCTTTTTTTTCAGTCGGATACAGCCTCTGTTCTTCAGGAGGCAACGGGGTACATCAAGTTCTTGCACCAACAGCTCCAGGTCTGTCACTGTTGATCACTTGGCGAGTTGCCAACACATTGCAGCCTCAGTTCTTTCCTCGTCTTTCTTCTCTGTTGATGACAAGATGTGGAATGTCGCAGGTTCTTGGCCTCCCGTATCTTCGTGGTTCGGTGGTCGGCGGCGGCGGCGGCGTGCCTGTGGTGAGCTCGCGGTTTCCATTACCTGACACCACCGTAATAAGCCAAATAAATTTCACTTATAAAATCGTTTCCTAGCTTGTGCTCATACATCTTTCGATTCCCATGCGACGTGATTCAGAACGCCGAGTACTGCAACCTGCGGAGCCGCGGCCTGTGCACCGCGCCGGTGGAGCTGGCGCAGCAGCTAACCCAGAGCAACGGCGCCGACATGTGGGCGCCGGCACCGGCGAACTCGAGCAAGCGTCGGTGAAGAGCACGGCACGGCGACTTCACGTTCCAAGAAGGAAGAGAGACTAGAGATCAGAGTGCCGGCCGGCATTGTAGAACGGATCGATCGAGCAACAAAATCCAGCCTCCTGAAAAACAGTAAACAGACATGCGTTAATAAACTAATAATCACACTTAGCTTTACCGAGCTGTGGCTATGTCTACGCGTATGCTTAACATGTTTAGCAATGGCAGGCAGCCCTGCTGCTGTCGAAAAATAGAGCAGAGATTTCATGTCACTTTGTGACTTGTGATGTGTCCAGTCTTGAGGTACGAGCATCTCATAATTTGATGAGCACCGGTTTAGTAACATGGACCTTTTAGAGGCTTCCTGCCTGGGCTGAAATAGGGGTTTCGCCCACCTCGGCTACATTTTCCAGCCCAAAAATATTCAAGCCATCTTTTTAATTATTTCTTTTTGTTCGATTTTTGGGCTAGTCTATCAGAATTTGTCTTAAAAAACGAACAAGCAGCAGAGTTACCTACTAGATTGATAAAGCATGAGTGAAACAGTGCTATGATCCTAACGGATCAACTAAAAAGGTTAACACTTATGCATGATAGACTCTATGGTTAAGTGGGGTGAGTCATAACAAAATGGATACTATTAGATCGTGGTTTTTTTTGGAGAGGCCCTAGCGATAAGTTCAAATACCATATGGTGAATTGGGAGGCAGTTTGCAGACCAAAAGAGTTTGGAGGCATAGGGGTTATTAACACCAAGATCATGAATGATTGTTTGCTAGTTAAATGGATTTGGAGAATTTTCAATGGTAATAATGAATTGTGGTTTATGATCATTAAGGCCAAGTACTTCCCTGAGGGTTGTTTTAAAGATGCCAAACCGGTAAAGAGCTCTCAATTTTGGAAAAGTCTGCAGAAGGTTAAGCAGATTTTTTACAGGGGGGGGGGGTGAGATTCCAGATTGGAAATGGTTGTATTACCTCTTTTTGGACAGACGTTTGGATGGGTGGTTGTCCTTTGAAAATAATGTTCGATAAGCTTTTTAGAATCTGTCAGTCCCCGGAGATCAGGGTGACTGAGTGTTGGTCTGATCAGGGGTGGGTGATTCCTTTCCTCGGGACTTTCGGGGAAGAGGAGAAGAGTCAGTGGAACCTTTTGAAAGATGTTATTTTGAACACTAATCTCAATGGAGATAGGGACAAAATTTCTTGGTGTTTTGAGAAAAATGGATTGTACTCTATCAAATCCCTGTATAAGCAATTGGGGTTTTTTTTTTTGGGGGTCGCTTGCACTAAATATCAACTCTTATGGAAATGTAAAATTCCCCTAAAAGTAAAGATTTTCCTATGGCAATGTTATCTTAATAAAGCTCTATCTGCTGATCAGCTGAAGAAAAGGGGGTGGAAAGGAGGGGAGTCCTGTGTTCTTTGTGGTGAAAATGAATTTATTGATCATATTTTGTTTTCTTGTGTGCTTGCTAAGTTTGCCTGGACTTGTATGAAGGAAGCGAGTAACAGGAATAGAACTCCCACCTCTCTTGATGACTTTCAGTTCAACTGGCTAGAAGGGAAGAGGACTAACTTTTATAATGCTACTATGTTTAGTTTTTTAGCTTTCGCCTGGAATCTCTGAAAATTTAGGAACAGTATGGCGATTGAGAGAAAATTGCCTAGAAATCCTATGGATGTGATTTTCAAATTTATATCTTGTTTACAACATTGGATGATCCTCACCAAAGGGGTGGATGGAGAGATCTTGGACTGCTTCGTCGAAAAGTTTGAAGATTGGAGATCTTCGGCTTGGTCGACATCAGTTAGTTGATCCTTTTGGTTGTAATAGTTAGTTTGATGTTTGTTCTAAGATCTTCTTTCCTGGTTTGGTTGTCTGTTGTTTTTTATAATAGCGTTAGCTGGTTTCCCCAGCCTGGTTGGTGTGTGTTTTGGGTTGTAAGAACTTAGTAATTTGCTTTCCATAAAAATAGGGATTAAGTCCTTTTATCAACAAAAAAAAATGGTAGACTCTATGGACTAACAAGACCAATCTTGCCTGAGGATACTTGAGAAATGGTAACAAACGAGTGATGAATCCTGTGGTAATTAAGTGCCGTGAAGTCTGAGCAAACATGCCACTAACCGAGCAAAACTTTCACAGCAACAAGTCAATTCGTTTGTAAAGTAGCAACCGCTGAAAAGACTGATAAGACCTAAAAACGATGCTTGCTTAATCACTCACTCACATTTGCTGGTCCTTCCTTAGGGGCGTTGAGCTGTTGTTATCCGATTATACACTTTTTCTTCCATACATAAGCCCATCTATATCCATTATTGTTGGGCTCGTAGCCTCATACACACACTGAGGCAGACTTGCAAGTATCAAGTATCAACCCTTTTGGAAACAGGGAAAAAGGGGTTAGGAAAAGAGACTCAACATTCCATTTCCTTCCACGTCAAAATAATCATCTAATTTAGCTGCAGACAACAGCAAAAGGCAGCACTTTACATGGCTCTTATCCATCCAAGTTCCAAGTGGCTGAATAGGCATTGTAATTAACCTTCAATGTCAGCCTCTGTTTATCAATGCATTGTAGAGAGGAATGGACTTGTTGTTCAATGTCAGCCACAAGGCCTGAAACTGTCAGTTCAGATGGAACCAGTCCATACGAACTGCAACTGGTGAGCTGGGTGGCGCACAGGGGTTCAGCCGTCGGCAAATCAGGGCTTAAATGCAGGCCTGTGACCGCCATGTCGTCCTGTGTACTACTGCCCAGCGCCCAGCAGTGCCGATCGGCGTCAGCAGTGTACGTGTGGCTGGTGTTGGTTCTTGGCTCTTTTTTACCTCAATGGTTGGTGTTGCAAAGCAAACCTTGGTGTGAACTACTGCATAGGAGTGGAAAATTAGAAGCAAACGAAGGGAGGAAAACCATGCGTTTGTTCAGATTTTTCAGCTCTGGTTGTGCACCCTTGCATCCCCAGATGCACAACAATCTGTTAGGACCGATCGTCCTCGGTAGTCTTTTGACAATTCAGACTCGCACCGTTTTTCTGATGTTCTCCAAATATATATATATATATATATATTAAAAATCTATGAGAATTGTCTGGACGTAAGCATGACGTGGAGGCCATCGTCACGTGAGGACTGTCGCGTGTGGAATGAATTTGCTTCTATCCACGACCTCATACGCTGCAATTCACCATCTTCTGCAATTCTGCTCAAGTATGAGTGATTTCTCTGCAATTCATGGCCGAATCTGCGAGTTACAGCAGTCTTCACAATAAAGTAAGTACAGTGATGGTGTGGCACAGTTGCAGCCGTTTCTACTACCAGATTAACATATACAGATGGTGTGGCACAGTGGCAACTTGGCGGCAGGCTGATGACGTGCTTATGAACATTTTTTCGGTAAAAGAGGGACCTTTTTTGTGGTGACAAGGGTGCTTTATCCACCAAATTGCTGCGTAAGCACACAGATGAAAGGCAACAATGCATGCCTTTTTTGTGAGAGTAATTTTACAGTATGTTCTACTTTATAGAGTGTTCCTTTTTTAAGAGAAATTTTATACATTCTACTTTATAGGTTGTTGGTAGCATAGATTAGATATAGCGGTTGGTTAACAAAGGGCAAATTTGACCCTTTTTTTGTTGTTTTAACCTAAATCTCCTTGCAACAAGTGATAACAGAAACCAAACCATCTTAATTTTCGGAGGGGAAAACAACGGAATAGAGATACTACTCTTTTCCTTTCCCATCGCTGGCTTCTTCCTTCTTCGCCGCAATGCGCCACCACGGCATGACGCCGTCGCCCAACAACTCGGCACACACCAATGAGAGGACGATCCAAGAGAAATTGAGACTAAATCATTGATCGGGTGGTTGTTATGTTGCCTACTCAATGAAGAATCAAGTAAATCAACTTTTAAGTATAACCGCAAATGATAGATCTAACATAGAATAGTCCAGTCCGTTCATGGCCGCTTCGTGCGAAGGCATCCAGGCTACTTCTATTCCCTAGTTAGATCTAAAAATCAATTATCTAATTAATTAGTTTCCGGACGTAGGATTATTGGTACTCCTTAATATTTTGTAATCGGTCTTGTAGTGATTTTCTCGTACATTACCAGATCAATGGGAGCATTATGCATGATCACAATTTTCTTTGCCTGCGATCACCGAGGCTTGCGAGTCAAGGCTGCATGAGTCATGGGAGGTGGGATTTGCCGCAACGAGATTAGCGCACAGGATATGAGAGGCCAATTTTATTACAATTTTGCCCTAGCGGAGTCAGGATTTTCACGATAGAGTGCGAACTTAATTAACATATAGTTCTACTGACTTGTGACTAACTAACTAACTCATTACTAACTGCTCTACTTCTATATAATATATAATCTATACAATTTTACATACTAACATATAATCTAACACTTACACAGTCACAAATATCATTGGTGATGAGGATTAAAATCTCTATGTAATACTTTAATACATAATAAAATATTATATGTCTTTATGGTCGTAACCCGTAAGACTAACGACCCTTGTGGTCGTAAGGATTTCAGAGGTTACACTATGAGAACCCTGGTCGAATGAGGTTCCGCGCCTTAACTCTGACCAGGTGACTGCTCGAAAAAGCGATGAACTAACATCTGGATCTAACTCTAAGTATATTCTTTACCGCGTGATGAATGGAACACATGTCATATTTGCTCCATACCACACGACGTTTCAAGGTCCTAAGACATTGACAATAACCACTATACGGTTTAGTGTCTCACAGACACCAACCGACGACCAGATACTATTTCATTAACTATAACTGACCCTCCGACCGGACGTGTCACTTTCAACAGGCGTCTTCTCCAAGAGTAATAGACACCCCTTTGATGGTTATTTAAAGATGAAGCACGGAGGAACAAAGGCACTGGATTGAAACGTCACAATCGACATGGTATTCATGTTTCAAGTCTGATTGAATAGCATAACAAGCATTACGTTCCGTGTAATTAGGGCTAGTCCACTGTCTTGTCGAGGGTGCCCCCTGTAAAGATCCAGTTCATTGTAATAAAGAGTAATCTCATTCTTTCCTAAGAATTCTTTGTCATTTTTCTCTATTTATTTTCGTAAGATCGACGACTCGATCGTCGACAGCTGGCACCGTCCGTGGGGAAGAAGGCGTTGAGTCCCTGAAGGTTACTTCGCTCAAGCATTCATCATTCACTCCCTTCGCTCCATCATCACTTATGCGAACATGACAGAGATTTGGGATGAGGAAAACTAGTTCGACCTAGCGGACTACTCCAACCTCGATATGGACGCATGCATCTGCGCCATAGAAGAAAACGAGATGCCGTTGTCATCCTCCTCCGCCGGCTCGCCATTCGCTGAAATTAGCGAAATCGACCGGATGGATGAGGATTCATCGCCACCATCCGTGGCGCTCCCAGAAGAGCCGGTCGTTCCGACCAGTTCGAAACGTCCAAATGCCTCCACAAGCCCGGTCCATCTGACCGGCAATACTGACGATGGAAGCCTAACACTACAATTAGAGAGTTCATGTACTCTCGATATTGTCATGGGTGACCAGTATTCACCAACGACTCTTACGTATTTCGGGGGCCAACCGACATTTTGTGAGGGTGTCAATGAAGTTATCACCGACCGTAAGCCAAGTGGGTATGATGAAACTCAACATATGGTCGGCAATTCGCTGGATCAGGCTGAGTCCACTATAAAGCCCACCGGAGACGGTAATCTCCGATCACTCCCCATCGTGGAGGCTCCTTGCTGAAACGCTGGAAGGCTCTACTTTAGTTATGACGGGAGCTCGTCGGAGGATTGCTGTTGGCGCCACGAGGTTAACACAATCGGAGATACCGATCAATATGCTATGAACAATCCTCTACGGCTGAACCCGTCACCACTTGTTGGTGAAAATGGTACAGGCACTCAGGCTCCATCTGCCGGAGGCGCACGAACTGATGGACGTCAATCAATTAATTCGCCTATTCCTAACCTCACAACGCATGACAGGTCGGACAGGGCAAGACAGAAGGTCGGAGGGACATTTGACTCATCAAACGCCCACGACTAGTTAGAATCCTTCAAGACCTTCGATAACACTGCAAAACTTGCAACGAGTTTGCGACATTCTGAATAACCCAGACCTTGCTCTAGCAGGAACTCCAGGTTATGTTCAACTTGCAGGGCACGTGTTGGATATCCTCCAACAACCATGCAGCGTACAGAAATGCACCGGGAGCAAAGGAACTCGCAAAGTCACACCATGACTTCATCCCAATGCTCCTCCCTCAGCAGAGGACAACATGGTCGTACGGAAGACTGATCGATACCAAGACCCCCTCATAGATTACTAGGGAATCACGAGGGAAGACGACTATTCCCAACAGCCACTCCTCCTTGTCAAGAGGAACGACCGTTTGGTTCCGATGACCTTCGCCATCATCTGAACCAGGCCTATGGTCAAAGACGTAATACTAACATCCACGATCGGATTAGGACGCCGGATACTAGGTATGCAAATCTAAGGAACCAGTCCCTGACCGATTATAATCCGGCTCCTTTTTAGAGAAGGCACCATGACTCCATTACGGGCTATCAAGCATTCTCAGCAGGACTCCAAGCTGTTCGCTGGCCGGACCGATTCCGACCAGCCAACATAGAGAAGTTTAATGGGACTCAGAACCCATTATAATTTATTCAAATCTATACTACCACCATCAAAACTACTGGTGGTAATGACAACGTGATAAAAAATTACTTGCCCACGGTCCTTGAAGGATCTGCCCGATCATGGTTGCACAACCTGCCAATCGGATCTATCTACACTTGGGAGTAGCTGTGCAACACTCTGATCGCCAACTTTCAAGGGACATACGACCGCCTCGGGAAGGAGGATGATCTTCATCGGATGAGGCAAAAAAAAAAACCAACGAAACTCTTCGACAATATATCTAGAGGTTTAGCTAGGTTCAAAACTCTATCCCAGAGGTCGCAGAGTCTTTTGTCATCTAGGCTTTTAAAGCAGGGTTGAGAAATCGCTGATTTTCGGAGGATATTATAATAAACCCTCCACGAACGACCGCTGAACTTTTCGACATGGTTGACAAATATGCAGCCGCTAGCGAAGCAGTTCAATGGTGCAAAGCTATTGATCGAAAAGATAAAATATCCCAACCAGGCCTGGAGAAACAGGAAAAGAAGCATAAGAAGGCTCTCAAGGGTAAGAAGAATCGCAAACCTGACAACAAAGAAGTCCTTGCGATTCCAGAAAAATTTGCCAAGGGCAAGAAGACTTTTCCAGTCGAAACAAGGCGAAAGCTCCGACCGACGACTACAAGAAGAACAAGAAGTGGTGTCCACTTCACCAAGTAGCAGGGCATGATCTGCGCACCTGTTGAGCCTAGCAAAAGAAACTGGAGGACTACTACTTGGGTAAAGGCCCTTCCCCTCTATAACAGAACTTGGAGAACCAAGCTCCAAGAAGGATAAAGTACTTGCTCTCTCTAAGGTGAAACGGGGTATTACATTCAAGATCATCCAAGAAACAAAATTTAGTAGCTCTATCCGCCGCTGAAGCCGAATATGTTTTGCGGGTAGTTGTTATGCACAATTGCTATAGATGAGGCAAACATTGATGGATTATGAAATTAAATTTGATAATATGCATCTTTTGTGTGATAATGATGGTGCAGTGAAGATAGCAAATAACCCGGTCCAACACTCAAGAACCAAGCATATAGATATCTGCCACCATTTCTTGCGAGATCATGTGGGTAAAGGAGATATAAAGATTAGCCACATAAGGATCGATGATCAATTAGTCTATATCTTCACCAAACCTTTAGATGAGAGCCGATTTTGTAAGTTGAGGAATGAGTTAAATATCATAGATCATTTTAATGTTGCTTGAAACACATGCCTCATGTCATTTGCTCTCATTGGATTTCCTGAAGTATTTATGAAAACTATTTTAAAATCTTTCTAAAAAATTCTATAATTTGATAAAAGCTATGTTAAATTGGAGTTTTTACTATCTATCTCATGTATAATGATCATGAAAATAATTTATTTGAGTGTTATAATAAGTATTATTTACATTCCTATTCAACTCGGCTTTGTCACCAAAACAATAATATCATGCGGTTTCTCGCCAATACTATCACGCCGGTACTATCGCGCCTCAAGTGCAGTACTACCGTATCTGGTTGGTGGTTCCAAAAATGGTTGCGGCCGAAACCTTATCTTTTGGCATCCTTCTCCATGCGGTGCAACCGCTCTCCATTCCTAAAAACCACTAAGCCTCTTTTCCTCTCTTTCTCCCCCCTCTTCTCCACAAAACTCAATCTTAAATCTTTTGGTTTGTGGATTTCTCTTGGATCTTGGACTCAAAATTGGTCTCTGTGGTCATATCTCATACATCCCTCAAGGTAAAAGCCTTTGGAATCATCTCCTTTCATCAATTTTGGTTTTATCCCATTTCTTTGGTTTGAGAAAATGTGTATGATTTGATCAATTATTTTTAGGCAAATTGGTAGAAACTAGTATTTGGTGACATTTGATGTCTATTCCATGATTTATCTCATGCCAAATACTTGCTAGATGCAAAATCGAGCGAATGCCCTAATCAGCTTCTGCTGTTGCGATACTACCGCCCGTGGACTACGGTACTACCACTCGCCGGTAATACCGGATGCCAATTGCAGTGCTACCGCTCCTGTAGAAGAAAATTTATTTAATCATACTCTTTTACTTTAATCCATTCTATCCTTGTTCTAACTGTTGTATCTTATCTTAGCAAATATGCTGAGGACTAAAACCTCAATTCGCAAGAGTGCTACTCCTAAAGGGGAACCTGTTGAACGCTATGATCCACCACCTTCCCAGACTAGATCCTCTTACCGCAAGGCGGCTTCCCAGAAATCAGCATCTGTCAGAACTGCCGCAACTCCAAGGAAGGATAGCGATCCAAAAACAGATTTTTTTTTCTGTGAGATATGAGAAGCAAATATCAAGGTCAATCCTCAAAGCAAACTCAAGAGACAGAAGAAGAAGAATCCAGTGACAATGAGGAAAAGGACAAGGATTTCTCCCAAGAACAAAGTGAGGATGAGGACGATGATGAGGATATGGCAGAGGTAGAAGAGCCAGTGATCAATCTCATGCAAGTTACAAGTGAAAGTTATGCAATGCTCCGTCATCCAAATCAATTTGAGAAACCAGCAAGCTCATCAGACCCAAGTTTCATAGTCGATTTCAACAAGAGGTATTTGCTCAACTCTACAACCATCACAAACAATTTGCTAATCACAAGTATGTAGATTGGGCTTATTTGTAGAATATTAACCATTTTGATGGAGCTTACTGACTATTTCAAGTAGCTGATCTAGAAGAGATAGTAGAATTAAGGTGTGACTATAATGAAGATTTGATTCGACAGTTTTATGCTACTGTCTATGTTTCTCCAGACTTCGATCATTTGATATGGATGACAGGAGCTCAAAGCGTATAAGCTTCCAAAGCTGATTTTGAGCGTGCTCTAAGGACTTACTTGGGATCTCAAGAAAAGGTTTATCATCGAGGAGCACTCAGAACCCTAGTATGGTGTTAGTTCTATAATGAAAATGCAAGATTCACACCAGGAAAAATTGACGGTCTTCTTCTTTTATCAAGCTTGATCAATCGCATCATTAATCATACTTTCTTCGCAAAGAGTGGGAATTTTGTTGCTATCCGAGGACATGCTTGGAATATCATAGATAACATCATGCATGGACAAAAAAATTGATGTGATCGATCTTATCATCAGAGAGATAGCTTCTTCTAAGAATGACAGAATCAAAAAGATTTACTTCACTCCTTACATCATGGCTCTTATCATGAGGAAGACTCAATATCAAGGAGCATGACCAGGAGTACACAAGCCTTACAAGCCAAGGGAAGGGGCTCCGGTTCCTCCTCATGTTCAAGAAGAGGAGGAACACCCTTCAGCTCAAGTTGATGTCCCTCCAGCAGATCCTATCTCTCTATCCCAGATTTATTATGTTATAGTAGAGATTCACAATGCACAAGCGGAGTTTCAAAATGAAACAAACAATCAGTTGGCTAGTTTGGCACTCGTGTGGGTGCGCTTGAGCAAGCTTCTTCATCAGCAGTGCATCCTTCACCACTGCATTACAGTCACCGTCGGGATACCCCCCTCCTCCTCAAGAGTGACTCCTTTTTGGTATTTGATGCTGAAGGGGGAGAGAAATTAAGGGGGAGCTAGAAGAAGTTGGAGCTAAATCAAAGGAAGCCTAGAAGAATCAAAGACTCTTACATTATCTTATTATAATATCTATATAGAACTTGGTTATGTAGTGACTTTATTTGGTTATGTTTGGACTTGTTGGATGTATGCTTGTAATAGCTTAGTTAAACTTATGATGCTTCATAACTCTTATGATACGCTATGCTACATTTCTTATGTTTAATTAAAGTTTATGTGTTCAAGCATGTTTGTCATGATTATTGTCCTTATGCTTGAATGATAAATCTTTTCATTGTTCCTCATATTCAATAAATAAAGGAAACTCCATCAAAATTTTCAAAAATCTACACATGTGCATGAAAATCACTTCATGAATCCATATTCACATATCTAGGGGGAGTTTTGTTTACTAATCGACTGACTTTGAAAACAACTAATTCTCCATCTCTTTTGAACTCATCTCAAGAATTTGTTACAAATCAGAAGTCAAAAACAAAAATATACAACTTGGTGTATATTCAAAACCTTTAAATTTATTCATACTATTTAGGTTGTCTTCAATTACCAAAAAGGGAAGATTGAAAGCATCTAAGCCCCTAAAAATGATTTTGGTAATTAATGTCAATAATGTGTTATGGGACTAATATGTGTGTTAAGATATTTTAAAGGTTTGGTACTAGAGTTTGAATGATGACATGAAAAAGGTAATGCAAATATGGTAAAAGATTGACATGGTTCAAAGCAAAGGTATTGTATAGCCTAAGGATCCTTTTATAGTTTTTACCGGTCTCGGTGTTTGGAGAAAAGACCGGATTTGCTGGTTAGATGCCGTACTATAAAGAGGGATCATGGCTAGTAGCTTGAAAGTTTATTTTGTGCATTTTGATCAACCAAGAGTTATGCATTGCATTTAGAATAGCTTCTGGAAACTATTCAGTAAAAATCGGTATGACCACAATGATGAGTGGTACTACCGCGGGTCGGTAGTACCGAATTCTAGTTGGCGGTACATTTATTCTAGAGAGATTGTTTTTGGAGTTTCCATCTCCTCTGACAATCGGTATGATCGCATTTCTTGCGCAGTACTACCGGAGTACGGTAGTATCAGATTTTACATGGCGGTACGTTATTTCCAGAGATGGTGTTTTTCTTAATTCTTTAACCTCTGGAAATCGATAGTACCGATTGAGCTGAGCGGTACTACCACTGTGCGGTAGTACTGCATCACACTGTAACGGCTAATTCAGAAGCATTTAATGAACAACAATCGACCATTGAACAGTGGTTCTGATAGTACCGGGTATATACAGTGGTACTATTGCAAATCCTGAATTTTTTAGGGATTTGGTTCAAACGGTTAGTTTTGTGGGTTGGGACTATGAATACCCCCTCACCTACACCAAACTCAGAACCTTGGACCACATTGAATACATTTGAGCCTTTAGTACACTCTGTACTACGCATGTGCATTGCATCATTGGTTGATCATTTTGACACTTGTTCTCTTCAAGCAAACACTGTGATTTATTACTCTTGGTACTTACCGTCACCTAGATGGATTGGAGAAGTGTTTGCGTAGTGATCTCTTCAAAGAAAATTGTGAAGTGACCCGATAAGGAATTGTGAAGTGGTTGCATGCTCACCATCTCCGGAGAGGAGGAAGAGTAACGATAGTGATCGAGGGAAGAGCTCGTGTGGAGCCAACTTGATTCGTTCAAGTTTCCACAACGTGGACTAGTGAAAACCGGCAAGTCTTCGATACCACAGAAAAAACATCGCTTGTCTTCATTGTGATTTTTCTCCTTTGTCTTTACTATTTCGCATTTACATTTCTACAATTTATTTGTGTAAGATTGCTTAGATAGAATTGTTTTTAGTATTGACATAGTTTTGAGGTGTCCTAGTGAATTCTTGAAATATATCTCTTGAATTGTGCTATAATTCTTTCATTAAGATCATAATTGTTAAAATTGTTAATTAGAGCACAAGAATTTTTATAACCTCCTATTCACCCCCCTAGTTGGTCATCCTTGATCCTACATCGAGGATGTGAAGCTATATGCGAAGCAGAGGGAGGCGGAGTCACTAGCCATGATGGACAAGGCCAAGGCGGAGTACGTGGCGTCCATGCTCGGGATGCTCAGCTGCAACTAGGGGTGAAAACAGATCGGATACGAACGGATAATAGCTCTGCCATATTTTTTCATTTTTTTTTCGGATCCGAATACGGATACAGATATGAATAATATCGAATATGAATACGGAGTGAATACGAATTGAAACGAATATGGTCACGGATATTTTTCGGAACATGAAAACCCCTCAAATTGTATGAAAAAAATTAACGAAAACATATAACTAGTTTATTTGATACAAACATTCATGAATTGTTCATATTTTCATCAACCACACAAAACATTGGCACTAGCAAGCTGTATTAACTAGTTCATCACAAACATAACACTTAGTTTATCATATTTAGCTCATAAGTCATAACTCACAAAGTCACAAGTCATCACACATTCACACTTAATTCATCACATACATAAAACTTAGTTCACACTAACATAGATCAGTTGAATGGTTAATCTATACGAAATGACTGTAACATTCCAAAGTATGTTACCAAAAATAAAATTAATAAAGTTATTATTTTATTGTATTTTCGAGATTTAAAAGAGTTTTCTTGGTTAAAAAGAAAAAAAATAAAATAAAGTCAATTATTTTAATTTCCTAGTTTTTAATGTCAAAAATAAAATTTATTGAGATTTCTAGGATTTTATTGGATTTAAAGTGAAAAATAAAAAGTATTTTTTCTTGAATTTTCCGGGTTTTAAAAAGTTTTTCCTATTTTTTAGAATTTTAAAATAATTTATGTGCAAAACTAAAAACCAACGTTAACTTGAAATTAATTTTATTAAGTTTAAAATAATTCAAGGAATTTCTGTGATTTTTTCTAGAATTTTTAACTCTATTTGCTATTTTCTAAAAGGCTATTTGATTTGTTGCATTTTCAAATTCGAAAATCAATTAAAATCTCCTTTTCTCTTTTGGGCTGAAATCCTCTTTTGGGCCGAAATCCGGATATTCGAACTTTGTCTTATCTGGATAATCTGTATTCGTATCCGTATCCGCCGAATAGCATGCCTACCGTATTCGTTTCCGTTTCTGAAAAAAAAAATCTGAATTCGTTTCCGATCCAAAAATTATCCAAGAAATATTCGATCAGAGACAATTCGAATCTGTTTCCGTTCGGATCGGTCGGAAACTATCCGATCCGCTTTCATCCCTAGCTGCAACTACCACAAACTCAGGGACTACCTCATGATCGACGACGTACGAGGAGATGCAGCGCATCAATGCCGGTGCGGTTAGCGACATGCAGCCTAAGATCAGCATCTGGATCAATGGCAATGTGGACAGCACCGCGAAGGCCGGTGTCGAGGTCGGTGCCGGCGTTATAGCAGGTGGCTCGAGTGTACAAGATGTCGACATCGCTTTGCCGACGGTCAAGAAGGATCATCTTCGCCGCCGACATGGATGGGCGCGCTTCCTAAGGATGGTGCTGCCAACTAATCGTCATAGAATGCGTTCGTTGTTGCATGTCCAACTACTTATTCATAGTTTTGGTAGCTTTTTGTCTTGTTATCCTAAGTTATTAATTTAGGATTGTTAGGACTTACGCTTTTTTTAAATGCATCCATTTGGTTTAATCAACTGTAATAATACCAGATGTTTGTGCATTGGAGTTACTATATATTTTTTAAACTCAAGATATGGTCTAAGACTTGATTGTCAACTTGGTTTACTTATATCTGCATGAGTATGTATGGTTTGTTTAGATGTTTCTGCAAAACAATGCCAACTACGCTTGAACAGATGTTGTGATACAGGTGTGCATGACTAATGTTGGTGATATGCCCTAGAGGCAATCAAAGAGATGATTGTATCATGTCTATGTTTATGAGTTATAGAATAAATGTTATTATGTTCCTTGGATGAATTATCGTTTATAAAGATTAACAAGTATGTGACTTGTTGGTGAAGCACTTTAACTTATATGATGTCATTCTAAATGTATCTCTAGTCGGATGTCACTAGTCGGGAACACTACTGTGAGACCCCCGGGGTATTTAGCTTGTAATACTTAGTCACCAATTGACCCTAGTATCACAAACCAAATATCCCGTGCCTCGAGAAAATGTATACATCCCAGAAGTGCTGTATACACACCCTTTTACAAAATCATGCATCAATTCCATTCAATCACATAGAACCGAAGCACAACAAAGCAAATCAAAAGACATATCATATAGAGTTATTACAAAAAGGGCCGACCGGCCAAATAGCAACTACAGAGATAAATAACAGTGGAAGCAAAAGCCATAAGATGGCGATAAACAAGAGCCAATTAGTGTGCCTTTAACCCACAAGGCAACCAACCGGGCCGCCAACCTAGTCGTCAAACCCACCGCACAGCTCACAAAAGTGGATCCCTAGGGGATCAGCTTCCTCCTCTGCAACAATTAGTTAAGCAAAGCAAATGAGTACAAAAATGTACTCGTAAGACTTACGTGTAGTGTAATAGGCCTATACATATGCTACATGCAAGCTTATTTAAGTGGAGGAGGCTCTAGACTTATTTTTAGCATAAAGTAAGTTTTCATTTGCAATAATGTAACAGATTTAAAGCAGTTTTACAATCTGTTTTTATTTGACAAAAACAGTGAGACAACAAGTAACAATAATAAAGAGACATCCTGGAAGTGGCTAACCCAATAGCCACCACAACAATAGCATGAATTCCCTATTCATACCACTCACATCAAGTTTTAATTAAATGTTATAGTCTAACTCTCGAAAGACCTCCCCAAGCGTGTCCATAACCTAGGACAAGGCTATTTGAATAGTTTGAACCTGCGGGTGTACCAATGTACCCACACGCCTGCATCGCCTTTTATTACATGATTAAGCACACTTCCTTTGGTATGCCTACACGACTAAGTCCTACGAGACATTTCCAATGGATTGTGCTAATTAAGAGTCGCACGTATGGGGTTATCACCTAGCGGACCACTGCACGGGCTCCCACTAAGGACCCATACGAAGAGTAGGATGCACCGGCCCAGCCTAAGCAACTGCGGGTGCTCCCCTCCTTTCCCAACAACAAACATTTTTCTTTACAACCACCACACAACTCATTAATTAACACCCCCCAAAGTACTTAGCCAAGAGAGGTCCCATATCCCCCTCGTGTGGTTAGCACACAAAATTGCTTGGTTTAGTGTAACAAGATGTTCGGTCCTTGTTGACTTAGGCACCATTCCATTCACACCAATAGATCACACCAACATACCATTGTGCCCAAGTCTAAAACAGTTTTATTTTCAGTTTTTGACTTTACAAATTAACAAAGCACAAAGTGCTGGACATAATGGAATAATAATAAAGTTTTTTTTGTGTGATCAAGGTCATCGACATAAGTCGACAACCGCCCAATTCTACCGGTAGCTAAGTATTTCTAAGCATGACACTGTAAAGATAATAAAAGAGCATAATTCAATCACCGGGCTCTAATTCACCGGCGAGATTATTATCTTATGGTTAGTGGCAGGGGATAACAATTTAAAGGCAACCATGCAATAGGAATAACTACCTCTAATCGGGAAAATTACTTTGACACAAAAGCATGCAGGTATATACAATTTGTAAACAAAGTAATAGACTTTAAAAGTAATGGGATTAGTATGATCAAACTGCTTGCCTTGCTGGAGATAACTTTCTTGCTGCAGAGGATCACTCTCGTACTCAATGAATTCGTTGGAACCTATCGAAAGAATCGAGAAGAACAATAAGAACAAAAAACACCGAGAAAACACCAAAATTCCAAAAGTCTCCAAAAATTAAGAAACTAATATAGAAGGTAGATAATGATTTTAGACGAAAGAATTACTTTAATTGGAGTCGATTTGAATTGGTTATGAACTTCTGAAATTTAGACTAAGGCATAAGGTCTACTGTTATTTGATAAACAATTAATCTAACTCTTGCCTTCTAAAACTTTACTCCTTAGGATTGAAATACTATTGGTTGGTCACTAAGAGGCTTACCAAACTAATTTTTGCATTTGATAAAGTTTTAGCTCCTGTTTGGATTAGAAAAGCCAATAGCTCACTATTTGTTTTGAATATCAAACTTGTTTGTCGGATTGCTTCTATTAGCTTAAAGCCTAATCTTAGTTGGAACAATAAAACTCCTAGGTACATGAATTCAGAAAGGTGTCAACCCACTATTATTGGTAAGATTTTACTTAAAACACTTTCTCTGTTTCAAGCATTCTATTAGAAGAAATTTTGTGTTGCTAACTAGGCCTTCCTACAAAGCCCAAAATACTCATTTGTTAAATAAAGTTTTGAGTGACCTAGAATCTACACACAATACTTAGCACTGAACTTCCTATTCTGCCCAACACTTCCACAAAAGAGTTAGATGACCTAAGTTGGTTTCTGAAAATTCACCTCCATCCAAGCTTTTTCAAATAAGGGTGCTCCTGCTAGCATAAGTGTTCAATTGTCTAATTGAATCCAATATCTCTAACTACTAGACTGAGCAAGCACACCTCCTACTGCCAAATTAACACAACCTCTCCTCTGTTCATCTAGTAATTGAACAAAAATCTAAGCTGGAAAGCTACTAACGACTAAAAGACCAACTGAAAATAGTATTGAGAAAGACTTTTAACTACTAGATTTAGTCGGGTTATTAGTCTTCTCGCCAAATCAAATTTGTCGATTACTATTTAAACATCCTACAACAAAGACAAACATCTAAACTAAGTCTATCGCTTCAATCGACTTCAATTACAGATTAGCTAATTCAAATGGGTGATCTAGTTGGTATTCGAAATGGTTGGTCCAAAGAATGGGTTTACTTGACATCACCTAATTACCATTTCTTCTCCTCTCGATCCTCATATCATCCAAAAGACTATACAGTGGACAAAATACCCTTCCCACTAATTCACTTAACCAAAATCTAAACACGAGATCTGAGTGATTTGATTAGCTCAACACAACTCTTAGTCGCAAGTGCTAACTTCTTATTAGATCAAGCATTCAAATTTGTTTTCAGATTAAAAGGTCATTGTCGATAAGTGTTCAATGAATTGAGTCTAAGAGAAACTCTAACCAACAAGCTACAGTGTCAGTGGTTTCACAGAGAGGGATTCACAGATAAACAGAGAAGGGCATCTATAGGGGATGTGGCCGGCGACTTGGGGGTGGCTCATCGCCGGCAAGGGGAGCGGCGCGGAGGCTATGGCAACGGCCGAAATGGGTTGCCAGGGTGTCAAGGAATCTAGGGGTGGTCTCGGGGCGGCCGGAGAGGTACTGTGGCGGAGCGGCGAAAGTAGGCGCCGGCCGGCCGTGGGGGTGAAAGTAGGGCGACGGCGTAGGTGGAGTTGGAGCAAAAATAGAGGGAGCATGGGCATACCTGAGGTTACAGGAGCACGATGGAGTGGTCGGAGGGAGACGAGGTGGCCGGAGTTGGGCCGACGGCGGCAACTGACGGTGGCACGGGGAGGTCCAACGGTGGCAGCGACCTGGAGTGAACGAGAGAGCAGGTGAGTGATAGGGGGAGGTAAAGGGATGTACAAGGATGCTCATGGCGGAGAGAATTGAGCTCGGGCTCGCTGGAGAAGACGCGGCGGTGGTGGCGACGGATTTGGCTGGACCCGAAGAAGACGGCGGATGCGCAGCTCCACGGTGGCGGTTTCTCCAAATTGACCGAGGGGATAAACTCCTTGAGGTGTAAGGCACACCGTGACGTGGTGGTGGTTGGTCTAAACTCGCCAGAGCGGCCGGAGCGGCATCGAGCGGATCGGCGGCTTAGTGGTCGGCTCGGAGCTCACGTTTTGGAGCTCGGTTTGGGGTATGGGAAGAAGAGGAGGAGGCCGGGGGGCAATGGTGCGGAGGAAAGGTTTCCCATGGAGCTCTAGGCTGCTATTAAAAGGGAGGAGGGCGGAGAGTCGCGAGGGGAGCTCCCACGGCATGGAGACGACGCGCCCTGTGCGCTGACGACCACGTGTGACGCCGAGCGGACGGCGATGCGACAGGGGCAGGGCATGGGCGCACGAAACCGTGACACTGAGGGCGGAAAACTGACAGCGAAGAAAATTGGGGTTTCTAGCCGTTGAAGGTGACGCACGGCGACGACAACGCCATGGTCTTGTATGAGCGAGTGGCGGCGGCGCGGCCGCGACGTGGAGAAAGGAGGTCCGCTAGCGAGCTCCATCGCCAGCGACACCATGAGAAAAGCTCGGTCGGTGTTTAAATGACCGGGTCGAGTTGTGACCGTTAGATCAAGATCGGACGGTCCATGTGATGGAAACGCTCGGACAGTCCGATTGGCCCATTCAATCTGGATCGTCGATTTTCAATCGGATGGTCCAAGCAAGGGGGTGCGTTCGGTGGTCCGAACGGCACACTAAATCCAGCCCGTTGATTACTAATCGGACGGCTCAAGGTGAGGGGAGATAAGTGGTGCGGTGCGGATGGTTGGTCGAGTCAAACCGAGTCCAAGTGACTCAGTCGGTTCAACAGTGTTGGCTAGATTTTGAAAAATAGATAGAGAGCCTTAAGGGATTTTATTAACCTAGTAAAAATGCTTGAAAAATTCTGAAATTTTTATGGAAGGCTGAAAATACAGTGAATGTTATGTTGTAAAATTTCTACGGCTTTTCATGTATTATATATTTCTGTAGAATTATTTTGAGCCCCTCTTTTTGATGTTTGACTTTCAAATCTCTTCTTTGACTGATTGTTTTAAAATAGCAAATAATTTCTAAAAATTATAAAATTTTTCAAAGGTGTCACACATCACCCCTAGAACCAAGGAAAAATATTTCCAGGGGTTGAGCACAAGATTTGCAACAAGGAGGTTATGACTTTAGTCAATTGGGGATTTTGGTTTTTTTTTATTTCCCATAATTCCTTTTCAAGAATTACAGAATTGTTCAAAAACTTCCAGATGCAAGAAAAGTTTTAATTTTTACTCATTTTCTTACATTTGAAACACATACCCATATTTGGGATGTTACAACTACTGACTTATACTTATCGACCAATATATGTATTGATTGATGACCATGTTTCACCAGTCATGGATGAAGGGATACGGGTAGGCTACACTAGCTGGCAATTAAAAATTCTACCACGTAAATTAGGATGCCAAGCAAGCAAGAGATCATAAATCGTTACCACTAGACGCGCAGTGCAGCGGAAGAAGAGTTGGAGCAGCCTGATCCAACGTAGAGCGCACCGATGAAGTGGTTATAGTCTGTTGGACTGAAAAGGCGACTAGAGGAAGTGAATAGGACCACACTCACTTTTTCACTTTGATCGGATTCAACACGAATTTCACTCCAATAGCTATGGAAGCTATGAAGATCAATAAATAAGTATAGCGGAAGACTTGTATTGAATCCAATCTATCCCCAAAGCAAAACAGACCAAATATGCCAAAAGCTCAAACCCTAATCGAGAGGCGCGGTCGATCGACAAGAATCGTAAGTGATCGATCGCTCGGGCAGGTCTAATCGGCAAAAAGGTCGATCGACCGGTGTGGACTAACCGACGGTCAAGGTCCGGACTGGCTGGCCTTAAGATGAACAGGGCAGACAGCCCAAAAACCAAAACAAAAATCGGTCTAAATTTTGATCCGTAAGGCCAAACTCCACAAAACTTGAGATACACTTTCTCTAAGATATTAGGAACCTATTCCAATCAAGGAGCGCAGAGATCCATGCAAAAGTTCCTATCTTTTTCAGTTTGAACGAAAGGTGCTCCAAAACCGAGTTAAAAACGAAATATGATCTAGAGACTTGCTCGTGGGTGAATGATGATCAAGATGATCCAAGATATGTTCCCACATATCACAACAAGTTAGATCAAGGCAAGAAACCAAGCAACAACTCGCAGATCAAAGAAATACTCAAAATCATCAAATAGAGAGAAGGAAAGCAAGGAAACACATTTTTGAGCAATCTTTCCTTGGATTGATTTGATATGGTATTGGTTTACAGCCACTCTCTCAATGGAGGACAAAGATTCAATACATGAGCACGAAATCAAATCCAACTCTCTAGAACCCTAACCTCCAACTATCTTCTTCCTAAGCACCAAAGCAAAACTAGGGTTTTCAATAATGAAAGGGTTGAAGGGGGTGCAGCCACCTCCCTCCTCTATTTATAGTGGAGGCTTAGACCTTCTAGAAGCATTAACCCTAATGGGCACCCGTTAAGGCTCACACACAAACGGGTCACACACGCACGTATTTTAAAGCACCGTCTTCATCTCCTCTTAATCTAATCCGCTTCATCATACGCCGTCTTGCGCCGTGGATTGGCAAAAGGTCACCAAGGCGGTATTTGGTAAAATTACTAAAATACCCCTTCTCGATCTTTTTGCAAAGACCGAGTCCCATCTTCGTGAAGCACTTCCATGCTTCGCCATGTGTAGGTTGATCCAGCGGCTCTCTTCATGTCAGCAAGTCTCTTCCATCTGGCTCCCACCGAAACCACCATGGCACTTGCACCGACCCCGCCAGATCCAACCCATCACAATCAATCGCTGTTAGGTCACCTTTATCCTTTTGCACCATGCTTGACTCCATTGACCTCACCGGCATCCCGATCGTTACGGACCTCGGCTCTCAAGCTTAGTCCCGATCATCCTCGCCGATTGACCGTCATTGACTTCAAGCAACTCCGCACAATAATAGACAAAGAAATCGATTTCGGGAACAAGTTCTTCACAACTTGACCCACGTTAGTCAAAACATGCATCTTGCAACACATATGCCATGAAACCCATGGACTTGACCTATCCCAACACTCATCGCCACTTTTGGCCGATGATCAGCAAGAAATCGGTCAGACCGCCATTCAATGGCCGGTCTAACCACAACCGATCGACCGCCATTTACAGTTTGGTCGACCAAGACCGCCTCGACAAATTTTTCAAACTTTGAAGAAAACGCGTGTTTCGACAAACCGTTAACGACATTGTCAATTGTAACATCATTCTAAGATCATGCACATATCCCCATGATATCCACATAGTCGATCATCCAGTGTCCTCGGTGTCGATCATCTCCTCCGGCAACCAATCACGTTTCTTGCAAAGTCTTGGATCGTCCTTGAGTGCAACAACAATCGCAACAACGCCTCTACGGTATCCACACATCTAGGGAAGGAACACCGTACACTGGTGTGCTAGCACCAACTCGCACGTTAGGGCTCTCTCGAGAAGATGGCAACTAGGGTTTCGGTGAAGCAACTCACGTTCTGCAGTCCTCCTAATAGCCTCATGCATCTCCTTATATAGAGCTCGTGACGGATCCTATCCGAATGCGTTTGTTCCAACTCATTAAGTGTGTGACCCTGTAGGTTCATGCGTAATCGGTTGTGACTCGAAAACCCTTTTCTGACCATAAGTTGTTAGCGGATCCTAGCAGGACATAACGATTCTCGAATACACACAAATTATATCGGACAAACCTTAATGCAATATGACCTACGAGTAGGTCCTTATCGCTTACGACCAGCTCGTATCTCTATACGACCAGTTCATATTTTGTCATGACCAGTTTGTAACTCCTTACAACCAGTTAGTGATCATGTTCATATGGAGATACGACCAGCTCGTGTATTCTCCCTTTGCCTCACGATATCTGGTCGAACTCCAGATGAGATAATATGTCATCCATAGACTGTTCAATACTTTCTCGATCAAGTGACGGATAACTTCATGCGGTCGACTCTTCGACCACTAGTGTCATGGCCATGCACTTTCTTTATCCGACCACATCGAGGGGCCCAGAGATATCTCTCCTGTTATGTTAGGAGGGGCAAATCCTATATCTGACCAGTCACATCCCTCCGCATATTTCATAGCATACCTGAAAGCTACCTTTATGACTAACCAGTTACGGAGTAGCGTTTGGCAACCCAAAAGCGTAGTATTACACATGTAAGAAACTATGCTGATCTCAAGTCTAAGGATTATGCATCATCATTGCTTGAGACCAACTGATAACACGCAAAATCATAACAATCTCAATAGTGTCTCAAGATGGGTCAATCCAACACCATGTTCTCTAACATGTGTTCACATTATTGATTCAATGTCCCTATATCTATGACCAGTGAAACATGGCCATCAGTCAATACATGTGTTGGTCGATAAGTCATTAGTGTTCCGACTAGTGACATTCGACTAGGAATATATTTAGAATGACATCATATAAGTTAAAGAGCTTCACCAACAAGTCACATACTTGTTAATCTTTATCATTAATGATTCATTCAAGGAACATAATAACATTTATTCTATAACTCATAAACATAGACGTGATAAAATCACCTATATGATTGCCTCTAGGGCATATCACCAACAATGGATATGAGAATATCGAATCAATAATGTGAACACATGTTAGAGAACATGGTGTTGGATTGACCCACCTTGAGACTCTATTGAGATTATTATAATTTTATGTGTCATCAGTTGATCTCAAGCAATGATGATGTATGATCCTTAGACCTGAGATCAACATGTGTTAGAGCATGTGGCTAGGTCTAGTTTATTTTAGTTGATAAATAATTGACAATGTTGGGTACTGATGTTATTCGAGGCGTGTGGTGTGTGTGGACTTATGTCAATCAAGTTAGGAAGAACTTGTTGGAAATATGCCCTAGATGCAATCATAGAGATGATTATATTTCATTATGTTCATAATATTAGATAATATGTTATCTTGTTCCCAGAATAATATCGTTAATATTTATTATCAAGTATGTGACTTGATTGTGAAACTCTATATTTCTGTGATGATTATTCTTAAACGTTCCCTGGTCGGAAACATATGAGGACACATATGAATGGACTAGCATATGTATTGGTTGATGACTATGTTTCATAGGTCATGGATATAGATATATCAAACCACTAATATGTACACAAGTTAGAGAACATGGCGTTGGATAAGACCCACCTTGAGACACTATTGAGATTATTATGATTCTATGTGTCATTAGTTGGTCTCAAGCAATGATGATGTATAATCCTTAGACCTGAGATTAGCATGGTTTCCTACATGTATAATAGCACTCTTAGGGGTTGCCAAACGCTGCTCGTAACTGGGTAGTTATAAAGGTAGCTTTCGGGTATGCTATGAAACATGCAGAGGAATGTGACTGGTCGGATATGGGATTTGTCCCTCCTAACATAACAGGAGAGATGTCTCTAGGCCCCTCGTTGTGGACGGATAAAGAAAGTGCATGGTCATGTCACTAGTGGTCGAAGTGTTCGACCACATGAAGTTATCTGACACTCGATCGAGAAAGTATTGAACAGTCCATGGATGACACAACATCTCACCAGAAGTTCAACCAGATATCGTAAGACAAAGGGAGAATACACAAGTAGATCGCTTAGTTCGATCAGTTACGAACTGGTCGTATGGAGATACGAGATGGTTGTAGACTGGTCGAACGTAATCACAGAGTGGTTGTAACCTGGCCATAAGGAGTTACGAACTGGTCGTAACCAAATACGAACTGGTCGTATAGAGATAAGACCTGGTCGTAAATGATGAGGACCTGGTCGTAGATCATATTGCGTTAAGGTTCGTCCGATATAATTTGTGTGTATTCAGGAATCGTTATGTCCTGCTAGGTACCGTTGACGACTCGTAGTCGGAAAGGTGTTTCCGAGTCACAACCGAATACGCATAAACCTAACGGGTCACACACTTTACAGGTTGGAACAAACTAGTACGGATATGATTCGTAAAACATGTTCGTATAGGATCCGTCATTGGCACCATATAAGGAGATGCTTGAGGCTATTGGGAGATGGACGAGGAAACGAGAGTTGCTCCACCGAAACCCTAACCGCTATCTTCCTATGAGCTCTGCCGTACGACTTGGTGCTAGCACACCGGCGTACGGTTGTTCCTTCCCTGGACGTGTAGATACCGTAGAGGCGCTACTGCGATTGCTGTCGCGCTTGAGGACGATCCGCGATCTTCACAAGAAACTACAGAGGTTGTTGGAGGAGACGATCGACACGCAAGGACGCTGGACGATCGACTACGACCACTGCATCGACTTGCTCGACGCTGGACGATCGACTACGACCACCACATCGATGCGCTCTACGTTAGACCAGGCTGTTCCAACTCTTCTTTTGCTGCTCTGCGCGTCTAGTGGTAACGATCTATGATCTTCTACTTGCATTGCTTCCTGGTTTAAGTGGTAGAATTTTTGAATTGTTAGCTAGCGTAGCCTATCTGTATCCCTACAGAACTTGTGCCAGAAAAATATGTTGTTTTGGTCTTTACATATGTAGGGTAACTCAGAGGCGATCGTGGTCTACAGCGGTGACCGGAGATGACTTGGTGCGAACTCATGGTCCAAAGGGTCGATGATGCTGGAGGAGACGGTCGGGCTCGAGTTGGGGTGCGTGGAGATCAAAGATGGATAATGCGTGTTGGAGCTACGGAGGTGTGGTCCGGAGGCAACGACACGTGACAATTTTGGGGTGTTCAAAATTGGAAGGCTGAAGAATTCGTGCGAGTAGCGGCGTGAGGAATTGATGGGCTGACGATGCAGCACATGGGCTGGACGTGAGATCGGTTGATAGGTGATGGGCTCACGGTGCAGCACATGGGATGGACGTGATGATGTGATTAGGTGCTTGTGTTTGGTGATTTTGTGGCTACCGTATAAAAGCGGGCGGCGGCTTGGAAAAAAGGTGGATTTTGGGTTGTAGGGTTTTGGTGCCCTTGGCTGGCGGCGGCAGGTGTGACTGCTATTTTGGTGTTGGCTTCGGCGGCTGGAGTTTTTTCTTGTGCATGTGAATAGAGAACCAACTTTGAGATTCTCCATGTGCTTTGAGCATTGAGTTAATCTAACATTGTCATGTGTTTTGATGGCCTTCATGCTTCCTGCATGAGATAAAGCTTTTTGCTGTTACGTGAGATTTTTTAGGGGATCAAGGTATGCGCTAGTTGTGGTGGTACAGGTTTTTTCTTGGTTCAGTCGTGAGGTGATCAAGAGCTGGCAGCTGGAGGCAATTAAGATCCTCACATGAGGTGAGGTGCTCACGCGGCTGCATAGGGGCGACATGCCGTGCTTGTGGCTCCTTTTGTTTTCTTGCAACAGGTGGGAGGCAATAGGCTTGACACGGAGATCGAGGCGACGCACGCTCTGTTCGGCCTGAACCAGAGGCTGTACGCGAGGCCGCCGTGAGTTGCTAGCGGCGGCTTACATGCGGTGCGGCTGTGCTTGTGTTGTGCCAGCGCACGATGTGAGATGCTAATTTGATCCGAGGTTTCGAAGAGTGCGAAAAATCTTCTATAATCATTCACCCCCCTCTGATTGTCATTAACGATCCTACAAGTGGTATCAAAGAGGATTGCTATAGCGTCAGAGAGGTACGTGAATCGTCCCCCCATTCTAGATGGTACTGAATTTGCTTTTTGGAAGTGTCGTATATAAGCTTATATTGATGCTCAAGGTAATGATGTTTGGAATAAGGTTTCTAGTCCTTATGAGGTTCCTGTTACTGCTACTAATCTAAATAAAATAGATGTTGATTTAAATGCACAAGCTCATAACTTGTTGTTTCAAGGGATCTCTCGCAAAGAATTTGATCGTGTAGCTCATATTAATTCTGCCCACTTAATATGGAAAACTCTTTGTGATTATTATGAAGGAACCACTAAAATTAAGAAAATGCATAAAAATCTTTATCAAAAATAATATTCTGATTTTGCTATGAAGTCTGGTGAACGTATTGATGATCTTTTTGCTCGTTTTGAAAAAAATATTGAGTAATTGGCGCGGTGTTAATGTTATTCCTACTGATGAAGATAATGCAACTAAAATTTTGAGATATTTAGGTTCTGAGTGGTTGATGGTTGTCACAACTATCAATCAAACTATTGATCTAGGTACTTTAACCATGGATGATATTTTCTCTTGATTGAAAACCTATGAGATGGAAGTTTTGCCATCTAAGATTGATAAACCTTCATCTTTAGCACTTGTCACTAAACCCGTGCAGGCTGCTTCGTCGAGTTCTTCTCTTGTGTCTACTTTGTCTTCTTTTTCAGAGGAACAATTCGAACAGCTCCCTGAAGAGGATTTAGTGTTGATCTCCTCACGGGCATACAAGACACTCAACAATATCAAGATGAGGAAGCGAGGTGGCATGTCAAGTTCGATCAAGTGTTATGAGTGTGGCAAGCCAGGTCACATTAAGATGGAGTGTCCCAAGCTCAAGGGGAAAGTGATCAAGGAAGACAAGCATTATCGTCATCGGCCATCCAAGAACAACAACACCAAGGGTGGCAATCTCCGTCAGAAATTAGCTGAAATGTTTCTTGCGGCTATCGAGCATCTTGATCTGAGTAATGTGGAATATGAGAGTTGCGATGACGACGACCACGACAGTGATGACGCTAAAAGTGAGAAAAAGAACAACGACAACTTCACGGACATGTGCTTCGTGGCAAGAAACGACAACGACGACAACGATGACAGTGATCCCGATGAGGTAAGACCATCATATAATGAGCTTGAAGATGGTTTAATTAAATTTGCTATTGAATTAAAAAAGACAAAAAAAGAAACTGAAAGAAAATAAATGTCTCGTTGAAAGCTTAACTTTTGAAATTGATAGACTTAGAGCTTCTATTCCTAATGATGAATCTTGTAAGTCTTGTCAAGTTTTACACTCTGAGTTGGAGACTGCTAGAACAATTAATGCATCAACCTTGGTTCAACTTAGGGATGTGTGGATATCATGGGGATATGCTCACGATCTTAATGTGATGGTACAATTGGCAATAGCTTCCTTGGTTTGTCGAAACGATCGCTTTTCGGTTTTGTTGAAATTGCTTTCGACAAGTGTCGGGATAATCGGTAATACCGGCGTGTAATCTGCGCGGTATTACATGATCTTGATAGTACCGGCTTGTGTTTGGCGGTAGTATCTTGGCGGTATTACCGCTAGCAAAGCGGTATGGTTTTTCGAGCGAGTGTAACTTGTGTTTTGGATTTCTCGAGGAGCGGTAGTACCGCGCTATGGTTGCTTGTAGTACCGCGATGATTTTGAACGACGCGTGTGGCGGTATGGTTTTTCCGAACAAGTGTTTTGGGAAGTTTTGGATTTCCTTGAGGAGCGGTACGATCCGCGATTATGGAGTCTTGATTACTACAAGATCTTGATTATCACTGCGATCTTGGTAATACCGCCTTAACACTGGCGGTAGTACCGATTGCATTTTCAAGTTGGGCCATCTTGGTAAAATGGTTATGGGTTAGGTCAAGTTCATGGGTGTCATGGCATATGTGTTGCATGATGCATGTTTTGACTAACGTGGGTCAAGTTGTGAAGAACTTGTTCCGGATTCGATTTCTTTGTCTATTGATGTGCGGGTTGCTTGGAGGTCAATGACGTCATCGGCGAGGATGATCGGGACTAAGCTTGGAGAGCCGAGGTCCGAAACGATCGAGGATGCTTGGGTGAGGTCAATGGAGTCAAGCATTGCGCAGAGGGACAAAGGTGACCGAATCAGGCGATTCGGTCGACGGTTCGATCAAGCGGCGGGGTCGGTGCAAGTGCCATGGTGGTTTCGGTGGGAGCCGGATGGGAGAGACTTGCCAACATGAAGAGAGCCACCGGATCAACCTACGTGGCGAAGCATGGGAGGTGCTTCACGAAGATGGGACTCGGTCTTCAAAAGGATCGAGAAGGGTATTTTGGTAATTTTACCAAATATCGCCTTGGTGACCTAATGCCAACCAGCGGCAAGCAAGACGGTGCGTCCAAGAAGTGGATTAGGTCAAGAGAATTGAAGACGGCGCTTTAAAATGCGTGAGTGTGTGACCCGCTTGTTTTGGGCCTTAACGGAGCCCATTAGGGTTACTCTTCTAGAAGGTCTAAGCCTCCACTATAAATAGGGGTGTCTTTGGACCCACCCCAACCCTTTCATTGCTTTGTAAACCCTAGTTTTGCTTTTGTGCTTAGGGAGTTGATAGTTGGAGGTTAGGGTTCTAGAGAGTTGGATTTGATTTCGTGCTCATGTATTGAGTCTTTGTCCTCCATTGATGGAGTGGTCAGAAACCAATACCATATCAAATCAATCCAAAGAAAGTTCTTTCAAAGATGAGTTCATTTGCTTTCTTTCTCTCTATTTGATGTTTTTGAGTCTTTCTTTGATCCGCAAGTTTTTAGTTGGTTTCTTGCGTGATCTAACTTGCTGTGACATGTGGGAACCCATCTAGGATCATCTTGATCATCAATCACCCACGAGCAAGTCTCTAGATCATATTTCGATTTTTGCTCTGGTTTTGAAGCACACTTCATTCAAACTGAAAAAGATAGGAACTTTGGCTTGGATCTCTCGATCCTTGATTGGAATAGGTTCCTAATATCCTTAGGAAGGTGTGTTCCAAATTTGGTGGAGTTTGGCCTTATGGTTTAAAAGTTACGACGATTTTCGATTTCGTTTCGAGCTATTCTGCTCATCGTCAGATAAAAGGTAGTACCGCGATTTTGCTTTTAGTACCGCTGATTTTGCTTATGTAGTACCGCTGATGAGGTAGTACCGCATCTTCAACGATGGTAGTACCGATTCTCGAGATTTCAAAGACAACTTTTTGTTCTTTGCTCCTGTGCTTTGGGGGTTTGTTTAGGATTCAATACAAGGCTTCCGCTATACTTGTATATTGATCTTCATAGCTCTCATAGCTATTGGAGTGAAATTATTATTGGATCCAATCTTATTCGAAAAAGAATTTGAGCTCCTATTCACCCCCCCTCTTATTATTGGATCCAATCTTATTCGAAAAAGAATTTGAGCTCCTATTCACCCCCCCTCTAGTCGCCTTTTCGGTCCAACAAGTGGTATCAGAGCCCGGTTAGTTCAATCTTGATCTTAACCGGTCACTGAACTTGGCGATGGATAAGTACTCGACCAAGCCGCATGTCTTCGATGGGCTTGACTATGCCTATTGGAAGAATCGCATGCGAGTCTTCCTTGAGAGCGAAGGACAAGCTATATGGGAGGTTGTTCGATCCTTTGCTTTTGCCCGGTTACTCTGGCCAAAGCAGACCCTTTGGCTAACAACAACAAGGCAAAGAACCTTCTATATCTTTGGGCTTGGTAGGCAAGAGTACGATAGGATTTGCAATCTTGCATCAAGACATGAGATTTGGCACACCCTCGAAACTTACCATGAGGATCGTCCCGGATCAAGCATGTGCGTCGAAATGTCTACAAGCGAGAGTACAACAAATTCGAGATGCGTCTGGTGAGAGCATCGATGGCGTCTTTACTCGCTTTAACAAGGTGATCAATCGGATGAAAGTCATTGACATTGAGTACTCTCAATCGAGAATGCCACCCACCTCTTGGGTGCAATCAACACCAAGGAGTGGGAGATGAAGGCAAGCGCCATAGAGGAGAACGTCGATCTCTCTAATCTCACTTTGGAGCTGCTTTATAGCAAGCTAAAGACTCATGAGATCAAGAGAGGCGGTAATCCTAAGAAGGATAACATGGCTTTGGTGGTGATCCTTTCAAGGGACTCTCGATGGTTCTTCCGAGTCTTCTTACGGTTTTCTCTTGCGTGTTTATCTCGCTATTCAAGAAGAAGAGTTTGAGAGTCTTCCGAGGCCGATTTAGCTCTTTTAGCCAAGAAAGTCACACGGGCATATAACAATGTCGAAATGAAAGAGAGGTGGCCCGTGACATGCTATGAGTGTGGAGAGCTATATCACATCCGACCAATCGCCCCAAAGTGAAGGGTAAGGGCAACCACAAGATTGAGAAGCTTTGCTGGAAGAAGCCTCAAGGGGCAAGTCCAAGTATGATCTTTGCCAAGCTCATGAAGGTCGCCACCGGGTCCTTGCAGCTTTTGGAGATCAATCCATGAGCGATGTGGACTCGGGAGCGAGGAGGACAAGGAGGAGGAGATCCTCAAGACAAGAAAGGGAAGGCCAAGGACTTCACCTAAGCATGTGCTTCATGGCCGACTCGTCGACGTCGATGACAACGATGAGGTACTTCCATCCTATGATGTCCTTTCCGCTAGATGCGATAACATGTATGAGCAATTGCTTAGTCGGATAAGGCTTTAAAGTTCACCATGGCTAGGAACAAGGATCTAGAATCACAAGTCGAGAATTTGACATTAGAGATTGTGAATGCTAAGAGTCTAGATGTTGATGAATGTTCATCTGCCATGCTTTGCACTCGGCTGCCTAAACGCAATCTGCTCATGATATTGCTTTGCATCAACTTGAAAATGCTAGAACCGAGCTAATTGATGTTAAATCTGCTCCATGTGAAAAATGCTTAGATTCTAGCAAGTTGGATGCTTCGGTAATGTGAAATCTAGCTTTTGCTCTTTACGCTTAGAGCTAACATGAAGTTAAGGATATTCTAGAAGCGAGTTAGAGCTAAGTTTGCCAAGCTTAAGGACTCAATTGATTCTACATCTTGTGCCTCTTGTGCCGCGTATAAGCTTGAAGTTGCTCATCTTAAGGAGAAACATGCTAGAGCCATTAAGGGCAAGACTTGTGAATCATGTGCTAATATTGAAAAAGAGAATGCATATCTCAAGGATACTTTAGAAAGATTCTCTAATGGTGAAAAACAGTTAAACATGATTCTAGATAAATCTAAAACTCCTTTTAAGAAGCAAGGTTTAGGATACAACTCGCCAGACATGTCCAAGCCTAATGTCATTCGGTCTTGGAAAATGGCTTAGTTGAATTCAAAACCCAACCTGCAAAAACTATTTTTAAATCTGCAGGGTTTGTCCAACCTTCTTTTAAGCCAAAAGGTGCTTCTCCCAGTGGTACAAAATACCATTGCACCTATTGCAAGAAGAGTGGACATTTGGTTGAGTTCTCACATGGCGTGGGTTGAAGAATGCTAAGAAAAATATTGCTAGAATGTCATCTAATCAACCTAGAGCTTTTATGAGACATGGTCACGCATAAAAGAAGAACCCCACCTAGGATTTGTTGCACATGCTCATCACCATGTTCCTAGACAGGATGCATCTCATGTTCTGGTTACCATTGCTCAAAATAGAACTGCTAATAAAGTCAAGGATAGCACATCTGCTTTGCATACTACTCGCAGACGAGTGTCTCAGTACTGGGTTCCCAAGTCGCTTTTAACTAACCCCAGTATTGAGACACATCGCTCTTTTGTTCCTTGATTTTCAGGATTGGCGCGGAAGGGGGAAGAACACATGGTTCGTCAACTCCGGGTGTTCACGCCACATGATCGGAGACTCAAGATGGTTCACCTCCTTCACGCGATCAACAGGTGATGCCTTCATCACCTTTGGAGATGATACACAAGGGCGCATTGAAGGAACTGGAATGATTAGGGTGAACGACAAGTTCATTCTCAAGGACGTCGCGCTTGTGTCTAAGCTAAGGTACAATCTCCTTTCTGTCTCACAGCTTCTCGATGATGGCTATGAGACTCGTTTTAAGAAGAATACATCGTGTGCTTGATTCTTTTGGTGAGCTCGTTTTGGGATTTCTAGAGTTGGTAGAATTTTTGGGTGACTTTTAAGATCGCTTGGGATCTCTTAAGTGTTTGATTGCATCTTCTTCTGATATCTGGCTTTGGCACCGACGTTTGGGGCACATTGGTTTTGATCATCTGACACGAGTTAGCGGCCTTGATCTCATGAGAGGTTTGCCTAAACTCAAAGCTGTCAAGGATGCTGTATGTGCGCCCTGTAGGCATGGCAAGCAAGTTGCCGCCTCACACCCATCATTGACTATGGTCATGACTGACGGACCGGGACAGTTACTTCATATGGATACTGTTGGTCCTGCTAGGGTTCGGTCAGTCGGTGGCAATTGGTACATTCTTGTCATAGTCGATGATTTTTCGAGATACTCTTGGGTGTTCTTTCTTGCTTCGAAGGATGAGGCTTTTGATCATTTTCATGACCTTGTTCTTCGTTTGGCTTCTGAACTTCCTGGTGCCTTGAGAGCGATCCGCAGTGACAATGGCACGGAGTTCAAGAATGCTTCTTTTGCCTCTTTTGTGCCGAAGCGCAGATTGAGCATCGATTCTCTTCTCCACACGTCCCTCAAAGAAATGGCGTTGTGGAAAGGAAGAACAGGACTCTAGTTGAGATGGCTAGAACGATCTTTGGATGAGTATAGCACACCGAGGAGGTTTTGGGCGAAGCTATTGCTCTGACTTGCCATATTTCAAACCGTGTCTTTTGAGACCGTCTTTGGGCAAGACTTCATATGAGCTTCGTTTTGGTAGAAAACCCTCTGCTTCTCACTTTCGAGTATTTGGATCGAAGTGTTTTATTCTCAAGACAGGAACCTAGATAAATTTGAATCAAGGACTTGTGATGGTTTATTTCGGGTTATCCCGCTCATTCGAGGTTTTCGGGTTTTAATGTTGAAACTAACATTGTCCAGAGACATGCAATGTCACTTTTGATGAGACTAGCCCCGAGCTAGATCCGATGTTTGGTGACTTACAGTGACAGAGAGCATTTTTGTTGAAGAAGATGAGGATGAACTTGATACTACTCCTCCACTGTGGTCGATGTTCTGTCCAAGCGCCCAAGCTCTGAACCCAAGAACGATCGCTTCACCTCCAATTGAGGCTCTGCTTTGTATCTTCGTCGTCGGCGATACTGCGGAGGTCGAGGAACGCTATCTCCTCCAGCGCTCCTTTGCACATTCGAAGCAACACCTCCGGATCAAATGATTGGTAATCTCCATGAGCGAGTCACTCGCTCGGTATCATGATCCGAGTCTTTTCTCTCACTCTGCATTTGTAGCTTCTTTTGAACCCAAAGATATATCACATGCTTTATCGATGCTAGTTGGGTCAATGCCATGCATGAGGAGTTAGAGAATTTTGAAAGAAATAAAGTTTGGAACCTTGTAGAACCTCCTAGTGGACATAATGTTATAGGAACCGTTGGGTGTTCAAAATAAACAAAATGAGGATGGTTACGTGGTTAGAAACAAGGCTAGATTGATAGCTCAGGGCTTTAGCCAGGTTGAGGGGTTAGATTTTGATGAGACCTTTGCTCCTGTTGCTAGATTAGAAGCCATTCGCATCTTACTTGCATTTGTTGCATCTAAAGGTTTTAGGTTGCATCAAATGGATGTTAAGAGTGCCTTTCTGAATGGTTTTATAGAGGAGGAAGTGTATGTTAGGCAACCCCCGGCTTTGAGAATCCCAAGCACCACGATCATGTTTTTAAGCTATCCAAAGCCTTGTATGGTCTTAAACAAGCCCCTAGAGCCTGGTATGATAGACTTAAGACCTTCTTGCTTAAGAATGATTTTGAAATGGGAAAGGTAGATAAGACTCTTTTCATTCTTAGGCATGGCAATGATTTCCTGCTTGTTCAGATATATGTTGATGATATTATCTTTGGTGGTTCCTCTAATGCTCTTGTTTCCAGTTTTTACGAGACTATGTCGAGAATTTGAGATGAGCATGATGGGAGAACTCAATTACTTTCGGGGCTACAAATCAAGCAATGCAAGGAAGGATCTTCATCCATCAAGCGGTACACCAAGGATTTGCTCAAGCGTTTTGATATGGGTGATCGCAAGTTTATCGCCACTCCCATGGCGATTTCGATCGCTTTGGATCGAGATGAGGAAGGAGAAGCCGTGGATCAACGCGAGTACCGCAAACATGATCGGCTCCTTACATACTGACGACCTCAAGACCGGACATCCACTTCGCGGCCGCCTCAGAGGTTTCAGCGCCACCGAGGACTTCACATCGCCAAGCCGTTAAGCGCATTTTCGGTATTTACACTCTACCCTTGAAGATGGCATTTGGTATTCTTGTTCTTCTTATTTGTCCATTCGGGGTTTTGATTCGATTTTATGGGTCAGAGGCTAGATAGGAAAAGCACTTCCGCACATGTCATTTCTTAGGCACTTCTCTTGTCTCTTGGTCATCTAGGAAGCGGTCTTACATTGCACAATCCTTCTTTGAAATTTGAATATGTAGTCTTCGCTAGTTCTTTGTAGTCGATTTTGTGGATGGTCTCCACTCTTAAGGATTTTGGGTTAACTTTTGCTAGTGTTCCTCTCTTCGTGACAACACTTACGCTATTAACATTGCTAAGAACCCAGTGCAACATTCTAGGACCAAGCACAAAGACATTCGCTATCACTTCCTTAGAGACCACGTTGAAAAGGGTGATATTGTGCTGCATTTTGTGGAGTCCGAGGCTCAGTTAGCTGATATCCTCACCAAGCCTTTAGACCCAACAAGGTTTGCCACCTTGAGGAGTGAGTTAGGGGTAATTTATCCCTATGGGTTGGTTTGAGGGGGAGTTGGATCTTTTCTGATCTTTTCTTGATTTTCTTTTTGAGCTTGTTGATCTCTTTGATTTTTTTTTAGGCTTTTTGAGCTTGTCTTGCATCTCATTGTATCATATTGCATTCATATGAAAAATCCAAAAAGATGCATTGTAATATAAACTTTTCTGCTTATCTTTTAAATTAATGAAGCTTTGCTTATTACCCTTTGGAGCTTTAGTGTTTCAAATTCTTGTTCAATGCCATGTCTAGTTCTTTGACTTGCTAGAATTATCATGCCTTCACATGTGTAGCTAAGTCTTTGCTGTATGAGCTAGAACTTGAAAAACAACTTGAACTAAGAAATTAGCAATTTGTGAATTGTTCAACCCGATTCTTGTAATTAGTGCTCCTTTTATGACATTGGCCTGTCAAAATTGCTTTGTTAGCTCTTGAATCTAGCTTTGATCATTACTTGAGCTTTTTGTGTTCTTGAGAATCTAAAAGCGCTCTTGTGCAAAATAAAAATGATCTCTTTTGTGCGAAAGAACTGATCTCACCAATTCTTTCTCATGAGACTGCTTGCCATGGTACTAGGCATGAACTCAGGGGGAGTTTTGGATGACCTAGACCACTCTCTCTTAAGCTTTTGTTGCTTGGGATGGTCGTAGTGAGGCTTGAGATCTAGCACAATGCTAAAAATGCAAATTGTCAAATTGGTTGAAACTTAGGAAGAGATTGTGGATGGCTCCTAGTCCAGGATCTTCTTTACTAAGATAGACCTTTTATCAACTTGAATATTCATTGCAATTGAAAAACAGTTGAAAATGGGCATTTGAGAAAATTGAGCAAAATGATTCAATTCAGGACCTTTTTGTCTCTTAATGTGGTCATGGTTAGCTTTTGGATCTCACGTTGACATTTTGACATGGCCAGTATCATTTTAGGATCACTATTGATGAACTTGCTAGATTTGAAGCTTTGCTTAAAATGCTAAAATTCATTGCTTTATATTGAGCCTTCTTGCTTAGCTTTGTTATATATGTTTTATCATGATCTTGCTAGCGCTGTTAGGCTTGATATGTTGTTTGTGCAACTTTAAAAATGCTAACTTGTTCTTTTGGGTAATCTCCAAAGCTTCTTGTACTCAACAATTGAAAAATACAAAAAATTGAAGCCACTCCATTGCATTTCATGCATGCTCCTTCTTATGCTTTTTCCTCATTCGCATTTGTCATCTCGGGCGAGAGGAAGGCGTGATTCCTTGATGACTCCACTGTCAAAGGGGGAGAAGATATTGTAAAAATGTTAAAAAGAGGAGAAGTTGTTTGGGGAGAAGATGTTTGAAAAAGGGGGAGTTACTTGGAGAAAAATTGAAAATCTAAGGATCATAGTGAGGGGGAGTTTCTTATTTGCATTCTTATGGTTTTATTATCATTTCTGAACTAGAATTGCAATTCTTGATCCTCACAATGATCAAAGGTCATATCGAACAATTGTTCTTTCATATGGACCTTAAGTGAGATTTTGACACCTTTCTGGATTTTGAAGCTTTCATGCTTTCTTTTGCCGTATCTCACTTGCTGATACTATTCTGGAGCTAGCTTGGTCATTTCCTTTGCTTTTTCTTGCATTTGGACCAAGTTATGCCTTTGAATGAAAACGTCGAGTTTTTACTTTTTCAAATCTCAAATTTTGCATTTGTGGGAAATTGCCAATGTGTTCATCAAGGGGGAGATTGTGGATATCATGGGGATATACTCACGATCTTAATGTGATGGTACAATTGGCAATAGCTTCCTTGGTTTGTCGAAACGATCGTTTTCGGTTTTGTTGGAATTCTGTTTTCAGCAAGTGTCAGGATAATCGGTAGTACCGGCGTGTATCTGGCGGTACTACCGCGATCTTAGTAATCGGCTTGTGTTTACGGTAGTACCATTGGCGGTATTACCGCTAGCAAAGCGGTATGGTTTTTCGAGCGAGTGTAACTTGTGTTTTGGATTTCTCGAGGAGCGGTAATCTTCGCTATAGTTGCTTGATAGTACCGCATGATTTGAACGACGCGTGTGAGCGGTATGGTTTTCCGAACAAGTGTTTTGGGAAGTTTTGGATTTCCTTGAGGAGCGGATACGACCGCGATTATGGAGTCTTGATACTACTGCTGATCTTGAGTATCTTAAGCCTTAACACTGGCGGTAGTACCGATTGCATTTTCAAGTTGGGCCATCTTGGTAAAATGGTTATGGGTTAGGTCAAGTTCATGGGTGTCATGGCATATGTGTTGCATGATGCATGTTTTGACTAACGTGGGTCAAGTTGTGAAGAACTTGTTCCGGATTCGATTTCTTTGTCTATTGATGTGCGGGTTGCTTGGAGGTCAATGACGTCAGCGGCGAGATGATCGGGACTAAGCTTGGAGAGCCGAGGTCCGAAACGATCGGATCTGCCGGTGAGGTCAATGGAGTCAAGCATTGCGCAAGAGGACAAAGGTGACCGAACAGGCGATTCGGTCTGACGGAGTTCGATCAAGCGGCGCGGGGTCGGTGCAAGTGCCATGGTGGTTTCGGTGGGGCCGGATGGGAGAGACTTGCCGACATGAAGAGAGCCATTGGATCAACCTACACGTGGCGAAGCATGGGAGGTGCTTCACGAAGATGGGACTCGGTCTTCAAAAGGATCGAGAAGGGTATTTTGGTAATTTTACCAAATCGCTTTGGTGACCTAATGCCAACCAGCGGCGCAAGGCGGTGCGTCAAGAAGTGGATTAGGTCAAGAGAATTGAAGACGGCGCTTTAAAATGCGTGCGTGTGTGACCCGTTTGTTTTGGGCCTTAACGGAGCCCATTAGGGTTACTCTTCTAGAAGGTCTAAGCCTCCACTATAAATAGGGGTGTCTTTGGACAGCCACCCAACCCTTTCATTGCTTTGTAAACCCTAGTTTTGCTTTTGTGCTTAGGGAGTTGATAGTTGGAGGTTAGGGTTCTAGAGAGTTGGATTTGATTTCGTGCTCATGTATTGAGTCTTTGTCCTCCATTGATGGAGTGGTCAGAAACCAATACCATATCAAATCAATCCAAAGAAAGTTCTTTCAAAGATGAGTTCATTTGCTTTCTTTCTCTCTATTTGATGTTTTGAGTCTTTCTTTGATCCATGAGTTTTAGTTGGTTTCTTGCCATGATCTAACTTGCTGTGACATGTGGGAACCCATCTAGGATCATCTTGATCATCAATCACCCACGAGCAAGTCTCTAGATCATATTTCGATTTTTGCTCGGTTTTGAAGCACACTTCGTTCAAACTGAAAAAGATAGGAACTTTGGCTTGGATCTCTGTGATCCTTGATTGGAATAGGTTCCTAATATCTTTAGGAAGGTGTGTTCCAAATTTGGTGGAGTTTGGCCTTATGGTTTAAAAGTTCTGACGATTTTCGATTTAGTTTTCGGTCGCTACGTTCATCGTCAGGATAAAAGGTAGTACTGCGATTTTGCTCATGGTAGTACCCGATGAGGTAGTACCGCATCTTCAACGGTGGTAGTACCGATTCACGAGATTTCAAACAACTTTTTGTTCTTTGCTCTGTGCTTTGGGGGTTTGTTTAGGATTCAATACAAGGCTTCCGCTATACTTGTATATTGATCTTCATAGCTCTCATAGCTATTGGAGTGAAATTATTATTGGATCCAATCTTATTCGAAAAAGAATTTGAGCTCCTATTCACCCCCCCTCTAGTCGCCTTTTCGGTCCAACAGGATGTAACTGCTAAACTTAATGAACTAAGATTGGCACATGATTCTTGTGATGAAAAGTTAAAAATTGCAAATGATGAAATTGAAAAGCTCAAGTTTAGTTCTCCTACATGTTTAGAGTTAAGTATTTCAAATGTGCAATCTAAAACTTGCTCTAATTGTGAATTGCTAGAAGCTAGACTTAATTATTCTCAGGAATCTATTAAACAAATGTTTTACCATGAGACACTTTCTTGCACTAGTTATCCTAAGCTTAGCGCAGAGATAGAAGCATTGACTAGACAACTTAATGATTTTGCTGAAAAAAATAGATTGATTCAGTCTAGTGCTTCTAAGAACATTGTGAATGAACCAGTTAAATTCACAACTTGTCCCACTTTAGCTAAAGAAAATGAGTACCTTTAGGACACCTTAGAGAGATTTTCTTTTGGCAAGAAAATTTTGAATATGATTCTAGACCAAAACTGAGTGTCAAAAATACTGGTCTAGGATTTAATATTGCTAATTATGCCAAGAATAATCCATCTAAGATAGTTAAGGTCATTGAAAGTGGGATAATTGAAACAAAAAGTGAGCCTCATAAAATTGTGTTTAAATCTGCTGGTTTTGTGCAAAGCTCTTATGCTAATGTTGTAGGTGCTAGCTCATCATCTCAAAGGAATTCTAATTATGTTAAATTTTATTGCACCTATTGTGGTAGAGATGGGCACTTGCATGAATTTTGCTTTAGGCGTGTTAAGAAAAAGAAAAATGAAAGATTGAATGCCTTAAGACAAAAACGTGTAGCCTCTTTTGTTGTCACTAGAACTAATGTAAAAGCTAGGTTTTTAGAGGACTTTCATGAAGGCTTTAAATCTGCTTCACGTACTGGTTTGGTATTTAATTCACATAATTCGTGTTTTGATCGCGCACGCACACGTGGTTCTTGTTCTAGTTTTGTTGATGTTCCTCATATCGTGTATCTCAGTATTGGATTCCTAGATCTTATTTGCAAAGTGAGTTGGGTGTGTTGCATCCTATGGGTTTATTCTGAGGGGGAGCTTGTTGTTTAAAATTTCAGAAGCTTTGTTTATTATACTTGTCAAACAATTCATCAAGTCCAAGACATTGAAATCAAATGATGTGTAGAGCTCTCGTTATCATATTTACTCACGTATTGTGTAGCTTTGATCATGACTAGTTTTAATTACTTTGCCACATTTGAACTAAAGCATGACCTGGCGGAATACTTTGACTAAGATTGATTATAGTTAGTACTTTGTGATGTTCATTAAAAAGGATTGGCTTGATTGTGAATCTTATTTTAAATCTTAGATATGAAGCTCGTATGTTTCTTATTGTAATCTTTCTATGTTCACTCAATTTGGCATGTTATAAAAAAAATGAGAAAGACAATTGAAAAGATGTATGCTTCAAGCATGCCATACATGTGTGTGTGTGTGTGTGTGAAAAGAAATGAAAAGTGATCAAATGAAAAGAAATATGCTTCAAGCATGCCATCATTGAAAAGAAGTGTGCTATAAGCATGCCACCATTGAAAAGAAGTATGCTACAAGCATGCCACATGCTTAAGAATTGAAAGTGGAGCAATAGGTTGTTACATAAGACTGCTAGCTCATCTAGCTTTAAAGTTTGCTTCATTTTTTAGGCTTTAACTTTTTATGGTGATATCTCATTATGCTCTTTATAATCGGTTTGGTCATTGTTGATATGCCTGTCATTAATTTAACTTGCTTAATCATTCTAAAGACTTGTTTTGATGTTGCTATATGGTATATGACTTTATATGATCCAGATAGCTCTACTAAAAAAGATGGCTTGGTTACTTTAGTAAATCAATGCGAAGTGACTTGGATAATCTACAAAGCTTCTTGATATTTACTCTCCTTGCTCCTTTGTTTTAGAATTATTCTTTCTCTGCAGTTCTTGATGTTTACATTGCGAAAGGGGGAGAAAAATGAGAGAAATTTGCTTTCCTTGTGTTGAGGGGGAGTTTTTCAGCTGTGGTTTTGAAGTGTTTGCTTTGCAGCTTTGAAACTTTCTTTTCGCAAATTTCTTTTCTTTCAAAAATTCAATTCTCGATTTTGAAGTGTTGTCAATGTATTCATCAAGGGGGAGATTGTTAGACCATGTGGCTAGGTCTAGTTTATTTTAGTTGATGAATAATCGACAATGTTGGGTACTGATGTTATTCGAGGCGTGTGGTGTGTGTGGACTTATGTCGGTTAAGTTAGGAAGAACTTGTGCCAGAAAAATATGTTGTTTTGGTCTTTGCATGTGTAGGGTAACTCGAAGGCGATCGTGGTCTACGGTGGTGACCAGAGATGGCTTGGTGCGAAGTTATGGTCCAGAGGGTCGATGATGCTAGAGGAGACGGTCGGGCTCGAGTTGGGGTGCGTGGAGATCAAAGATGGATGATGTGTGTTGGAGCTACGGAGGTGTGGTCCGGAGGCTACGACACGTGACAATTTTGGGGTGTCCAAAATTGGAAGGCTGAAGAATTCGTGCGAGTAGCAGCGTGAGGAATTGATGGGCTCACGATGCAGCACATGGGCTGGACGTGAGATCGGTTGATAGGTGATGGGCTCACGGTGCAGCACATGGGCTGGACGTGATGATGTGATTAGGTGATTAGGTGCCTGCGTTTGGTGATTTTGTGGCTACCGTATAAAAGCGGGCGACGGCTTGGAAAAAAGGTGGATTTTGGGTTGTAGGGTTTTGGTGCTCTCGGCTGGCGACGGCAGGTGTGGCTGTTGTTTTGGTGTTGGCTTCGGTGGCCGGAGTTTTTGCTTGTGCATGTGAATAGAGAACCAACTTTGAGATTCTCCATGTGCTTTGAGCGTTGAGTTAATCTAACATTGTCATGTGTTTTGATGGCCTTCGTGCTTCCTGCATGAGATAAAGCTTTTTGCTGTTACATGAGATTTTTTGGGGGATCAAGGTATGTACTAGTTGTGGTGGTACAGGTTTTTTCTTGGTGCATTCGTGAGGTGATGAAGAGCTGGCGGCTAGACGCAATTAAGATCCTCGCGTGAGGTGAGGTGCTCACACGGCTGCACAGGGGCGACGTGCTGTGCTTGTGGCTCCTTTTGTTTTCTTGCAGCAGGTGGGAGGCAAGAGGCTTGACGCGGAGACCGAGGCAGTGCACGCTCTATTCGGCCTGAACCAGAGGCTATACGCGAGGCCAACGTGAGTTGCTAGCGGTGGCTTGCATCTTGATCTTGGTATGCTTGTGTTGTGCCGATTACTGTTGTGAGATACTAATTTGATCCGAGGTTTCGAAGAGTGCGAAAAATCTTCTACAATCATTCACCCTCCCCCCTCTGATTGTCATTAACAATCCCATAGCATGGTTTCCTACATGTGTAATAGTACACTTAAGGGTTGCTAAACGCTACTCCGTAACTGGGTAGTCATAAAGGTAGCTTTCAGGTATGCTATGAAATATACGGAGGGATGTGACTGGTCGGATATGGGATTTACCCCTCCTAACATAACAAGAGAGATATCTCTGGACCCCTCGATGTGGTCAGATAAAAAAAGTGCATGGTCGTGCCACTAGTAGTCAAAGAGTCGACCACATCAAGTTATCCGTCACTTGATCGAGAAAGTGTTGAACTCTCTATGGATGATAAAATATCTCACATGGAGTTCAACCAGATATCGTGAGGCAAATGGAGAATACGCAAGCAGGTCGTTCGGTCCGACCAGATACGAATTGGTTGTATGGAGATATAGACTAGTCGTAAACTGGTTGGACATCATCACTAATTGGTTGTAACTAAATATACACTGGTCGTATGGAGATATGAGCTAGTTGTAAGTGATAAGGACCTGATCGCATATCATATTGTATAAGGTTCATCCGATATAATATTTATGTGTATTCAGAAATCGTTATGTCCTGGTTAGGAACCGCTAAAGACTCATGGTCGAAAAGGAATTTCTGAGTCACAATTGATTACGCATGAACCTAAAGGATCGCACACTTAATGGCTTAGAACAAACGAGTTCGGATAGGATCCGTTATGGGCTCTTTATAAGGGGATGCATGGGGCTGTTGGGACGTACGAGAGTTGCTCCACTTAAACCCTAGACGTCATCTTCTCTAAGGCCTTGCTGTGCGCATTGGTGCTAGCACACCGGCGTACGAGATTTCACCCTTAGACGTGTGGATACCGTAGAGGCATTGCTGCGGTTGCGGTTGCGCTGATCGAGGACGATCCACGACTTACGCAAGGAACGTCATAGGTTGCTGGAGGAGACGGTCGGTGCTGAGGACGTTGGACGATCAACTATGACCACTTCATTGATGCGCTCGACGTTGGATCAGGCTGCTCTAACTCTTCTTCTGCTGCACTGCGCGTCTAGTGGTAACGATCTACAATCTCTTGCTTGCATGGCTTCCTGGTTTACGTGGTAGAATTTTTTTAATTGCCAGCTAGCTAGTGTAGCCTACTTGTATCCCTTCATCTAAATACTATTTACATGGATTTTAATCAGACTATATACATATTTTAATCAGACTACCATCCTCGCAGTCCTCAACGCACCCCGTCGCAAGAGCCTTAATGGTTGTTCTCGCCATGAGAAGAATGTGGTTGCAGTTGCAGTGGACACCAACACACAGCTAACGTGACACCGCCACTGAAGACCAACCTGAAGCATCCTCTGTCGATGGAATTGGTCCACATGGCCCTCGCACCAGGAACTCACTCTTCGTGCCTTGAGTGTGAGGTGACGACTGCGGCCATGCGCGAGCCGGCCGGCCTTCCAATGGTTCGTGTGTGACGCGGTCACCGTCGGCTTCCACTCACCGGTGGGACCAACTGATCACCTAGCCAAGAAGTCCCCACCACTGCTGCCGGCAACGGCGAGCCCCAACCATGTCCTGATGTTCGTTGGCATGCCCATTTACAAGCCTCGATCGTGTCATGATCTTCTTTTTCCTGGTTTTTGAGTTATTGGCATTGGTACCACAGAGCCGATTGGTTTGTGTTTTTTGTTTTTAATTTTGCTGTCTTGATGGCCCTCTGTATCTCATGGCATTGGAGTCGTTGTGAATTGTGATGCTCGGAGATTGAAGTGATATGTTGTAGGATCTCAAGACGATTAAAAGCTCCTTTGTAATTTGATTTGTTTCTTGGTAGCGGTTAGTTCCCAAATTCACATATGGTTCTCTGTTTTCATTCTGTTGGCAGAATGGTTTTGCATGATCAAAAAAATTTCGTTTCCCCTTTAGAGCGTAGACACAACACCATGAATTTGTGCTACAGTCTTAATTTGGTGTTTGGTATGGTGTGACTGTGTGATTATGTTATGGTTTTGGTGATAGTTTTATTTTTTCTAACTTAAATCCTTGCATATGCACATTTTTATTTTCAAATTTTAAGACTGATCACTTTCCGTGAGGCTGGTTGAGTGGGACCAGGTGACCATTTGTTCAATTATTCATTCGAATGTGCTTCCATCCGCATGCAAGTTTGGTTGTTAAGTGAGATATGTCCTTATCAATAGTCACTAAGTGAGTTCTTAGAGATTAGTTGATTTAACCACAACATAAATATGTCGAGACCAGGCGTGATGTCTGCTGCGGCGGAGCTCAGCTGGGTGTATTGACAGTGCCGAAGGCACAACGGTATAGGTGCGACGCAAGTCAGGGCGGATCCCGGCCGAGCACCACGGTGGAGCCTAGGGTGCCTATGGCTCAAAGTGTCACCACGAATCTCAGCTGGATGTTATGGTAGAGTCGAGAGCATAAGTCAGGCGACTCAACATGTATTGGATAATATATATTTTTTAAGCCGTAGCATCTTTAAAAATAGGCAACTAGATTCATGACTACTGCAGTTCTCGAAAAGAAAGGTTCGAATCCTTCACCGTTCGATTGAAGAAAATACGATGGGAGAGGGTTTCGCGCGACAAATTTCGTTCCCCGTTCGATGACAGCGGTGGAAGCTGTCATTCCGTCCGTTGCAGCCACCCAAATAAAATAACAACGAAGGAAATTAACCACTATAATAAATTGCTACAACACTCAATATGACATTAAAAAAATGCTACAACACAAAATGGATCTATTAAAAAAAAGATTAATATGTATATGTGCACGGCCATCCTTACTCCTTAGGCTGGGACCACCAGACGGCTCCTGGCATGGCACGGATTTTTTATATATTATTATTCAGCATGCAACGCATCCGCCGAGTCAGCAGAGCAGATCAGATCAGATCAGAGCAGATCAAACTCTCGGCAACGACGACGCGGTAGGCCTGTGCGTGCAGACAGACGGCCGGGCACTGTTGCTTTGCGGTGGGAGAGTGCGTCCATTTCCCCAGGACTCCCCGGAGAGCTCGTGTCCACAAGTTCCCCCGCACACCCGTCCACCACAAGCTCGCTCGGCGGCGCTCACTGATTGATTACCCGCCCGCTCGCTCGCGGTTGCGTGCTGGCGCCCGGGTTTATATGCACCACTCGCTCGCGCCCCCGCTTCTGGATCCCTCCTCCCTACCTCCCTCCCTTTCCAAGAAACTTGTAAGCTACACCACACTGGCTTCCAGCCTTATCTTGTTGGCTCTCGGCTAGCTTAGCGTAGAGCGATCGTTGTTGTGAGAGGAAGCGGAGGTGGAGGCGCCATGAAGATCCAGTGCGACGCGTGCGAGGGCGCGGCGGCGACGGTGGTGTGCTGCGCCGACGAGGCGGCGCTGTGCGCGCGCTGCGACGTCGAGATCCACGCCGCTAACAAGCTCGCCAGCAAGCACCAGAGGCTCCCGCTCGACGCGCTCGGCGCAAGGCTCCCGCGCTGCGACGTCTGCCAGGTACGACATCGTGTCCATCTTACTATATATGCTCACTCGACCATCGATCCCCACGCAAGGACTCGATGTGTTTGGCTGCTCCGACCGACGTACGTACGTGCATGCTGACTGCTGAGCTGTCGTCGTCGTTGTTGTGTGTCTGTGCGCGCGCGCTCGCTCATGCAGGAGAAGGCGGCCTTCATCTTCTGCGTGGAGGACAGGGCGCTCTTCTGCCGGGACTGCGACGAGCCCATCCACGTCCCCGGGACGCTCTCCGGCAACCACCAGCGCTACCTCGCCACCGGCATCCGCGTCGGCTGCGGCTCCGTCTCCACCTGCAGCGGCGCCACCAACAGCGCCCACGACGCCGACCACCACGCCCCGCCCAAGGCCACCTCCGAGCACCCGCCGCCGGCCCTCGCCGCTGCAGCCGTTGCGCAGCAGGTGCCCTCGCCGCCGCAGTTCCTGCCGCAGGGCTGGGCCGTCGACGAGCTCCTGCAGTTCTCGGACTACGAGTCCAGCGACAAGGCAAGGAGCTAGACAAACTTAACTCTCACCGATGTGAAATAGCTGTTCTGTGCTTGGGGTCTCTCGTCTCACGGTGTACATCAACATCTGCTCGTGTTTGCAGCTGCAGAAGGAGTCGCCTCTCGGGTTCAAGGAGCTGGAGTGGTTCGCGGACATCGACCTGTTCCACGACCAGGCGCCCAAGGGCGGCCGGACGATGGTGGAGGTCCCCGAGCTCTTCGCCTCGCACGCGGTGAACGACGCCGCGTACTACAGGCCGAGCAGAGGCGCCGGCGTTCGCCAGAGCAAGAAGCCCCGGGTCGACATCCCCGACGACGAGGACGACTACCTTATTGTCCCCGATCTTGGTTAAAAAAAAGACAGCTTTCGTCCTGTGCTTTTGTAGTGTCGCTGTATACAGAGAGGAGTTGTGCTTCTACTGTATACAAAAGCTAGTGCTGTGTGTTGTGCATCTTGGACGTAGAGTTGCTCAATTGTGAACATCATAATTTTCAGGGCACTTTGTTTCCATGCCCTCAGTCTGAGATAAGGTTTCGTTGAAATGTCGAGTTTTGATATATTTTCTTGCTTCCGAAATATAGAACTGGAGATCGGTAGTAAAAAGGAGAGAAGCCAACCAATCACAGCTTTCAATATCCAACAACGCATTAGTATACATTGTTAAGAGTGTTGTAAGAGTATTGGTTGTATATTCTCTCCCTCTCTTAGTCCGTGTGGCCTATGTAACTCATGAGGCCATTAATGAATAAGATACATAGTTGTGAATAGCAAAATCACTCTTATCAAATTCTAACATGGAACCAGAGCTTTTCAACCCTAACCCTAGCCCCTAGTTCCATCACCACCGCAGTCGTCTACTAGCAAGGCCTCTTTGCTCGGGCCGGCGGGCCTGAGCCGCTCTCGCTTCCTTCACTCGCCCAACTGCCTTCACTCGTCCAGATCCGGCGACACCCTTTCACTCGCTCGACTCTACACACCAGATCGGGCGGGATCCTTCGATCCGGAGCTCGCACGATCCTCATATCGACTCTGCGCACCAGATATGGCGGGATCCTTCAATCCGGAGCTTGCACGATCCTCCTCGCCCAACGACTTACTGCTTCCGCTGCCTCCTCGCCCGACGGAGCACTGCTTTCGCCACCGCCTCACTCGACGGCGCACAAGCTCGTCTTCACCGCTGCCGACACGAGCTCACGATCCTCTGCTTCTGCCGCCTCCTCACCCGACGGCGCACAAGCTCGTCTTCACCGCCGCCGACATGAGCTCGTCTCTGTTGCCTCCTCTGGACCGGCGAGGAGCTCGTCCTCGCGCATGCTGCCTCCTCTGTTCCCTTTGGACACCGCATCCTCTGCTCCAGCGGGACCATCCAGCAACTTCCTCCGCGAACGAAGGATGCTCCCCTGCTCTTTGATACTATTACTACTACTACTGTTGTTGCTTTTGCACTACTGTCGTGTGCTCTTCCCTACTACTGTTGTTGATGCTGTTACTGATGCTCTGTTGTGCTTAGTACTGTTGTGTGGTTGTGGTCCATCAAGATGGCAAAATCTAACTCAATGGTTGGGGGTAGTTCATCTCTTGTGTTCACAGACATCAAGCTAGATAGGTTAAACTACCAAGCATGGGTTTTCTCGGTCAAGACTACTCTTAGGGGGTTATGGTTTAACCTCTCATTTGACTGATGATCCTCTTGATCCGATGAAGGTTGATGTTGAGGCAGTAAAGGCTTGGCAGAAAGAGGATGATCGTGTCATGACTGGCCATGTTCTGAGTGTTGATGTTTCTCTGAGAATGAGTCTTGAGTATCATACTTCAACTAAGCAGATATGGACATACTTTGAGAAGAGATATGTCCAGTCCAGTGGTGCTCTTCGCTTTACATTGCTCAAGAACCTTCATAGTATTCAGCAGCAGACGGATTAGTCAGTGGAGGAGTATTACAATGCTTCCACTCATATCACCGGTCCTCTATAGTCTATGACACCGAAGGCTGCCACTGCTTGCCAGTCTTGTGTTGTCAAAGATGAGTATGCTCAGCAGATGCTCATGTATCAGTTTGTGATGGGACTTCAATCAGAGTTTGAGCTTGTTCGTACTCAGTTACTCAACTATCCCACTCCACCGACTTAGACTAAGGTGCTTTCTAGTTTGATTGCAGAGGAGACTCGTCTTCATTCGCTTATGCCTACCTCAGAATCCTCACCACATGTTGTCCTAGGTCTCTCACAGTGGTCTAGATCTATCAGAGCAACAACCACATGAGTGTTGGTATGTTCTCATTGCAAGAGGACTGGTCATCTTGTCAACAAGTGTTTCAAGTTACATCAAGATCAGATTGTTGATTATCGTGCCAGACATCCATCTGATCGTTGTCATGGAGCACCTACTGGGCCTCCGAGAGCACTTACTAGAGCAATCACTGCTGCCACACCCACACCTACTGTGACTTCTGGATCAGTGCCTGCTATGACCTTAGTTGCACCTTCTGCTTCTAGCGCTGCTCATCCTTGGGTTCTCGACTCAGATGCCTCTTTTCATATCACATCTGATAGCTATCACCTTGTTGCTCGTAAGCCCGTGACTGATGCTGCATATGTTCACACTGCTGATGGTACACCTTGCTCTATTACTCGTTCTTTCTACATCTCGCTTCTATGTTCATGATGTGTCTTATGTTCCTCAGCTATCTATGAACCTTCTTTCTGTTAGTCAACTCACTGATATGAACTGTTTCATTGGATTTGATGATTCTTCTTGTTTCATTTAGGATCGTCAGAGCAGAAGAGTGATTGGTTATGGCCATCGTCATAGAGGTTCTCCTAGTCTCTATGTCTTGGACAGCTTGCATCTTCCTTCCGCTAGTACGTCGAGGCCTTAATGTCTTCTGCTATGTCATCATTTCAGTCTCATATTGGTTCTTCCTTCCGCAAGTTACATCACAAGCTTGGTCAACTTTGTGGAGCTCGGCTCACCACTCTAGTTCACCAGGGTTCCTTAGGTCATGTCACTATTGAGTCTAGTTTTCATCGTACTAGTTGTAAGCTGGGGAAACAGCTACAACTTCCATATTCTAGTAGTACCTCTCAGTCTTCCAGTCCTTTTGATTTGGTGCATTCAGATGTATAGGGTCCATCTCCTTTTGCTTCAAAGGGTGGTGATAGTTATTATGTCATATTTGTCGATGATCACTCTCGATATACTTGGATCTATTTTATGAAACATCGCTCTCAGTTGATTTCCATTTATCAATCCTTTGCTAAGATGGTTCATACACAGCTTTCTTCTTCCATTCGTATTTTTTATTCTGACTCTGGGGGAGAGTATCTTTCATCAGCCTTTCGATAGTTCCTTTCTTCTAAGGGTACTATTCCTTAGCTCTCGTGTCCTAGTGCTCATGCTCATAATGGTGTTGCTGAACGCAAGCATTATCACATCATTGAGACTGCTCGTACTCTTCTCATCAACTCCTTTGTTCCCTCTCACTTCCAGGGGAAGCAGTCTATACGACAGTATATCTTATCAACGTTAGCCCTCTTCTAAGCTTCAGGACAAGTGTCCTGGTGTGACACCCTGAATTTTTAGAACCTTTTTGAAAATTTTAAAATAAAAAGAACCATTTTGTTTTGATGAGAATTCAAAGCTTAACCTGAAATTTCATAATGGATTTAAGTGGACTAACTCAAACTACAACTAAAGTTCCTTGTTGGTTTGTCGAGTTGTTGGAGTTTTGATGGTTTTCCCTTCTCTGTCCATCTTTTACCCACCTCTGGTCTAGACCTCCCTTTGTCTGGGATCTAATGGCCCAGACCTCTCCTTCGTTTGGATCCAAAGGTCCGGACCTCCTTTGTGTTGTCCTTCCCTGGTCCAAACCTCCTTGGGTCCAGACCTCCCAAATGCTGGGACTTCATTCGTTGCTTGTAACCTTGAAATTTTCTCTAGAGGTTCTCTTCGGCACCAACCTGGTAGTACCGCCGCACTTTGTGGTACTACCGCTTCTTAGGACCTCCTCATTGTCCTCCAGGACCTCCCCTCACCTTTATTGGACCTCTCTGTATCCTACCGGACCTCCCCGGGTCCTCCAGGATCTCCTCCTATCTATTTCCACCACTATCGAATATGAGTCGTCCTATTTGCATTGGACGGTTTGATCCTGGTGAGACGTTCTGATGGTCCGAACGTCCCACCTTCTCTGAGCCCTTAGATCTTCATTGGACGGCCTGATTGGTTGTGGCGTTCGGGCGGTCCGAACATCCCAGCCATTTTGGACCACCCGATTTAGTTCTAAGGCTGAGATCTTGCGCTAGCTCTAATGGTCCGAATGTCCCACCCTTCCTGAGCCTTAGATCATTCTGGGCGGTCCGATCGAAATCCAGCGGTCCCGACCTCCTCCTTGTAAATCTGGACCGTTAAGACCTCCCCCTTAGAGATCTTAACCGTCCAAACCTCCTCCTTGTAAATCTGGACCGTTAAGACCTCCCCCTTGGAGATCTTAACCGTCCAGACCTCCTCCTTGTAAATCTGGACTGTTAAGACCTCCCCCTTGGAGATCTTGGCCATCCAGACCTCCCCTTTTGGCAGATCTGATCGTTAGGACCTCCCCTTGGAAATCCTAACCGTTCAGACCTCCCTTGGATTTGATCCTGCGGTTCTAGACCTCCCTTGCGGGTGAGGTTCCCCCTCTTACCTTTGCGGAGCCCCTCATTTGCCTTAAATCTTGACCGTTTGGACCTCCCCTTTGGAGATCCACCCGTTAGGACCTCCCCGGTGGGTGAGGATCTCCCCTTGTCACTACAAGACCTCCTCAAGGCCATTACAGTACCTCCTCTGCGGGTCTTGGCTGCCCCACTGGGCAGTCACACACCCAGTTTTCTTTACCTTTTGACTGAGTCCTTGGGCAAGGAAGTCTCCACAGCATTTAATGCATGTTATATCACATTAAATGCTCCTACCTTTGCAGTACCCATGTCATACCGATTGTCACATTCCTTGCCTACTCCCATTGTCCTATTTACCAACTCTTGTTGACTCTATCCTAGGTCATGTGCATTGGCTTCCCCTATATATAGTTTGGGAAGCCCTCCTCTTCTCACTTTCTTCCCCATTTCTCTTCTCTGTCTCAACCGAGCATACCTTAGACCTCCTCCAACCGGTTCTTGGACATTCTCTTTTGAGTCCTAAGACCTCCTCTCTCAAGCTCTAAGACCTCTCCACCAAGCTCCTTGGACCTCCTCTTGACCTTCCAACCTCTCTGTTGGTTTTGTCTTTAAGTTTATTTGAAGTTCTTTGGATCTTGTTGAACTCTGTTTGAGTTATTTGGTTTTCACGTGTAGATTGTCAAGACCGTGGGGAGCCCGAGTTCAGTGAGGGAGAGGGAGCAGCTCAAGACTTTGAGCAAGGCAAGTTACATTCTTGATCATGTTGCACCCAATACTTCAAATTACTTATGTCGTTTTTAAAGTTGTATGCATGCTTAATTCACTAAGATATTTCAATACCCACCTTTAAATTCGTAGTTATGCCTACTGCTTGGTATGACCTCTATCCATGTTGGATCAACTTCATTGTCACCATAGATAAAACCTGGTTCTTGTAATAGTGAGGACTCGTAGCTCTTGAAAAATGAAATGCTTAGACCAAAATCTTGATTTTGGAGTTTTGACCAAAACTATCACTTAATCAAATGATTTGGCCGTGGCATCGGTGTGCCATGGAGATTTCGGCCATGACATTGGTGTGTCATGGATGTTTTACTTATGGCCATGGCATTGGTGTGCCATGGAGAATTGAAAAGCAAAGTAAATGAAAAAAAATGGTTTTGACTTGGGCGAAGCTGGTTGTTTGGTTGGTGCATGTCTATGCACGGGGGGTCGTGTGATCCGACACCCCAGGGTTGAGGTTTGTCGCCCAAGTCGGTTAAGGATCGGTCTTTGAGACACCACTTGCTAAGCCTATAATGGGTTATGCCAAAATTGTGCAACCACATGTCTCCAGTATGGGGCGTGGGACCTGACTAATTAATTTGCAAAGCTCTACCTAGTTTGCCCTGCGGACGCGGTGGGTTTGTCATGTTATGACTAGTTATAGTCCCACCTAGCATAAGAGGGGGCACCCCATTAACCCGGCGGGTTTGTATCCAAAGGGGGATCTGCGAAACCTTAATGTGGGTGGACTGCGGTGGAGCAATGCATTGTAAAGGCCTTGTTATGTGCTCTAGACCTCTCACCAAAGGAAGTGTGAGGTGGTATCGACGGATGCCAAGCAAACTAGAGAATTCATGTCATGTGGGTAAAGTGTGCAACCTTTGTAGAGTGTAAATCTATTCGAATAGCCGTGTCCACGGTCACGGACATGCTAGCAATGTCACTCAAAGTTAGCTCTTGGTTTTGGCTTTCAAAAGGTTATGAAACTGGTTTTGGTGGTTTAACCAAATTGGGTGTGGGCGGGAAGCCTTGTGCAGGAGGGTATCCTTCACCATTTCAATGTTGAATGCTATCCAACTGAAATCAGATTTCACAAAAATGAATTTTATCTATTGTAACCTGCCTTGAAACTTAATGCTTGTATTTGAAATAAAATTGGCTTTATGCAAATCAACCCTAATATGCTGTCCTTTGTTATATCCCTATGCATGTCATTCTGTTAATTGACGGGTGTAACTTGCGAGCACGGTTGTTGTGCTCACTCTTACTTGATTCATGAATTGAGCAGATGAAGACTCCTATGATGATGAAGATGATCAACTCAATTAGGCCGCGCCCTCTAGCCAATCACCTATGGTGTAATGGGTGGACCATGTCTTTTGCTTTCCCGCTGCGTGTGTGTTGCTCCCAGTTGCTGGAGTTTGTAAGCAACCCCGTGTAATCAAACCTCCTTTTGTTGTTAATAAAGTCTTGTGGATGTATATGTTATCACTTGTTTGCTGTGAGAACCAGTCGATGATCTCTGGGGGCTGGTTTGGATCACAGGGGACTTTAGGCTTGTCCCCAAGCCCCACGACCTCCTCGGGGTGGTTCCCTTCGGACCTCCCTCAGGTTATGACGTGGAATTTGGGGAGGTCTGAGGTCCAACGACCTTTGCGGGTCAAGACCTCCCAGACCTCCGAGTGGTCCTCCCGGACCTCTCGGGAGGTCTGTGCGGTCCTACCTGGATGTCCTCTCGGGACGTCCTGCGAAGTCCTTTGCGGACCTCCCAGGAGGTCCTGAGGGACCTCTCGGGACATCCTGGGGGTTCCTCTCTGGACCTCCCAGGAGGTCCTGAGGGACCTCCCGGGCGTGCCCTGGGCCGGGTCGTGACACCTGGTGAGGTCCTGTATAGAGTACTGTCTTACTATACTCATTTTCGTGTCTTTGGTTGTGTTTGCTATGTCCTTCTAGCACCTCATGAGCGCACCAAGCTGAGTGCTCAGTCGGTTGAGTTTGTCTTCTCGGGTTATAGTCTTGAACATAAGGGCTATCGTTGCTATAATCCCTAAGCACATCACATTCGCATGTCACGTAATGTGATCTTTGATGAGGATCAACCTTTCTTTTATCATCCTTCTACACATCACACTCCTTCCACATATTCCATCTCCTTTTTGTGTCTACCTCTCATTCTTTTACCAAACTTGTCTTCTCCAGATACACCTTCTCCACCAGTTTCACCTTCTAGTGTGCCTCCTCCACCAGTTTCTGACACTTCCACTTTTCCCTTTCACTATAGTCGTCGACCGAGAGTTCATTCTGATCCTCAGTCCTCCTCTCCTCCACTTGACCCTCTGGCCAGTACCACTAACTCTAACGATCGTTCTACTACATCACAATATGCCCTACGTGATTGTTCTTCTATTCAGGCACCAAAGATATAGGATTTTTCCCATGCAAGTGCAGTAGCTGAGCCGAGTACTTATCAGGAGGCTGTTGTTGTACCTGAGTGGTAGCATTAGAGTGTGCATGCACTTGGGATCTTATTCCGCTACCGTCTGGAGTTGTTTCTATCACTTGCAAGTAGGTCTACAAAGTAAAGAGATCATTTGGCTTCGATGGCTCTTGATTGATCTAGGTATCCATTGTGACAATCCTACACCTCTCTTTTGTGACAATACAAGTGTCATTTAGATTGCTGGTGGTCCAGTCAAACATGAATTAACAAAGCACATTGGTATTGATGCATCCTTCACACGGTCTTATTGTCAACAGTCGACCATCATCCTCAAGTATGTTCCCTCAGAACTTCAAGTTGCAGATTTCTTCACTAGAACTCAGACTCGAGAACATCATCGACTTCATCTACTCTCAGTGCATCAGAGCCTCATGATCCACCTTGAGTTTGAAAAAGAGTGTTGTTGAGTTTTTTTTGTATATTCTCTCTCTCTCTCTCTCTTAACCCATATGGCCCATATAGCCCGTAAGGCACATGTACTCTTCTCTATATATATACACTCCCATTAATGAATAAGATGTATATTTTTTTAATAGCAAAATCACTCCCATCAAATTCTAACATATGCATCTTGTGTAATTGGTGCTTCAACATTCGGACAGATGGACTGAACCAAATAAACAGCAAACGATTTTTGAGATTGTGCAATTCTGGAACTAAAAAAAGAGAACAATGATCGGTAATTAATACAACAGCTCTAACCATAATTTCTAGTTATTTTCTACAAATAAAGAAGTGAACTATGTGGCATTGCATATCATTCAGGAAACCAAAATCATCATTTCAAGACAAAGGCCGTCATAAATCTTTTACATGACCAAAAACTCCGAAACTGGAATCTAGGAAATCTTTTGGACTCCAGAAGCAGTATAGATATGAACCGTTACAAAACAACATGACCGTGTACTCCTTGTAAACCAATGGCAGCAGACTTCTGAATCAGATGGTGCTACCAGAGTGATGATTTAAGCCACAAAAGCATCTCCCAGGGTTAAATCTCACAAAACTTTTCCCATGACTTGGTGTAAAAAATATCCTACTAATGCCCTTTCACTGTGAAATGCTGATTCAGTTAAATCTCCACTGGAAAGCGCAAGAATTACCAGGATGATTGCCATTTCTTTAGCAAAGCTCCAAAACTACAGGGAAACAACTATACCTACAGCAGTATTGTATGGAAGAGGTTTATTAGTCAACTGATTGACTGTGATCTTCAGTTTCCTCCATAAGACATTCCATGGGTAGCCTATAACTTAAACAAAACATGGCCTGCGACAAATATCAAACACAAAATATAGATGTCACAAGAAGTAATGTCATTATGCTTGCCAACAAACATAAATAATCCCCATTGCTTGGCTACTTTCCCAGATTCTGCTAGAAACCAGCAAGGTTTGGTTGGGGTCATGTCTGGGTGTTTGTCCTGTATCAGTAATCAATGCAAACGGGCAAAACTTTTATTGGTGGCCCAATGGATATCAGCAAAGAGATTATTTTGAAATACTTGATCCGTGCTTCATGTCTCAAATTAAAGCTCATTTTCTCATAATTCTGTTATTCCCTTCATCATAGAAATAACTGCTGAAGTGCTTGAAGACCATTCATTAAGAGGCATTTTCAAAAATTTGTTCTGGGCGTGCTCAAAGTCTCAAACTTAGGGGGAAAGAAAAGGTGAAATTCAAATCCTAAGATCAACAAAACAAAACGATGTGTGCGCAATCTTGCAGACAATTAGCATTTAGCAAGAATCTTCAGTCTTAGTATATGAGTATAATCTACCTTGTTAGGTGCAACATCACGAACCCTGTAGAATATTGGTTCTGCTATCTTGGCATTCAATTTATTTTGTGCTTCCTGCAAAGGGGGAAAAGAGCTGTCAAAAGAAACTAGAAATGCCTCACAACATACATATGAGCATATAAAAACTGTCAATTCTGTTGCACGTTATGGTACGATCAAGTGGAACAATTTATCACATATCGAGAAATAGACCTGTTCATGGGCGACTGACCCAGTGGCCGGCCCGAGCCTTGCCCGATTTTTCTGGGCTCGGGCCTTGATTTTTGGCCCAAAGCCTGGGAAAGCCCGACAATAACAATAAAATAATAATGGAAAAAATATTTTTTATTCTCCAAATGAATTAAATATTAATATTTATTCCAAAAAAGAATTAAAATAATAATATTTTATGGGAAAACACAGGTTTCGAGCCAGACCGGGCTCGGGCCTGCACATTCAAGGCTAGGTTTTTCCAAGCCCGGCTCGGCCCGGGGTTTGAACAGGTCTATTGAGAAATAATCGAAGAGGAATAGACTTACAGACAATATCAATTCTTCAGATTCACTTGAACGGATGAAACAATAACAATGGATCCAAGGTAGTGATCCTGTCCAGTATTTCTTTTGAACAAGACCACTGAAACAATCTGCGCAACAGATCTACAAATAATGAACTAAACACAGAGCAACTCTAAGTCTGTAACTGCTCAATAACATGAAAATCGAATACCAAATGTTTACCAGAGCACAAGTGCACAACTAAATGTCTACTACTTATATACAACAACCCAAAGGTATTTTATGTAGAAAAGAAAATCGTCCCATCTATGGACAAACCTTCGGTTGCCAGTAGGCTGAAAGGTGATAGGGATCTAGGAGGTGAAAGTGGGTGAAAGGTTTAGAGATTTTTCCAGATGCAAACATATGATACCACAGCTCTTCGAGAAGAGTTACCTGTTCTCTGTAGTGGTCTAAACCATTTCTGTAGGCCAGCAAGTTATTGCAAACATATGCAAGATATACTATTACAGTTTTGGAAATCAAGAAGCAGGGAAAATGCATCTATGAAGAGGTGCAATTCAATTCTAGTTTTTTAGAATATATATATATATATATATATATATATATATATATATAAAAACAAACCCTGCTGTCTAGAAATGCTATCAATAGCTAACTAACTCGTAAAGTGACATCGTACATAACATGCTCAAATGCGCATCACATGATGTGATCATTAATTAGAATATAACACAAAAGCTTAATGGGGAGGATAAAACATTACCAAGAAACTGCAGGGCAGAAGCAGGTAGATTCATTACTACATGGTCAATGTGTTCCCATGGTTTGACAGGTGGTGGTCCTGAGCGTTTTACTCTCTTATTGTTCGTCTTTTTGGTTTGACTGTTATCTTCTTCTTGATAGTAAGGATGACCTACAGGAAGCATAACAGTGTAACTCTACCACAAGTAACATATGACTAAAGTCTCATGCTTATGAAGCTTGTTCTCAATAGGATGAACATGCTGCCCTCATTCATACAGCAGTTTCAGTGAAAAAAAGGATTAATTCCATATTTGCCATTGGAAGTTGGCCGCATCCCTAAAATACCATCGTGGAATTGCTCTTCCCTTCAATGTCATCGGTTCTCAACTTTCGTCCCTTTTTTGCTAGTCCTATTAACGTCGTTACGTCCGGCCGCCGTTAACCACTGAAAAAAAGTCAAAATGTTCATCTTACCCTTCTTCCTTCCCTTCTTCCTTCTCACTCACTCTTCCTTTTCCTCTTTCTTCATGCCCTGACCTCCTCCTGCTCCCGCCGCGCCGCCCAACCTCCCCGACCACGCCGTCCCTCCGCTCCGCTCCCTGCTTCAGCTCCACAAGCACAACCACCCGACCAAGACGTGCCGCCTCCGACCTCGCTTTCACCCCAACAACCGCCGCCACCTCCGGTACCCGCCCCAACCACCTGCATCGCCTCGGCCGAAGCCGGGGATGTAGAGCGGTGCGGCAAGAGAGGAGAGGGATGGCATGATGCCGGCCAGCAAGCAACGGGGAGCACGGAGGTGACCTATTGTGGTTTTCATCCACCAGAGCACCACATCGTTGTCTTCTTCCCCGATTCCAGTCGAAAGGCCCTGCCGTCGTCGCCATTCCTCTCACCCGAAGCATTCCCTCACCATCCCAAATCTTTCCCCGCTACTAAATCGGGCCATCTTCCCCAGGTCACCACCTCCCCGTTGACCTCGTCGCGCCGCCCATGGCTCACGGTGCCGGCCTGCCTCGGCTGCTCCCCGCCGCTATCGACCACCCCGGTGAGTTCCCCTCAACTCCCTCTCGCCCGTGCGCACCCACGTTTCCTCCTCCTCTCCGCCATCCGTTTCTTCCCCATCCCGTTGCCAGCACACCGCCGACCGCCACCAACCATCTCGGGCCACGACACCACCACCCATCAGATCACCTCCCTTACCCGGTTCCATTTTTCCCATCCACGACCACCGTCGTGACCTCTACCGCCAGCGTCGAGCCCCACCGTAGCCGTCGCCCCTGCTCCCCTGTTTTCTCTGCTTCCCCTCCCTCAATCTCTGCTGCCTCTCTCTCTGTGTCTAGTCTCCTTGTGTATGACATGTGGGCCAACCTAATTAAGTGACTAATCTAGAATAATTTGTTGGTTAATTAGTAATAGAGATTCGATTAGCAATTTGCATTATCAGTGGTGTTAATTAGTGGACAAATAAAGTAATTAAAGGTTAGTTAGAAGTAATCAATGAGCTATTAACATATAAAATGCAAAGGGCAAATATGTCTTTTCGCACACAATTTGGCAGTCAACACATGGTTGACCGCGAGAGTGGCAAAAACGGAATGAAAGTTGAGATCCGATGACAATAAAGGGAGGAGCAGTTTCGCGATGGCATTTTAGAGACTCGACCAACTTCTAGTGACAAATAAGGAATTAACCCAAAAAAATATCAGGCTATAAAAAACTTTGGAGCTTCAAATAGACAAATGAAATTCTTGCTAGATTCCTAAATACATTACACACAATGTAGTTACCTTCATTCGAGGTTTCTTGTTGCCTTTTTGCAGTAGGGACTACCGTGGAGGAGTCATTCAAACTCTTTTGGCAGCTCTCTTGAGCATCTACATGAGTTAGGGAAACAGTAGCTTCAGCATGTGTGAAGCACAAATACACAAGAAACCAGTATACAGGACGATGGGGGCAAGAAAGTACCACTATGATTTCCAATTGAAGTAGAATTTTCATTAGCAGGGACCGTATCTTCAGTAGAAGAATTAGCAGCAGCAACTTGAGACTCTGACTTAGTTTTTGAACCAGGTACTCTCATTAAGTTTTGCATGAATACTCTAGCATCCATGTTATATGTAAATATATAATCCTCCACCTTGTTTATCCTTGCATTTGTTCTTAGATAATGAACGCTGTCTGGATTTAAATCATTTGCATATACAATACATCCTTTCTGTGCAGCCGGGACTGAAAATGGGCCAATACCAGCAAACATGTCGCATATTACATCTCCTTTCTTGAAAAGGGAAACCAATCTGATGTGCTCATGCTCAAGTCTCGAATTCCAGTAGACCAAACCATAATCAAGTCTAAAGGTAGCACCATATTGTTTGACTTCAGTGACCATATCGTTTTTCCCCGCTAAAATTTCGAACTTTGGAACTCTAAATTCATTTGTAATTGTCCCAACTTTATTCACCACTGTTTGAATTCTTGGATAATTTTTCTGCATATAACCATGACAGAAAATGTTAGTCAAGTCATGGAAATAAGCAGAATATTCTAGCAGGTTCTGAATTATTATGATCATTTAACCAATTCAATAGTGAAGAGACAGATGGCCACATTTTCATATGCTTTTTTTTTACAGTGCCTACTGCTTACAAGTCTGGGTGCCAATTTCATTTTATATTGTTTTCATGTGAAAATTGCATGGTCCTCTGCTCACACGTTGAAAATAATCAAGAGTAAACATTTAGGGGCAGTACAAAAGTAAAATAATGGGCATGGCCTTGAACTTATACGAATATATGATATATTAAGCATGTGTGTGCACCGAATGCTAAATGAAAATTTGTGATTGCTCATTATGACTAGTGTAGCTCGAGAATGTCTTTTTACATTCAGAAGCAAATTCTAACTGTAGTTCACATTCATGAACAAGTGCTTTGCTCCAGATTAAATCCTTGATATGTAGGAATTAGGAAATCAGTGAGTTACTCAGATAGAAAAGACCAAGACAGCGTCCTTACATCATAGATAACCTTTGCTATGACATCTTTATATGCTAGCAAGTCATCAGATATGTTCAGATGAGCAACATGGCCTGCACATATCATATAAACGACTATTAGTAACAAGAACACACAAAAAATGGAACAACATAAAGAAACATCATGAAGTTAAGTTCAGTATACTTAACAATTGTTTCAAAAGAAGAGGGTACCTCCATTCCGGCAGGCAAGATTTGCTTCAGGATATGATCTAAAGGAAATAAAAGAGATGAACAACCAACCAATGACATGAAGTACATTAACAGGGTAAAATAGCTTTGTCAATATGAAATACTACAAATATAGAGAGGGGGAGTGGTATTAGCAGCATTCACAATGAGAAAACCAGAATTTTTAATACGCAGTGCTTGATTTTGATTCAGACGACCAATTTACCCTCTACTACACTTTGTAAAAGAACAGCATAAGGAAGCATGATTGATCACGACAAAGTAACACACTGTAACAACAGAACAGAAATTAGGCGACAAAGAATAGAGATAAACCAACCTGCGCTCCAGTAAGAATAACCAAGGGTCAACGTGTAAGGTACAACATCAATATTGCATAGTTGCTTCAAGGAATCATGAACCTGCTCCGGAATATCAGACAAATCTACAAACCAAATACCATAGATGTGAGAATTCTTTCGGGAGGAGCAGAAGACAAGAGCAGCATTAACACATATAAGTTTTTTTTTCCTTTGACTACGAAGAAGCTAAACTGAGCACTGTAAAGTATGGCACTGGAGACATGAGCAATGGAACGGGTTCAACAAGTGTTAATCAAGTAATGTTACAGTATGCAATTGCTTGATTCTTACAGCAGGTTTTGTGCCATTTTTACAATTCTAAAAAAACGGCAACTACGGACGGGACCAAGAAACAACTTAACCCTCGAAACACTCATACATACAGCACACCCTATCGACAAGCTCCATCTCACAAGTGGAAGGGTTTACTAATTTGCGAGAAAGAGGGCAAAGCATACCTGGGTTCTGGATCCTCTCCGATAGCACGACGAGCCGGTTCTTGTCGCTCTCGGGGTCCTCTACTACAGGCTTGACCCGCGGCTTGTCCAGCAGGCACCTAGAAACATGGGGAGAAAGCTCAGCTCTGTACTACTTGCACTTGGAATTCGCAAAACGTTCAGTTATTTTCCCCTGTTCTTGGATGGATTGGATCATATACCGAGCGAGGAGCGTTACCCGGAGCGGAGCAGGCGGGTGACGGCGGAGGCGAGCTCGCGGGGGACGCGGAGCGCCCAGAGCTGCAGCCGCTGCTCGAACTTGCTCTCGTCCAGCTTCTCCATGGCCACCCTCTCTCCTGGGGTTTCTAGGGTTTGTGTGGGGCGGCGGCAAGGCTGAAGACAAGAGAGACGGCGGTCGTGGTGTACGAAACGAACGTCTCGGCCGGAGCCCGGAGTCGCGGGGAGAGGGTAACTGTCGCGGGCGCCGATGGTTAATGGGCTGGGCGAGGCTTCGTGGGTCCGTGAGGCCTTGTCAGCCCAAATTGTCGCAATTCACACGGACACTGGGCAGAAATTCGTCTGGTCATCTCACACTCTCACTTGCGCAAACGAGGCCGGCATGTTCGGCCCCGTTTGGAGGAAATAAATTTTCTGGAGGGGCCTCGTTGGATGGCCTCACCCCTCCCTCGCGCATGCACGGATGGACGGCAGATGCGGGCCCCTCGACGAGGTCCCCAGAGAATTTATTTTCCGGTTTGGAGCACCGGAAGAAATTTTTTCTCAGATTCTGAACAGCCAAAAGAGAACAACTATCAAATTTGAACAAGCCAATGAGTGAAAACAAAGGAAATCTGGGCAGTGATCGAACCAGATCCAGTAGGAGCACCTGAGATGGGAGTGACGAGCGGCACCGAGCCGGGCGGCCGGACCGCCGGAGTGAGGAGGCACCCGGAGTGAGGAGTAGCGGCGGGCCGCACCTGGCTACGGTGGCAGGAGGGACCGGCCAGCCGTGGCGGAAGGCAGTGGACCTGTCGGAGGTAATTGCGTACGCATACGTGTAGGGCAGTGGAAATCGGCGACGGAGAGGCTCTGTGTGTTGGAGCTGGAGGACGAAGGGCGATGTGACACTACTGTTGTTCCATGGGCTGGATTGCCCGATGGGGGGAGCTTTAGAGGCGAAAACGAGTAATATTGGCATATATTGTTTTCCCCGTACCTTGACACGTATTTTTACTCGGATACGAATACGAATATTGATTTTTCGTGATACGAAAACGAATACGAATGTGGATCGGATTCAAATCAGTCACGAATAACTTGACGAATAATGCACACATAAAGAAAGTATATAACTTCACCAACAGAAGTGACAAATTATATTACCTATTTGATAATTATTTATCCTACTTAGTAATAGTGTCGATGTTTTAGTATCGATCTTATGAATGAACGTTGATAGCTCTCCTAGAGCGAAAACACACATAAAAGGACATGGGAATTTTATACATGTTCATGTCTTCTCCTGAGAGAATAATAATCATACTCATGAGTTGTTGTATTGATTGTGTTTACAACAAGGAGGAAGTCGCTAAAACTAGAGCTTGATGACTTATGTCTCTCGTTGTATCTGTCGAATCTCTTCTCTCCTATGTCCATCGACTTTACTCCTTATATAGGACGTGAATGGGTGACAGTTGTCCATGTCAAGAAGCACATTAAACGTTTGATGCAATGCACACGTTCAATGGCGGTTGTTGTCAGAGACATATCCCTCCGCGTCATCTTACAGTTATGTCAGATACAGGGGTTTAATACATGCAGTTATCTCAGGAAATAACGCCACATATTAATTACTACGTGTAGTAAACACAGTGTACAAATGTCTCTAGTCGATTAGACCCACATGTCTGTGGTTCTTATCGACTATATGGTGGTCGTAAATGACCTGGTCGTAGTAAAACTTACGACCTTAAGGTGATCATAGTAGAACTTACGATCAATAGATGATTGTAGAAAAACTTACAATCATGGAGTGGTAGTAGGATGGTTTACGACCATATATGGTGATCGTAAAAAAACTTACGACTACTAAGTGTTTATATTCTCCCTCATTGTTAATATTGATGGGTACCCTTTAAGGTTGTATAAGAGACATTATCATCTATAATAAATATTACAGATAAATAATTTAATCAATTAAGGATTATTAGATCCTAGTCAAACATGCACATAATCAAAGGTAAATTCACATTATATATTAGTCAATGACTATAAAACCATAGAGGATATTAAATGATATTGATGTTTATCAGATATCTATTTTGTTGATTTATCAGATATCTTATAAAAATACATGGATACATATCGAATATTGCTCTCCCATATCGTGACACATATTCCATGCGATTCTCTGGATACAGATACGGATAATATTGAATGCAGATCGAGACTAAAAATAGTACCTCGACAGATTTCATGGAATTTTTCGGATATGGCGTCAGATCGGGTAGAAACTATTCGCCCCGTTTTCACCCTGTTCTTGCGTCCGGAAACCATACGTGCCAAATGATTTTTGGCTTTGTTGGATTGGAAAAGAAACCTCTCCTTTTCTTTTCTTTTGCGAGGAGGATTGGAAAAGAACATGATATCATACATGGCCATTATTGTTGGTTTTGGAGATCGAACATGTAAACTTTTTCGGATTTGCTATTCTTCAGGCGCCTGAAATTTTGTTATAGTTCAGTCGATTTTGTGGCCGTCAGATCTTGCTCTGAGATGTGTGTGATGGCTGATGTGATTAACGGGCCTGATCTGCGTTATTGGTTGTGTATCTTGACCCGATCCGTTATTGTGTTGTGTGGCCATCGACCTTCTTATCCATACCTCTATGGAGGAGCAGTAATTCGTCACTCACACACACACCAGAGAGAGAGGGGGAGTGAGGTGGACAACGGAGGCGGCCGGCGCGGGCGCAAGCGGGGCGAGGTGGCCACCGGTGAGCGCGCGGGCTGGGGCGGCCCGGCGGACGGATGGGAGCCGTCGACTGTCGAGGGGCGAGGGCTCGAGGCGCCGGGAGCCGTCGACTGTCGAGGGGTGAGGGCTCGAGGCGCCGCCGCCGCGCCGGCCGCCGGGCGACGCTGCTCTAGGGCTCCAGCCTCCAGGCGCCGCGCCGAGCGACGTTGCTTCGCACCTCCGCCTCCGTCTGCTGCTCCAGGCGCCGCACCGGCCTCCAGGGCTCCAGGCGCCGCGCCGGCCGCCGGGCGACGCTGCTCCACCGCCTTCCACCTCCGGCCTCCCCTCCTGGCTCCTGCTGCGGCCTGCGGTCGGTCTGCAGAGCGAGCGCAATGTCCAAAATAAACAGTAAGTGCTAAGTGGCTGACTGGGCGACTGGCTATGGTTGATTTTGTGAACTTGTGATTTGTGAATGGTCTGATACTATGATCTATGACGGTATGAAACTATGAATTAGAATATTAGTTGATATTTAAACACCGAAAGATATTGAATATTGTGAATTGTATGATGGTATGAAACTATGAATTAGAATATTAGTTGATATTTCAACACCGAAAGATATTGAATATGGTATGAACTTGTGATTTGTGATTTGTGAGTTGGTGAGTTGGGCTTTTTGGGTGGATTCGAATTAGAAAATTAAGAACTCCGATATTTATTTTCATTAGATAGGATAATTTAGATCAGATGTTCAATAATCTCTTGTTGGGTTTATAAACCAAATTAGTTGAATCGGCCAAAGTATTGATGCTAGTGGAGATGGCACGAGTTGCAGATGAAACTTTGTCTTGAAGAACCATTGTAGATGTAGCCCGTTAATGTTGTGAACGTCTGTTAGTTTTTTCCATATGAATGTGCAGTGTCTTACTGAAGGTTAAATGCAATAGCCTCTAGATGCTTGCTGCCTTTGCAACAACTGAATAGTTTACCTAGCATGGTGTTTGATTTGTGACATGTTCAATTATGTAGTAACTAGCATGGTGTTAGAAGCATGAACATATGTGTTGCAACAGGGTCCGTTGATTTTGTTGTTTGGTCTATTTTTTTTTAATTTTCTGGACTGGTTTTGTTGTCTACTTTATGGTATCGTCAGCCCAAAATTTAGTTGCTAACAGGCCTAGAGCACATTGCTCTTAATTTCTTGAAAATTTGGATTTGTTATCGAAAAAACCCACTCATGTACAACCCAATCTCCTTAGTGGGTCTATCTAAAATATTTTACGACCTGTTAAAAGTTATGGGTATGTTAGCAAAGAAGCAGCCCAAAAAACACAGCAAAGCTTTGTTGTACACATGCCGATTGTGCAACCCAGCAAAATGGGTACAAAATCCGTCCTGATAGACCCGTTAGCAGCAATAGAGACAACAAAACATAAATCTCCTAATGGCCATTTGCAGGCCACCTGTAGATAACTTTCATGTAAATCATGTCGATATATAACTTGCATACCTTTTGTATTAGACTTTCGGTTTAATGTAATGTGCAATTGTAGTACATTGCCAGTGCAATTATCATTCTACTCTTTTTACTTTGTTCTTTTGTTATGTAATGTACAAATGTAGTACATCTTTGTTTATGGTTTTTAATCTTTTGCCTATTCCGTAAGTGCATATGCTACAAATTTCTTGTTTGTCTATGTGAGTTTTTTTTGAAAGAGATATTATTTTTTTCATGGTTGAGTCATGTGAAATTTATAGTTGTGCGTGTGCAGTTTTGTACGTTGTCATTTTTTTTGGTATTATGTTTGTATCTTTCTTTAAATATTATGGATATTACAAAATGCGAAATAACATATAAACTTATTAGAAGTTGCATACTTTTTAAACTAAATTTGCAATTCCAAGTTTTATGCAATTTCAGTACAAACTGACTGCAAATTCTAATGTGGTGAGATGTTAATATACAGTATACACTTATGCTAGTACTAGTATGTAGTATTTCAATGAAATCAGAGGCATATTCATTATGAGTTTGTATAAATATAAGGAAATGGACCTTGTGTATTTATGTTATGTTGCACTGCAGTATGAGTTTTTATGTGCTGGTAGCTGCATTCTCTTGCAGTGATCTCGGTTAGACATCCTAATCGAGGATAGTTAGCAGAAAATTTTCATTTCCATTATAAAAACTCATTTTTATGCATGTTTTGTTAACCATGTCTAGTCCAAAGGCATTCATTTGGTCGATTCATGAAAAATCTCTCGTTCGGTTGATTTATGTTGGTCTGTGTTGCAAAGTTATTTTAATGCTTTTCTCCCTAGACAGAATCCCAAGCATGTCGCAATACATGTATTCTGTAGTCTTGTTTCTGTATTCTGTAGGGTTCACCAAGTATAGAACTTTTTTTTCTAGGATAGAATTTTTTTCTCTATATTTTGTGTGTTCTGGAATCTTGATGTGAAAAATTCTTTTCTCCCTGGATAGAATCCCAAGCATGTCGCAATACATGTATTTTGTAGTCTTTTTTTTTGTATTCTGTAGGGTTCACCAAGTATATATTTTTTTTCTTTTCTATATTTTTGTGTGTTCTGGAATCCTGATGTGAACAGAATGCAAATTTTTTTTATCTGTTCTTAGTTGCTATTGACCGATGTATGTACCATTCGTTTGTGTTACTGCTTCTAACATTCATCCAAGTTTGCATCCCGAGCCAACAAAGATTTTTTTTAAAATAATCTATTTTTTATTCCGAAATACAGAAATAATACCGCTTAAATTTTGTTTACAAAAATAATCGCGTGTCGCCGTAAGGTTGAGCGATTTCCTCAAGTCGCCCAACCGCAGTGCGACAATCATTAAAGTCGCCCAATAGGACGACGATCTAAAGTTTTCAGGCGTCGTCGCTTTGTGGATTGGCGACTTGGTGGCAATAACCCAAGTCGCCCAACCGATGCGGCGACTTGTCGGCGACTCAACCCAAGTCGCCATACGGTTGGGCGACTTGGGGCAATTATAAAATACATGCAATAACCGTCGCCATTCCAACGCGATTCGTAAACACAACCGAGACGAAAGGAAAAGAGGAGAAAGAGAGGAAGAAAAAATAGGAGGGAAGAAGAAGAGGAGGAAAAAGAAGTTCTTCGTTTCGCGCGGTAAGTTTGTAGTATTAGTTTGTACAAGTTTATTTTTAAAACCATGATAGGTTAGCAAGCAACTTTATGTATAGTGACATATTGTTAGCAAATATTTAGAGATGGCATGATTAATTAGTAACCATGGTACGTTAGCAAATGTTGAGAGATAACATGGTAGGTTAGCAATATGTCACTATGACATGGTAGGATAAGCATGGTTCGTTAGCAAATGTTGAGAGATAACATGAAGGAAAAATGAGTTAGTAAAAATAAATTTAGTTGTATTATTCTGCGTGCTGCGCTAATTGCGTACATGTTACTTTTCTAAATGCTAGTTTATATAATGATAAACATGTCGATAACGCGTGCATTCGCAAATGCTAGTTTATAGAATGTTAAATACACGATACATGGTTCCAAACACGTCGGATTATCAAACATGTCAAATTTTGTTTTTTCCCCGAAAGCTTCACCCATTATAAATATGCATAGTAACGATGATGTATTAAATATTTCGCAATCCATAGCGATCGGATAGGCGTTAACGTAATATAGCCTTTCAGAGGAAAAATTATGTCATTGTGTTGGGACAAAGTGTAATGCCATTGGAGTATAATTTAAATGCGTAAGTAATATGAATGCTTTTAATTTCTTAATTTGCGTGTATGGCACAAGACCACGTGGTTCGGATTGGCATTTCATCTGCTTGGACCGGTTGGTCGACGTCTTGACCGCATGAAAGCCGTCGTGTGCCACATCCGGTTGGCGGGACGACGCTGGTGAGTTGGGGTGGTTCAGACGCGGACACCCGACGAAGCTTGGAGACTAGACCCACTGGGTAGAGAGGTTTGTCCGCAAATTTGTCACTTTTTGTATCGTGTGCGCACTATGTACTTACTTATTCGTGCTTTATAGGTCGAGTGTTCGGCCTTCTACCTCTCGCACGGATGGTAGAGGCCACCGAAGAGATCTGCGGTCCGATCGACGACGATGGGGAGGTTCAGTCGGTCCGAGCGGTCACGACGATTCCCATTCGACCGGTCGCTCCTGACTGCCCTGGTGGACCGTTGGCACACTATGAGAACTTGCAAGGCGCTTGCTGACACTTAGGAACTTGTATTACAACTGCTACTATGTTGTAACTTGTAGTTCAGTCAGTACTTTGGTTCTTGTAAGCAACTATCGAACTAATTGTGTCGTAATTGTACTTTGGTTCTTGTAAGCAACTACCGAACTGCTAGTATGTTGTATCGTAATTCTAGCGGACAATATCCGTATGGAATAGCTTGGTTTTCGTAACTCGCTCATACAATGCATATTTGTTCGATGCATATAACTTAAAGCACGCGACACATCAATACAACATGTCAACTCAATAAAAGGCAACCGCAATAACGCGCCCACCATTTCGTTACATGCTTTAGGAGATTGAACATAAGTGCGTCTGAAGGGACACTACCGCGTGTAATTGTAGAAGGGACACTACTGTGCCTAATTGTAGAAGGTGCCTCTCGCTACCCACATAGAGTGTTCTCCGGTTAGGCGCCTCGGGCGTGGTCGGGTCGTCGTTGTAGTGGCACGCACATATGCAATTTAGGGTTGGCACAAGAAGATGTGGGATCATAGGAACTTCCTATGTTCACGACCTCCTCATTGCCCTCTCGCGCTACATCTTGGCGGAGGTCATCATTTTGCTCCTTGAGATCGTCAATTTGCGCCCAACTGAAAGATTCGGTTCCACAATACATCCACGCACCTCACAACATGTCGTTCATGGGAGGATCGATCCAATGAGTGAAGTTGCATTTCGCCATCCGCTATAAGTGACGGTTAGTATGGAGGATGTATTACCAAGAACATGAATAAAACTATTTACCCCGAGTATGGGCATCGGAAGAAACGTCGTCCCACCATCGAAAGGGCCGTCTATGACTCGCACGATAGCGTCGTCCCGTGTCCGCATTTCGCCATACCGGTTGAAAGCACGCTTCTTCGGCATCAACCGGAAGTTAGGGTCAAGTCCTCTCCTTCGAGGCCAAGGTCCGCTTCGCGACCGGTTATCTTGGCCTGGGCGCTTGCCATCGTATATTCTCAGAAGACGGAGAAGGTTCTTCTTCCTACGGTTTGAAGGGTCGACCGTCCTAACTTCGAGCGTGGGCGTGCATTTATAGTTCCCACCGAGAGACTAACAAAGCGGTAATGTATTAGCTTGCGATGACAAGACCAGACGAGGCGACTTTCAAAGTGACAAGACCACACGGCGACTTTGCGCAGTTGATAAGACCAAAGGAGACAATTTACTGCGGGACAAGACCACACCAGGCGCAAATTTTGCGCGTTGATAAGACCAAAGGAACGACTTTTCTGCGGTGACAAGACCACACGGCGACTTTGCGCAATGATAAGACAAAAGGAGACTTTACTCAGACCGATAAGACCACACGGCGCTTTTTGCAATGACAAGACCAAAAGAGACAGCTTTGCGCAGTTCAGGGTTTAGGTATAGGGTTAGGCTTTTCAGATCGACTTGACTACCCTGACCACCTCCCTAGCTTTTAAGACCGAAAAGACAAGACTCTGCAGAGAAAGACGTGATAACACTCTGCCTCCTCAGCTTTTCAGACCGATAAGACAACACTCTGCAAAGCAAGCGTATATTGCAAGTATGCCTCTTCTACTGAAATCCCAGAAAGAACCATTTGCACCGCCATCGAATCCTTCAGGTTCTATATAAGCTTCATAAAGTACTTCATCGACTACCTACCAATATACGAATATACGTTCAGACGACTTCATTCAGGAGAGACTCCCGGACGGATCATAATATCACTTACCTATCTACTTACCATTCATTACTATCTCAATCGTCCTCACAAAATTCTACAGAAATTGAACGCACTACAACAATATACGACGATCACAAAATGTTATTGTGAGTCTGACATATTTCGTACCCTTCACATTCTACGAAAATAAGAAACAGACCAACCAACGTTGTCACCACACTTTTATCTTTACAAAAAATAACATCATATTATACGATTTGCTAAATACAATACCTACAAAATGTAATATCTATTTTAACACAATTATTCCAATTGAATTTAGATAATTTCAGCTTTAGCAGCTTGAATCGCCCACTGGTTGGGCGACTTGAACTAAGTCGCCCACCAACTGCGCGACTTATTAAACTCGCTATACACATTAGCGATACAGGCTCTAGTCGCACATCTGTTTGGCGACTACATGCAGCCAGGCTCTAGTCGCCCAATGGGAGGGCGACTTGGAGGATTGTCGCACGACGGTTGGGCGACTTGAGCAAATCGCCTAACCGTACGGCGACACGCGATTATTTCTGTAAAAAAAAATTAAGCGGTATTATTTCTGTACTTCGGAATTAAAAATAGATTATTTAAAAAAAATTCAGCCAACAAATGTGTATTTTCAGCTAGTAACGTAAACTATTTTTTTAAGCAGCGTGCATATTAAAACTTCATTCAATACAGTAAGAGTGACATGTAATAAATTAACAAGTAGTCATTAGCTGTTACATCATCCATAAATAAATTACATTATGAATTGAATATTTTAGCCCTCCTTAATGCCTTGTTGTATCTTGTAGTTTTTTTTGGTATCTTTCAATGTTGTAGCTTGACTTGTTCCTCTATTGGCCCCTACCATCATCACCTGCAACATTTTTAAAACCTAGCTTTAATCAGATAGTTAATACAAGTTACCATACCTGCAGAAATTTCTTGAAAAGCACAAAAAAGGCTCCAGGAACCTTCATGCAGAAAATAAACCAAAAATCACACTACAATAAGCAAAGAGTAAAACTACTCCATGACCATGAGCAGGCTCAAAAAATAGTTTGCAAAAATGTTGATAGTCATATTTTCGTGGTTATTTTTAAATGTGTGCGGTTCATTTTTTACCAAGATATTGTTACCTGTTTTCTTAGCTGCAATTCTCTGCAATTGAATAAATTTTATTTCCAATTATCTATTGGTTGCAATAGGACGACATAAGGATTTTTTTTGCTTTCAACTTGTGCAACTTTGATGGTATTATGGAAATTTTTTATTTGTACCTCTTGTAGCTGCTGTTTCTGTAGCCAAGGTTCATATGCAGCATCTAGCATTTTTGCATACATGTCAATGTCGTCTTCAAACTTGCCCCCCCCCTGCTAAAAAGGACATATAAACAAGGAAAATTTATGTTAAAAATAAGTTTTGGTGTTTTTTTTTCAACTAAAACATGTTTGATATATAAACTTGCATTCCATTTTTATTAAAGTTTCATGATTACTAGATCTGCAACTTTAGCATATTTGGTGTGTAAGTTAAATATATGCTGCAATTTACTGAATAATTTTCAGGGGACAATTTATTTGTGTGTATCATATATTTGAGAGCTAGTTTTTGTTTGCATACCAAAAAAAATACAAGATCTGGCTATGTTTATTTAGGGGTTCATCAATCCATCTTTTGTTTTTTTTTTCTAGCCTAAATTTGAATATCATTATTTTGTATATTTTGACCAGTCCATTTTTTTCCCTAACAAATAATCAAATATCTGTTTTTGGTTTCGTAGGGGTTGATGAATTTTGTACAGATTGACCAATCCTTTTCTTTTTCGTTGTCTAGCATATATTCAAATATATTTGATTTTTTTCTTTGTCCAGCATACCATCAAACTTACTTATTTTAGACAGAGTATGAGTATGACGTGTGTCAAGCCACAACAAAAAAAAACTAACAAAAAACGCCCAGCAAATCCGAAAACAAAAATTACAACAAACCCAACAACAAACAGCCCAAACAAAAAATGCATACAGAAACAGGCCTCAAAACAAAATGAGCCCATACAAAAACATGCCTCAAATTAATGGGCTGAATAACGGGTCCAAATCATGAAATTCAGACCTGTTAACCACATACAACAAAAGCTCAGATCTGTTTTGGCAGTTTTTTCCTTTACCTTTGGATGAAAATCTAAGGGTAAGAAAAAGTGACTGAAAAATAAAAAAAAATTCAGGCAACTTACAACTAGACAGTCCCAAACTTTTTTGTACAAATTATGCGCATAATGATTGTATTAACGTTAATGACCCAAACAAAACGCATGCATGTCAAGCAAACAAAAACTCGGATATGATTGCATTTTTTGCAAAACTCAGTAAGCGGTTGCATTTTCTCCAAAATTCGGTATGACTCACGCTCACGCACACGCACAGACCCTTATGCACCCACCGATGCACGTCGAAGGGGTACGTGCTGCTATGCTTAGCAATGACCGTGTACGTACGTACGCGCGCGCACAGGCGCGTGCGTCAGCGTGGATCGCCGTCACCCGAGCGCGGCGAACCCGCCGCCGCGCATCATCTGCCTGAACTCGACGAAGTCGACGCGGCCGTCGCCGTCCCTGTCGACCTGGCCGATCATGCGGCGGCAGTCGTCCAGCGTCCGCCCCTGCTTGATCCCCAGCGACGCCAGCACGGCCCGCAGCTCTTCCACGGTGATGAACCCGTCGCCGTTCTGGTCGAACACGTCGAACGCCTCGCGTATGTCCGCCTCCTCATCCCCGTCGTCGCCGCCGTCGCCGCGCATGATGGCCTCGTACAGCTCCCCGAACTCGTCCATGTCCACGCACCCGTCCCCGTTGGCGTCGATGCGCGCGATGGTGGCCGCCAGCTCCTCCCCTGGCACCGGCATCCCGAGCCTCTCCAGCGACTCCGTGAGCTCCTCCCGCGTGATCCGGCCGTCGCCGTTCCGGTCTAACAGCTCGAACACCCGCCGCAGCTCCGTCGGGTCGCACGCCATTATATTGCTGCTCCAGTTCGTGTTGCCCGCGCCGGTACCGGTGGTGGTGCCACCGCCGAGGCTAGGTGGCTGCGGCGGTGTTTGAGGCTAGTGATGGTGTTGAGGTTGTTTAGGCAAGAGGAAGAGGGCAAAGGCCTGGAGATTATGGGGAAGAAGGGATACGGTGGCGGTGGCCATTGTGTGGTGGCGAGCGTTTGGTGGTGGCGATGGCTACGAGTTTTGGAAGCCTGCCTTAGGAAAGAATTGCCACTTTTTTTTCCAGTGTGATTTACCTTCTTTTTTTTGGATTTGCTAAATAACACTCGAGTAAAACTTTTGGGGTTTTCAATCAAATTTCTTATCGTTCGATTTTGCTCTTAGATTCTTGTGCTGCCCTATCCACCTTCGTCTTTAGAGAACTCGTCGTTTTCCTCTCTGGCTATGTTGCCCCTGCCGCCGCCGGGTTAGGGCTCAGGTTCACTGGTTGGAGTTTGGGATTCACCAGATCCTGAGCTTAGAGAGAAGAAGGGGGAGTGGCGGAGGCACGGTGGTGGGTCAGGTCAAGAAGTGGGCACCGCCTTGTCTTTGTGAGGCTCGAAGGAGGGTGGTGGGCGGGGGAGCGTGACGAGCAAAAGAGGCTAGGCAGTGGCGGTAGCAATCGAAGACAAGGAAGGAGGGCAGCGTGGGTGGAGGTGTGGGCATGAGGCAAAGGAGGAGGCAGTGGCGGCGAGGGAGGGACGGAAGTGCTAGAAGCTAGTTGGCTTCGTTGGCTCGACGAGGCGGGGGGAGGGATAGGTTGAGCGATGACGGATGGCAAGGGAGGAGGGAAATGGGATTATGGTTAGGGTCAAGAGGGGTGGGATGGATATGGGAGTGGTGGAAAGATCTGGATCCTCGGTGTTCCATCCAATTGTGAAAAAAATCGACTGAAATCCTAATTTTTTTACTCGAGTGATGTATAGTTACTCCTTTTTGTTTTCCTTTTATTTGAAGGGACTTGCTAAAAATAGTCAAATGTTTTAATTTTAAAAAAAAACTTGGTAAACATTTTAAACCATTAGGTTATACGATGGATCGGGTAGGGAGATGACCAAGGAGGTGGGCGACACTGGCAACCACTTCGAGAGGCCTATAGCAGCAGACCGGTGACACCGAGGAGGAGGTGGTAATCCTCGACGTCACGCCAAGCTACCAGAGAATTGGATATGAGAAATTTGAGTTTAGAAAGGGAGAAGAAGAGCAACATCAAGTAGAGGAAAGATGGTCTAGTTGGTATTTGATTGGTTGACAATTAAAACAACCCAATACTAGGGTTTTCAAAAAATTTGAAGCTTTTTGGTTTAAATTTGAAAACTTGCCCTTTTCATAAATTCCATCCCAAAATCCGCTTTGCCTTTTGGGACACCCCGTTTTCTCCACCCGAAAGTGTCTTTCCTCCCGGGCACCACCCCCTTCTTCCCCGACATCACCTCCCCAATGCCATCTCCTTTAGCGCCGCTCTCGTAAACCGCCACCTTGCTTGGCCACCTCACCTCGCCTTGATTGCGGGCGCGCATCCCCACCACCACCTCGCGCCGCCCACGATCGCCCAACCGCGCCCAGCCACCCACATCGCCACCCACTGCTCCCATTGCTTCCCTGCTCCCGCCGCCTTACTGGCGCCACCGCCTCTTCCTCGCCTATAAAAGGCCATCCCTGGCTCGCCCTCTCCTCCATTCCCACCTCCAACACCTCCCCTTCAATCCTCCCCCTCCAGAGCCGGCAATTATTTTTCTGAGAATCGTTGCCGCCCCACTCTTCTTCTCTGACGAACCCGACATCGATTTGCCACCTTCATCCACCCAACCTCCCAATTGAGCCCACGGTAAGCTCCCCCTCACCCTCCCGTAGCTTCCCCCCACCATATTCCCTCCCCAATCCCATCGAGCCTCACGCAAGATCGCCTCCCCACCGTGAACTCCCTGCCGCACCATTCACGGTGGCCGCCAAGCCGCTACAAAGCCTCCCCCGCTCCACCAAAGTGTGAGAACCCGCATAATTAACCTAAACTAAATAACAGTAATCGGTAATTAGCGATAATTAAAATTCTTTAAATCCGGAACAAAGTGTAATTTCAGAGTTAATATCAAACACATAATTGTTACAACCTAGAAAGCGTTACATCAATCTAATTACAAAACAGAAGTAATATATTACAAACCCGATACTTGTTACAAAATTAATTTTACAACCAACTGCAATGTTTATAACAACAATTAATTAAATCATAATCCACTTCTTGCATTCATGTAGTAGCAGCAGCCATCCTTGCCACCTTGTCCCTTGAGTGCCAATCCATAGAACCATCTCGCGATCCATTTCCATCGCTCATTAGGAAAATCAGAAAACAGTTAGCAAGCTAAGTTGAAAGCGGTATTTGTGAGTATTAGAATATAGGAAGTGCCCGTCAGAATTCCCCGAAGTCCAATAGGATTCCCATATCAGCCTAGGTCAGTCGGTCCCTCGATCACCAAGGTACCCTGACCAACCGGAGTTAGTCGGCCCCTTGGTAATTGAGATATCTAGGCCAGCCTGAGTCAATAGGCACCTTTTACTTTTGTGGGTATCCTCATCCGACATTATTAGAATCTAATACCCACTATTTGCAATCACCGCAATAGAATCCCACCATGCACAGCCCATTAAACCCCACCCTCAACTAAAGCATCACTGGGTGTATCGAAAACCAGCACCATCAGCACTCTTGCTGCCCAGCCCAACAATCCTGCAAATATCCAAACCATCATCACCTTTACAGCCCAAGCCAACATAGGGCAGCACCGCAATCAGCCCAAGCCAACATAGGCAGCACAGCCCCTAGCCCATTGAGCCAGCTCCCTGCACAAATTCCACATCCCCCCCCCCTCTGTGCCTCACTGCCAACTCATCACAGGGGAGCACAGGAGAGCACAACCAAGTGACAAGGTCGAACCTGGCACACAGAGCAGCACATCAATCCATTCCCCCTCCCACTTCTTCTCAACCGAGAGGCAAGGCCAGAACTGCAGCAGGAAGGGAGCAAGAGGAAGGGGAGCCAGGAAGAGCGAGGAGGAAGGGGAGCTAGGAAGCCAGGGAAGCCAGGGAGCTAGGGAGCCAGAAAGAAGGGCAAAGACCAGAGAGCAAGGGTGACGCCAAAGCTAGCAAGGGAGAAGAGGAGAGCACCAGCTCGAGGCCGGCACTGCCATCCTCTTCCCCACCTCAGATCCGCACAAGACGTAACCCTAGTTACATCTCAGTAGGAACCACACGCATACGCATACACATCATTCACACACAGCACCAGATCTTAGTGGCATCAACTTGTAGCTCTCAGTTCATCATATATACATCACAGAGCAAGGGAGAGGTCAAGTTAGAGAGAAAGGGAGGATACCTCGGTCTGTGACAAAGATCGGCAACCACTACCACCAGTAGCAAGCCCACCCCCATCACCATGTTCATGCATCCAACAACCCACATCTAGTCCATTCATCTTGCCTAGTTAGCAATTAACCCGCATTAGTGAACAAATCAAGCCAGCACACAAAAATCGGAATCATAGTAATTGGGGGAATCATCAGAGGGGGAGAGAGCCCAAGACTGGCGGCCTAGAACCGGGTCAAGCCAGCGCAGGAGCGAGGCAACCATAGGTCGAGCCGAGCCGGTAGGGAGCAGGTGGCGGCAGTGGGCCAGGCTGCATAGGCCAAGGTAGAGCTGGCCACCATGCCGCGTTGAGAGGAGGTTGGGCCAGGGTGGAGGTGAGAGGTGGCGGCGTTGGGCCAGCCGGCAATAGGAGGAGGCAACGTAGGGCGGCGGCGAGCCAAGCAGGGGAGGCGCCGGGTGCAGCCACAGGTGGCGACGTAAGGAACCAGAGCCGGGCCAGCGACCAGAGGAGGTGGCGCCATGGGGGCCAGGGCCGAGCAGAGGAGCAAGCGCGAAAGAAGAAACACAGACGGCAGCTAAGCTAGGCCGTCTGGCAGCCGAGGAGGAGGCGCGGGTAGGAGCCAAGGCAAAGGGAGGGAGGAGCCATGGGGTGGCCGCGGCGGTGGCGCCAGGAGAGAGGAGAAGGAGAGGGAGATGGGATTTAGGAGCTTGCAAATGAGAATGGGGGGTGTCGTGTGTGGCTGTCGGCTGATTGAAGGGGAGGAGAGAGGGGCTGTGTCGGCCGGGATAGGGTTAAGGAGAGAGGTGATTAGGGGATTAGAGGGATTAGATTTAGGAAATTGGGTTTAGGAATTAAGTATAGGAAAATTGTATAAATTCTAATACTTTGTGGCAATTAATGTTTGTAACATTAGAAATTAGAAAATAAAATTAGTAGTTGTTAGCACTGCGTAATTATGCGATCGAGCGAATTCACTTAGGTCATATTGGGCTAACCCATCTTAAAATCAATCTGTTGAGTAATTATTAAAATAAGATAAAATATCATTAATTCTGTTAATTAAAAAGTAAAAGTGTGTGCGTAGTAAACTTGTACATCGTTGGCAAATAGTCGGGCAGGTTGGACGTTTTAATCACACTAATTTAATTTAATTGAAGCGATCCCGAGTTTTTGTAGAAAATTAAATAAACGTGTGCAGACTTAAATAAAATTAATTAGGCATTTCACCCTAAGTAGAATTTAATAGATTTAATGAAATGTTAGTACGAGTAGTATTTCATTTCTAGTTAGTTTAAACGCGAACTTCGGCATTTTCGACCTTAGAGTAAATAGACAGTAGAACGGCTAAAGTGGGGAGTGCTAACTCAGCAAAGGATCCGAAAAAGTTAATAAATCGAAGCATGCTAACAAAATAGAATCCACTAACTTATGCATGCATAATATCACTCAAAATCAACTAAGTATTTATTTATATATTATTCGTGCTACCGTATTGCTACAGGGGACGAACCAGCACCAATAGGAGTAACTGATTAGAGACTCGTCGACGCCAACCTTTCCTACAATTACGAAGGCAAGCGATTATCTTGAACATAAATATCATATGTTTATTGCATCAAAACTATTTCTCAGAATCAAATCAAATAAATGAAAATGGGAAGATAAGGAAATGAGAATGAGTTGAGGGAGAAATGAGAATTACTAGGTTGGTAAAAGGGGGCCCGGGCAGGGGAATGCGACGACGACGACGATGATGAGGTAAGAGGTGGGCCCCTTTTTACATATGGATATAATATAAGGACAAACAAAACTCTTACTCGATGCGAGGTCAGAAATTCAAGACCAACCATTTTCCGTTTCAATGAAAGCGTAAAATGCTACCTTGTTACGTAATTAAGTTCTCCACAACGGATCACGTTAGAGTGTTGGGAGCAGGAGGTGAGCCGCACCAAGGTGGAGTGTTGGGCGCTGGCGTAGAGAGCCGCACCAGCCAACATTACTGGAACTCGGTGTATGACGAGGTCAGCAGCGTGACTAAATCAGCACGGACAGAAAGAAATGGGTGGAGACTTGATCACGTAACCTGGAAAACATTCTGTATTTTGAACTCGAACCCGCATCAAAGGAAATGCAGAGGACCTGGCTCATTTAGAGCTCAGAATAACTGTGGGAAAAGTGGTACAAGCCTGTGCAGTGCTATACAAAATCATGAATTCATGCCAGTCTCCTGGATTGTAGTCTACGGGAACCGCCAGGGGTCTTTCTTCTCTCCGAGTGACAAGTAGTATTTTTCAGTATTAAAATTTGCCACCTAATATTTTAATAAATTATTTTCAGAAAAGAGATGATATTCGAAAATGTGATAACAAATAGGGATAGTCATATAGTGCATCGTTTGCTATTAATACTTGTTGAGTATATTCGTGTACTCAACCTTATTAGTATTCTCCTTTGTAGATCCTAGTCCGACCGCGAACTATCCTGAGTGGGACGAATGACATACAAGTACCGAAGCAATCGCAGGAGGAGAAGGCATCGACTACGATGACCAGGGCGGGATGAGCGCCATATTTGACGCGTGGGACAAATAGGCGGCTGATACTTCAGGGCTGGCGAGAGAAGCGGAGAAGTTTCCTTTTGTAAATGTATAATATTGTATTAAGAACCATAGCCTTGCGTGGCTATTACTGAAATAAAGATGTATAATTTCTATCTTATTGTTCTACTGCATAACTCTGGTAAAGGCTTACTATTCGTTGGAACAGTATTCTACTGAGCAAACGAATAGTAATATGTATGCCTAACTGTGATTACCCTTAGGGTAATGACACGGGGCGTCACACAAAGCCACCCTCGTGATCCCCATCGCCCGCTGGTGCTCACCGCACCACCATTTTTCCCCGCTGTCCACCAGAGCTGTCAGAGCACTACTGGCCTTCCACCTCCTCTGCTCGGGCGAGCGCGCAAGCCTTTGGCCGCGCGGCTCAAGCCGCCTAGGAGCTGGGCCCTTAAGGTCTGGCCTTTTTGCCGTGTGCCACCACAGTAATTGGGTCGACCCAATTACTGTTCAACCATTTCGGCCCAAGTAATGTTCCTTTCAGCCCATGAATAGTACAGGCTGATTACTATTCACTAACCGAAAACAGCAAACCCAAATTATTGTTCGCTAATCAATTTCGTAGATGAACAGTAAAATAACTACTATTCATCCCCAAAACCCTAATTCGACATACTATATCCATTTCGACCGTTTCGAGCTCGTGAATCCATTTCTCCACTCTGTTCAGTCCAATTAAATGCCGAATAAATTCCCACCACCCCACACCACCTCTATTTTATTTCTTTTCCGAATTGTTTTTACTTGCATGTTGTTTCGTGTTTATTCCTTGTTGAGCTAGATTTTATTTGGTTTATTTTATTTCTTTTCGCGATAGGTCACGACTTTGACGACTAAGATCCAAAAGGCGCCGAACAAGACCAATATTTAGAGGACTTTGTGCAAGGAGGCAAATCGCATTCCTTTGACCATTTTGAGCCTATTTTTCACATATTTATATTATTACTTTCATTACTGTATTTATGCCCATTACTTTAACATTTAAATAATACTTTTGAATGCCATGATAAATAGATAAATCCCATTACCCCACATACAAACCCACCTAGCACTTGCAGGCCATATTCACCTTGATAAGTTCACATAAAATAATAGCTATATAATTAGCTTTGTCACAATGTGTTTATAAAATCATCAAAAGAGTATTGGCTGTTCGCCAATAGTTTTGGTGGAGAGTTGAGGGTTGAGATCAGGATGTTGGACAACCCAATAGACTTGTTGAAAAGTAAGTCTAAGGTGAGGCCTGGAGGGTGGACATCCACGTGTTGGTGTTGGTCTATCGCCTTACTGTAAGACAGGTAAGGACAAGAACCTTGTGCCAAGTAACAGACACAGAAAACTGCTCAACCACATGTGTGACCAATTCTCCCTACCTTAGTACACTGGTCTTCCGATTGAATATCTACGTTATCTAGAATGGGACAAGAGTGAGCCTAAGGAGGCACTCGCTGGTCTACACAACAGTAGGTGCCGTTAGCATCGGGGTGTAAGTTCCACTGTTTGTCGGTGGTCTCCCGAGGGCTATATGGTCCATAGACCTACTGGGTAGAGGTTAAAAAAGTTGAGCAGTGAAAAGGCTTTGTTATCTCAGCTCAGTCGTACGCTAACGTGTTGCATGTCTATGTTCTGACAGTATGAGTCTGAGATATCTTGTGGGTAAAGCTGAGTAATTCTGCAGAATATAATTAAAGGTATTCAAATACGACGTGCTTCCGGTTAATGAAGCTATGTTCATTGGTGATTCCAATACATGAGGCATAAGTAGAGATTTTGAGATGTTATTTATTATTGTTTCACTGTTTTAAAGATAAACTACTTTAAATACAAAAATACATCCATATATACCTGTTATGGTAAAACTGTACTATTCCTTTAATAATCCTAACATGTAATTAATTAGAATTTCTATGTGGCTTGTTGAGTACGGTAGTATTACTCATTCTTACAATATCTGCAAAACACCTACAGAAGAAGCCAAGGAAAATGCAGAGGATCTTAATGAGGAAGGTTTTGGTGGACCTCTAGATGGTAGTGACTACTGTTATTATGTATCAACCGCGCTCAAGCATGCCTGTTGTTTGATATTCTTGTCATATAGTACAGTAACTTTGGGCTTGGATGCTCGTATCAGTGTTAAAACTGGTTGTTAAGTTTTATTCTTGTGTAATAAAATATTGATTTTTATTGTAATCGAAAGCTTACTTGAAATGCTACTTATTTCGTAACTGCACATCATGAACGGTTGCACGAAAGGTGGCCGGACCCACCACCTTACACGCCGCGCGTCTGCTTCCCGCGTCGGCCCGGCCTACCGCGTCTATCAACGCCTTTCCGCGCCACCCGACCGTGGAATATGACACATGTCAGCCTCTGGTGATTCCACGCTCGATAGAGGGCTAGATTTGAAATTTTCTATTTTTACGATTAGGATGACAGCATGGGCCAATTAAAAAAAATTCCAACCAAACAACCATGGACTGCAGACCCACCTAACCAATCACGCCCCAAGTGGCCGAGAAGACACTGATTGGCTGGCTTGCATCAATAGCTTCAGTGTTAACTGCGATTGTGAGTAACTTGTCTGGTCATTTCAGATCGAGGAGCCGTGACAGCAGTATATGTGTTTCTTCTTCTCGATCAAATTTGATCGAAGAAGTACACACAGGGTTGGCTAAACTATAAAAAAAAACTACGCCTTTAAGATTTCATTTCACAAAACTATAATCTTTGCGTCAAATTTGATCGAAAAACCACATTATGTCACAACTCATAACCAGCATTACCTGACATGTTGGGCCCACCAGTCAACCACACCTCCTCTGCTTCCCGTTTGACCCATGCCATGCAAGCAGAGACCAGGACATGTTATCTAGGGCTGGAAACGAGCCGAGCTCGGCTCGGCTCGGCTCGTTCGGGCTCGTTTCCAAAGTAGGTTCGGCTCGGCTCGTTTGGAAAACGAGCTCGAGAGCCGGCTCGGCTCGGCTCGAAAAAAAAACTTGAGCCGGCTCGAAACGCTCGTTCAAGCCAATGACCCCTAAGTCCAGAAACAGAGGTAAAATGTGATTATATGAATCATTCATCCTATTTTTATAATCCAATCATCATAAACAATAAAACAAAGCCAGAAACATAACAGTCCATAATCCATACAAGCATTCACCATAGATTCATTCATTCATAATCCATTCAATTGAAAGACTGCCAGAAACATAACAGTCCATAATCCATACAAGCATTCACCATAGATTCATAATCCATTTAATTGAAAGACTAACACTTAATATTTAACAGTCCATAACTCCATATATATAACAACCCATAACTCCATTGTCCATATAACATAACAGTCCATCCATTGAACCATCATCCATATAATAGTCCATGGATCTATGCTAAGTAGTAAGCACTAAGCACTTAATGTACAAGAGTTCAACATAACAGTCTAAAATCTAAACTCCAAAATAAAAGGTCATCTTGGCCCGATGTCATGGCGTATTGGTGCCATCTTGTCATCCAAAGCATCCAATGATCCTACAAAAACAAAGTCAACATTGGTTCATTGTCAGTTGCCTAAAGTGAGCTTAACACCAAAGAAAGAATCCATTTAAGTGGCCAAGTTTGGTTGTTCATTAACATGCTATTGTCATCAATTCTCCATGTCAAGTTCCTCGCCACTTGTTTCCTCTACTAGCAATAATACTCATTTGGTTTACAAGAAGCCTTGAATATACACTCATCGCACCAATTAAATGAACTATATGAGTATGACATGACGAAGTGGGTGGAGCTGGGCAAGGGGAGGCGGCGGTGGAGATGGGGAGGCGGAGGGGAGGCGGCGGGTGGAGGAGGTGGAGGCGTGGGTGGACTCTGAAGCATGTTCGGCTAGTGGTGCGTGGATAAGGCAAGGAAGAGATTGGGAGTGGAGGAGGGATGGAAGAAGAAATGAAATGGGGAAGAACTAACAGAGGGAGGCAACAAAATGGAATGGGGAAGAATTAGAAGTCAAGGACTCGGGAGAAATAATAGAGGGAGGCAACGAGCCAAACGAGCCAAGCGAGCCGCTCGCGAGCGGCTTGAGCTTGGCTTGAAAAAATTGCGAGCCAGAAGTAAAGCTTGGCTTGGCTTGAATAATTGCGAGCCCGAGCCGAGCTTGATTCGAGCCGAGCTGGCTCGCGAGCCTCGAGCTATTTTTCCAGCCCTAATGTTATCTACCCCGCCTTCACACAAACCTGTGGGATAACGGGTGAGATGACGGAGCGTAGTCTCTGATTAAATTTGACTAGAAGGCAACCCACACCAAATAGCACGGCTCTGGCTGTTGTACACAGGTGGTAAGGGTTTAGCTGAACTTATTTCTTTGTTGAACATTAGTATTTGACGTGTTATAGCATATAAGACACATTTGTGCAAAATAAAAGATGAATATACCAAAAAAAAAACAATCCATATCTATGTAAAAACTCATCATACTCCATTCTAACTTGTACACATCCATACTCCATTCTAACTTGTACACATCGCTAAGTATGGTATAATCAAAATAGTACGAACTCAGAACACAAATGTATAAACTTTGTTAGACATCGCCTATTAAGAGACCCTCAGGTAGCATATGGTTTTGTGCTTCTCAGTAATGCATTGTGGTTGCGCATGCTGATGTACGTGCTGTCTAGGATTGTGAATTAATGCATACAAAGCTTTGTGCTTCTCAGTAAACAAATACATGCTGTGGATGGAGCAATTGTAAATTTGCTCCCGCACTAGCATGGTTGCTATCGAATTATTGTTTCAATGTATTCAATTCCTCGAATCTGCTACGCACTTCTCAACTTTTATTTTCCCTACTGCATTCTTTCGCATGCTATTTCTATCGCATCTCTTATTAACATAACTGCGTAATCGACATTCATGTGCATGGTAAGATATTGCATTTTTATCTTTCAAATTTCAGTCCAGGTAGACAATGTATAATTTAATTTCATGTATAGTTCTAGTGCCAGAGGTAATTGGTTCTATATTATGCTCCCGAGTGAATCTGAATAGTAACATTACTCTGTCAGCACTTGTAAACACAAAAAATGGCCTGCTCTTGTAAACTCAAGTAAGTTTTTGCTTCCTATTTGCAGAAGAAGCCGAAGCCGAAGAAAGTTGATTCTGGACCTCAACAATGAGCGCCATTGAAGTGTTACCATCAGAAGGTCCTTGAAAGGCAGCAACCAATAATTACCTCTGCAAAAGTTGTATATGCGGCTCTACAAAATACATTTTGCTTGAGAGTTTTGTAGTTCTAAATCGCTTCTTTATGCTTGTATCTCACCACTGACAACTATCAGAGACTCGGAGTATTCCCCAGTACTCTGTCCTGAAATACAGAAATTTCATTTTGGATATACCAATTCAAATACAATATTAGAATTTGAGGTAATGGTTGTAATTCAAGGAGTTTGTTGAACTCTTCACTTCATGTTTCATCTTGCAATATGTCATGTTTCATCACGACTACGCCGAGATTAAATGAACTTATATTGCCATGGAGACTGAAGAGTTTGCAGTTGAACTCTGTTGTGTTTTTCAGATTGAATATGGTTATTTGAGAATCCTTCCCCTTTCAATACTCACACCGTTTAATATCATTTTGCATTGGTTAATTAGAAGGTATGTATGTATATATATGTATATATGTATGTATATACATATATGTATATCTATCTATCTATCTTATCAAACTTCTAGTTGTGTTTTTAATAGTTGTATGTTAGTATCTAATTAGCCATCTGGTTGTAAATTTTTCACCTGAAGCAAATAAGAACTGCACTTGCTATTGCTTTCTTGCTAAAGCGGACCCTGCTAAGTGAATTTTCCCTGCACTTGCTATTGCTTTCTTGCTAAAGCGGACCCTAGTAAGTGAATTTCCCCTTGCCATTCTAGTTTAATTTATACGTCATGATTGTCTTCTGTTTAGATTTTTAGTGTAAACATGCTAAATAGACATGATTGTAAAGTAAATGAACATGCACGTTGTTAAGGTGCAGTAGTTCATTGAACTCGATTTTTTCCATCCATGCTCACTTCCTGACTACGATTCTTTACATAAATGTTTACTTGCCTGTGAGTGAATTGACTTCAAAACAAAAGTTAGCTCACAAAGAAGTAGCAGCCACAGGTAGCTCTAGTTAGTTGAGAGTATGACAAACCTGCCAAAAGAAAACACACCAAGAGAGAATACCATGATAAGGAAGAAGCAAACATAGGATTTTAAGCCAAAATCCGTATTCTAGAAACATACACTGCAAAGCAAATGGGTATGACAAACTCGCATATTAGCAATGCCCACCTCTTCTGCCGGTCTTTTGGTACATACAAAAGCATAAGAATTCGCTAAAACAATGTTGTACAGAACAAGTCTATGTATTGTCAGCGCGATATATTCCATTAATAGTCCAAATGAGTGTGCAAAAACACGTTCATATAGAAGGAAACCAATGGATGGCTACTTTCATGGATGACTACATTGAAGAAATCACATTTTTAGATATGAATAGAAGCATAAATCCTCATATGAATAGATGGCAAAGTGGTTGTATTAGGTAAAATGGAAAATTCCTTAAAAAAAAGTATGAGTGTTCTGATTTACGAACTCATGGCCACAAACCCAAACATTTATTGGAGAATATAAAATTTGGAAGTGTGCTTCAACCTAAGAATAAGCTTTCACCATTCATATACGTAATCTAGAAGTTTTTTTTCTACAATCGAACATCTCGAATTAAAAGGGTGAAGAAAATATGAGCAAATACCTTCTAAGCTCCTGCTTCCAACTGATATTAGTCTAAGGAAAAAGGTCAATAAAATGCTAAGTCTAACTAACAACCTTTGTTGACAGGAAATTACTAAGCGCAAACCAAACCTAGGTTGGTTTCTCCTACATATTTCAATATCTTTTTAACTATCCCTCCTGTATTACTCATAGGATGATGCAAACCTTGCTACATCTAAGGATGATCCAAGCATGCGATCGGCAAAGGACTTCTTGCATAATTTTCCCCTCGCAAAGGATGATAAAAGAACTTTAAGGGTGCATGTTGCATGATGCAACTATAGATTTAGGAGAAACAGTCATTTAGGGATAACAGTTATTCATGTGCTGTAAAGAAAACCAACAAAAGGGAAAAACATGCTAATATAGAGCATAACTAATAAAGTAATTTTAGATATAGCGTCATGCTAGAGCATCACGCATGCTTCTTATTTTAAGTGCACAAAATCTACATTTAACAAAAGGAGATAACTAACACAATAATTTTAGATGTAGTAATATGCTGGACCATCATATATACCTCTTATTTTAGGGATACAAAGCAAGCACATAAATAATGTTGGAAATGTAGATAACATTTTAATTCTATATTTTATTATGAGGCAAAGATCACAAATAACTAATGATGCATAAAACGATACTAACAGCAGGCTACTCATCGCACTTCTAAATATACTCAATAAAATATTTATAACAGAAAAGTCTGATCGTAAGAACAACTTACAGTCGTGCTTAATGAAGAACATGAAGTTGTGCAGACTCGATGCAGTGCAGATCGTAGACGTTGCAGTCGCACAGATGCGCTGTCCAGAAACCTTATTGCTGCCCCGTGCAGGTTAACTCTGCGATAATGGTTCGGAGATACCGCTCACCCTCCTTCCCGATGCACGCTGAGAAGGAACGGCTTGATTCAAAACAACACAACCCTCCAGCACAAGAGGATAGAGAGGAAGAAGCAGAATAATTAGAATGGAAAAGATCTCTATTGGTCTGGACCTCTCGAAAACCTTTTAAGGGTTGAGTCAATTACTCTCTAGTAACTGCTCAATAAAGCACACATTAGAACACTGGTAGCTGCTAATTAAAAAAATTAATTACCTAAAAAAACTAATTAATGGTAATTAAGCAGAATTTACCATATCCTGATTACATGTTGGTCTTCAGCTTTGACCACTGGTCTACAACTTTTGACCACGTTCTTTAAGGGATGTCCAAAGGGATCTCCCGAAGAGATCCAAGAGAAACCTCCAAAGAAGGAGGTCTCCCATGACCACCCAAGACCAGGAGGTCTTTCAGAACCACCCGGAGGTCTTCCACGACCACCCAGGAAGTCTTCTAGAACCACCCCGAAAGACCACCCAGAAGGCCTTCTAGAACCACCCTAGAAGACCACCCGAAGGTCTTCCAAAAATCTCCACGGGAGGTCCAAGAGGACGTCCTGAAGGTCTACAAGAAATCTACACAGGAGGTCCTAGAGGACATCCTGGAGGTCTAAGGAATACTCTCACTAGTCTTATGGACCACTTGACTAAAGTGTTCTGACCACACTGGTCTTATGGACCACTTGATTGAGAGAGAGAAATGCACTGTCAGCAAAAGAGACTAAACCATGCATGCTTCGGAATTTTAGGAATGAACGAGCCTTTACAAATAAAGGCCCGATTCTAACAAATAACTCTCTCGATAGGTATGGTCTACAACAATTATTATCATAGACAATGGTTCCTTTTGTACCTCTTTTGCAATCCTTATCTGTAGATCATACGTTGTGCTTTCGAGCCTTTCGCTAGCAAGGCTGGAAGATTTATTTGCATAGTCAAAGCATTCCATATAAAATCAATCAATCACTGATATGTTGGTCTCAGTGATTCAATGAAAAGCCAAAACCTGCAAACCAAGTACGCTCACTTCTATCGTCACTAGTCAATGGTAGCACATGCCACAAAGCTATCACCGAAATAACTCTCTCAATAGGTATATTGTACAACAATTATTAACATAGACAATGGCTGTTACATATTTTGAGTAAATGAAAGTATCCTTAGCTAAGCAAGTAACTAACTCTGTAATTATGACCACTTATAGGAAACAATCATGCAAGCATATAAATTTGGCGCTCGAAACGAATAGGAACCTACTCTTCTTTAGTCGATGAATCAACTAACTTCAACTGTTGGCTCTTTCTTGCCTGTATAAAGTATACGCGAGCATTGCCAACTACCGCATCACCCTGAGCATCAATACTATCTGCCTCTATAAGTAAACTGCATCATTCAAGAAGAAACAGAAAATGGAGAAAAATTAGCAAAGCAAGAGAACAATACTATCTATCAAAAATAGGGCAAAAGATCAAGCTTCTGTCACAGCAGGAACAACCCCATGCTAAATACTGGCTTGAGTGCAAGCGGAGCGACAAACGCGTCATCGGCTTGAGCAGGAGCAGTAGCATCACCTAAGGCGGGGGCAGAGGCAAGAAGGGGAGGAGGGGCGATGCAGTGAAAGGGAGGAGGGGGTGGGAAGCGTGGAAGGCGGGGAGGAGGGAGCGGTGGCGTTGGCCACAGCGAGGAAGGAGACGGGTATGAAGGGAGCGTGGAGGCCGTGGGAGGGGGAGCTGGTTCGCAGGGAAGGCAGAGTCAGCTGCGCGAAGAAGGGAGCACACATCAACAAGGCAGAAGATTTAAAAGCGCATTGGAAGAGCAAGCAAGCAGAGGAGGAGACCAAGAGGCAGGGGTTGGAAGAGGAGGAGCGGCGGCGAGTGAGCGAGGCAAGGGGCGTGGGAGCAAGACCAAGGGACAACGCTGATGCGACAGCTGGGGAGGGAGACCGAGGAGGCGGGAGGGAGTGGCGGTGGCGGGGGAGGAAGGCCAAGGGGGCGACAGGGAAGGAAGAGGGAAGGACTGACAGCACAGGCGTAGAAGGACGGCACTAGCGAAGAAGGGCGACTGAGGAGATGGAGGGGAGAAGAGGCTGAGGGGCAGGAGACGGAGGGGAAACAGCGAGGGGAGAAGCTACGACGTGGGACGGAGCGAGTGAGCGAGGAGCTACGAGGAGAGAGACGGGCGAGCGCAACATTAGGGCTAAAGGAGGATCGTGGACCGTTCGATGAGCATCGGCGTCCGTCCGAAGGTCCCACCCACTCCGCGCTATCTGGGGCGTTCGCCGAGCGATTCGACATCCCGGCTTTTTCAAGTGACATAGAGGGCACGGCTAGGAGCCCTTTCGTCCAAGAATTAAGAGTAGTAATGCAAAGAGTGTAGTATCGTGAAATGATATATTGAAGATATATGACTTGATAGTTTAGCCAACATATATGTAAGTGGATGTTTGGTTTGAAGACAAATATGCATTACTAAGTCTTACCAAAATCTAGCATTGTCAAAATTTAATCACCTAATTAACTGCCAATGTTTTTACCAAAGATTGACAAGAAAATAAAATAGAGAGCTAAATAAGAAAATAATCTTGCCAAAGTATAGTAGCAAACCAAATACCTATCAAATTCGATCAACACTACTAAATTTTGATAAGACAAGCATTGGCAGCCATTGAAAGAAACCAAGCAGCCTGATTTAGCAAAATTTCCTCTTAGTGTACTGCTCAACGAACCATACGGCATTATGTGCATTTCCTTCTATTAGCCACAAACCTTGTCCTGGCTTTGCTGGAGTCTGGAGATGATTTGAACTCCGCATCTGCTATGGTAGAATAACTTTTTTATTATTAATTAACCTATTTTTAATTTATTTTTATTATTAACCTTTCGCCGACTTTATTTCTAATTCTAATCATTTTGACAACGCCATTATTCATAACGTGATTGTTTGATCATATTTAGCTAGACTTACTCCAGATGGTGGAGTGACAAAAAATCGGATTTGAAAATAAAATTAACGAGAGGTTAGTAATAAAAAATAATTAATTAATAAATATGTTAATTAATAGAAAAAGTTCCCACTCTTGCCGTTGGCACTTCAACCTTCACCAAGAAGTTTATCAGAATCAATGTTAGTCGAGGAGCAAACTACAGTAAGAAGGCTAGTTCCAGGTTAACGCGTCGTAATGTAGGAGTAATCTAAACATCGGTTAAGTTCAACTCTGCAGGAAAGCATGAAGGGTTCTGATCCAATTGCTCAAATTAATTTGTTCTTTAGCATCGATGTGATTTAGTTCAGTACATTGAAAAAAGTTTATCAAACGACCTGTGTTTCATAGATTGAGGTGCAAACTGAACCAACCATCCCAACTCTGCTCCGCTGAAGAAAGCAAACCAATTGACAAAGAGAACTAACCAGAGAGAACACATACAAGAAGGGGGTGATTTACGCGGTGAATGTCTCCAGAACCCCTCCACAAGATCACAGAAAACCTCACTCGCGGACGACGTTTTGGAATCAACCATCCCTCTCGCAAACGAAGAAATTGCCACAAAACACGGCACAGTTTTGGGACAGAGTGCGTTTGCTTTGCTTCCACAGTTCATCTTTCAGAAAGAGAAATCTTCGACAGAGATAAGGCATGTGCCAGCTGAAAGGGCCCAGAAAATCACCGAGGGGTCAGATCCAGGTGAGTTTAAGCTGACTTGGGTCTTAAATCTTGCAAGATGGCTGGAATATTGCCGATTGCCTGGACCGGGCTTGCGAATTTCTAGATCCAGACAAGAAGCTGATCTTGCAACCCGTACACAAATATCCAAACCACCAATAGAAGAAAACGCAAACAAGAACAAATCACCAAATCAACAAGAAAAGAACACGCAAGCAAGAAGACGAAGCATACATGAAGAGCAAAGAAAAGTGAGAGAAGGAAGCAGAGGAGAAGGGTTCAGGCTATAGCCGCAATGAATCTATACAGAGGCGGCGTGGCGATGCTTCTAGGCGGTCGAACAGGTGCACATACATATAGTCAAAGGGATCCCTGATTAGGGTTTTGGTGAGTCGTATTGGGCTGGCCAAATTAAAGCGGCTGGGCTAAAAAATTTCCGATCCGTAACATTGGGCGCAGCCCAACAAGCTTCTTGATTTTTTTTTTCTTTCCTTTGTGTGGCAAATGATACGGGAGTCTTCCAAGCAAGAGGAAAAACAGCCACTGAAATGTGACTGGACCGTAAGGCGAGACTTTGGAAAAAGCACGGAACATATTTTTATCTTTACTATTAAAAAAAAAAGATTTAAGTCTATCATCCATCTCTCAACCTCATGAGTTGGTAGCATCATTTTATGTATAAATATGTACGAATTTTGTATGCAAGAATAATTACCTTATGTATATTAGTTTTTCAAGTATATATATATATATATATATGAGACCCGTTGCGTTGCAATGGAAGCCTAAATAATAATCTGTGGAAGCCTTTCAAAGTTTATTGATCCACCGGCTCGCAGGCGCTGAACTCGAGGCATTTGAGCCTGAAGAACGGCCACCGGCACCTGGCACTCCGGGTAGCCGCCGCCGGCCGGCCCGGTTGCTGGCTGGGCCACCGCGATGTCCGACAGGCCGCAGACGTGGGGAGATCTAGTTACACCAAACAAAGCCCTAGCCTGCCCACCTAAAAAAAAGCCCAGCCAAGATACGGCCCAACCCTGCAATCAGCAAAACCCTAAAATACCCCTACCCAACGGCATCCTCTTCCCCAAAATCCGACCGTTGCGCTCCCCTCCCCCACCTAACCTTTGCCTTCCTCTTCTTTCCCCCTCTCGTCTCGCGCAAACCCAAGTTCTTTTTTCCCCCAATCCATCCGTGCGTTCGTCCGCCAAGAGCACAACTCACACAAGGAACCAAGAGAAAATAGCCTCTCGTTTCGCCTCCGAATCGAGCTCTCAGCTCTCCGTCTCCGCCGCCGCCGCCGACGACCACGCCCTCCTCCCGCTGCGAGCTCTCCTCTTTCTCTTCCGACCACTGGACCGGAGTTGAGGTGTCTTGGATTGAGGTGAAGCCTAAGCCTTGGCTTTCTTGGATTGGTTTCACGTTGCCTTAATCTTTTCCTCGGGGATACTTTGCCCTAATTTGCTCCGAACGTTCTCCTCTTTGCTTTGAGCAACTAAAACCAAACCCTAGCCTTTGTCTTTCTGCGATATTCCGTTCAATTCGTGTAAATGCGTCTGTTATTGGAGTACTCCGGTTAAGGATTTGTCTGAATTACACCCATATGGTTCGGTTCTTCTCCTTGTTCCGCGCGCGCGCAGCATCTTAGTAGGTTCATGTGACCCCTCATAGCCATACTCTAGGTGCATCCGTGTGTATATTCTAATCTGTGTTAGGAACGTGAATTAAAATATTTCTGAACTTTTGTTGCAAATTTGTTAGCGGAATGGATGTTCATGTAAAATCCCAGTGAAATCTTGGTTGCCTACAAAAGAAAAAAAACAATGTGGGTGTCTTGATATTTTTATTCTGGAAGGCTACAATCTAGGGAAGCCATTGTTATTGTTTCTGTCTTCTGATGATTTCCCCTTTGGTTGAACATTTCAACACCATTTCAGGATTTCAAGGTAGATGAAGAAAGCTTTCTCTTCTGCCATGGCTTTCCCAACTCCAGCAGCTGTTTTTCTTGATGAGAACCTGCCGATCCATAGAGGTGAGGCAGCTTTTGCTCAAACTAATTCGCTATGAAGAAGTTTCCTGTAGTAAACGACCGGCATGTGTGGTCCTTGTGCAGGCAAGAGGGCTGATGTGCTGAAGGCCAAGCCACTGAAGCCATCAGCAAAGCCTGGACTTCAAGAGCGGAAGGCCCTGCGGGATGTGTCCAACACCAGCAAGCCCCCAGTGCCTAACATTTCTAAAGGCACCACCTTGAAGGAGAGGTCCACCCTGAAAGAGAGGTCTGCTCTGCGCAGCCATGAAGCAACCAAGAACCCAGTGAAGAAGACTGTAATCTTTACTGATGAGGAGACCACAAAATGTCATGAATGGGCTAAGGATGGGGTGGAGGGCACCCACTTCACAGGGAATGATGCTCAGAAGTTGGACAAGGACAGGCAAGACAAACGTAAGAATTTGTGTCTTGTAGTGCTTTCATTTGCTAGTTCAATATGTGTCCGGACCTTTCCACTAGTTACATGTGAGTAATTATGGCAACTATGCAGGCGTCAAGAAGAAAGTGGAGAAAATAATGTCAGCCTTGCATAGCTGGTCAGATGTGGTATTTGAACCTGTGGTGTTTCCAGCTAAGGTATGCCCCCCCCCCCCCAAGAGCACTGTATTTTAAAGTTCTGCAGGTTGTTTGTAAGTTCCAAATATTTCTTCAGGGATTTGGACAATCCATGAAATACGTTTTGAAGTATCAATGTGTATGTTTCTATAACCATGCAAACTAAACTTGTTATTCTTAACTAGGAAAAGTGTGCTTATCCTAGTATGTCCTTGCCATTTGGTTGCTTAGCTCTCTCTGACAACTGATAAGTGATTACATATGGTGATTAGAAAGCTGGAGTTCTTGGGTAAAATCATTTTATCACCTAGCTTTCCAGCATCAACTTAGTGCGCTATTTAACATTTGGCATGCGTACCTATAAGCATGGAAGAGAGAGAAACTTACCTGAAATTATTTCATTCGTTCTGTTAGCTAAAGTCAGCAGAGAAGTCGATTAGAGGAGCTTGATGATGCTTTCATACCACTTGCATGGAGGAATTATATCATGTCTTCTATCACAGAAGAATTTTAGCTTTATTAATTAACAAACTTGTTCTTTTCATCTGCAGGAATAGTTAAAAAGTAATATTTTGACACTTTGAACTAGATATACTTATGAGACCTTGCTCTCTTTTTTTTTTGGAGACGGAGATGGTACTTTGAATGCCTAATTGGGTTCTTTCCCTGCAACATTTGCATGTTAAGAAGCATATTGTGACTGTAGAGCGTTCTCTGAATAATATACCATTTTCTGGATACTGGAATATTCCCTTTTGCTGAATAACTACATGATTCCGTATATGTCACTCATTGTGAGGCTAACATGTGAGTCCTGGACCCACATGTTAGTAAGACATTAGTGATAAGGAAACACCCACACTTCAAAAGACCAAACGTGTCTTGCTCCATGTCAACAACATTTCTGTCTACTTCTCTTTTCTCTTCTTCTAATGAATTATAATACCTCATAAGCATGGAAGGGAAACTTACCTATCATTCCAGTATTCTCACTGGTTCTGTTGTCTAAAGTTGGTAGAGCATTAAATTAGAAGATTTTATGTATTAGAAAAATCCTTTCAATACCTCCCTCCCGCATTGAGGGAATGTATCATGTCTCCCGCCACAAATGAATATTTATTGTTATTGGTTAACTGGCATGTTGTTATACGCAGAATAGTCTCAGTCGGTGCATGGTACTAATGGTCTTCCCTTTTGCTAGTTTTGTATCAAAGGAAACCGTTTATTCATTTATATTGCTTTGCAAGCTATTGCTGCCTTGTCCTATTGTAGTATGTTGTGCTTAGAGCTAATAGCATTTACGGAGCATAAAGAAAAACACAAATGACTTAATGAATTTGTCGTTTGATTTCACCCTAGCTACAGTTGATATCTGTGTCCCCCTGTCACGTGCCTCGGGTAAGGAATGTATATGGTATGAGTGGGAGGTGGAAGGTTTAGGCCTGGGAGCCGTGGTGGAGGGAGAGGGGTGGCGCATGGCAAGAGGGAGGCGGCGTGCGCGCCTGGAGGCTGGGAGGAGCAAGGGAGAAGGAGATTAGGGATACTAATCTGCTTGCTTTATTTCATCCTCTCCTCTCCTTTAAATAGAGTCTTTACAAATAAAGAGATCGGAAGGATCTCAATCTAATCGTTCCAAACAATCTAATCTGCTTGCTTTATTTCATCCTCTCCTCTCCTTTAAATAGAGTCTTTACAAATAAAGAGATCGGAAGGATCTCAATCTAATCGTTCCAAACAATCTGATCTTAAGGATCTTTTCTAACTTGCAAGCAAAGAAAAGAGGGTGTGGGCATGGCAAGAGGGAAGCGGCGTGCGCGCCTGGAGGCTAGGAGGAGCAAGGGGAGAAGGAGATTAGGGATACTAATCTGCTTGCTTTATTTCATCCTCTCCTCGCCTTTAAAGTCTTTACAAATAAAGAGATCGGAAGGATCTCAATCTAATCTTTCCAAACAATCTTATCTTAAGTATCTTTTCTAACTTGCAAGCAAAGAAAAGAGGGTGTGGGCCCTAGGCCGCCGCCGGCCAGGCTGGGCCCTAGGCTGCCACCGGCCGGGCTGTGCCCTTGTGGCGTCGGTGGTAGACCAGGCCCCACATGATGCCCTTGTTTTGCCAAAAAGTTTACAAATAAACCGAGGGAGAAAACCTAGTTCAGTGTACTTGTAGAGTTGTAGTTGATGACATCTATAAAATGGTCTGTAACTGTTAAATTTATGTCATGCATTAGTATTCTAATTTGTTCTTGTCATACATGGCTCCATTTATGTATTGTCCATGTCATTCACTCGCAGTCTAAAAGCAAACAGAATACTCCATGCGATAGCATTTCTCGCTTTTCCTTTCCCTTTTTTTCGATGAAATATAATTACATTTTTGCTTCTTTATCATTCAGGAGGTTGCAATGTTTTTCGAAGAAGTGAAGGAGCTGGAGCTGGAACATGAGGTTCTTCCAGATTTCAATAGGCGTCGTCTCTCTAGCTCAGGTGAGATCTCTCTCAGAAATATGTGTCGTACATTTTGTTCTATTTGCTGTGCTCCCAATCCTCCAACAACTGTTTCATTATCTGGCATGTAATTGTGTGTAATTTGCATGCAGGTGATAATGCAAAGCTGGCTGAAGATTCTTTGACCGAAGTTGAGCATGATCAGTACCCATTTCTGGAGAACATGCCTTTTGACTTTCAGCTGAGGGATGAATCACCGTTCCTGGAGATTGGAGTGAATTAAAGAAGCTTTCTGTCCACTGAAACTGAAAGCTCTGCTGCTGCTGCTGTCTCAGGAGATGTTCTTCTCCAGTTCTGTTGTGATGTATGTGAATGATGTCGGATTTTCACACCTGAGAGTACCTTTTGTAGTGGAAGCGAACATCGCTTTCTGTTTGTTATGTTTGCCGAGACACTTCGCAGTGCTGTGTAAATGATGGGATTGTGTTAAGACTTGTTATCATTTCCTCTGTTTTATGATGGATGATGTGAATGATCTCAGCATTTAGCTTGGTCGTAGACAAAGCGACAACCCCCTTGCAAAGCATACAATGAAACAAGAAAGGTTGCTACGTGAATATATGCTAAATGATTTGGGTAGTTAATGTGAACCGTGTAACTGTTGGGCCTACATGTCAGTGGATGTTAACTTACAAACTTGAGAATACCTTAGCAATGTATGGAGTACAAATTTTTTTTATTTTATCTCAGGACTGCCAGGTAGACGACGTGTACTGAATACTCCATGAAGCTAGAAATTTTTTTTATTAATTAACCCTTTATAAATTTTTATTTTAAAGTTAACCTCCGACACATTTTATTTCCAATTCTGGCCCTTTTGGTCACGCCACCACCCGTGACGTGACCAAACAACGCTGTCACGCCGCCCATATCTCTTGTCACGCCACCACCTATGGCGTGATGTTGACATGATACAATTCAAGTCTCTTAGGATTCGGAAAATTTTCTCGCATCTCGACATAACTAGTATACTCTTTTTCTTAGTGGTTTGTGGATTTGATGCTCGTGGCTTGTCATAGTTGGCATGCCGTGATGCCGTCGAAGTTTAGGTTCCACACTTGGGACTATTTCTAGCACAATAATATATTTTCAGCCACTCAGCACGTAAGGGGGAATCAGACCTGGCCAAATGGGCACCCTACCAAGACAGTGAGGTCGGCTAGACACGGTCCATTCCGGCCCGTGTAATCGCTAAATCTTGCAGGTTGGGCCGCCCATAGGCAGGGTGGCGGTCCAGGCACAGCCCGACGGGCATTCAGAAATGTTGCGTCTTGCGTCTTGCCCAAGACGAGTCCGTTTGGTCTGTCGGGCGAGATGTAACTGCTTGGCCCATCGTAACAAAAAAACAAAAAAATCCAGAAAAATTAGAAAAATGTGTAGAATTCAGAAGTAGACATGAAAATTTAAAAAATTGAGACAATCATATTGAAAATGTAATAAAGAGCTTTATTGATGTTCAACTGGCTGCCTTGTTAAAACCTTTGCCAAGTAAAAACTCAAAATGAGAAAACCTTGGCAAAGGAAAAAGAGTACAGCCTATAGCTCTACAATTCTACATACATGATACATCTTTGTTCTATGTGTCGGTGTCATTGTCTAAGTACAGATTTTCGAACACCTCTGACAATTCTGGATTTTCCACAGAGTGTTGTGTTCGTGAATCAGCTTGTTCCCAATCCTTCACAGTTAGAAGAATCTCTACCATCTCACTTGTGAGACTTGTTCTTGTCTCCTCTAATATCAAGTTCTTGTCTCCTCTAATATCCTTCTAGAAAGACTGAAAGCAGACTCAGAGGAAACCGTAGAGACAGGAACAGTTAACACATCACGTGCAAGTATGGATAGCACGGGATATGTTAACTTATAGGCTTGCCACCATTGCAAGATGTCGAAACCTTCTGAGGTGAAATCCACCGTATCGATGTCCAGATAGGTGGATAGTTCCCCGCTCCTTGTGGGTCTTGGAAAGGTGCATCAAAAGCGTAAGAAGAAGAAGACGAAGACCTGGACCTGGATGAAGAGACACCGAAGATCGTGCCCCACATACTTGTCTTCCCACTCGAGGTGGGGGTTACTGGAGGTCGTTGTGAGCGGACTCCTGGGAACTTATTATCATACCTTTGGTAAACCTCGTATAACCGAGAACGAACTTCTGCAAAATAGTTAGTATAGTCTAGTCCCGTAGCATCACTAAGAAGATCAAGTACAGTACCAAATGCACCAATTTTAGCCCTAGGATCTAAAACAAATGCAAATGCATATAGGTAAGGGATTTCTCTCTAATATTTAAGGTATTTAGATTTCATGGAAACAACAAATTTCACGTAAAACTAAGTCATTTTCATGCATTTTCAATTGAGTAGCAATCAGAAAATAGTATGCACAATGATAGGAGATGTTGGATAGTAGACAAATGGACAAAGCAACAGCTTGCCTCGTAAAAATTTCTAAAATGACAAGACCTTCTCAAAGAACGAACCAATGTTGCTCGCTTAATAGCAAAGTACCGCCAATGCTAGGATAGTGTGTTTGAATAAAAATGTAAAAAATGCTCTTATATGGTAAAAGATGCTTAAGCATGAGGTAAGTAGAGTTCCACCTTACCTCCATGTCCAAACCGAACTTTCTTGGACGTACACCCATCGCCCTGCAGAAGTTCTTATATTGTGCTATTCTTACGTTAGAATTGTTCAAGAAAGAAATCGCATCGCGAAAAGCTCTAATATACGGACTCAACCTCTTCAGACCACATTTGACTATAAGGTTGATAATATGACAAGCGCATCGTTGATGTAGCAAAACGAATCCAAGATATGTACTCAACACTAGAGTAAGAATGTCCATGGCCCTAGAGTTTGAAGCGGCGTTGTCTAAGGTGATTGCGAATATTTTGTCTGTAATACCAAAGTCTTCCACGACTTTGAGAATACAGTTCGCAATATTCTCCCCCATGTGTGCTACATCAATTAATTTCAAACCTATAATCCTTTTCTCCATTACCCAGTCGTTATTAACATAATGCGCAACTACACTAAGATAATCCTCCCTAGCCCGACCACTCCATATGTCCGAGGTCAAGGCCACCAAAAATGTGCACGTACTAAATAGTTCCTTTATTTTATTATGACGTTCATTATAGTATTTCACTAGATCTCTTGTTGTTGTCTGTCTAGAAACGGAAGAAAATCTAGGATTATGCGCAGTCCTAATGTAATTTTGGAAAGAAGCAGACTCGCCAAAGCCTAACGGTAAATCCTCAGAAGCAATTAAACGACAGAGAGATTGGCGGGCTACCTGAGGATCGTAGTCCCAGCTAGATACCGTACCGTCGGGGTTGTATTGCAGCTGCGTCTGCCTCATCGCCAATCCTTGCTTGGTTCGACACCTTGTAGCATGTCTAAGCAAGTGCCCCGTTCCACCTGTAGACTTTGCAGACAATTCATGGCGACAAATTTTACAAATAGCATATGGTACCTCATTTCCATTGCGTTGCTTCGGGTTGTCCTGTCGAAATTCTCCCACACTCCCGATGTAGACGGCCTCGACCTCTTTGCTCCGGTTGCCGTTGAGCCTGATGTTGATGTCGAGCCTGATGACGGAACTCCAGCAGCTTGCTCCTCCGGTGAAACCTCCGGTTCGTTTGAGGCAGCCGCAGCCGCCTCCATAGACGCAATTTCATTCGATGAAAGTCCGAACTCACTAAGAGCAAAGCTATCGTAAGGACTGTCCATAACGAAAACTACAAAATCGAAACTAACATTATTACTACTTTAATCTTAGCATAACAATAATTGACAATAAAAGTATTACAAAAATAGTATTGTACCTCTTTTCACGACTTGTTTAATTTAAAATTGAAATTTCCAAATTTTGGCACAAATTTTTTAATTTTGCCAAATTAGCTCAACACGGATTTGAATTTGCACAACACAATTTCAAAGAGAGAATAGAGAATGAAGGGTGCTGAATGAGGGGGTATGGTGCCTATTTATAGAAAAAATTTCGAATTTTTTTCAATTTTTTTGCTATTTTTTAAGCCCACAACGGTCAAAAAATCCACAAAAAATCGCACAATCTGGTTGAATTTTGGTCGTCTTGTCGGCACGACCCACTCAAGACGACACGGCCCGCCGCTCTTCCCTTTTCTTCTCCCCCCTCGCCTCAAGCCAAGAACCTCGCCGACCTCACCACCACCACCTTCTTGCCTCCCGCACACACCCACGGCCACCACCTCTTGCCTCCCCACGCGACCCACCGCCTCCTCCTCCTCATGACGCGACCCGTCGCCTCGGAGGCTCCCTCATGACCCCCGCCTCCTTCCCACGACGCTGACCCCATGGCCACCGCTTTGAGGCTCCCACGGCCCCGCCGATGAGCCCGCCACCTCACCTCCAGAGGCCTCCCCATGACCCCGCCGAGGAGCCCGCCACTGAGCCTCCCCACGACCCGCCACTGGCGACGACGACTCCGCCAGAGCCTCGCCGACCTCACCATGACGACGACCCCACCACCTGCTGCCTCTCTCGCTTCTCTCCTCCTCATATGCGTCATACACACACAGCCTGCAGCCATGACGCCTCCTCCTCCCCTCCACTCCGGCCCGGCGTGAAGCAGAAGACTCTTGACGGCGACGCCATGACGCCTCCTCCTCCGCTCCGGTGGATCACAGAAGACTGCAGGCGCTCGCCTCCTTTTCAAGCGACGCGCCGCCGCCTCCTCAATGCCTGCAACCATGCCTTGCAGCCGATGCCGTCACATTGCGTGCTTGCCGGCCGCCCACCGTCTTTAGGTGACGCCCAGCACGGCCGGGTGTCGTGTCGAGCCGACACGGCCCATGAACAGTACAGGCCGTGCCATGTTTTGGCCGGACCTACAGTGTCATACTTCGTGCCGGCTCGATAGGTCCGGCCCATTTGGCCAGCTCTAGGGGAATTGAGAATCTAATATAAAAAGCTCACGGCGTGATAGGGCCGCTACGTTGACCAGAGTTACCGAGTGAGACAATACGCAACAACCACTGCACCATCTTTTATCTTTATATTATCATCACAATATAGTATTTTTATATTTAAAAAATCGATTGCACAATGGAATCCATTGATCACCAAAATATTATTATAAAAACGATATTTGCCAATAAAATGGACCCTTCTCTGTGGTCAAAGTCCCGCCGCCCCGCTGCCCCCGCGCCGAACCGAACCGAGCAGATCAACAGACACCACGCGGAGGGAACACGCCAATGGGGACGTCGGAGGCTAAGGGCAGCAGCAACCCCACGTCCGGGGCCGGGGCCGCCGCCGCCGCGGTGGGCTTGCTCCGGTCGCAGATACCCTTCCAGTCCGACGGCGAGCTGCTCCTCCCGGCGCGCGCGGCCGCCGCCGTGGGGCTCGTCCTCGTCGACTTCTGCAACGGCTTCTGCACCGTCGGCGCCGGGAACCTCGTGAGCCTTTTTCTTCCTCGCGCTCGCTCCTTCGGGGTTCTCGCGGGCTTTCCCCTCGTCGGTTCCATCCATTCATTGCGGTTGTTATTCTGGTTTGTTTCTCGGAACGAATTGTTCCGGCAACCATCTATTTCGGCGTATCATTCCGGAGTAATATGTAATTTCTCTCTCTATATCTATATATAAGAGTATATTGCCTAATAAATTTTAAAGCTCAAAAAATAGCTAAAGGTTAGTTAGGCCGGCCCAACTAGCCAAGCCTCAACGACCCAAAGTCCCAAACTCCCTGGCTCCTACCTCCTATGCTCTTCTGCAGGAAAGCAGCGCCGCCACGACACAGATGGAATTATCCAACTCACACAAGCATAGAAAACGGAGGGGAGAAGGGAGGGCAAGCTGTTGTGGGGACTGGGGACGCTGATGACCGCCGCGAGGGCTGCCCCTCGCCAAGGCCGTTGTCCGCTCCTCATGCTGTTGCTCCGTTTCTCGTCTGATTCCCAATCTTCGTGTGGTCAGATCTGAGATCTCCGTCCTTGGGTCGCATGAGAAGATGGATTGTGCCGCAGTCGCCGTTTGCTTGCGGCTGAGATCTCTTGATTTATTTGGGTTTCTTGATCTCCTTTTTTTTCTTCTCAGATCTAAGCATTTTGCTTGATTTTTTGACTTTGGGCTGGATTGGGATTTGGGAAGCTTGTATTTTAGCAGATACTGGAATCGATGGTATGCTCAATTCCGGCTGGTATGGACCGAAATGACCGGTATTGGCTGGTATGGAACACATCCTCCTTTGTGCCGGTTGGTGTGGCGGAATGGGGCATTCCGGCCGGTACCGGAATATAATTAATAAGTTTGGTCTATCGGCTTCGGTCCTTGGTGTTAGGATCGCTCGGTTCCATGGGAAGGAAGAGTTCACTGTATCATTGGCGAATCTAGTATGAAAAAGGAGAGTAGGCTTAAAGTCTTAAATAACTAAGTAAATTTGTAACAAATATAGTCTTATATTCTTGTACAATTAAATTCATATATGAATAAAAACAAAGCAAAAAAAGAGAAATACAATGATAGTATCTCGCTAATGGAAATTGTATTCCCAAAATATGTAAATATAGTTCTAGTAGATAATAATCTCTATATTAAAATTAGAAAAATTAATGATATAATAATAAATTATACTTAAATAATCACCAACGTTGAAGAGGAGCACATAGTCATCACTGTGCCTAAAGTCAAGCTCAACCAGTCGTTCCCAAGCAGCCTCCCAGGTTCCAACTTTTAGGATAGGGACACGAGTGAACGAGCCACTGGAATACCCTCTTCCTCGGGTGTACCGCTGTGTCTTTGTTCTGTTCCTATCTTTAACTTTTCACTTGTTTTTTGTTTGCTCAACATAAGAATTCTTAATTCTGCAATTGTCCCTTTTTTTTTGTTCATATGCTGCCTTACTAGTAATTATCGTTTATCACTTCTGAGAAATGGTTTGTGATTTTCATTTGCAGGCTCCTGTTGCACCGAATAAACAGATAGAAAAGATGGTGGAGGAGGCTGCTAGGCTCGCAAAGCTGTTCTGTGAGAGAAACTGGCCAATATTTGCGTTTCTTGATAACCACTCTCCAGATAAGCCCGAACCACCATATCCACCTCATTGTATCATTGGTACCGGGGAGGAAAATTTCGTTCCAGGTTTGTGCTATAGTAAAACGACCCTTTATCATCTTAATCTTCTAGCAGCGTTTGCTCAGCTTTTATGCTCGATTATTTCCTACTATATTGAGATCTTCCATTATTGATGTACCCTGATAGTACGGGGGGAGATTAACAACAAAATATTGTTAACTGGTAGTATTTGACAAATGTGATTCTGCAATGTGCAGCTCTGGAGTGGTTGGAAAAGGAACCAAGTGTGACTATCAAGAGGAAGGGTTGTATCGATGGTTACCTCGGTTCAATAGAGAAGGATGGGTCAAGTGTTTTTGCTGATTGGATTGGAAAATATCAGATTAAAACTGTGAGTAATCCGTCCAATGCCATAAGTATTTCACAAATAAATCTGATTGTTTATGACTTGTGCATGGGCTCGATGCAGATCTTGGTGCTAGGAATATGCACAGATGTTTGTGTTTTGGATTTTGCAAGCTCATCTCTAGCTGCTAGAAATATTGGCCGAGTACCTCCATTAGAAGACGTCGTGATTTATTCAGAGGGTTGTGCGACGTATGACCTTCCTGTTGAGGTTGCTAGTAATATCAAGGGTGCTATGGCCCATCCACAGGTATTGAACCACTGAAGTCTGTGCATTTCAAATCATCGTCATATATTGAACAGAAATATGAACATTCAGCAAGGCTTTGTTTGGTAGGCTCATCCTTGGCAGGAACCATATAGATAGATCGGAAATTTGAACTAAAATTTCGGTTCATCCACCAGGGTGGAGTATAGTGGAGGCTAATATGGGCCATGACCACCCCCTGCATTTCTAGATTTCTTGAGAGTAAACAGTAAACACTTAGATACATATATTGCTTAGACCTTTAGATTACCACTTCTGGCCCTCTCAGCTTTTCAGCTTAAGCTCCACCACTGCCATCCACGTGGATGGGCCGGAATTGTGGCCCAAGCAAACAAGACCTAAATGATTAGCTGTTGTATTTTTGGAATATTTCTGGCACACATTTTTCGTAAAATGGGATGTGTTTTCTTTTTGAGAATACGCAGGAGAACTGCGCATATTTCCATTATAAGATAGAACAATATGTTGGACCGAAACAGGTGATTAGAGGGGGGTAAATAGGAACGCAATCTATTTTTCGTTTTGATCGGATTCAACACGTATTTTACTCCAATAGCTATGAGAGCTATGAAGATCAATGATTATGTACAGAGGAAGACTTGCTTTGAATCCTATCAACACCTTCAAAGCACAACAACAAAATACCCAAAGAAGTGCTGAAAAAACAGAAATCGGTACAACCGCAGGCAAATGGGCGGTACTACCAATGATCGGTACAACCGCAGGTATAAGGGCGGTTCTACTATTGATCGGTACAACCGCAGGTATAAGGGCGGTTCTACCAATAATCTTGGAACAGCCTGATGATGAAAACTAAAATTGGCATAACTTTTGATCCATTTGGCCAAACTCTACGAAATTTGAAACATATCTTCTCTAAGAGGTTAGGAACCTATTCCAATCAAATATTGAGTAGATTCATATGAAAGTTCCAGCCTTTTTCTATTTGAACGAAGATTGTTTCAAAAACCGAGTCAAGATCTAAAACTGATCTAGAAACTTACTCGTGGGTGATTGATGATCAAGATGATCCTAGATGTATTCCCACATGTCATAGCAAGCCAAATCTAGGCTAGAAACCAAAGAGAAACTCGAGGATCAAAGAAAGCCCCAAAAACATCAAATAGAGAACAAGAACACAAAGAGACTCATCTGTAAAGATTTGATTGGATTGATTTGAGATGAAAGATTGTTGTTTACAGCCACTCCACTAGGAGGACAAAGCTCACCACGTGAGCACACACTCAATCCAATCCCTAGAACCCTAGCTCTCCCATTTTCTCCACAAAACCCTAAAACCAAAATAGGGCACACACTGAATGGGGTTCATCACCCTTGTTGGACAGCACCCAACACTATTTATAGTGGAGGCTAGCATCTAAGGAATATTCCATTAGGGCACCCGTTAAGCCCAACTCACAAACGGGATAACACACGCACACATCTCAAAGCGTCGTATTCGTCTTCGATTGACCTAAACCGCTTCTTCATGCGCCAGCCCACTCCGCGGTTTAGCCAAAGGTCACCAAGGCGGTTTTTGGTGAAATTACCAAAATACCCCTTCTTAATCCTTCTCCAAAGACCGAGTCCAAACCTCGTGAAGCAATTCCATGCTTCGCCACGAGTTGGTTGATCAACGGCTGTCACCGTGTCAGCAAGTCTCTCCCGTCCGGATCCCACTGGAACCACCGAGGCACTTGCACCGACCCCGCCGCTGATCCAACCAACAGACCGAATCGCCTCGTCCGGTCATCCTTGTCCATTTGTGCCCCGCTTGAGTCTCTTGACTCACCCGCATCTCGATCGTTTCGACCTCAGCTCTCCAAGCTTAGTCCCGATCCTCCTCGCCGTTGACCGTCATCGACCTGCAAGCCACATGCACAGCAATAGACCAAGAAATCGTTTCCGGGAACAAGTTCTTCACAACTTAACCCACGTTAGCCAAAACATGCATCATGCAACACATATGCACTGATGAACATGAACTTGACCTATCCTAAATTCAATTCTCTAATTGAAACAACATTCAGCACACAAACGGTAATACCGCCATGTTATGGCTTCAGATTATCAAGATCTTGTAGTACCAAGACCCATAATCGCGGTCGTATCGCTTCGTGGAAAACCAAAACTCCTCAAAACATCCTCTCTGGAAAATCCATACTGCTCTTAAGCGGTCACATCGACATGCGGTAGTACCGCCATTCACTTCGCGGTTGTACCACTCTAGAGGAACACCAAAGTCACAGAGACACCTTCTCTGGAATTTTACAACTGCCATGCAAATTTCGGTATCACCGCATCGCGGTATTGCCGCCACTTTCTCTGCGGTACTACCGCTCTACTAAAACGCACAAAATCCTTAGAACCGAATGCCCTGCCATGTGGGCAGCTCAGATCAACGTGAACGTTCGGACCACTTGACTTGCGGTAGCACCGCTCCAAACTCGTGGTCATACCGCAATACGGTAACACCGTCTCCAACAAGCCGGTACTACCGATTCCCGAGGAAACCCAAATTCCAAAAACATGTCTTTGAGAATTTTTATACCGCCAACAAACTTGCGGTCGAACCGACCTACGGTAGTACCGTAGCTTTAACGCCGGTACTACCGATTTTACTGACACTTACTGAAAACTCCAGATTTCAACAAACCTTCAACACTATTGTCAATTGTCTTATCACCTAAGATCATGAGCATATCTCCATATCATCCACTCAATACAAAATGACCACTAAGCTTCCATGCCTCGACGGAGCCTAGCACCACAGTTCGCACCCAAGATTGCAGAGATTACTCGCAGGAAGGAACAAAACGGCCGCTACCTCAGGATGGTTATTAGCTATCATTTGTTTTGTCGTACCACATTTTAGACCATAGCCACATAGAGCTTTTTTTTCATATCAATAGTCAGCAATATTTATACCAACAAAAAGAGTAATATTGCGTCTACAATGGGAAGTACCCCACCTGTGCGGTTCTTGGAAACTTACGCCCTTCTGGAACACTGAACTTGTATCATTTATTGTATAAATATCTAGGCTTAGTTCAGTTATTTGTGTGTTTACCAAATAGTTGATCTATGGAATGGATACAAGTAATTCTGATTCCTTTGCTCTTTTGGAACCATAGGATATTAGTACATAGTAATTTTTTTAGATAATGAAAGAGAAAACATCTTCAGGTCTCTCCATGAAAAATGCACACAGCCTATTTTATTAGCAAGTTGAAAACGCCAAAGTAGCCAAACTGGTAAAAATGGCATGAAGCTTTACAAGAAAATGATAATTGAAATTTAAACTCAATCATTACAAATCCTGTGACTAAACCGCTACACATGAATATTTAAAATTTGTTTCGCTAGAACCTCCAGGCGATTGCTTCCGGCCAGCATTGACCCCTTCTGGGTCGATTTCTGCAAATTTGTCCAAGCCCTCAGCCAGTGCCCGGTCACAAAGATAGCTTGCAATGGATTAGTAACAATCTTTTTTATTAAAAACGGTATCATTCCGATTTAACCAGATAGATCAATATAAGACACTAGCTCTCACTAGAAGCTGTGACTTTAAAATTTTGGGAATACCGTTTAACCAATTTCCAAACATAGTAATTAGATATTCCATTTGATGCTGAACAACCTAATGAGTCAACTCACTCTTTTAATGTTGCAGGATCTTATGCATCATATAGGACTTTACATGGCCAAGGGAAGGGGTGCAAAGGTAGTTGACAGGGTTGTTCTCGAACCTTCAGAGTGACTAAGAGCACTTATCTAAGTTGGCATTCTTATCGGACGCTAGTGTTTTCTGTGTTGCTTCCTCTCATCCTTCCGATGTAATAATAAGATATTGCAGCTTTGTGCGTAGTTATGAGTAATTGTCTAATGTTAACAATATTACCGTGTAGTTTGTCTGTAAACACTAGAGTTGTTTTATTATTTGGCTGTGCATAATCTCTAACACTAGAGTCTGTAAACACTAGAGTTTGTCTCCCAAGATTATACATCATGCTCTATGCCAACCACGCATCAGTTCAATATGCACATTGCACACCGTGTTTTCTGAAGGCATCAGCAAGGATTGCGAAGCCCCATGATCTGCAGAATATTTATATCTGCTAGCCGCCGTGTGTTCGTATGTTGCAACGGATTTTAAATAAAACATAATATAAGTTATAAACTTAGAAAATCAATATACATAAGATAATTATCCCTACAAATGAAAGTTTCAAATATAATTTGTATCCAATTAACAAGCCACATATAATCTTATCAAAAACTACAAACACAGATAATCTAATTATCGTATCTTATACATGTGTGCACAAAAAGATTTCATCAACTCAAGAGGGGGTAGATAACAGACTTACCACTATAAGCAAGTCTTTCTTTTATAATAGTAAAAAGATCTAAACTATTATAGTGTACCAATGCTTGAATTTTGAATTTGGTTGACACCCAAACAACCACAACCGTTGATAGTTTGATACACTGAATCGAATGGTCAGAATTGCCCCCCCCCCCCCAAATGCACTCAAACGCTTGTGACTTTTTTTTTACCTTCTTAGTTGGTGTATATCGGTTGATCAAATAGATATGTGTCGGAATTCAAATATGCAAATCTGAACTCTCTATGTATAATACACTAGTCTAGGATCACGCTAGTACACACAGTGTCAACGTGAATGAATATCGTTCCACACTTATTAAGCCAGGCAAGGCTGAGCACTAAAATAAAGAAACGACAGCGGAACAGAAGCAACTCCAATGGAAACTTATCGATTTGCCATATACAACCGTCTAGGATCAAAGCCTAGCGATCAACCTTCTCGTGGAATTCATCCTCAAAAGCAAGTGAAGACTCATCCACTTTAGCTGAATGATGATTGCAGACATGACGGTGGTGACGGGGCGACACATGGGATGGGGGTGATGATGTGGCGGCAACGCGGTGTGGGGTTGACGCGGCGGCCAGGTGGCTAACATGACGACGACGTGGACGACGAGAACAGCGGCGGCACTCGTGTCCCCAAGGTCACCGGTGGTAGGACTACGGCGGCGGACACAGAGGGGTGCAGCGAGTAGCTGAGGTGGCGGCGAACTCAACAGTGGACGCGCAACGACCGGAGATGGACGGAGGAGACTGGCGACGAGGACGAAGCGGCGGCACAGATCTGGTTCGCGGCGCGACGGTGGCGCTCCGATGACGGCGAGGGTGGCGGCGGGAGACAGCGGGGCTCACCAAAACGGCGGTGGCTCTAACGACTAGGGAAAAGAGGCGGCGCGGCTAGGGGGGCGTGTTCCGGGGGTCCCTGGGGCTTTAAATAGCCCCAAGAGGTGTGCTTGGCCTGGATTCCAAGGTCAAGGCGGCGGCAGAGCATAGTCCCGAGCGGTGACAAAGAACGTCTTGGCGACAGAGGGTCGACAGTGTGCCTGACGCTGGTGGACACAAATTGACGCGACAACAAGCGATCACCGACAGTAGGGCTGGGTGCGGTGATGGCAACACGCAGCATGAGGTCGACAAAGGGCCTCAGACGCTGCGGACATAAATTGACAAGACACAAGTAGCTACATGTAAGGCCTCTGGAATGGGAGAGATAGAGAGAGGGTCATGACACAAAAATGGGCCAAGGGTGGGCTAAAGAAAGAGAAGAAAGGTGGGCCGAGAGTTGGATTTTGGACCGAAAACCTTCCAACGATTTTTCATCAATTTTCTATTTTAGAAATATAGAAAATCCAAAAGGCAATTTAAAAATAGCAAATGAACTCGGAAAATTCCCAGAAAATACTTCCAAGCACAAAGAACTCAAATAAAGTAATTTTGAAATTAATTGATGTTCAAATTAATCATATTAAATTATTTTGACTTAAAAAAGTCACATTTAAGCTTTATTAAATAAAAAAAATTGGTGAAATTTTCCAGAGGCTAAACTCCACAAAAAGATTTTTGAAACTCAAAAATTGGAAAGTTACAATATGGCTAAAGAGTTATAAACTATAAACCATGCGGCATAACTTATTGAAGAAAATAATTAAACAACGTTGTCTACTATTGCAATTTGATTTTTTTGGGTATGATATATTTTACACTAAGCCTTGATTAATTAGCTATAAATGCTCTCGGTATATATTTACAAGTGTGGATTTCGTGCTCAGGGGTCTCCGCGTCACCCTTATCTGTCTGTAGAAAGTTTGCTTTGAGATTCGGGGTAGACGTAGAACATAGACGGAGCGCTGTCTTGTAACTCTTGTTCTATCATTCATTAATTCAGTTGTATGCATGCGATTAAATATCCTCATTTGTGGCAAGGGTGTACTCCCCTCGTTCACAGTACGAAGTCATTTTGGAATACATTCAGTTAAACTCTGAAAACTTTGGCCTATCAGTATTTTAAAAAATATTTAGATTAGATATATAAAAATCATATGTTTAGATTCGTCTCGAAAAGTACTTTCATAATATTCTAATTTTATCAGGTTTTACTTATTATATTACAATAATAATTAGTTATCAAAATTGTATTTTGTGTCGATATCCAAAATAACTTGTTGTGAACGGAATGAGCAACGAAAATCACCGAGGATTGCATGGTGTGAGCGTTTGTATTTTATCATAAACAGTTAGGTAATACTTCGTCATAATCCGCAGGTTGTAGCTGAAATGTTAGTCAGGCTGGTCCTAATGCTCCACCTTGGCAAGTTTCTTAAGGCTGCCACATAGACAAAAGTCTGATGTGGCACTGTAATTAAGGAAGAGAGAGAGCAGACTGGTATCTTATTTAGATACCACTCATACACAGTATCCTATGTAGAAATACTAGTAAATACTCTATATCAAAGGCCTAGAATACCACACTCTAGGATACCATGCATTGGGAATGTGGTATCTAAATGCTTTTCATGCAATAAGAAACTGTAGTAAAAACCACCTATTGGGACCAGCCTTAGATATAATTTCGTAGTAAAAGGATTTTTTGTAAGACCGTTTAATAAAAGAAAGTTCTAAAACAGGTTATAGAGATGAGACGGGGCATGGTGAATGTTAAAATGTCTAAACCCTGGAGTAAAAAATGACAGCAGGTATATCGATCCTTGTGTAGATAACAAGATGAAAGAGCTAGTCAAAACTAGACCTGGGACTTTGGGCCGAGCCGGCATGGACCAAGTGGGATGTGGGCTAGAACTATGTTGTGCCGCCCAACGCAGCCCGCTGTGTCATGCCGACACAACCCACCTTGCCTCTGGCAATCCCAAGCATGGTCCACTGGCACGTCAGGCCATCGTTGTGCCATGTCGGCCTAGGCACGACCTGGTGGAGTGGATTAGAGGGAGCGAGGTGGTGAGCACGAGCACCTGGGTGGGGCCGTTGTCGCCATAGAGGAGCACCGTCATCATCGAGGGCCCCGCTGTGGCCACTGCCATCGTGGTGGCAGCTACTAAGGCAACATCGAATCATGCCGCCTCCGACCACGCGGGCGACAGATATGGCTGTTCCCGACCACACCGCCGCCACCCCACCACCTCCTGCCATGGTGACGTACGAGCTCGTGGTGGTCGTCTCGTCGCCAAGAGGCCACAAGTCCTCAAGCAACTGCATGCAGGTGCCACTTGACCATAACACGGACCCCATGCTTGCCACGCGAACCGCACCACCAACCCGCGGCCCCACGAGCAGGACCACAGGGAAGATGACCATCAATGGCAGCATGTTGTACCCGACGAGGCTGAAGCACCAGTACAGATTGAAGAATCTAGATCCGCAATTATAAGTTAATAGAGTATTTTGGTGATTAATAATAAATCTATACGTGAGACTAACACTTTTATTGTTATACCTATTGTTTAGTCTTATTTGGATAGAAAGATGAAATTCTTCGGAGGCATGTATTCGATATCGTATTCTTATATCTTGTTGCATTACTCAGACCAAAATATAGATTGAACTCCACTATGAGTTAAACATGAATATGTGCATTTAGTTTCATACTACATATTTGTATGCACACATTTAGGGATAGTCCACTCTATGTTTTGTGATTTCACTAGTATTGATCACATTCTTCCATCCACTTACATTAAGAATCTCTACTACGAAATATATCCTTGAGTATATAAAGTTTTTATAGTTGATATATATTCATGTTAATTCAATTTCAATCATTTGCAATTGGATTGTCATCAATCACCAAAAGAGGGAAGATTCAAGAATCTAGGCCCATCATTATGAGTTAATGGAGTATTTGGGTAATTAATGGCAATCGCCTTGTAGGCTAACATTTTCCATGAGTTAGTGAGATAGGTTAGAGATATGCTAAGCCACATCATGATGAAGGAAATTGATGGCTCAATGTATTGAAGATCATCAAATCAAGTGAGTGGCATCATGTGTTGATGCTCAAGTCAAAAACCTAATCTTGGAGAAGAGTAAATCATCATCCTAAAGCTCCAAGTGATTGCGCAAGGCAAAGATATGATTAGCATAGGCTAAGGATGTGTTCTTAGTCATTTTACCGATCTCGGTGTTTGGTGTAAAGACCGGATGGCTAGTATAGGTTGACGTACTATTAAGAGGGGTCTTGACTAATAGCTTAAGTTAGTCATGTGTTGATAGCTCTTAATGATTGCTCTAGCTCTCGTTAGTATGTTGCCAATATTTGCAAATGTGTTTTGCAAAGAGTTGAGGCTCATGCATAATCCTAGTAGAATGTGAATTTAGTTAGTGAATGTATTTTGCAAATGATTTATGTCCATGTACCATATTCCTTATGGCGTGATTCTAGATGTCAGCAAATGTGTTTTGTAACTTGTTGAGAATCTCGCCTTCAAATCTTGTTTGCATCACGTATCAATCGACAAATATGTTTTACGATTTGATTTGAAGCGAAGTGCAATCTATTTTTGAGCCTACTCAGTCAGACAGTCTGACCGGAGCCGTGTGGCGATCTAACCAGCCCTTGAAGTGGTTGACCAAGCTGAGTGCCGATCAAAACCCCCTGGCGGTCTGACCGGTGGGTAACCGGTCTGACTGCCATGTGTTGGTCGGTCTGACTGGTCCCACGGTCAGCCTCCCTAGTCATATTGATCATCTTAGTAAAACCGGTATGATCGCAAGTAAGTGCGGTAAGACCGTTTTCTATTTGGCGGTTCATTTTTTTTTCCAGAGAAGGTGTTTCTTTGGTTTTGCTTTGTTCCTCTGTTGAGTGGTCTGACCGCCCCTCTAGTGGTTTGATCGGCCCTTGTGAGGGTAGTCAATCTGGATGTGTATCCAACGGCTAGTTTTTATAGCCGTTGGAGCTAGGGCAGTTTGACCGGCCATTGGTTGGTGGTCAGGCTGGTTTTCCCTGTTTTTATGAAGTTTCTCCTCCAACGGCTAGTTTTCCTTGTGTGGATATAAATACCCCTTGTGGCCGGTTGTGTGGGTAGTTGCTAGTGCCATTTTCATTCCCTTGAGCAAAGAGCAAGCCCCCTCCTCTCCTTTGTGCATGTGTTGCACTTAGTGAGCTTAGAGAGCCAAATCCTAGTGTATGTGTTGCATTAGGTGTTGGATTGTGTATCCATTGAGCTTGGACACTTGATTTGTTCAAGTGAGCATCTCCGACTTGTTACTCTTGGTGTTTGCCGACACCTAGACGACTTAGAGGAGTTGAGCCGGTGATTTTCTCAAAGAAAGTTATGAGAAGACCCGGACGGTTATGAATGGCTTGGTGCTCGCTATCTCCGGAGTGGAGGAAGAGCAACCCCGAATGGATTCAAGGTGTAGGCTTAATTTGTGGAGCCAATCTAATTCGTTGGGCTTACCTCAACGTGGACTAGGGGAAACTGGCAAGTTTTCGATCACCATGGAAAAAAGTCAAGTGTTTTGTGGTTTGCTTTCTTGAGCTTTACTTTCATGCAATTTACATTTATAGAATTAAATTGCTTGCTTGTCTCCTTAGGATTGCATTCTTAGTCTTAGTCATAACTGGTTGGTGCACTTAGCCAAAACTAGTTGATTTAGGTTTTAATTGAGCAAAACCAAATTGATTTATAATTCCACATAAAACTTGGTTTTAGCCAAAAGAATTTTTAAAACCGCCTTTTCACCCCTCCCCCTCTAGTCGGCCTTCTCGATCTTACACAGGTTGCCATGGGGCCCCATGAGCTTCAACAGGATCAGGTTGAGGAAGACCGAGGTTCTCCACGCACATACTGACATACATAGACTAGTTGGCGTCAAGATTCTCTAGCTCGGCTATCGCTTCCGTGATCTTCGCATCCTCGAGCTGATGTTGTGTTTGTTCATCTGCGCTCTCCTAGTCTTTAAGTCATGTGAGTGCCTCAACCATCACAGGTGTGAGAGACGATCTCCTTGGCTCGATTATCCTTCCCACCGTACTAAAAGTGGCTTCGGATGAGACAGTCGACACTGGGACCACAAGTACATCTCATGCAAAATGTCACGACACGGGATAAATACGTTGGTGGTTCTTCCACCACAACAGGAGGTTGACATCATTGCCCTCCGCTGAAGAATCTAGACCTGCTATTATGAGTTAATAAAGTATTTTGGTTATTAATGACAAATCTATCTGTGAGACTAACACTTCTATTGTTAAACCTGTTGTTTAGTCTCAGTTGGATAAAATGGTGAAAATCATAAAGGTATGCATTCGACATCATATTCTTAAATCTTGTTGCATTCCTCGGATCCAAAATATAGGTTGAACTCCACTAAAAGTCAAACTTACATATGTGCATATGTTTTTATTATACATTCGTGTGTGCATACATTTAGGGAGAGTTCACTCTATGTTCTGTGGTTTCATTAGTATTGATCCATATTTCTTTATCCACATATATTAAGGATCTTTACTTTGAAACATATCAAATGAGTATACATAAACCTGTGTAGTTCATATATACTCATATGTCTTTATATTCAATTATTCGTAATTGTTATGGTTGTCATCAATTACCAAAGAGGGAAAGATAAGAGTATTTTGACCCACCATTATGAGTTAATGGTATGTTGTGGTAATTAATGACAATCATGTTATGGGACTAATATTTTCTATGAGTTGGGTAAACAGGTTACGTTCCACGATGATGAAGACTTTGGATGGCATCATGAGTTGATCGTCATTAAGTCGAGGTTCAAGAAGAAGATGCATCATATGTTGATGCGTATCAAGATCTCGAAGAAAAGGAAATCATCATGTGTTGTGATGTTCAAGAAGAGGAGATGATCATGAGTTGATCATCAAGTCAAAAGAAGGCCAATCATGTGTTGATGGAGGTCAAGTGAAAGAGTGCATTATGGGTTGATGCATATTCAAGTCAAGAACTTGAAGTAAAGGAAACCATCATGTGTTGATGATTATCAAGTCAATGACCCAGTCTTGAAGTGAAGATGTGCGTCGTCAAGCTTCAAGGGATTGTACAAGGCAAAGGTATGACTAACTAGGGCTAATGATATGTTCCCAGTCTTTTACCGGTCTTGGTGTTTGGTTGGCAGACCAGATTGCTAGTATAGGTTTGCCGTACTATTAAGAATGGCCTTGACTAGTAGCTTGAGAGTGTCATGTGTTAATAGCTCGTTGTGCTTGCTCTAGCTCTCGTTAGCATGTTACCAATATTTGTGAATGTGTTTTGCAAATAGTTAAGGCTCATGCATAATCTTTGCAGCATGTGACTTTAGCTTGCAAATGTGTTTTGCAAATGGTTTAAGTCCATGTACCTTATTCCTTGTGGTGTGATTCAAAATGTTGGTAAATGTATTTTGCAACTTGTTGATAATCTCACATTCAACCTTTATTTGCATCGCGCATCAATTGGCAATTGTGTTTTTTGCAAATTAAGTTGAAGCAAAGTGCAATTCCTCTCTTTCAGCTCTGGTGGTCTGACCGCAAGCCCTTGGGCGGTTTGACTGGCATGTTCGGACTGGACAATGGTCTTTGTGAGCTGGTGGTTTGACCGCCAGTAGCAATCGGTCTGACAGGTAGTATATTGGTCTGACCACCATGTGTTGGGCGGTCTGACTGGTCCCATGGTGAACGTTCGGACCGTCCAAATGTATGGTCCGGTCGTGTGATCCAAATGTTTTCTTGGTGTTTTTGGGGAGTTTATCTTATTCCCAAAACGGTACGACCGTATTTGTTTAGTGGTATTACCGCAGGGCGGTAGTACCGATCTTTTGTTGGTGGTATGCTTTTTTTTCCACAGAAGTGTTTTTCTAGTTTGGCTTGCTCCTTTGTGGAGCTGTTTGACTGCCCCTCTGGCGGTCTGACCGGTTTGATCCGGTCTGACCGACCATTGGTTGGCGGTCAGACCGGATGTGTATCCAACGGCTAGTTTTATAGCCATTGGAGCAAGAACGGTCTGACAGGCCATTGGTTGGTGGTCAGACCGGGGTTCCCTGACTTTTCAGCCGATTCTCTCCAACAGCTAGTTTTTGTGTGTGGACTATAAATACCCACCTTGGCAGGTTGTGAAAGTAGTTGTTGCTGGTGCTATTCATTCCTTGAGCAAAGAGCACGACCTCTCCTCTCTTATGTGCATGTGTTGCACTTAGTGAGCTTAGAGAGCAAACCCTAAGTGCATGTGTTGCATTAGGTAGTGGAAACGGAATCCTACTCGGACTCGAAACCGACTTGGGTTCAGTTTTGAAACTGCTATATCTTTTGATACCACTTGATGCGACAATGGGTGTCCCGATCTTTCGATGAGAAGGATAATTCGATTTGGTGGAGACGACTCTCACGATTCGGCTACCAATCGTACACGACCAATATGCCCAGCAATCGCTGAACCAACTCTGAGTTATCGACCTTGCTAGAAGCACGATTGACCTGACCACGAAAGTCTGTTCCTGCATGCAATCGAAGAACAAGCAAGAACAATATAAATAGCAATCTAAAATTGCAAATAGGATTGAATACAAAAGGTGGGATCCCGATTAAGGATCTTGACCGGGTGGTCTAGTCGACGCACGCAGAAGATACAAGTTACAACGAAGGCTAACTAAACATAAACGAAATCCAACCAACCCTAAGGGTGGCGGCCACTATTTACAGGAGGAAGAGGGAGGGGCGGTGGTACTGTTCATGCCTAAACAGTACCATGTGAACAGTAAACCCTAACTCTATCTCCTGATCCGCCGTCTTGTTTCAACGATTTCAATGCGCTCGTATTTGATTTGAAGGCGAGGCCAGATCCATTGGAAAGGTCTCGGAATAAGATTTCCAACAAGTCCAAGAACACCCGAATCGGATTCCATTTGCGAAAGTTATGGCCTTTTTACTACGGGCTTGTTGGGCTGTCCTAGTGCCGGATTTTTTTGGCGATTCTGACGTGTACAGAAGGAATTTGGAGGTGGGGCTGGATCCGTTGGAAAGATAACGAGATAAGATTTCCATCAAGTACTCGTGGACCTCTAATAGACTCCGTACGTGAAAGTTATGCATGTTTGAAGTCGGTGCCATCTCCGGAGGCCGAATTGAATTCCATAATAGGTCCAATTCAAACTCTTGCAAATCATCTATTCTCTGTCTTTTATTCCTGATAATTTAAGTGAAATGTATGAGCTCTTGTAATTGGAACTGTAAGCTTAGCAAATATGATTGTATCCATAGGGTTCATGTCCTCATCATTACACTCCATTGAGCTTAAACACTTGATTTGTTCAAGTGAGCATCTCCAACTTGTTACTCTTGGTGTTTGCCGACACCTAGACGGCTTGAAAAAGTTGCGTCGGTGATCTTCTCAAAAAGGTTGTGAGAAGGCCCAAGCGGTTGTGAGTGGTTTGGTGCTCGCCATATCCGGAGTGGAGGAAGGGTGTCGGGACCCCGAGTAGCAACCCGGGACCCTCTGTGCACACTGGACCAGTCCCATGATCAGTAGCTGGTCCGCACAGTCTCAACAATGATGTCATCACAACCATACAACAAACTAAAGAAGAACCAGACAAATTACCACTTTTATAGCAAAAGACCTTATGATCAAAGTTGTTACAGAGGTCTGCCGCATAGGGCTAACAAAAAAAGAGCTCACAGCGGAAAGCAAAATTAACACGTGGAGGCCATTCGACATTGATGAGGATTAAAATCTCTATGTATTATCTTAATACATAATAAAAGACTATACGTCTTCATAGTCGTAACCCCAAAGGCTAACGACCTCACTAGTCGTAAAGATTCCAGAGGTTGCATAAGGGTACCCTGGTCAGACAAGGTCCTGTACCTAGCCTCCGACCAGGTAGCTGCTCGGAAAAGCTATGAACTGGTATTTGTAACTGATCCCAAGTACTTTCAAACCGTCCGATGAATATAGCATATGTTGTATGCTTCATATCACACGGTTACATAGTCCTAAAGACACTGACAACAACCACTATACGGTTGAGTGTCTCTAAGACACCCAACCGCAGAGCAGTTAACACATTGTTAAGATCATGAAGACTATATTTCTTCATTTCAAAAATCTGTTCTACTCGCTTTAGCTATTTGGTCGGGACACGGAAAGCCTCCTAGTCGAAGTCTCCTTTTTCAAGACGTGGTCCCGCCTAATCGAAGGAGCTTCCTAGCGACGGTTCTTTTCTTACAATCCTCGTTGCCAGTCGGACTTGAGCCTGAGCATGCTTTGCGAAATGTTTTTCTATATCTTCTGTTTTTAGTAGTATTTTCGACCAGTTTTTGGTAATATATATAAATACGATCACTTATCGTTTTTTTGTGTACATTCTTGCATTTCTACTTTTGTCAATACAACAAATCTTTATTCCGACCATATACAATTTTGTTTGGTATTTCAATTAAGACAAACAAAGATCTATAACTAGTCGAAATCATACACTAGTTCCGACCAAAATGATTTCCTAGTATTGTTACGATCAGTTTTGTCTTATGATCAGTATTTACCTTCACAACAATGGTTTCGAATTTTATTCTCTTTCTTGGCTAACTACTTGTCTAGTAAAGCTCTTCTACTATAAAGCAGTCGGGGGCTAGGGCGTATACGAGAATTTTAAAAAGTCAACAGGATAAAAAAAGGAATTGTTGATGACTTAAAGGTAAGTTTTGTATATAATTCTTATATTACAAGGTCCTACTCTTGAATATCTCCAGACTAATTACTGCTTGATGGAGATCCGACATCCATCTCCTCTACAACTTTGTCTCCAAGCGGCCTTAGTTCTTTCATAAACTTGGTCACCTCATCAGGTAGGCAGTTGAAGTCTTCAACAGCGTGGAGATCAATGGAGGGGTCGGAAGCCTTCAGTTTTGCCAGTGCAAAACCAACTCCATTGGCAACGCCTTCTTTCATAGCCTGGGCATAATTCTATCGAGTAGTCTTGAGCAGACTACTGAGATTTTCTAGAAGTTGGCCCAAGTAGCTCATTTTCTCTATTGGATCTCTGAAGTCAGGCATACTTCATCCAAATCCCATATCAAAGATCATCTTGTTTAAAGCATGAATCTTCCCATCAAGATTCTCAAGACAAGAGCCGCCTTTATCCCGCTCAATTTCAGAGTCTTTTTGTTCTATTCAACGCTATGCAGTGCTCTACAAGAGTAAAATGAGTAGTAAGCACAACATGATTAGAGGAGGATAATAAGTCAAGTCTACGACCTATTACCTTCAATTTTCTTGTTTAGTATCTCATTCCTGGTCGTCGCCTCTGCAATCGACCGGCCTTAGCTTTATTCTCTTCCTCAAGCAGAGTTATTCTGGCTTTATCAGCCACGACTTCTTCTTTTATTTTCTCCAAATCTATCGAATACGATAAGGGAGAATAATTAGAGAAGGACAAAGCATTGAAGATGGAAAAAGGTTAAGAGGAAAGTTCTTACTTTCCAGTTCGGAGTGCTTCTGCTCCAAGTCCTTAATTCGCTCGGTCAGTCCTCCGACCACAACAAAGTTCTCGACCATATGCTGCACAAATAGCATTTTCTCTCTAAAAGTTTCCTATAAACTTTTAAGAAAAACTATGAAACTGGTCGTAGATACTTATCCGGATTGCCAAGTCATTATAACCGGCAAATATCAAATCAGGATTTGTCTTGATTTGATGATCCGATATTTTTCCCCATGCCTCGTCAAGCTCCTTATCGTTGATAAATCGGGGACGAAAAGGGAACTTATTAGGTTGAGAGGTATTACCAACATTGGTCGGAACCTGTTGAGGGCCTTTAGGGGCATCTACCTCCTCAGAAGGAGTTGGAACCACCAATGGATCCAGCTCGACCGTTGGCTTTGACACCTGCTCAGGGGCTTCTTCGACCGCTTGGTCCTCAGGAACTCTGTCCTGGGAAGTGTTTTGGTCGAGGACTTCCACGGTTGCTTGGACCTCAGGAAGATTCTGGTCGGAAACGACCGAAACACCAGAAGACCTATACAAAACAAAGAAGTGAAGTTCAAAACACCAAATCATCAAGAAACTATTAAAGGTATGCACTTTACAACCTCTTTCATTTGTACATACCTAGTTAATTTCTTGGATTTGACTTTGAAACTCGGTAGAGTAAACTCTGTACCGCTAGCCTTCCTTTTCTTCTCAACCAAATTCACCGGCTCCGAACCGGCAGGGTTGGTCAAACCCCTCACATCTTCCAACATGAGGTCGAAAGCAATATTCTCGACCAACTGGTCGAGGGTAGCATTATGGACCATCTGCCTGGAAGGAGTGGTTTCATCAACCTCCGATCGCTTGTTTCAAGAATAATGTAAGGTCGTAAACGACCAATCTGGAGTCTACGGCCTCCGCAGTTAAGCTCTGTGGGCCTTTAGTTCTCTCCACCTAAATAAAAAAAAGAGTTTGGTTAGGTGATGAAATTCTTTATCTAAAATATATATATTCTTCGGGAGACTCATCTTCTTCCAGTGCATCTAGGCATGAATCGGTTGAAACCACGGTGGGATTTTGATCCTCACCGGATTGCATGATTCGCGATCCGACCGCCTACAAAAATAGAGCAAGATCAATAAACTGAGCAAAGAATATGTATACATGATAAAAAGAGATTTGATTATCTACCTTAAGTTTGCCAGTCTCTCTTCAACAGAGACTATTGCCAAGATATCAGAGAATGCAGCCTTTTCACCAGGCTACCCGGCGCAGATCATCCTAATTCGCTCTCTGATTTCCTCAGGAGAAAGTCCTTTAAAAAAAGAGAGGGAGACAAGAGCAAATTTGAAGGTATTACGATAATCAAATACTAAATCATACTGGTTGGAGCTTCTTTTGAAAGCTTACCACCTCCTAAGATAGTTTCATCACGACCAATGAACCAGAGCAGGGAATGAGTCCGGAGCCTCAGAGGACTAATCTAGCGCTTGGTGAAATCTCTCGCCATGTGTCAAGAAGTCAAACCCTTGATCCTCAGATCATGAATGGCATCCACCCATCTTCCGACCACCCCTTCCTTCTCCACGGACTTCCTCCACTTGGGATTCTCGTTCACCCGAATTCCGGCGAAGTAGAGGCCATCATCTCTCATAACCGTCGTGTAGAACTAGTTCATTTTCCATGACAACCACGAGGATTTCGAGTACATTTGGATGTACTCATCGGCCTTTCCATCATGAAGGCGCAACGTGCATTCTCCAGGAGCCCCCGTGGATCTCCCCGACATCGCTATCCGATAAAAATACCTGAAGAGCCTCAAATTTGGGCGCACTGCCAGGTACACCTCACACACGTAGATAAAAATAGTGATATTGGCGATGGAATTAGGGACCAAATTCACCAATTCTACCCCATAATACTCTAAAACGCGAGGAAGGAATTTGTGCACCGGTACCCTCAGCCCACACTCGATGTGAGTGAGGAAGACTGGAATTTCCCCATCTTCGCGGCTCGGAAAGTGCTTCCTACCACGATCTCCATCCGTCGATTCTGTTTGGGAGCATTCCCATCTTCTCCAGCACTTCAAGCTTCTTCTCACTCAGATCCGAAGCCATCCACTTTGTGATTTGCTCCGACATGGTGAAATTTCTCAAAGGGATATGTAGTGGCCGGATGAGGCTTTGAGGTCGGAAAGACAAAATAGAGGTCGGAAAGATTTTCTTAGCAAGGAACTGAAGAGTATTTGAGAAAGATCTGGAAGTGTAAAAAACTCTAAAGCCTAGCAATGGAGATTTTATAGCTTCAGATCCTTAGCTGCAATGGGGATTTACCCAGAAGTCCAACGGACAAAAGCCTCTTTTTTGTCCAACGGACAGAAAAAATCTTAGGTTCCCAAGGCAAGTTCTCAACTTTAAAGTGAACACATACCACTTCGTACATCATAACATTAAATGGGGTCTGCTCGATACGACTTCATCAGAAGAAAAGTGTTCACACGACCTGTTCATTTAAAGTTCGGGGGCTAGCTGACAAGGATTAAAATCTCTATGTATTATCTTAATACATAATAAAAGACCATACGTCTTCCTGGTCGTAACCTCTAAGGCTAATGACCTCACTAGTCGTAAGGATTCCAGAGGTTGCATAAGGGTACCCTGGTTGGACAAGGTCCTGTACCTAGCCTCCGACCAGGTAGCTGCTCGGAAAAGCTAAGAACTGGTATTTGTAACTGATCCCAAGTACTTTCAAACCGTCCGATGAATATAGCATGTGCTGTATGCTTCATATCACACGGTTACATAGTCCTAAAGACATTGACAACAACCACTATACGGTTGAGTGTCTCTAAGACACTCAACCGCAGAGCAGTTAACACATTGTTAACTGACACCTCGCCCCGACCAGTTGTAACGCTTCACCAGGGACGCCTTCTCTAGGAGTAACTGCCACCTCTTCGGAAGTTATTTAAGGGTGAAGCACAGAAGACCAAGGGGTAGAGGGAGACGCAGACAAAGACATATAGGCAAACAAGGAGATTCTGATCTGAGACAAGCAAGAGAGCATCATCATATTAGAGCATAGCAATCTTTACACTCAGTGTAATTAGGATTAGTCCCTAGTTAGATCGTAAGCACCCCCTTGTAAATCCAGTTCATATCAATAAAGAGCGGCCCCATTCTCTCCCAGGAAATATCACGTCATTTTCCTCTTTTATTTTGTAAGAGCGGCGACTCGATCGTCGACAGACATGCCCACAGGCAATCGAGTGGAGGACGTCCTAGCACGAGAGGTTTCGCCATCCAGGTCCCCTCTTGCGCCAAGTATGCGTGTCCAACCCAAATCTTACACACTTCCACCAACCGGAACCGAATCAAAGCATTGCCAGTTAGTTGGCTAGGTCCACCCCATCTTGGACATGTGGTTGCACGGTATGGCCCGGATCAAACTCTTACAAGGTTAAGTCCTTAGTGGTTGCTCAGGCAAGACCTCCTCATCCCAATGTGCTTCCTGCTCTCCCTTTACTGCACGATCACTCGCCCAAGCGAAAACATTTTGGGTTCCACCCGGCCAATGACCACCCTAGCCATGGCACAACAAATTTTATTAATGGTAACACATGCCAGGGCAACGTATGCCAAGGCAACACATGCCAAAATAACACGTGCCACAATTCCATATTCACTTAGTCAAGTTTATCATCAATAAGACAAGTGATCGAGAGACATCGCATAACTAAGCAGGTCTAAGCAACATACGCTCCCAAGTTAGTTATCACAAAGAGGTCCAACTAGGATTACCCAACCTATCATGGTCCAAAGGTACATGTCAACATGTCATCACAAATATTCAAGGAGTCATACTGTCGAGTAGGTGATTACCTATTTCCCAAACTATTTTTATACAAATAGCCATACAAGTTGGTATAAAACAATATAACTTTACAAACTAGGAAGAACATGATCAAAGGTCTACGACTTGCCTTCGATGAAGAGTGGAGACGCTTCGGTAGAGGTCGCTGGGTCTAAGAACTCCTCTGAGAAGCCGGAATCTACACGTGCGAAAAGAGCCAAATAAATACAGCAAAACCAAATAAAAACCAAAGTTACCAAACTAGAACCAAAAGAAAGGCACAGAAATAGAAATGGGCACTGGGAAGGAGGTCCAACGAGGAGGTCCAAAGGAGGAGGTCCACAGGAGGAGGTCCTGAGGAGGAGGTCTTGAGGATGGGGTCCACAGGAGAAGGTCTAAAGGAGAATACGACTACTCAATGTGGCCGTACAAGGATACAACTTCGCAACGTGGTTGTGAGAGATACACAACTACACAACGTGGTCATGAGATTAAAAAGAGAACAAGGCACGAAGAAACTCACCTGGACACAGAGAGAGAGAGAGAGAAGATGGGAGGAGGACGGCGAATGGTGCGGGCGCTCCGGTGAACTCAGCGGCGACAAGGAGGGCTCCAACGAACTCCTTGGTGAAACTCTAAGCACGGAAACTAGGTGAGAGCAAGAGAGAGTTGAGAACTGGGTGAGGAAAAAGGAGATGAATGATGGCTGCTCAGGCTTTTATAGGCAGGAGGGATGGGAAGAGCTACTGAGAAACTCTGAAGCGCACAAGGTCAAGGGTAGGTGAAGAAGGAGATGGAGTAGGTCTAGGAGGAGACAAGAGGGGGAAATGGGTATAGCAGAAGGAATGCATTTAATGCGACACAACAAAGATTTATGTTAGGACCCTTGCATCGAAGCGGAACTAGCGGAAAAAGAAAGCGAACAGAGCTGACAAGTGGGGCCAGTCAAAACTCTGGAGGGTGGTCCAACCGAAGGGGAGGTCGTGACCAGAGGGGAGGTCGTGACCCAAGGGGTAGTCATGACACCAGGGGTTGTCTTTGTAAAAAGACTAAGAGGGTGGTCTTTGACTCAAGGGGTGGTCGCGGCCCAAGGGGAGGTCGCGGCCCAAGGGGGATCTAAACCAAAGGGAGGTCTAGACTGAGAGGGAGGTCCAAACGAGAGGGAGGTCTAAAGCAAAGTGAGTTCTATACTAAGAGGGAGGTCTGGAGCGAACAAGGAAAGGAGATCCTAACACCAAAGAATTCCAGCAACTCAAAAGGAACCAAACTCGAATTAGTTAAAGTTGGATTAGTTCATGTTAAACCGCTGCAAATCAACGAAACCAAATGGTTATTTTTATTTTCGAAAACTCATAAACTTGGAAAAACTTGGGACGTTACAAACCTACCCCCCTTAAAGGGAATCTCGACCCCGAGATTCGGGCTGGCTAGAGAATAGGCGCGGAAACTCTGCCTTCAAGTCCTCTTCATGCTCCCAGGTGGCTTCCTCTTCAGTGTAATTGCTCCACTGGACCTTACAGAAACATATGACTTTGCTTCTTGTCACACACTCAGACACTTCCAAGATCTTGATGGGTTGCTCCTTGTAGGTGAGGTCTTGCTGGAGGTCAACGGCTTCTACAGACATTTGCTCCTCTGGCACACGTAGGCATTTTCTCAATTGCGACACATAGAAGATGTCATGCACGTCTGACAATTGGGGAGGGAGGTCCAATTGGTAAGCCACTTCTCCCCTTCTGTCCAAAATTGGAAAGGGTCCAATGTATTGAGGTGCAAGCTTCCCACTTACTCTAAAGCGTCGCATTCCTTTGAGAGGTGAAACCTTTAGGTACACATGATCTCCTGGTGCAAAGGCTAATTCTCGGTGACGGTTGTCCGCATAGCTTTTCTGCCTGGACTGAGCTATTCTGAGCTTTTCTCTGATCGACTTAACTTGTTCTTCGGCTTCCTTTAGGATATCAGGTCCAAGCACTTGTCTTTCTCCTGTTTTAGTCCAACACAAAGGTGTCCAACACTTTCTTCCATAAAGAGCTTCAAACAGGGACATCTGCAAACTTGCTTGAAAGCTATTGTTGTAGGAAAACTCCGTATAAGGCAACATTTTATCCCAGCTGGTCTGGTTCTCTAGAGCGCAGGCTCTCAACATGTTCTCTAGAATCTGGTTTACTCTTTCTGTTTGCCCATCGGTCTAAGGGTGATAGGCTGTGCTGAAATTCAAATTCGTACCCAAAGCACTATGCAACTTTTGCCAAAACCTAGAGGTGAACTGCGATCCTCGATCTTCTTGGGTACCTCCATGCTGACACACTATCTCAGCCATGTACAACTCTGCTAGTCTACCTCCTGAGTAGGTAGTCTTAACCGGGATGAAGGGTGCAACCTTTGTCAAGTGATCCACAATTACCCAAATAGAATCAAATCCCGCTTGGGTTCTTAGCAGACCAGTGATAAAGTCCATGCCGACCTCTTCCCATTTCCATTCGGGTATGTTCAAAGGTTGTAGGAGTCCAGCAGGTCTTTGATGCTCGGCTTTAAGTCGCCGACAAATATCACACTAGGCTACATACTCAGTGATCTTGCGCTTCATTATAGGCCACCAGTACATTTCCTTGAGGTCTTGATATATCTTAGTGCTCCCGGGGTGAATGGAGTACAAGGTCTCATGAGCTTCTTTGAGTATCAACTGCTTGAGCTCCTTCCGGTCTGGTACACAAATGCGCTTACCGAACCATACGGTTCCTTGGTCATCTTCGGAAAATCTTGAGGATGCACCCTTCTTCATGTTCCTTTTGATCTCCAAGACGTTTGCATCTTCTCTTTGAGCTCTTCGGATCTGATCTTAGAGGGTTGGTTGCAATTGTAGAGTAGCTAGGTAACCTTCTTCTACCAATTTCAGCTTGAGCTTCTGAAATTCTTCATGCAATGCTGGCTGGTTTTCCTTGATCATCAAAGTGCTGCAGTAGACCTTCCTACTTAGAGCATCGACTACCACATTAGCCTTTCCTGGATGGTAATGGATTCCCAAATTGTAGTCTTTGATCAATTCCAACCATCTTCTTTGCCTCATATTAAGATCAGCTCGAGTGAAGATGTACTTCAAGCTTTTATGGTTAGTGTAGACCTCACAGTGATTACCAATGAGGTAATGACGCCAAAATTTTAAAGCATGCACTATGATAGCTAGTTCTAGGTCATGGGTGGGGTAATTGACCTCATGAGACCTTAACTAACGAGAAGCGTATGCTACTACCTTCCTTTCTTGCATTAGGACACATCTGAGACCTTGTCGTGAGGCATCACAGTAAACCTCAAAGTCCTTTCGGACATCAGGGAAGGTCAACACTAGAGCAGTGGTCAATCGTTGCTTTAGCTCTTGAAAGCTTTGTTCACATGCTGGTGTCCAAGCATACCTCTTTTCCTTCTTTAGCAACTGGGTGAGAGGTCTTGCTACTTTGGAGAACCCCTCTATGAATATTTGGTAATAACCGGCCATTCCAAGGAAGCTTCTGAGCTGAGTCATTGACTTGGGTGACTCCCAGTTGAGCACGTCCTGAACTTTGCTAGGATTGACAGCAACTCCTTCGGCCGACAAGACGTGTCCCAAAAGATGACCTCCTTCATCCAAAACTCACACTGGTTCTCAATTGGTGGTACCCTGACCTCAAATCTATCTTGGAGAACACCCCAACTCCTTTCAGCTGTTCAAACAGGTCATCAATTCTGGGCAGAGGGTACTTGTTCTTAATGGTGACCTCACTGAGTGCGTGATAATCCACACACATCCGCTGGGTATCATCCTTCTTTGCAACAAAGATCACTCGAGCTCTGTCGGACCCGAGAGTAACATCCCAAATCCTCTGTGCATTTTTGAACTAGTCCCATGATCAGTAGATTTTGGCCGAATTAGAGGATTCACCCAACTAGTTTAATGTGGATATTTTTGTTACCTTTCCATAGGACTTCAGATCACTCCTTTTCGAGTCTCAGAGCATAAGATATGATGTTTTTAGTACCGCTGTCTTGTTTATCGTCCTGCTAGAATGTTGGTTATGTTGGATAGAACAATTATGTGAATCTTGGGTTTAGGATGATGCGACTAAGCATTTCGAGTAGCGTCCTATTCACGTTGGTTCTTATTCAAGTAATTAATTTGTGTAGGAGGAGGGAATTTGAGTTTAGCGGCATCCTCCTTGCCTCATAACGCTTCGCAGCGCGGAAGGCAAGTACCCTGTGAATCATATCATTGATGATTGTTGATTGTTTGGTGTTCATGCTTTCATTTCATTCTATGTTCTGTGAGTAGTTTTCACTGATTCATATTCTTTCTTCATGTGTTACTCCATGCTTCATGATATTATGATTCTACGTTCATATTCGTTCATTCAAACACATGTTCATGAATTAAGACCCATCATTCCAACATGGGAATGTAAGACCCACCATTCCAATGTGGGTAGATTTGGATCCCCGTATTTTGAGAAATGCGGGCCTAGGTGAACACCGACGGGTGTGTCACTGGCTATACCGGTATAAGCAGAAGTGTAGTCTATGTATTTCATTCATTCATATGGTTCTGTCCTTCTACATTGGTATTCTAAATATGACTGTTATGTTCTTACTCAGCCATTCTACATTCATATTCCAAATATGACTGTTATGTTCTTACTCAGCCATTCTACATTCGTATTCTATTCGGTGATTGCTATGTTCTTGTTCCGTATTGTTCATATTGTTTGGTTGTACTTGCTGAGTCGTGGACTCATTCTTGCCGTGTTTTTTTATTTTAGGTAAACATTGGAGACGGCATGCATGGGAGGGAATAGTCATGGATCACTCCATTCACACTGCTTTAATCACCTTTAATTAGATGAACTTGTCATTACCTTCTATTGGATAAATGTTGGATTGTAATGATTGGAGTTTGGTGGTTGATGTCCTCTTTCATTATGTTATGTTGAGTTAGTAATTGCCTAAGATCTTCGTACAGTCCATTGATAAGTTTATCATAGATGATTGAATATGATTAGGTAATTAGAGTTAAATACGTTGTTGGATTCTGATTCAATTCTTATGTTCATTCTATCATATGATGATTCTTACATGTTATTAGTTGATAGATTGCTGAAATTACTTCGTATTGCTGATGTATGTTAGTCTTCTAGGTAATATCTTGGCTTCCGCATAGCCAGGGTGTTACAGTTGGTATCAGAGCGGGCTTTAGGTCCGTGGTAATTAAAATAATAAATTGACACACTGTGCACAGTAGGTGGGGTTGGATAATCCATTGCATCCGTATTTCCAGTGGTATATTTCATTATGCTATACTGTATTAAATTGCTTCTTCACAATCCTCACTAAGGTTTCGCCTCCTTTGGATTGACCATCCGTCGGGTTCTGACCCCCTCTTGCGCCAGGTGGGAATTCGTAAAAGTAGGTCATAAAAGACACCTACGCAACCGGATGGCACGACCATGGTGAAACGATACAAATTAGTTAGCCAGGTCCTGCCCACACAGGACATGTGGTAGTACGGTGTGGCTTAGCAAGATGCGGCTCGAAGACCAATCCTTAATTGACTTTGGCGACTTCCTAAACAACCCCTCGGCCTCAACCTTGACCAGGTTGAGCCCGTGCATCAACATGCACCATCCATACAACCATTTCGCCCAAGTACAAACCATCATTTTATTTCACTTTTCAAAGTCATTTATAATCTTCTATAACACACCAATGCTACGGATACAATTTAAACAATCATTTGATTTTTGGCTGAAATTCCCCAAATCAAACATTGTTGGTCTAAGCGTGTCTTTGCATAATATTTTTAAATGGTCCTAGTTCATACTATCGTATCAACTAGGTTTTATCTAGGGTGACAATATGTTTGACTCAATATCAACATTGGCAGTACAAAGGATTTAGGCATAACTATAATTTAAAACAGGAATTTAAATTACTGAATATAAATAAGCATACAATAATAGTTTAAAATAGAATTTTAATAATTTTAAATACTAGGCTCAAATATGATCAAAGGTATAACTTTCCTTGCTTGATTAATTGCTCTCAAACAGGCCGAAAATCGATGCAATTAAGTCGTTAAATCTATCTGTGAAAATAAGCCAAATTCAAACAAAATTCAAATGAATTCCAAATTAAATAATTTTAGTTTAGTTAGCTAGATCTTGAATTTATATGAATTTACAAATTTGAATCACCTAAATCGAAGTTCGTACGAAGGAATACGAGCTCCTGGAAGTTTTAAACCCAAATTTGGATTTAAAAGAATTTACCGATTTATTTTCCTAAAGGAAAATCCAGTTTATGACGTCAGCCCTCAGAAATTGAATTTTTGGCCAATTTGTTTTTAAACCAAAAATCATGAGTCGCTGACAGGTGGACTCGTGGTCAATGGACCACGCCCACGGATGGTCAAAGGTCCACGGTGGACACGGTGCACAACATAGTGAGAAGAGGGTGGTGCGCGTGGATGCTTTAGCACACGTGCCACGACCACCCGGAGGTCTCTAGGACCACCCGGAGGTCTCCAGGAGGTCCTCCGCGCTAGCCCGACAGCGGCGGAGCTCCGACAACCACCTCGCCGGTGCTACGTGCCCCGGCGAGTTAAAAGGAAGTGCGCAAAAGAGAGGGAAGGTTGTGGCGAACTTGGCGCTTACCGAAATAGTGGCGGGGCGTGATGAGTTGGCCGGCGGCGAGCGATGAAGCGGCGGCGGTGTTAGGGCTATCGTCGACGTTGAGCTCCGATGATGCTTTCGAGGAGATGACATGCGCACGGGGTAGGCGAGGTTGAGGCGATGCCGTAGAGGGGACCAGGGTTGCTAGAGAAGGCCTAACAGCGCCGGAGATGACGAAGAAACGAGTTTTGGTGGCGCAACGAAAAAGTCAAAATCACGGCGATTGGAGGGAGGAGACGATGGGGGACTTGGGGGCGTTGGGATGAGGTGTGGATGGCTCACCCGAGGCTCGCTTAAATAGGGCCAGGGAGAGGCAGAGACGGTATGCGGGGCTCTTGGCGGAATTAGGGCAATCAAGCACAGGATGGAGGGTAATGGAATGCTACCAAGATGGGATGGGGATTTTAATCTTGTGAAATTCGAGGATCCGTGTGACGATCTGGCCGAGTTTGGAAGCTCCGGTGTGGCAATAATGGCGGAGTTGAGCGAGAATCGTGCGGAGAAGAAAGCGGGGAAGGAGAAGATGACGTGGCACGGGCGGACCCACACGGCAGAGAAAGAAAGAGACAGACCCCGCATGTCAGCGATAGAAAGGGAGAGAAGAGGGGCGCGCGGGCTGAGATGGGCCGAAAATGGGCCAAAGGAGCAAGGAAAGAAGGATGGGCCGAGAAAGATTTGGCCCAAAAGAGATTTTTTGATTTAAATTGATTTAGCATTTTATTTAATTCTGATAATTCAAATAGGCTTTAGAAAATAGCAAATAAAATCAAAAATTCTAGAAAAATTCACATAAATTCCTACAGTTATTTTGGACTTAAATAAAATACTTCCAACATATAATTGGTAATAGATTTTTCAAATAAATTTATTTTAGCTTTAAAATAATTAGGGAAAAGCTTTTTAAAACTCGAGAAAATTCCGAAATTAATTAAATTTTTATTTTTCAATTTAAATCCAATAAAACTTCAAAGACTTCAATAAATTTTATTTTTGATTTTTAAAACTTTAGAAATTCAAATAAAGCAATAAAACTCTTTTAAATTTCAAAAATCCAATAAAATAATAACTTTATTTATTTTTATTTTGGTAACAGGACTTTGGGATGTTACAAGCTCCCCAAGGTGAGAAACTTGGTCTGACAAAACCTTTAGCTTGCAACTCTTCAATCTGCTTCTTCAGCTCAACCAGGTTATCCATAGGCAAACGGTAAGGCCTCTTGGAAATCAGTGCAGTTCTAGGGACAAGGTTGATGACGAACTCCAAATCTCTGTCTAGAGGCATCCCAGGCAACTCATCCGGAAAGACGTCTGGGAACTCACAGACCACTAGGACGTCCTCTAAAGACACAGCTTGGACACTGCAGACCACTGCTTCTTCAAACTTCTCCGAAGAGGCTTCAAATCTCACTTTAATCCCAGCTGGACTAGCCAAGGTGAGGCTTCTTCCACCACAATCCAAAATTACTTGGTGATCAGTGAGCCAATCCATTCCCAAGATCACATCTAAGGACTTGGTGTTGATGATGATCAGGTTGGCTAAGAATTCTACCCCTTCTATGATCACCTTAACTTGTGGACATCCCTGGTTCGTACTTAACTCCGAACCGGGGGATTGGACCAACAAGGAGGTCTTAAGAGTTGAAACCCTCAACTGATGCTTTGCAGCAAAAATCCAAGAAACAAATGAATGGAAAGCTCTAGAATCAAACAAAACGGTAGCAAGTGCTGAATGCGCTAGGAACTTACCTAGCACGACGTCCAAGGATGTCTGGGCTTCCTTCACTGTGACATGATTCATACGACCTCTTCCAAAAGGCTAGAAGGTCTTGGCTGGTGCAGAGGAGGTCTGAGGAGCTCCACGTCTTGGTCCTGGCAGGGAGGTCCTAGTCGGAGGAGGTCCTGAGTTGACTTTTACTTGAGGAGGTCCTTGCTTCATGGGACAATTGCTGGCGTAGTGTCCCAATTGGTGACAATAGAAACAAATGATCCCTGCGGCTGGATTAGTGGTCCTTGGCTGCTCGTTGATGATGCCGGACTGCGAAGATCTGGAGTAACCGGGAGAGAGGTGGTCGCAGAGGTTGTCCTGGGAGCAACAGGAGGAACAAAACGGGCAGGTGGTCGAGCAAATGTTTTGGCTCTTTGTGGATGTCCTTGATTAGCACCATGCTGCACCATCTTCCTCTTATAAGACTTTGCGAGCTCCCGACAAGACTCTTCGACGAGCATAGCCTTGTTCACTAGGTGTTGGAAATACTTGTAGTCGTTACCAATGACTTGGACCTTCAAGCCAGGGTTGAGACCTCTTGTAAAGCGCTTCTGACGTGCACCATCCGTGGAGACGTCCTCTAGAGCATAACGAGAGAGTTGGGTGAACTTGTGGAGGTATTCACCCACAGACATGTTGCCTTGCCGCAGCTCACGGAACTCATTCTTCTTCATTTCCACCTTTCCATCAGGGACATGAGAGTGACGGAAAGCTTCGAAAAACTCAGCCCAAGTGATGCTCTGGTGGTCTGCATGGGCGGCACAAAAACTCTCCCACCATTCTGCGGTGGGACCTTCCAATTGGTGTGCAGCATACAAGACCTTCTCACGGTCGTCACATCGGGTGATGGCAAGCTTCTTTTCGGTTGAACGCAACCAATCATCTGTGTCCAATGGCTCGGAGGGGTTGGAGAACGTGGGTGGTCGAGTCCTCATAAACTCTGTCAGTCTTGACTGAGGAGCAACTGGTGGTGGCATGACAGCTACTTAGTTGCTCTGGTTCAACATTGCAAGGAGAGTGGCAGAGATCTTATTTTGTTGATTCATCATTTGATTCATGTTCTGCATCATAGCATTCATCAATTGAGTCTGTGCTGCCATGAACTGACCCAAACCCTGATCTGAAGGGGTTGCAGGAGGAGGTGGTGGCGGCTGGGAAAAGGGGTCCAGTGGCTCATCTTGACTTGCTGAGTTGTGAGTCTAGACTATCTGCACAAACTTCCCAAGCTTAAAAGATGAGGAGAAGAAATCACACTAGGTAAGAGGGAAAAGCACAGAGGTGAGCAAGAACAAGGGAGAAAGATGGAACAACCTAACTGGGAGGTCGGTTAAACCCAAAGAGCAAATAGCCGGAGAGCTAAAAGAGACAACAAAACTCAAACAGGAGGTCTAAACGGTACTATACTGAGGAGGGCAACTTTACTAAAGCACATCTAACCCTACTTATCGGGGTGGTCAAATTAAAGCAAAGCTCAGTCCTATAGAGATCACTGAGATGAGAGAGATCAATTTAAGTTTGAAATCAAGGTTTAAGAGGGGGTAAGGGGTAAGAATCTAAGAATGAGGTGAGAAGAGACTAGGATAAGACAAGAACAGAATAGAATAAGATGAGAGGAGAACAACTACTCATGTTACTCTGTTGGTTTGCTTTATAAAATAAGTTTTGAATTCTGACTAAGATGACAATGATAACTAGGGTTACGTCCTACAATCAATATGGCTCTAATACCATCCTTGTCAGGACCCCGAGTAACAACCCGGGACCCTCTGTGCACACTAGTCCAGTCCCATGATCAGTAGCTGGTCCGCACAGTCTCAACAACTATGGCATCACAACCATACAACAAACTAAAGAAGAAGCAGACAAATTAACACTTTTACAGCAAAAGACCTTATGGTCAAAGTTATTCTGATGAATCACGCAACTAACAACAAAAGAGCTCATAGCAGAAAGCAAAATTAACACGTGGAGGCCATTCGACATGCCCACAGGCAATCAAATGGAGGACATCCTAGCACGAGAGGTCTTCAAAGACCTCCTCTTCAAAGAGCTCGGAGCACCCTGAGAGGTCTTCTTCAGCTGCTAATCAACCAGAGCGCACAAGCCATGAGTACTTTTGAATGTACTCAGCAAGCCGTAGGGAAATGTATGCAAATATTATCCATGCAAGGCTCAACAAGGAATAGCTTTATGGTTACTTTGCAGAAAGCCAAATTGACATGAAATACAATACGTAGATTGCAAAGAACAAGTTGGAAAGAGTAGTACATAAGTAAATAAGTTTTTTTTAAAACAGCTCGTGACCACCCTGGTCACTTCCCAGACCTCCCGTGAGCACTCACGACCACCCTGGTCATGAACCAGACCACTCACGACCACCCTAGTCATGAGCCAGACCACCCAACAAGTTCTGAGAAAGTCTAACCCTTGCGTAAAATCACCAGGCAGGTCCATAACCGAGGACACGGCTATTCGAGTAGATTTACACTCTGCAGAGGTTGTACAGCTTTACCCACAAGACACGAATTCTCTAGTTTGTTTGGAACCCGTCGATGCCCCAGCTCACTACCTTGGGTAAGCAGGCTAGAGCACATGACAAGGCCTTTACAAGGTTCTACTCTGACTCGGTTCCGCTCGCTAAGGTTTCGCCATCCTGGCCCCCTCTTACGCCAAGTGTGCGTGTTCAACCCAAATCTTACACACTTCCACCAACTGGAACCGAATCGAAGCATTGCCAATTAATTGGCCAGGTCCACCCCATCCTGGACATGTGGTTACACGGTATGGCCCGGATCGAACTCTTACAAGGTTAAGTCCTTAGTGGTTGCTCAGGCGAGACCTCCTCATCCCAATGTGCTTCCTGCACCCCCTTTACTAGACGATCACTCGCCCAAGTGAAAACATTTTGGGTTCCACCCGGCCAATGACCACCTTAGCCATGGCACAACAAATTTTATTAACGGCAACACATGCTAGGGCAACGTATGCCAAGGCAACACATGCCAACACAACACGTGCCACAATTCCATATTCACTTAATCAAGTTTATCATCAATGAGACAAGTGATCAAGAGACATCGCATAACTAAGCAGGTCTAAGCAACATACGCTCCCAAGTTGGTTATCACAAAGAGGTCCAACTAGGATTATCCAACCTATGGTGGTCCAAAGGTACATGTCAACATGTCATCACAAGTATTCAAGGAGTCATATACTGTCGAGTAGGTAATTAGCTATTTCCCAAACCATTTTTATACAAATAGCCATGCAAGTTGGTATAAAACAATATAACTTTGCAAACTGGGAACAACATGATCAAAGGTCTACGACTTGCCTTCGTTGAAGAGTGGAGACGCTTCAGTAGAGGTTGTCGGGTCCAAGAACTCCTCTGAGAAGCCGAAATCTACACGTGTGAAAAGAGCCAAATAAATACAACAAAACCAAATAAAAACCAAAGCTACCAAACTAGAACCAAAAGAAAGGCACAGAAATAGAAACAGGCACTGGGAAGGAGGTCCAACGAGGAGGTCCAAAGGAGAAGGTCCTGAGGAGGACGTCCACAGGAGGACGTCCTGAGGAGGTCCAAAGGAGGAGGTCCTAAGGAGGGGGTCCACAGGAGGAGGTCCAAAGGAGAATACAACTACTCAACGTGGTCGTACAAGGATACAACTTCACAACATGGTTGTGAGAGATACACAACTACGTGACGTGGTCGTGAGATTAAAAAGAGAACAAGGCACGAAGGAACTCACCAGGACACACACACACAAAGAGAGAGAGAGAAGATGGGAGGAGGACGGCGAATGGTGCGGGCGCTCCGGTGAACTCAGCGGTGGCGAGGAGGGCTCCAGCGAACTCCTTGGTGAAACTCCAAGCACGGAAACTAGGTGAGAGCAAGAGAGAGTTGAGAGCCGGGTGAGGAAAAAGGAGATGAATGAGGGCTACTCAAGGGGTGGTCGCGGCCCAAGGGAAGGTCGCGGCCCAAGGGGGGTCTAAACCAAAGGGAGGTCTAGACTGAGAGGGAGGTCCAAACGAGTGAGAGGTCTAAACCAAAGGGAGGTCTAGACTGAGAGAGAGATCTGGAGCGAACAAGGAAAGGAGATCCTAGCACCAAAGAACTCCAGCAACTCAAAAGGAACCAAACTTGAATTAGTTAAAGTTGGATTAGTTCATGTTAAAGCGTTGCAAATTTTCCAAAATCTCCAAGTTAAGCTTAAGCAAATCAACGAAACCAAATGGTTATTTTTATTTTCGAAAACTCAGAAACTCGGAAAAACTCGATGACTAAGCAAGAAGTAGGATAGTAATACAATATAAAACTGTGGTTGCATTGTAAAAAACTTTCAAAAATTCACGAAAATGACCATCAACTATCCAATCCCCTTCAGTAACCAACTGCTTATCAAAATTAGTATTGACGAAGAGGGTGATGATGTACTCATACTTCATGCACCACTCCGACATAGTATACGTGAAGTTCCACCTCACCTTCATGTCCAGGTTGAATCTTCTTGGCCTCTTATTGCTGGCCCCAAAGTAGTCCACAAACTGGGCGTATCTTGGGGCCGAAGATGTAATGAACTAGATAACATTGTGTATGTTGTCTAAACTAGGTTTCATTACCTTCAAACCAGCCTACATGATGAGATTGAGGATGTGGCACATGCATCTCTAGTGAGGACAAACCCGCTAGTGTAGCACCGCAAATGTGGTGTGAGAACCTCCATTGTTGTTGTGTTAGTTGAGGTATTGTCAAGAATGATGGCAATAATTTTGTTCTCTATTTTAAAATCTTGAATAAACTCTAATATGCATTGTGCGATGGCCTCTCCGGTGTGTGCCTCTCTGGTATGAAATCCTTACGATCACAGGGGTCGTTAGCCTTAGAGATTACGACCACGAAGACATATGGTCTTTCATTATGTATTAAAATAATACATAGAGATTTTAATCCTCATCGGCTAGCCTCCGAACTTTAAATGAATTGGTCGTGTGAACACTTCCTTCCGATGAAGTCGTATCGGGCAAACCCTCATTTAATCCTGTAATATACGATATGGTCTGTATTCATTGTAAAGTTGAGAAATTGCCCTGGGACCTGAAGAGTTTTTATGTCTGTTAGACTCCGTTGGACTTTAGGTAACTCCCCGATGTAGTTAAAAGAAATTGCAGCTATAAAATCCCTTCAGCGCAAGGCTTTAGAGTTTTTACGCCTCCTGCTTTCCCTTTTCATCTCCTGAGAGAAAAAATTGCCTCCAACCTCCTCTTGTCTACAAGCTTCTACGACCTCCTTTCTTCCTTCATCAAAAACTCAACCATGTCGGACTTTATCACCAACTGGTCGGTTTCTGATTTGAGCGAGATGAAACTTGAGAGCTTGGAGAAGGTCGGGTTGCTTCCTGACAAGGACTTGAATTCCTGGAGATTAGCGGCCAGAGAGCATTCTCCGAGCAATGAAGATGGTGAAATCCTTGTTTTCCTCACATATATTGAATGTGGATTCAGGTTACCAGTTCACTCTTTCCTCCCCAAGATTTTGGAGCACTATGGAGTCGAATTTGTGAACCTCGCCCCCAATGTCATCGCCAACCTCAGCGTCTTCGTCTGTCTCTGTGAAGCGTACTTGGGAATTGCCCCAGATCTAGAGCTCTTCAAGAACTACTACAGGATGGTGAAGTTGGGGAAAAGACTGGGACACCTAGAGAGTGCACCTTGGAAGAAAAGTCTCCGTGGTCATCATAGAAGAAAAGCTGGTTTTACATGACGGTCACTCAAAAAGATAGTCTTTACTATATTGGTAAGAAGACGGTCGAGAATCTGGAGTGGCGCTCCTCCGTTGAGAAGGAGAGAAAAGTGGGGAGATGGGTTGAAGCCATCCAACACCTTAGTGTCAAGGGTTTAACCTCCTGGCACATAGTAAGATATTTCTCCATGCGCTGGATTGGCCCTCTGAAGTCCTGAGCACATTCGATGCTCTGGTATACTGGTCATGACGACGTGACCAAAGCTTCCAAGGAGGGTAAATCCTGAAAGATTCCGACCAGTTTGCTTATCTTAGCTAATTACTTTTGTGATCCTAAAGTCTCTCATTTATTCTTGCAACTCTTTCTCTTGGTGAGATTAGAAGCCGGATAAAAAAGATCGGCACTGAAGAGCCTGGCGATGAAGCTGATTTCCCCCATATTTTAGCGTTTGTTTCCACAAAAGAGAGAACTGAGAGACTTAAGGTAAAAAATATCAACCACCTTTCATCTTTTGTATGTTTTTCGATCGGTTTACCGTAAATCCTCTTTGATGTGCAGTCGGTCGGATTGAGGATTAATGAGGCCACCGAAAGTTGTGAGCCAATTGATGCTCCGACTACTCCTACGACCACCCGAGATGGTGGTCTTATAGAGGTAGGTAACTGAACAGAGATGTATGTTCTAGATGAAGGATTTTCATCACCTAACTAACTTTGAATGTTAATTAGGCGGTTGTCGTAGACTCTAATGTGGTTGCTGACGACCTGTTAGTTGCTACTGGAATTCTCCTCTTCGAGTCAACTTTCCTCATCGCCTCCGGATCTTCAATGATGAAGATCTTAATGAAGCTTGAGGAAGAATTTCAAACTGTCAAGTAGAGACGAGTCCTGACTCTATTTTTACCGAATATGACAATATGGCAATTCAGGTAAACTTTCATGACCACTTTTAATAGCTTTTCCCTGAAAAAGTACTTAAAGGAGTTTGCTATTTTTGTAGCATTTGGTGGAAAACTTCGCTGTGGTCGGAGGTCTGACCCAGCGAATAAAGCTCTTGGAGAAAAAAAATCTGAATTAGAAAGTAAGCACCCTCTTAGTATCTTCTTCTCTCATTCTTTACCATTTGGCTCTTTTTCTGTGACCAATTTCTCCCTTTATCGTGTTTGATAGATTCGGAGAAACTTAAAGAAGAAGTTATGGCTAAGAAAGTCATAATTGCCAAGCTCAAAGAAGAATGCCAAAACAAGGACCCATCGATCAAATACCTGACGACCAGGCACAAAGAAGTCCTTAAGACTATTGAGAAGAAGAGCGAAGGTAACCAGTCGTAGACTCGACCAATGTGCTTCCTTTTTTCTAGTCGTATGTACTCATTCTTTGGTCTACTCGTGTAGAGCAAACTTAAGTATTGAAGAGAACAGAAAAATCTCTTAAGTTCGAGCGCGGTAAGGAGGCAGCCTTTGGACAAAATCTTGAAGAGAAGGTCAAAACTTTCAACAAGTTGCTCTTCGATATGGGATCGGGAACGCAACTACCCTACTTAGGAGATCCCATGGAAAAGATCAGTTACCTTGGCTAACAACTCGAAGACCTCAGGAGCGTGCTTAAGGCTACTCGGGAGAACCATGCACAGACTTTGTTTGAAGCAGTCAAAAAAAGAGTCAGTTTTGCTTTGGCAAAGCTGAAGTCCTCCGACCCCACCATAAATCTTCAATCTGTTGAAGAAGACTTCAACTGCATAGGAAATTGTAACATCCCAAAAATTTGCTTTGTTTTGAAGTTTTAAAAGTAAAAATAACCATTTGAATTTTTCTGTTAAAGTCAAAGCTTAATCTGAATTTTCTTGAATCAAAAACAATTTAACATGATTAATGTCAACATAAACTATTGTCAAAATTATTTTATTTGGATTCTATGTGCTTGGATATATTTTTTTAGATTTTTCTAGAATTTTTCCAAGTGCATTTGCTATTTTCTAGTTGCTATTTGGTTTTTCAGTATTTTCTAGAAAGAAAAACTAATTTAAATCTCAGATAAACATTCGGGTCAAATTTCTTAACCTCCCGGCCCATCCTTCCGCTTCTAGCCCTGTTCCTATGCAGCCCGCTCTTCCACTCTCTCTCCCGCTCACTGCGTTAGCCCTTCGTCGTCACCGCAACAAGCACCGCTTTGTCCTCGATCCTTCTTGAGCGCGACTCACGACTTGTGGCCCCTCCTTCCATGTCGTCATAGTCTCCGGAGTGGACTCCTTCTCTTTCCTTTGTCGTGCCGCCATGTGATCTCTCCTTTGACGTGTCCGCTCTGGACTCCCTTAGCCGCCTGTATAAAAGGGGAGGGGTACCCCTTGGTCTCCACACCCCGAAGCGCGCAGCCACCACTCCAAGCCCTAAACCTAGTCGCCGGGAGGACTCATAGAAGCAGAGCACTGCCTTAAATTCCGATGAGCTCCATCTTCGCCATTGGTGCGCTTGGAGCAATGTTGTTGTCCTCATCGAGTTTGCAAGACTGAGATCTACATCTTCGCCACCTTGGTTCCATCGGAGGATCACTGGAGCCCCAATTCTGATGAGCCTGGGCCTCAACCTCTGCCTAAACCTCACCGCCAGCCGTCCTAGTCATCCTCGAGCACCAGTGAGCCCACCGTTGAGTTCTCCGTCGCACTCTATCCATTGCACCTCTTCGCCGCCGTTCGCCGGATCCCCTCGGAACCCAAGAGCCACCAGCCGCCGATGTCCACGTTAGCGCCACCTTGCTAGCCACCTCAGTGCCACGTCAGCTTCATCCGTGCGTGTCCACTGATTCACCGCCGAGTCAGCACTCGCGTGACCGGTCTACACTCAAACCCAGATCCAATCTTGGTGGATCCGGTTCACCGTGCACCGAGTCCCTGACTTGTGGGTCCCACATGTCAGGATATTTCTGTACAAATGATCGCCCAGGACTACGCTAATTTCTAGCAACTAGTGAATAAGGCAATTCGTCAAGAAGGCAAGCACCAGGAGATAGAGAACCGCAAAAGAAGGATGGCTGCACGGAAGTTCAACCCTGGGAGTTTACCTAGAGCTAAAGGAACTCCATCACATCAAGTCAGATTCCAGTCAACAACATCAACCGAAGCACCAACCATGAACAATCCAGTCAACCTTGGATCCTTCAGCACATCTGAGGGTGACCAGTCACAGAAGGGCTCATCCTATGGTGCAGGCATCATGTGCTTCAATTGCCATGAGGTTGGGCATTTTGCCAATAAATGTCCAAAGAAGCAGCAAGCAGCAAATCCATCCAGCTCTGAGGATCCAAAAGTCAACACCATGCGAGCAAACAGGAAGCCACAGAATTCTGGTAAAGGATGCCTGTACAACGTCACAGCTCAGGCCCCGTCAAATGAGGAGCAGGGTTTGTTCGACAACAATTCCAGTTGAAGACCTTGTATTCCCAACATTCTTTCTAGCCTCTCCGAATCTCGGGGACGAGATTCCTTTGAAGGGGGTAGTTTGTAACAACCCAAGTTATGTTACCAAAATAAAAATCAATAAAGTTATTATTTTATTGGATTTTCTCATATCTAAAAGAGTTTTTTCTTGAATTTCCTAGATTTTAAAAGTCAAAAATAAAATTTATTGAGTTTTATGGCTTTTCATTGGATTTAAAGTTAAAAAGGAAATTTTATTTATTTTCCTGGTTTTTCAGGAGTTTAAAAAGGGTTTTCCTATTTTTCCAAAATTTAAAAATAATTTATTTGCAAAAAATAAAAGCCAGCTTTAAGTTGGAATTATTTTAGTTAAGTCCAGAATGACTCAAGGAATTTCTATGAATTTTCTAAATAGCTAAATCTTTTAAAAACCCCAAAACAGTCTTGGGCCGAATCTCACTCGGCCCACTTCTTTTCACCGCGCCTCCGGCTCGTTCAGCCCGCCTCCACCGCGCTCCCCTCTGCTCTCCCTATCTGTCGTCGACAAGTGGGGCCACCTTGTCAGCCCCACACTCCCTCTCACCCGCCTCTCTCTTTCGCCGCCAGGTGGGCCCTCGCGCCCACGTCACCCTTCTTCTCTTTCCTTCCTTCCTCGCTGCACCTTCCTTTCTCGCTCGTGCCATCTGCCATGGACACGATTCAAAGAGCTTCCATACTCAGTGAAAGCTCGATCTAATCCCGGATTTCTTGAGTGCATTTAAACCCCCTGTCAATCCCGCACCTGATTCTACCTCTCTCCTTCCTTTTCTCACCCTAAATTCCCGAATCCTTGCCAACATCACCGCACGGCGAACTTGAGCCCTACGTCGTTCTGTTCCTCCCCGGCCACTATATAAGTGCGCACTGGGAGCCCCTCCACCTCACCAAGAACCCCCAACCCTCGCCCTCTCTAAGCCTCTAAATCCACCGTAATTCACCGTTGGAGTTCTTCGGCTGCAAGCTCGTCACCGGCGAATTCTGGTGCCATCATCGATGCTTCGACCTTGTGTCCGCCACCGTTGGCTTCGCCGCATCCTCGTCTACCTCGTGCGCGCACTGATCATGGGACTAGTTCAAAAATACACAAAGGATTTGGGGGGTGTTACTCCCGGGTCCGACACCGTGCATGAATACTATTTGCATACATTTTCCCTACGGCTTGTTGAGTGCTTTATGTACTCACGGCTTTGCGCTTTTATTGATCAGTTGAAGAATATCAAGCTGCTCAAAAGTTCTTCGCTCAAGAGTACAATGAAGGCTTTGCGGATTATGATGCATTCTCCACTCGACTGCATGTGGGCGTGTTGATTAGCCATTTCAAGAGTTTCGTTCCGCTGCAAGAGTTTATTTGTTTCTTTAGCCCTGCGTGGTAAGTTAAGTAAACGTTGACCATAAGGTCCAGTTATTACTATTATTTGTTACTTTGAGATCTTTTTAGTTAAATCGAATAAATGGATGGTATTTCATCACTGTTTTCTCTGTGAGCTAGCTACTGATCTGGGACTAGTTCAAAATACACAGAGGGTTCCTAAATCATATTTTTGGGTCCCGACAGAAATGAATCAACTAAATTTTTCGAGGAAATGGCACCTCTCGGAAGTAAGGTTGCGGAGGAAATAGAAGTCGGGTCTCCAACGCACAGTGACTAATCTGGTGGCTCTGAGAAGTAGATGATTGTAATATTTAGACTTTTGTAAATAAAACTTATCTTTTATCATCAATGAAGTCTTTGTTTTGTCTTCTTAAATTCGCTGGGCACTCATATATTTCCTAGCCCCCGACTGCTTGTATTAGTAGAAGAACTTTACTAAAGAAGCAGTAGACCAAGAAAATGGGCAATAGCTACAACCACGGTACAAAGTATATGCTAATTATGTTATAAAAATGATCTAAGTATCACTAGGAAATCAATGTGGTTGGAACCAGCGTATGATTCTGACTAGTTTTAGATCTTTTCCCTAATCGAAATACTGTGTAGAAAAGAGTGTTGGTCGCGCGTGAGAACCATTTACTGAATGGTTATGACTAGGACCCTTGCGGCGTTTGACTTATATGTCATAGACAGAGTAATAGAGATCCTTAAAAAAGGATATCAGAGAGAATTTGGTATTCTCCGATCAATTAGACCACAATAGTATGCAAACTAGATTATGAGACAGTCATATAAACAATATCATTCGTCGGATAGTAAAAAGAAATGCATCTTTATTAAAAATAAAAAAATGTAAAATACAATTAGACAAAGAACTTACGCAGTTGGTCCATATTCTAAGAGTTTGATAAAAACACGCCCGTCTGACATAGCTAGTCGTACCGAACCAGGTCTGGTGACTTCGACCACAGTGTATGGACCTTCCCATTTGGGAGAAAGTTTATTATAATTAGCCTGGTTCTGAATCTTTCGTAGAACCAGATCACCTACAGCTAGACTGTGAGGTTGCACCTTATGACTGTGGTACCTTCGCATGGCTTGTTGGTAAACCGTCGATCGTATGAGTGCTTTGTTTCGTTGTTCTTCAAGGAAATTGATGTCGTCGAGTCTTCATTGTATCTGAACATTCTCATTGAAACAATCAGTTCGAGCAGAGCCTATTTTCAGTTCTGGAGGAAGCATGGCTTTAGCACCGTAAACCAAAAAAATGGCGTCTCACCGGTCGCACGACTGGTCATGGTTTGAACGGCCCATAATACAGAGGGAAGTTCTTGAACCCAAGCTCCTGGCCGTTTGGTTAACTAGTCGAACACTCGGCATTTCATTCCTTACATTATGATACCATTAGCTCGCTCGATTGCTCCATTTCTCTACGGATGAGAGACAGAAGCGAAATGTATCTTGATACCTGGATCCTCGCAGAATTCTTGAAAATTTCTGCTAGAGAATTGGGTACCATTATCTGTGATTATACGGCTAGGTACACCAAATCTTGTGATCATATTTTTTGTGAGAAACCTCTTAGCAGCTTCAGTTGTTGTTTTAACAACTGGATCGGCTTCTATCCATTTTGTAAATGTGTCAATCATGACGAAAAGGAATTTGAAGCCCTCGGGTGCTATTGGGAAAGGTCCAAGAATGTCTAGTCCCCAGGTTGCAAAAGACCAAGAAAGATGTATGGTTTGCAAAGCTTGTGCCGACTGATGTGCCTGTTGACTATGAAATTGACACTATACGCACTTCGTCACGAGCTCTTTTGCATCATGAAAAGCAGTTGGTCAGTAGTATCCTTACCTGAAGGCTTTATCGACCAGTGTTCTGTAGGAATGATGTGCTCCACATGTTGGTGATATGCCCTAGAGGCAATCATAGAGATGATGATATCACGTCTATGTTTATGTGTTATTGAATAAGTGTTATTATGTTCCTTGAATGAATCATTGGTTATGAAGATTAACAAGTATGTGACTTATTGGTGATACTCTTTTAACTTATATGATATCATTCTAAATGAATCCCTCGTCGGATGTCACTGGTCGGAACACTAGTGACTCTATCGACCAGCACATGTATTGATTGGTAACCATGTTTCACCGGTCATGGATATAGGGATATTGAATCAATAATGTGAACACATGTTAGAGAACATGGGGTTGGATTGACCCACCTTGAGACACTGTTGAGATTGTTATGATTTTATGTGTCGTCAGTTGGTCTCAAGCAATGATGATGTATAATACTTAGACCGGAGATCAACATGGTTTCCTACATGCGTAAGAGTACACTTTGGGGTTACCAAACGCTACTCCGTAACTGGGTAGTTATAAAGGTGGCTTTCATGTATACTGTGAAACATGCGGAGGAATGTGCCTGGTCGGATATGGGATTTGCCCCTCCTAACATAACAGGAGAGATATCTTTTGGCCCCTCGATGTGGTCGAATAAAAAAAGTGCATAGCCATGTCACTAGTGGTCAAAGTGTTTGACCACATAAAGTTACCCAACACTCGATCGAGAAAGTATTGAACAGTCCATGGATGACACAATATCTCATCTGGAGTTCAACCAGATATCGTGAGGCAAAGGGATAATACACGAGAAGGTCTTTTAGTTTGATCAGATACAGACTAGTCGTATGGAGATACGAGCAAGTCGTAGGCTGGTCGAACATGATCACTAAGTGGTCGAAACCTAGTCGTAAGGAGTTACGAACTAGTCGATACTAAATATGAACTGGTCGTATAAAGATACGAGTTAGTCATTAGTGATATGGACCTGATCGTAGATCATATTGCATTAAGGTTCGTCCGATATAATTCGTGTGTATTAGCGAATCGTTATGTTCTGCTAGGAACCGCTGACGACTCGTGATCAGAAAGGAGTTTCTAAGTCACAACCGATTACGCATGAACCTAACGGGTCGCACACTTAACGGGTTGGAACAAACTAGTACGGATATGATTCGTCAAACGTGTTCAGATAGGATCTGTCATGGGCACTATATAAGGAGATGCTTGAGGCTGTTGGAAAGCAAGAGGATACACGTGAGTTGTTCCACCAAAACCCTAGCCGCCATCTTCTTGAGAAAGTCTTTATGTGCGACTTGGTGCTAGCACACTAGCGTACGGTGTTCTTTTCCTGGACGTGTGGATACCGTAGAGATGCTACTGCGGTTGCTATTGCGCTTGAGGACGATCCGCAATCTTCACAAGGAACTGCAGAGGTTGCTAGAGGAGACGATCAACTTACGAGGACATTGGACGATCGTCTACGACCACTTCATCGACGCGCTCTTCGTTGGACCAGGCTGCTCCAACTCTTCTTCCGCTGCACTGCGCGTCTGGTGGTAACGATCTATGATCTCCTGCTTGCATGGCATCCTGGTTTATGTGGTAGAATTTTTAAATTGTCAGCTAGCGTAGCCTACCCGTATCCCTTCACCACAGACAACTCCATGAATGTCGGATAGCAACTTAATGCCATCCGTTTGAGATATGCATCTCATCACCATAGACTCCTCCATGAAGTTGTCGAGTCTTCCGAACGTAACCAGTAAGGATAGCTGTCCTATCGGCTTAGTGGTAGAACCAGGAACTATACCGTGGAAGGCTTATTTCACAGGTTTTACCTTGGACTTGGGAATCTGCATCTCTTCCGATGCTCCCGTAAATAGAATGTTTAAAGAGCTACCTCCATGTACTGAGACTCGATTAACTTTACAATTGTTAATAGTATGTTCAACTACAATAGGAAACCTACCTGGTCGAGTCGACGGGATGGGGTAGTCTTTTTTGCTGAAGGAGATTACAGTTTTCGACCACCTGGATGGCTTGACGGTGATCGAAGATTCTACAAGGTTGACCTCCCGCTCCAAAGCCTTTAGATGATGTCTCGATTTGTACGAGGAGGATCCTCCGAAGATCATATCCACTGTGTGCTACGGCTCCTGGTATTCCATCTCTTTATCGCTATCTTTGTCCTTCTTAGAGCTTGGTTCTCCGAGTTCTGTTATGGAGGGGAAGGGTCCTTTACCAGAGTAGTAATCATCGAGTTTACTTTGCCAGGCCCGGCAAGTGCGCAGATCATGCCCTGCTTCCTGGTGAAGTAGACACCACTTCCTAATTTTTTTCAAGTCACTGGTCAAAGCCTTAGCTTTGTTCCGACCAGTGAAATCTTTATTGCCCTTGGTGAACTTTTCTTGAATCACAAGGATTTGTTTGTTGTCGGGCTTGCGATTCTTTTTGTTCTTGAGAGACATTTTGCTTTTCTTCTTTTGCTTCTCCAGGCCTAACTGGGGATTTTTGTCTTTTCGATCAATAGCTTCATACCATTCGACTGCTTCACTAGCGGTTGCATACTTGTCTGCCATATCAAAAAGTTCAACGGTCGTTCATGGAGGATTTATTGCAATATCCTCTGTAAACCGGTGATTCCTCGGCCCCGCTTTAAAAGCCTGGATGACAGAAGACTCTGCGATCTTTGGGATAGAGTTTCGAACCTGACTAAATCTCTTGATATATTATCGAAGAGTTTTATTGGTTTTCTGCTTCATTCGATGAACATCATCCTCCTTCCCGGGACGGTCGTACGTCCCTTAAAAGTTGACGATCAGAGTATCATAGAGCTGCTCCCAAGTGTAGATAGATCCAACCTGTAGGTTAAGCAACCACAACCGGGCAGACCCCTCAAGGACCGTGGGCAAGTAATTCGCCATCACGTTGTCATTACCACCGGCAGCCTTGATGGCGGTAGAATAAATTTGAAGAAATTTCCATGGGTTCTGAGTCCCATTGAACTTCCCTGTGTTGACTGGTCGGAAACAGTCCGGCCAACGAATAGCTTGGAGACCTGCCAAAAATGCTCGTCAGCCCGTAATGGAGTCGTGGCGCCTTCTTTGAAAAGGAGCCAGATTATAGTCAGTTGGGGATCGGTTCCTCAGATTTACATATCTAGGATCCGGTGTCCCAACCCGGTCGTGGACGTTATGATAACATGCCTAAGATCGCCTAAATCAAGTGGTCGTTCCTCTTGATGAGGAGGAGTGGCTGCTATGAAGAGTTGTCTTCCCTCGGGATTTCCTGGTCGAAACCTACGAGGGGATCTTGGTGTTGATCAATCCTCTGCTCGACCGTGTTGTCCCCTACTGAGAGAGGAGCGATGGGATGAGGTCATCGTGTGACTTTGTGAATTCCTCTGCTCTGGTACATTTCTGCACGCTTCATGGTTTGTTGGAGGATTTCCAACACCTGAACTGCAAGCTGAACATAACCTGTAGTTCCTGCTAAAGCAGGGTCTAGATTATTCAAGATATCCCGAACTCATTACCGGTTTTTTATAGTTACCGAAGGTCGTGGAAGATTCCCGCTTGCAGTGGTCGTTCGATGAGTTAAGTTTTCCCTCGACCTCTCGGTTGGCTCTGCCTAATTACTTACTCGCGGTGGGGTAGGAATAGGTGAATTAACTAATGCATGTCCATCAGCTCGGTTGCCTTCGATAGTTGGTGCTTGAGTGTCCGTACCATTTCCACCAGCAAGTGATGGCGAGTTAACTCGTGGAGAATCATGCATGGTATCCGGATTGGTATGTCTGATTCTGTTAACTTCATAGCGCCAACAGTGATCTTCCGATGTACTCTCGTCGTAGCTGAGGGAGAACCTTCCAATGCTTCTGCAAGGAGCATCCATAATGCTTCTGCAAGGAGCCTCCATGATGGGGAGCGGTCGGAGATTACTGCCTCTGGTGGATTTTGTGGTGGACTAAGCCTGATCCAACGAATTACCGATCGTATGCTGAGTTTTACCATGCACACTTGGCCCACGATCGGTGACAACTTCATCGATACCCTTACCAGATGTCGGTTAGCCCCCGGAATACGTAGGAGTCGTTGGCGAATACTGGTCGCCCATGACAATATCGAGAGTACATGGACTCTCTAACTGCAGTGCTGGGCTTCCATTGCCGCTTTTGTCGGTCGGATCGACCGGGCTTGTAGAGGCATTCGGACATTCCGAACTGGTAAGAACGAGCGGTTCCTCTGAGAGCGCCATTGCTGGTGGCGGTGTATCCACATCTATCCGGTTGATTTCGCCAATCTCTGCGGCTGGCAAGCCGGCGGAGGAGGAGGATGATGATATCCCGTTTTATTCCATGGCGCGGATGCATGCGTCCATGTTGAGGTTGGAGTAGTCCGCCAGGTCGAACCAGTTTTCCTCATCACAAGTCCTTGCCATGTTCACATAAGCGATGATGGGCAAAGGAAGCAGATGAGGGATGCTTTAGCGAAGTAATCTTCAAGAACTCAACGCTTTCTTCCCCACGGACGGCGCCAGCTGTCGACGATCGAGTCGCCGATCTTACGAAATAAACAGAGGAAAATGGCAAAGAGTTCTTAGGAGAGAATGAGATTGCTCTTTATTGATATAAACTGGCTATTACAGGGGGTTCCCTCGACAAGGCAGTGGACTAATCCTAATTACACTGAGCGTAATGCTTGCTATGCTGCTGAATCAGACTTGAAACATCAACCTAATACTGATTTACGTGCTTCAATCTAATGCACCCATCTAATCTGCTCCGCGCTCCATCTTTAAATAATCGTCGAAGAGGTAGCAGTTGTTCCTGGAGAAGGCGTCTATTGGAAGTGACGCGACTGGTCGGAGCGAGGCATCGGTTGATGAAACATCAACCGTTCAGCGGTTGAATGTTTGTGAGACACTTCAACCGTATAGTGGTTGTTGTCAGTGTCTTAGAACCATGAAACGTCACATGGTATGGAGCAAATATAACATGTGTTCCATTCATCACACGGTAAGGACTATTCTTTGAGTTAGATCTGGATGCCAGTTCATTGCTTCTATGAGCAGTCATCTGGTCGGGGACTACGCGTACGACCTGATCCGACCAGGGTTCTCATTATGTAACCTCTGAAATCCTTATGACCACAGGGGTCGTTAACCTTAGGGGTTACGACCATGAAGACATATGGTCTTTCATTATGTATTAAAATAATACATAGAGATTTTAATCCTCATCAGAAGGGTTTTTCTCGGGTAATTTAGTTACCGAGGTTGGGGATGAATTCTTTGGGGAAGTTATTGTCTTTCTTGAGTTTGTATTTGGTTTTCTGGTTGTAGTTTCTTGTGATTGATGAACTTTCTTGGGATAGTGATTGCAAGGCAGTTGATGGGTTTTAATTGGTCTCTATTCGTTTTATAGAGCAATTATTGTCTTTTCTGATTGTTGAGCTATTTTCACTATTTTTAAACATTGTTATTGGCAATATTGTTCTCTTTCATGGGGGTTCTATCTTTCTTGTTGGTAAACGTGACCTGGTTAATCGTTTGGTATTTGAGATAATGGGAATTATCCCTTACAAACTCCATTGAAGAAAGTTTTGACTCTACGCATATCTTTTGGAGTAGTTGGAGTGTTGAAGTTTAGTGCATCTTCTCTAAGAAAGAAAGCGTCAAAACTCTTTTGTAATGTTTCGTTGTGTTAAGTGAGAAGTTGTAAGCCTAGAAGATAAATGGTAATGTATGAGATGTATGAAAGTTTTGTAACGGTTGTCCTTGGTAGCATGGCATGGATAACTTATTGCTACCTTGTAATGATTGCATGATGAGTTGAGATTAAGAGTATATCTATTCCTAATTGGAATCAATTGTTTTGTGGTGAAGTTTAGCTGTCATTAGTTGTTGATTTGATGAGAAAAAAATTATAGGGTTGATTGGTGATAGTAGTTTAGGTTGCATCTTGGCTTCCGCATAGCCAGGGTGTTACAAAGGATAGACCGGCGAGGTGCTACTCGTCGTTCCACAACGAGTTCGAGTCGTTGCACGCCAACGACATCATATGGGCTCCATGGAACCCAAATTTTGTGAACACAGTAGTGCCACACAGGCTGTTTGTACAATGCACCTAGGACGCCAGATTATAGGCGACGACCTGCTACCTGGTGTTTAGCCATATGGTGAAGCCTTACGCGCCGCAGCGTGTAATACGACAGTTTGATTTGTACCAGCTTGTGCCCCCTCCCGACGATAGGATCCTACAGCGAGTCGTCCACTTATGAGTCAAACTCCATCTGAATAATGTTTACATTTCATACCCATATTCCCAATTCTGACATGAATCCTTCTCAAATGCAGGCAATCGAGGGTGGGCTAATATGCTGAGGACTGGCAAGCAGTCCAGCATAAGTGGGTTACGGCTTGGACGGAGACGGCGCACATTGAGGTCCTACAGGAGTAGAGACCGTACGACGTACGGACATACCGCCAGTACATCAAGTGGTAGGATCCACGGTCGCACATCAGACTGACCCGTCCTCCACCAGAGCGTCCAGAGCAGGTGACGTACCAAGAGAGGCTCCGTCACTCGTTCGATCGACACAGCGCCTCGCAGCGTGACGACACTATAAAACACTGACAATCTTTGCTTGTTTCATTGATGATATTTGTATTGTTTGTTACTGAACATGTGTTGTCTATCATTTCAGTTCGAGCAGATGTAGCGGATCCCAAGCGCATCCGAAACCACCATCCGCAGCCCAGAGCACACCGTAATAGCGCTTCTGAACACTTTGAAGTACATCTTCGCGGAAACGAAGAATGTAATAAAGAACATGAGCTGCAGTCGTTTGAGAGACAACGTCCTACATGTCGTGCACCGAGTGGGCCCACAGTGCTCACCTGCTAGGTCGGCACGGCCTAGTCGAACTAGTGGGAGTCCTAGTGCTCCCTGTCGGTCATCCACGTTGCAGGTCAGTGCAAATTTATGTCGTGTTTTTTACTACGCCTTAGGTTGTGCTAACATCATGTCGTCGTGCAGCCACACGTTCATCGAGATGCATCTCTTCTGCCATCCACACCCTGTACTCAGACTAGCGCTCCCCCTTGGTCATTCGCACTGCACATCCAAGACATACGAGATGTTTAGTTTACATTCCGAATTTTTATTTGGTCTAACATCATTCCATTTTGCAGCCTTTAGTTGAGCGTGGGGGTGACGGCCATCCGTCAACCGATGAGGAGACGCCCATCCTAGCTACTGCCAGAGAGCAGTACACGGCGCCAGGGTTTGGACCGTGGCACCCACCTCTATCATATGTTGGTCAATACGAAGTGTTGTACGAAGGGCAGAGCTCCTCCAGGATCACTGGCACATCGCACGGTCAAGGCCAGAGCTCCTCCACATGAAGGGACTTGCAGACAATGTACCTGGGGGGCAGACGATCTAAGCGTGGACTTATTGATTCCTTTATTACTAACATGATTGCAAGTGGCAACCAGCTCAGAATGCCTAAGCTGGATGACATTGACGTTGGACAAATTCAGTTGGGCTAGAGTCAGCTTACTGGTGCACCTTCGCCCACTCAACGGTCTCTGTACCACCTCCGAACCGATACACGCTCCCCGAACCGGTTAACGTATTCCACGGGACATGCTCAACACAAAACCAGAACACGCGCGCAGACACAGACGCAGCGAGCAGAGAGTGGCTCACACGAGTGAGTCATATTGTATCCCGTGTGTAATTGTACTTCGTAGATGTTATGCAATTTTGTTGCGCTATATTTATATGCATATTTTGTATGTTTTGTGCATATTGTCGGAGTTGATCGGTTGCGGATTCACATGAAATCAAAAAAATCAGAGTGTCGACATTTCAAGTGGAGTTGCAATCTAAAATTTGATAAATAAAACTGACGACATTTCGGAATGCACATTGTGATTTGTGAATTACATGTTGTGCGCGGTTTGGTTATGTGCATTATAAACAACAGCAAGCACGACTGAACAAACCAAAAAACACCTAAGAAACAAGCGCAACTTTTTTGGAATCGGGAAAAAGGATGATCAAAACTATTCTTCGCAGCGCAATAGCCCCTTCCCCTTGTCTCGGGACTACCCACGGTGGCAGCGAATGTTGAAGTCATCCATGTCCTGCGATTCCGTGATGTAAGTAGACCGTACGACCAAATACATAACCAAGATGCAAATTGTACATAACTCACCTCTTCGATATAGAGTGCACCTGGGTGACTGGAAATGCTACGATGGTTTAATAGCAGGAGCCTTCACCTCTCCCCTCGTCTCGGGACTGCCCACGTCGATGGCGTGTGTCGAAGTCCTCCATGTTCTGCGAGATGGGCTGGACGATTACATGATGTTAGAAGAACGAAAGGCCAAATACATAATCAGGATGCAAATTATACATAACTCACCTCTTCGATATGGAGTACGCCCGGGCGACGGGAGAAGCTACGACGGTCGCCGGTCTCAGTAGCAGGAGCATTCTCCTTATCTGTCGCGCATTGTGCCCGGTCGTACCCAGCGTCCTGTTCGGGGGTCCTCCACCACCACCCAGCTGTTCCAGGGATCCGATATGTAAGGTTTCCATCGCTGGAAGGTCTCGACTCGCATTGCGTAGTTCAACATGTACTTCTACTCGATAAATGTCCTATCGTACATCTCCGGGCCGTCGATCCATTAGAAGAAGTTGCAACGCATCTTGGGTTGTCATTACACGCGGATGAAGTTAGAAATTTGTGGAATTCAACGTAAGGTGTTAAAATCAATGTGTGCGTAAGATTCTCTTACAAGGATGTTCCCACGCGTGTAGTACACCTAAGCGGCGGTGGCCGGGTGTGTGGACTTAATGATCTTCGCTGGATGTTCGCACACATATTGCGGGTGTGGAAACTCTGGTGGTACCACACATCCTTCGTAGAAAAATATGGGTATGGTTTAGCCCTCTTCACAAGCCACTTGCGCTTCTGCAATTTCTTCGCATAAAAGATACATGGTGCGCACAAAACAAGGGGAAGTCAGTTCGGAACAAATATAATGTCGAGATACGTGCACATTAAGAAAGAATGACATAAAGATATGCACAAATATGAGCATACTACACATTTACATGACATGACAGTCCCCGAACAAGCAGACAATACAATAAATTATGACACTGAATGACGACTAGACGAGCTCGGTCTGCTGGGGCAATCCTTCATGGAGTGCCCAAGGGTCTTGCATATCCTGCACTTCATCGTGCGGCTCAGGCCCCCACACTGGCTATTGTCCATGTCAACCTGGAAGCGTTGTGTCTGCTGTCGTCCCTTCCCAGTTGAAGAATCTAGACCCGTCATAATGAGTTAATGGAGTATTTTGGTGATTAATGACAAATCTATATGTGAGGCTAACATTTTTATTGATATACCTATTGTGTAGTTTTATTTGGATGAAAAGGTGAAAATCATGGAGGTATGCACTTGACATCACATTCTTATATCTTGTTGTATTCCTCGGATTCAAAATATAGGTTGAACTCCACTAAAAGTTTAACTTGAATATGTGCATATGTTTTTATTACACATTCGTGTATGTACACATTTAGGGAGAGTTCACTTTATGTTTTGTGGTTTCATTAGTATTGATCTATATTTATTTATCCACTTATATTGGGGATCTCTACTTTGAAACATATCCTTGAGTATATAAAATTTGTGTAGTTCATATATACTCATATTGTTTTATATCCAATTATTTGCAATGTGTTATGGGACTAACGTGTGTGCTCAGATGTTTTAAAGGTTTAGTCCCGGATCATGGATGACAACATGGAAATGGCAATGCAAAGACAATAGATGGATCATGGCTAGTAGCTTGAGGATTTATTATGTGCCATCTTGATCAACTAGGAGTCATGCATTGCATTTTAAACAGCTTCCGAAAGAACTTCAGTGGAAATCGATATGACCGCATTCTATGAGCGGTACTACTGATGTGCGGTAGTATCGGGTTTTACTTGGCGGTATGTTTATTCCAGAGAGCTTGTTTTTGGAATTTTCATCTCCTCTGACAATCAGTATGACCGCATTTCTTTCACGGTATTACCGGTGTGTGGTAGTACCAGTTTTTAGATGGCGGTACGTTATTTCCAAAGAGGGTGTTTTTCTTGATTCTTTAACCTCTGCAAATCGGTAGTACCTATTGAATCGAGCGGTACTACCGTCGTGTTGTAGTACCGGACCTTGTGAGTGCGGTAGTATCACACCTAGCAGTAACGACTATTTCAGAAGCATTTAATGTAGGTATGTTTTGGTAATTAATGACAATCACATTGTAGGACTAACATTTTCCATGAGTTGGATGAATAGATTATATTCCATGATGATGGAGATTTTAGATGACATCATGTGTCGAAGACGAGATGATCATGAGTTGATCATCAAATCAAGAGAAGACCCATCATGTGTTGATGGAGGTCAAGTGAAGGATGCATCATGGGTGGATGCATATCAAGACAATGATCTGGACTTGAAGTAAAGATGTGCATCATCAAGCTTCAAGAGGATGTTCAAGGCAAAGGTATAACTAGCTAAGGCTAAGGATGTGTTCATAGTCTTTTACCAGCCTTGGTGTTTGGCTGGAAGACTGGATTGCTAGTATATGATTGTCGTACTATTAAGAGGGGTCTTGTCTAGTAGCTTGAGTCTCATCATGTTTTGATAGCTCAATCTCGCTTGCTCTAGCTCTCTGTGACATGATGTTATTATTTGCGAATGTGTTTTGCAAATAACTGAGACTCATGCATCTAATCCTTGTAGCATGTGACTATATTTTGCAAATATGTTTTGCAAATGGTTGAAGTTCATGTACATACTCCTTGAGGCATGGTCTAAGTTTGCATATGTGTTTTGCAAATTGTTGAGGGTCATGCATCATTCCTTGGCATGGTCTAAGATTGCTCGTTGCTCCTTTCTTGGACTTAGGCCATGTGTTGACTCTTTGGAGTTGTGCCTCCTGATTTGATCAAATATATTTAAGATCAATCAAATAGATGGGTTGTGTAGCCCTCTGGATAATCTTTCCATAGAGTCCAAGATCACTCAATTTCGACATCGGAGTCAAAAGTTATAATATTTTTCCTGAGTGTCGTCTGTGCTGAAAATTGTCTGCGTTAGTACCACCTTGAGATGGGGTATGACCGCCCAAAGGTAGTAGCGGATTTGTACTGCGGTACTACCACACTAAACACTTTAATAGCTAGTTTTTGAGCATTTAATATACTCGTTTCGACCATTGAACAGTAATTCCAGTAGTACCGGGTTTGTACAGTGGTACTACCATAAATAATGATTTTTGCTTAATACTGCTCCCAACAGCTAGTTTTTGTGTGTGGGATATAAATACCCACCTTGGCTTATTGGGAGGCAAATCTTAGCATCCTATTTCACTCTCTTGATCTAGTGTGAGCCGCTCCTCTCAATTGTGCATGTGTTGCACTTTGTCAGCAAGGAGATATGTCTCTAGTTACATGTGTTGCATCTAGAGGTGGATTTCGTATCCACTTGAGCTTGTGCATTTGTTGCACGTGGTGAGAGTCAAGCAAGGGACTTGGCTTATTACTCTTGGTGTTTACCGACACCTAGGCGGTGTGAAGGCGTCGTGGTCCGGTGATCTTCTCAAGAAGCTTGTGAGAAGACCCGGCGTGTTGTGAAGGTTAGAGCTCACCTACCTAGAGCGGGAAAGAGCTACCACTAGTAGAATTGAGGTATTTGGCTTAATTTGTGAAGATGGTCCAATTAGTTTGGGCATACCTCAACGTGGATTAGGGGAGACCGGCAAGTCTCCGAACACCACGGTAAAACGTCCTTGTGTCATTGTGATTTGCTCTCTTGTGATTTACTTTGTGCAATTTACATTACTAGAATTAAATTGCTTACATATGTTTGTATGTTTGCTATCAATATCAATAGTCTTATATTGTTTGTGCACTTAGTTAAGACTAGTTGATTTAGGCTTTAATTGAGCAAAACCAAATTGATTTACAATTCCGCATAAAACTGGGTTTTAACCAAAAGATTATAAAAATCGCCTATTCAACTCCCCCCCCCTCTAGTCGTCCTCCTCGATCTTACACCAGTTGACTTCAAGGCCTTGTTCGGGCCCCCATTGCACCCTATTCGACCAAAGATCCCTATAGTTCATGTCCAAGCCACACGAGTGAAACTCCGCACTCCATGTACCAAAAAGATGTTGCATGTCGTAGTACTCAGAGATATACGGCGTAGATATCTACCTCATTTGCGCACACACCTTGTACACATGTGAGCATAGTTTGTGCAGGAGCTTCGGCTTGGTGCAGGTGCATGTAGCCACATCACCCAGGGTGCATGCATGTTTCTTTTCCCCCTGGCATGACTGTTGACATATTTTTGTCGTAGCATGATCTCGTACTTCCTCCTAAGGCCATCTATCACTCGGATGTCGTGCATTTGGACCTTCTGCATCTTCTGGTCCATATATCTCTACATGTTCTCAGACCACTGCTTCCCTTCTTCCAGTTGTCGCCTCACTATAGTGGTTCTATTGATGAAGTAACCGACTGTGAGAGTCCATGTCTCCTCCATGATCGTGGTGATAGGGAGACACCACACACCTTTGAGCACGCTGTTGTACACCTCGGACATGTTGGTCGTCATTATTCTGTACCTCGCACCATCTGTGTCATAGAGCAGGGACTATTTTTCCAACTCAGGAGCGTGGAGATTAATCCACTGTGTAAATCTTATGGTGCTCCTAGATGCCCGCTCGTGGGCTGCTGTCCCTCCTGTGCCTTCGGAGGGGACTCCCTAGTATGCCTCGTAGTCCGATGATCAAGATCTATCTAGATGGACTCAAACTTCCGTCTCTGATTCTGCAGGCACAACGCCTTGAACGTCTTCATAAGTTTCTGACTACGGAACCGTGTGAAGAAGTTCAATGCAAGATACCTCATGCACCACCGGGTTTCCACGTCGCTCCACTAGTGAGGGGGTTCCATCCTATTCTTCACGGTGTTCAGAGCCGACAACAACCCAGCATTGCAGTCTATAATAAGACAGACGTTGGGTCGGTCTCCCACAACCATCCGCTTCACATTCGCCAGGAACCACAACCAACTAGATGTGTTCTCATTCTCTACAATGGCAAAAGCAACCGGAAGAAGCTGGTCATTCACGTCAGCTGCCACCGCGGTGAGAATGGTGTCCTTGTACCTCCCCATGAGCAAACTGTTGGAGATATGCCCTAGAGGCAATCATAGAGATGATGATATTTCGTTGTATCCATGATTTAATAAATGTTCCTTGAATATTACCTTTGTATTGATTAACAAGTATGTGACTTGTTTGTGAAACTCTTTACTTGTATGGTTATTCTAAAGTTGTCCCTAGTTAGAGTTCATGTGAGGACACACGTGAATGATGGATTAGCACATGTATCGGTTGATGATCATGTTTCACAGGTCATAGACATGGAGATGTCAAACCAATAATGTGGACACATGTTTAGAACATGGGGTTGGACCGACCCAACATGAGACATAACAATTATACTTATGGTTCTCTCTACACAATGTGTACACCTTGTCCTTAGACACGAGATTGTCGCATGTACTTAAGATGTGAATCGACCTACTTAGGGGCTATCAAACGCTACTCAAATGAATCGGGTAGTTATAAAGGTAGCTTCGGGTTTGTCATGAAGCATCATGAGGCATGGTCGGTCGAGATGGATTTGCCCTCTCTACCCGAGAGAGATATCTCTGGGCCCTCGAGTGATCGGATCCGAAATGCATGGCCATGCTACTTAAGGTTAAGAGTTAACCTAGTAAGGGATTAGGATCACGAGATTGAGAAAGAGTGGTCGACTTGGAGCTCGGCCAAATATCGTGAGGCAAAGGGATTGGCATGTACATAACGTTGTGATGGTTCGTCCGATATGATCTTTGTGTACGTTTAGGAGTTGGCACGTCTTGCTAGAGGTCGCTACCAACTATTGACCAAGTATGTATACTCGCGTCATGTCTAAACATACGTAAACCTATAGGGTCACACACTTAAGGGTGAAGCCTAATTCGGATTGGATCCGAATTAGGCCGAACATTGAGTCCTAATGGGCCTCTATTAGTAGAAGCCCATTGTAAGGGCGTCTATAAAAGGAGGGCAAGGCGCGACAGATTGGGTGATGAGTTTTTCGTGACATCCTCAAACCACGCCGCCACCCTCCCACGCCCTAGTCGCTCGCGCGATCTAGTAGTCCGGCGTCGTCGCTTCCTCCGTGCGTGTGGATACCTTTGAGGCGCCAGATCAGAAGCGTTTAGGCGAACCGCAAGAGAGGAGTCAGACGTGGGATGCCGCGACGAGGACGAGGAAGTAATCGACTACTCGCCTTGACGTCTTTGCATCAACTTAGTACGACTACTCGCCCGACGTCTTTGCATCAATTTCCGCTTTCTTGGCGTCTAATGGTAAGACCGTGATCTATAACTGCAGTGATCTTGGTTTACGGGTAGAATTTTTATTATTTTGCGCTAGTGTAGCCTACCCGTAGCCCTTCACAAAGTGCCATCCATCGTGAGCACAGGATGATAGAACTTGAAGCCCTCTATGGCCTGGGCGAAAGTCTAGAACACCCGGTTCAGTATAAAGCAGTTGGGGCCTCCATCAGCATCTTCACTTTCAAGATTGTTTATGTACGTGTCGAGATTTGCTTCGGTAATCTGGTGAAGCATTCTCAGTACAAGGTTGTACACCTCTTCGTATGTCCTATACATGGACTCGATAACCTTCTGCTTGGCTCGTTGGACCTTGCTATAACTAACAGGATAACCAACCAAATTGGCAAATTCTGATAGCAGTATCTTGGTTGACACGGACACGTTCTCCGCAACTAGGTGGCTGATGAGGCTTTCCAAATATGCGGAAGTCATATTCTGATGTCGCTGCAGCAGCTCGCTAAGCTCACAAGTATGGTTGGTCACCGCCTTGACCGTGAAGACCGAGCCGAAGAACTTTGCTCGGTGAGCGCTGACCTTGCCAGGGCAGCCTTCCACTACACACTTCACTGTATAATGTCCTGGGTTAGACCGGTGCACTCAGTACACATGGCTAATGGACAAGGTGTACCATGTTATAGCTTGTTGCACGATTGCCTTGCTAGGGAAGTGTTGCCCGACTAAGAGGGTGTCAGCATCAAACCCTCACTAGGACACTTCTTCTTACAGCAGTACGAGCGATCGTACTACGATATCATCAAGTTTAGATGCCATGTACGACACCTCCGAAGAAACAATTCTGCCGGTAGGACCAGCACCCTAGGGTGTGTCCTCCTCACTACCATCCGAGCCTGGGTCGACGTCCTCGTCAGACTCCAACCCGAGAGGCTGGTCCGGTAGATACTCATTGAAGTCAATGCGTACCGACCACCACAATCCCGCCCCCTCATTTTGCACAAAATTATGTGCAACTCTTCTCTCGTGGACTTCCTCCAAAACATCACATTCTGTGCTACCGTCTTCGAGCTTCGCTGCGGTTGCTCGCTTCCTGAGGCACCAGCATCATCAAGGTTTCCCGGCGGCCTACGTACAAAATTCACGTACACCATCGGCTTTCCGTATAACACCGCCTTGGGCTGGGAAGCAATCCGCATGTACTGGCCCCATACTACGCTTCCGTTCACCTTGACTAGCTCTCATACACCTTGCCCTCCCCTACTCATGCAGGTGACCGCCTCGATGACAAGTTTCTTCATCGTTGGCTCCGTGTCGAACTCCCTCCTAATGCAGCTCCTAAGCTCGTGAATATTCATCGTATCGAATCCCTCCTCCCGGATCACCTTGTACTGGCATCTTGACAGGTCTAACCCATCGAGTCCAGCCCGTACGAGACCGTCGCCATAAAACACTACCAAGTCTTGTATGTTTGAAATTACCTAAAGCCACAACAACCCGATTTACAGTACACAATATAACAAACAGGGTATGTAATTAGCACTAATTAATTTATTGTACACGACTACTTACATGAGATTATTTCTTCAATTACCACAAATTAAATAGAACTAAAAAAATTACTAATTAATTACGAGTAATTTATTTGCCACTAATTACCCATGACACAGATGATTATGACATATTACATACAAGTAAGCAATTAAATACGATTAATTGAATACGAATAATTAATTAATTAGCAAAAATTGATTACTTATCAATAAATTACTTACGACTAATTAATTACATCTAAGTAATTCCCATTGAATTAATTACAATTAATTCATTACACTACATCTAAGTAATTCCCATTGAATTAAACTACGTGTCATTAATTATTTGTAATTAATTATGTTTATTTAATTACCACTAATTAACTACGAGTTATTACTTACCAACAAATTAATTACGGTCACGTAAATACGACCACTTAATTTGACCTAATGTAATTAGCGCTAATAAACTATGTGAAATTTAATTACGACTAATTAATTAATTAATACTTCATTTTCACTAATTAATTGTGACTAATTAATTACAACTAATTTAGTATGAGTATATAATTACAACCGCTAATTACCACTTATAAACTATGCGTAAATTATCACTAACTAACTACGATTAATAAATTACCGCTAATTGACTACGACTGAAATAATTACAACTAAAGCATAAAAAATAATTTTACCTTACCTTGATGGTGACCTCACAGTACTTATACAGTCTTAACCACTGCTCTAAATACTATTTACTTCACAGTGTAATCCGAACAAAGTTTTAGTTCAATTCTCTTTGTTCTCAGCGACAAGCGCGAGAACGAGAATGAATTCCAGAATGAGAACGAGAGCGAGCGCGGCGCCGGTTTTTATAGGTGTGGGAAGGCGTTTCGCGTAAACGGAGCGACATGATTAGGCATGCATATGGGAGGCAGCGAGGTGATGGATGGGACGAACGATAAGATGAGGTGACATATGATGCTTTTGGCGGTACGTAGGGCGATGCGTTGTCGTAGGTGAAAATGTGCTAAAATCTCACACCAAAAGCAACCAGAAGGGAGAAAGGGATGGGTGAAAGCAGGGAGGGGGAGGAAAAAGACGAGGCGAGTCTGCGAGGCTAGGGGGCCTGACCGGGTCGAGACACACTGAAATGTGGCGGTGGCGCGGCAGAGGTCGAGGCAGAGGCACAGACAAGGTGGCATCCGAACCACCAGGCAACGGCGCAGGAGTTCAGGGCCAGGGGCATGGACAAGCGGTAGGCGGTCACTTGGCGACGACGGTTGTCGAGCCGAGGTGCCACGGACGCCAGCGGCCGGCGCCACTTGGTGCACGCCGCGGCCGTCGGGCAGTGCCTGACGAGGTCTGTCCGGGCCAAGGAGCCACAGACGAACGTTGTCCGACCAGGGGACGCACGGCAGGCAGCGACGTGACATACAGAGGGCCGTCCGAGCCACCAGGGAACGGCAAAGGTGAACTATGTGCGCAGAAAGAACAGTGTAGGACACACGTCGCACACCAGCAAGTCCATAGTGCCAGAAATGACATTACGGCTACGAGAACGCTGTTTTTACTAATAGCAATGCCAATAGTGCCATTTATAGCGAAAACTCTCTTCGGGTGGGCTTACAGGCAGCTGCGCCCTTGTCTCCACCACATTCATCTTCAACAATTGTTCACGCGTATTGGTATATTAGTACGAATACATGTATTTCCCCTGCCATATACCCCTCTATTCTTTTTTCCTCGACGTTCCATAATTCGTGCCATCAAACTTTTCAAAGTTCCACCCCTAATAGGTTTAAAACTATCTAAAATGGCTATATAAAAATTACATCTTTAGATTTGTCATTATAAATGCCTTCATAATATTGTAATTATACTAGTCATCTTAATGTAAAATTATAAAAAGTAACTATCAAAGTTTCATCTCAAAGACGGTAAAAAATCAAAAACGTCAAGTAAAAAAAGAGAGCCAAGTAAAAAAGAGGAGAGAGTACTGGTACAGTATATACATACGGCTGCAGTACACACACAATCCAGCATTAGCCCTACGATCTGCGACGAGACTACTGCGCCGTCGCTGCTGTCGACGTGTGAGATAAAAACCCTCGGTACCATAAGAAATAGAAACTTCTATCGATCGCCTAAAACAGACCCGAACCATACGCCAGAAGAGAGCCGAATTACAACACAACTTTCTTGGCACTTCGCCAGCTGTTTTCCCTCGAACCCCCCCCCCCCCCCCCCAAAAAAAAAAACCCGGCAAACATAGATTGTCTTGAATATGGGTCAAAACATTATTGCAAGTTTACAACAGTTGTACAACGCTACAAGAGCTCAGATCATTGCAGGCAAACGCCCGCCATTAGACCTCTTAAACGAAACAGAGCAAAGATTGGGTGATAGTTATATACACACGAACCATGGTATGGAGTGAGGCTGCAGGGGTACCATCAGTTAATACGCAATCAGGACACAAAAATCTACTATTTCTTTTTAGCTGCGCTTGCTCCTCTATTTCACCCTCTCGCTGTAGCCTGCCCCAGATGTGATTAATTTCATGTGTTATGTGCCTTCAGGCACGTACAGGGGTTTCCAATCCAACTGAATCCAAATCTTCAATGCTTGATTAGAGCTATCGGTGCTGCTGATGCTCACAAACCTGGCAGGTTCTAGAAGATCTAGGGTTTGCGAATGTGCACTGATCGCATGCCCAAATGTTGCCATCATCCATACCGCGGGTTGAGCCACCTGACTTGGAGACAGTACCAGGTGCCTTGTTCTTGCCACTCTTACTCTTACCGCCAAGGCTCTTTGAATTTACGGCCTTGCTGCATGCACCATTGCCGCTATGAGGTCCAACATCATTTAATCCAGACTCCAAAGCACGGACAAGATTTTCGAAATAATTCCGAGTTACACTGTTAAATGGTCAAAAATGTCAAGTGAAGATGAGTGAAAAAAATATACGAATGGCATGACAAATAACTAAATTAAGGAAAACAAAACCGCCAGTTGCCAGATTTGTGAGGTTGCACAAAGGGTGAAAAGTCACTTTATTACACTGTGGAAACCAGTATCTTTAAAACTTATGACAAATGCTGTTGAACATCCGTTCATGATTATGGACGATGACAACAATTGGAGAAACACAACACTAATCCAAAAATAAAATACAGTATGATTTATCATTACCTGGTCAATCCAGCCAATTTTGTACGGAAGTCATTGAAATCTTTACATGGGCAGTCTGCTTCAAGGTAGATCTGAAGTTCTTTCTCGACACATTAATGAAGGCGTTCCAAACCTGATTCTGCTTCACCTGAATAAGTAACACCAAAAAGAAACCCACTGACAGATACTTAGAAATGTAATCTACAATAGGAAAAGTGTAAACCTTGCAGGTATTCAAAGAACTGCCTTTTGGCATGTTCATGCTCTGGAAGGTAATAACCATAAGCGTAAGTCCACTTCAATACCCTCCTACACTCAACAATCTGCAAAATGAGATTATACTCCGGGATGAGATATTCAGGTACAACGATAGTTGACAAGAGAACTAAACAAGGCACTGGCGACACTTGATGACTTGAACATTAATGAAGTGAACGATACCTGTAACCATGCTTCTATTATGAACTTGAGCTGTGACTCGGGTTGGCTTTGTATATCACTTAGCTTTTCAAGCTGAAGGATTTACAAAACAAATAGCTGTCATTAGGTGTTCAGGAGTTTTATTAAGAAGTTGCAAATCCAAACTACTCTAGTGAATAGTCTAGACCACGAATGGCTTTGCTTTAATACAAAATAAGTTTAAAAAAGGAAAAAGAAAAAGGCAAATGTCAGCTACCTTATCATTTTGCAGACTCTGCAGATCCCCTAGCGCCTTTTGCCTTGACTACATCATAATAAAAATATATATTAAACGTACTAAATAGTCTGTTACATGCATACAAAAAAAGTTCCTAGTAGCACATAAATTAGAGCATCGATCAAAATAAAGAACCAAGCAACAAAAAAAGAGTATGTTTATATCTTTATTTTCCTAACTCAGCTTACTGAAAAGTGAATACTATCATCAATATTCTATCCCTTGACACTATCACATTGAGTCTTGAGAAACTCGAAATATCCTACACTCTATTTCTGCAACCATAAAGGAGCTCCTGGCAAGTTTGACAAGCAACAAAGAAACCATCACTGCAATTGAGAACAGTATTGCAGTCAAACACCACTTTCAAGTTGTCTCATCCTAACTTAGCATTGATCTTTGCACACTATTCATTTATAGTATACATGGGCTCATGGCATTTGCTATATAAAAAAACTGAATATATTTTTATCATCCCAAAGGACTCACAAGTCACAACTAAATTGAAAGAAATTATTCAGTCAGTTGCCAATTGGATATTTTGGAGTCACAGGCCTATGCCATTTGAGTATGTAGATATTGTTCAGGCCACCTTTTACCAACTCGAGAACTGACATTAAAGGAATATCAATGGTGCTAAATGAGTTGAACATCACTTACTGACTGATTGGCTGCCCATCGTTCATAGTAATGTGTATATCTCTCAAGGGAGTTCTTTGCCATTTCTCTTCTTCTTTCAGAATCGTCGTACTGTAACAACAATGTGGAAGAAATTAGTGTAAACAATTCAGTACTATACTAGAAACTTGATACTTAAGATTGGGTGAACCATTACCGCTCCCTCTTGCCTTGCTGACTCGTAACGATTACAAGCATAGAAGCCACCTGTCCTCTCTCCATGATCTGACCATGGTCCAAGACAAAGCCTGAATTCAGAGTGTAGCTGTGTCAACTATCCGAAGATGCAACAACTATAAGAACTGTAGCAACAATGTGATTTTGTACCAGCAAAATTCGAATTTACATGGCGGTGTGCAGGTAATGTGCATGCAGCCCTGGTTTTTTTCAATAGGCCGCTTGCACTTCGGACAGGGCTTCGAATTAGCTAGTATCCTGGAAAACAGAACCGATAGGTTGTGAAGAAAGACTTTTACAGTTGATAGTCAAAACAACTCAAAATGAAAATGAAATATATCTGTGTGGAACTGTGGATGCATCATGCTATTGACAAAACTGTTACACACCATTATGTCAGTAAAGGAAAGGAATGGGAAAAGAAGAGAGCAAACTAAGCAAAAGTTTATACTAGGTAGTTCGCAAGAACCAACCACTATAAGTCAACTCCAATAAAGAAGCTTGGTGGCAAGGACTGAAGGAAAGAGAGAAAAAGCTACGTCTCTTTGATCAGTTATCCTTTCCAAAATAATAGGATTTGAGACCCCACTACTCTATTTGTCTAGGTTGGGGTTAGGTTTGCTATTGGATGGCTTTCTCGGTTATAGGGGAAAGTCGCACCTAACCTATGCCGATTTTGGCGGACCGTGCTCCACCCCGTTGAACTCATGCGGTTCCGACATGCCCAAAGGCCAGAGGCGAATCCGTTCACGGTCCGTAGGACCAACACCATTCGAAGGTTGATGGCCCGCCCCGCCTAGAATAGGAATCTTTGACTGGGCTTACACACATTCGCTCACTTACGCTGTCCCCCCACAGCTCACCCTAGCCTTGGGTACGTCGTCTCCAAGGCTTCGCACAAAATCTTCACTGACGACATTTGCATGCTTTTGTAGGGTCAGGCAGAACCGTTGTTGCCTGATGGGAACTTCCCCCACATTGCCATCAATGTCTTCATGTTGCACGACCTCTTAACATTACACCACTGAATCCCCAATCCTTTGATTGCTGTGCAGTGACAGTACCAATATCCAATAATCGTTGTTTCCAGATACGGTTGTTGGTTGGCATCTCTTCTAATTCGTCGATACAAGAAGCAAATTGTTGTGTGGAGGAATCAATATCTCGACATAAGCCAAGAGGCAGATCTTGTGCCACTCCACCAGGTCGTATGAAACCGGCATGCATCCTGGCTCCCACGACTATTTCATAAAATTCCAACAATTTCTCCCGCTCCTCAAAAGCCCAAACGAACAGAGTTGGGTTCTTCTTTGTTTAAAGCTTCACTCACATTTCGGGAGCGGATGCTGCTCGAGCTAAAGATACACCCCCAACTCTTGAACAACTCTCACTTGCCTTGGCTGATAGCTTAGATGACTGACCGTACCAAAAAAAAAGGGTTGATCGGAGCTATTCTCTAGAATTTAAAACTTGAGATGACTTGCTTGAAGGATATGCTTACACTGAAGCCTATTACCCTTTCGGCTTATAGGGATTAGGGAGAAGAGAACCAATTCCAGTGCCTAGGACTCACATTTTCATCGTTATTTCGTAATCCCCAGGGTATGATACCCTTTAGCTTCACAGTGACAAGTCATTTTCTCATTACTTAGCAAAAGTTTTGTAGAATTTCGGGGAATAATTGTGTGCAAGGAAAAAAGCGATTCTGGGACCAGAACTTGCATGATTCTGAAAAATCGATGGGTCTTGGGAGGTCCGGAGAAAAAAAAGGTTGGAAATTTTTCAAATCTAAATTTAAATTTATGACAGCATAATGCACTTTCTAGGTTGGTTTAGGCATTTTTGTGCTAAATTACATATTGTATGAGCTAAATATGCTTAAATTATTGTACCCCCAAGTCCCTATTCAAATTTCAGTTTTTGAATTTCAACCGTTCCGGTTTTTTTGGTTTTTAGGCGGTAACCGGTTTTTAAAATTCCCAATTCAAATTTTCGTTTTCGAATTTCAACCGATTTTTTCCGGTTACCAGCCGCCGGCCAGTTTTTCCTCCAGTTCCGGGATTTCTATCCTTAATTGTGTCCCTCTTGGGATCCCCACACCCTTTATTTATAATGTTAAATATTACAGTCCAACTCTAACACAACTCGCACACGATTTAAGTCCGACTCACGTACGACTTGGACTCTTATCTAAACTCTAATATCTCCAACACTCTCCCTCAAAATGGGCATGAGATAACAATCATGGCCATCTTGTTACATATTGCAATACCATTACTAGAATCTACCAAAACTTATCATCCATCAACTTCATAACCAATATCATCACAAAGACCAAAAGTTGGACATCACCAATACTGCCAGGAACGTCACCAAATCTATTTCCACCATCTACCAACTGCCCCGATCTCAACCTCCTCTACCCTCATGCCCCTAGCCACCCTCGGCCTCCTCCACTCTGCCCACACGCCCTTAGTCTCGGCCTGCACCACCTCTACCTCCGTCGTAGACCATTACGCTTGACTCCAGTCCCAATTCTTTTTCGGACCTCTCCAGTAACACTATCTCCGGCACCCATACCAACACCACCGCATGACACTAATTCCACCATTAGCACGACCACCAAAGAACCACCTGAACAGTCTTCACCCCTGTCTTCCATGCCTTCCGTCGTAACCTCTGATACTGTCACCACCAAGCAACACAACAGCTAGAACTCTCAGCAAACACACCATCCTCTCTTCTTTCCCCCAACAAAGCACACGCAGCCACACCAGATCCTCCACCGATCTGAATCCACACCAAATCCCCCTCAATCACACCAGATCCTACCACACCAGATCAGATCCTCCACACCGGATCGGATCGTCAGACTTCCACACCGGATCAGATCTTCCACACCTCCACACCAAATCCCAGGTCCCCTTCTGTCGTAGCTAAAAGACTAAACAGTAGAGAAGGGGGGACCCCCTGGTACCCGAAGGGTCCTCGAAGAGGGGACTGGTTGTCAGGAAGCAGATGAACTTATATTTCAAATCAAATCCAACAATACAACTCTCGCCTCCCCACATGGGGGGGGGGGGCTATTTATAGCCTTTCTATGAGGTACACGAGATTACAAGCTTATCCCCTACAGGGCCCTATGCTGGTAGGGGCTACAGGGACCTTTCCTATCCCTAGGACTAGCTTCCAGCTCATGGTGGACCGTTCTGGGCTTGGTCCATCCTGCTGATACACCTGGTCCAGCGGTACAGTGACTCCTTGGAACTCCCGGACCCCTCGGAATCCTCCGGACAGCTCGGAGTCATGCGGACCCTTCGGAGCACCGGGGCCCTCCGAACCCCAGGGCCTTCAGAACCCTTCGGGAACCTCCAGGCCTGGGGACCCTCCGGGCCCCCTCGGGACCCTTCGGGCCACTCCTGCAGCAGGGCCATCCGCCGATGTCCGGCGGGGTGTGCACTTCACTGTTCGCCTGGTCGTGGGGGCCGTTGTGCCGCCCCTACGACACCTTCTCTTCTTTTTTTTGCTTTGTCTTCCTTTTCCTCTTTTCTCCTTTTCTTACTTTTCTTTCCTTTTTTCTTCCCTTTCCTTTTTTTTCCTTCCTTTTTTCTCCTGTTCTTCCCACACGCATGGCTTCACCTCTGTCTTCCTCCCGCGTGACTTCACCTCTGTCTTCTCCTATCTTTCTTCCTCTCACCTTTCTTCGGCCGAGCCGGCCCTGGTTGGATCCGGCACAGGATCCCGCTAGATCCTCCGCATCCTTCACTAGCTCCTCCTTCGCCTCCTCGATAGCGGCCGGATCACCTTTTCCACCACCGGCCCAAGAGGCCGGATCCCCCACCTTCTCCACCGCCGGCCCGAGCACCAGCAAACCTTCCTCCCTTCCTTTCCCCGCCGGCCTCGTACCGCACCCTGCTTCTTCCTCCCGAATGTGCCACATCAAACCTTCTTGAGTGTCGCGTCGGATCCCCTTCCACTCCTCCACCGCCGACCAGATCCCCTGCTACTACTACTAGCGCACCGCTCCAGCCGCCTCCAGGACTTGCCCACACGCAACCCGTACGACCGCCGATCCGCTCCCGTGCGATTGTTGCAACACAGTCGCAAAGGACCACGCACGATGGGACAGCGGCAGCCGGCGGATCGACGACAACAACGATGGTTCCGATGTAAGGATTTTGGATTTTGCTCGAGTTAGGGTTTGGAATGGGTTGGCTTTGATGCCATGTAGAATTTCGGGAAATAATTGTGTGCCCCTCTTGGGATCCCCACACCTTTTATTTATAGTGTCAAATATTACAGTCCGACTCTAACATAACTCGCACACGATTTGAGTCCGACTCACACACAACTTGGACTCTTACCTAAACTCTAATATCTCCAACAAGTTTCTACTAGGTGTACATCGTAGCTCGTACCCCTAAAAGAAGGAGATAGATTTAAAAAGAGGGGAAAAGGAACACTTCTAGAGAAGCCAGAATAGATATGTGAGGCAAAAGGGGTATGCAGTCTAACTTGCTGATCATGTAAATTCAGTATTTACAGCCATGCATTTTTTGTCAAGAAAGCTATTTTGGTCCAATGAAGAAACAAGAAATGCAGTAAACAATAGGAAAGTGGACAAGCTTGGCACATTGACATGGCCAGTGTTGAACAGAAAATGCAGATTAAGCAGAAGCAACAAGGCAGTTGTTGACGAAAAAGACACTTAATCCCTTTCATACCAGTTCATATTCTCGGACTCTGCACTGTTCTTGAGGATCCATTTTGAAACTGTGGAACAGTCTACTGGCCGATGAGCTTCCTCGGTACACTGAAAATTTTGTCACGCAATTTCTTTTTTGTTATGTTCTACTGACCATCACATAAATAAGCTACAGTTAGAAATACTCACATTCCAACAAAATCCATAGGAACAGCCGCAAGAAACATCATAGCTGCCACTACCAATGACAAATTCCACCGCATATTCACAGCCAGGAGCAGGACACCATTTTGTCTGTTTAAAAATAATGATGAACAATGCGAACAAAGTTTACTCAACAGGTAGCTCAGTAGTCACTAGTCAGCAGTGAACTAAACAAGACATTTAGCGATTTCTTTTTGCAGTTATCCGCAATAATTACCCAGTAATCATGCCAATCCAAATGTTGAAAAATAAATAAATAAAAATAAACATTGTATGAAGAACAAGAAATTCTGATGATTCAAAATGGTGATGAAATGTTGAATGCAAATTACAAAGAAGAGGAGGTTCAGAGTCAGGAAATAGGGTGAACCATATGGTACAAAAAGTCAAAAACTAATAGTTTTTAAGGCTTGTTTGGATAGGCAAGAGTTAGACCCAATCCCTTCCAGTTGGCAGGGATTTTAGTTCGGTTTCATTATCCATCAAAAGGGATTGGGTCTAATCCCCACCTATAAAAAAACCTTAAAGGCTTGTTTAGATACACTATGATACGACTCAATCCCTTCGGAATGACAGGGAACTTAGACTAAAATTCCTTCCAATACGAAGGGATCGGTCTAATCCCTCCCTATCCAAGCAGGCCCTAAGGGGGGAAACTAGCAAATCTTAGAAAACTAGACACATTTCAGCATTCTTGCGTTATGGTCGACATCTCTCTGAAAAATATCAAGTCATCAACTTACTTTTCTATTATCTTCAATGTAAGATCTGCAAAGATAACGTTCATATTTTCCCTTATCATCATCACTAGCCAATGAATTGATCATATCTTGTCCAACAGCAGCAGCGCAGGATGGATCAGGACATCTCAACATCAAACATCCTGGACCATCACTAATAGCTGTGCTAATATATCCTGTCGATGAAAAGAAAATTAATCAGCATTGCCCAAATGTCAATGCTAAAACTGTTTCCGCGATGTTGCATCCTTTGCTTACTTCAATTTAATTTTTAAAAAGGATTACATGAAATGATGGAAGAAAAAATTCAAATCATTCCATGACATGCTGGAAGAAACCACAAGGGTGTAAAGAGTGCATGAAAGTGCACACAAGCATGCAAAAACGTAAAAACCAACCAAACTGCAAGAGAAGAATAGTAATGACATTACTTTGAAACACTGCAGAAAACTGATATGTGTTTTTTACTATAAAAAAAGGCAACAAATTTGCTCTGTTTTCCTTTGAAAATTTGATTTTGTAATGAATTATTCCACTCAAGTGACCAAGGCCAAATACGGAATGTTAAAATAGTAACTAATGGACTTTCATCTCCTCAACTTGAAATGGTTCGGCCAGGTAATATGCTATCAAATATAGAATTATAAATGGCTAGAGAATTGAAATACAGCACAAAAGATATTGTTATATAAGAAAAGACAGTACAGCAAGTGATTGTGTTGCACATAAAAAAGGAGAACTCCAATATATTTTGTTACCGATTTAAAAGAACTTCATCCTTTCTTCAAATAAGATTGAAACATGCGGACTGTTTTGACAATATCAGATATGCAGTTGAGTATTTGGTCTGAGCCGTTGAGGTAGTGGAAAATACAGTGTTCCGCTAGGCGCCCGCCTAGGCGCTAGGCGCAGCCCTCCTGCCTAGACCGCCTAGCCGATTTATCCCGCCTAGGCGGCCGCCTAAGTGGCGATTAGGTGCTAGGCGCTAGTCAGCCACCCGACTAACGCCTAGCGCCTAGGGGAACACTGGGAAAATAATAAGGGACATACTGTTGCCAACTTGCCATAGTGCACCCATTCCAGGCCCTCAATTTTGGAAAGAAAAAAACAAAGGAGCCTGTGGTCAACCCAATTTTGATTATGGCAACAACATTGCAAGCTCACAGGCTCACAGCCCATCAGACAGAAGCAAAATACACTTCTATTTATTCATGCAGGACTTGAAATTGTCGGCAACATCATTTCTTTAAAAATTTCAGAAAAACACGCTCATAATCTAGATCAAGTAGGATATGCCCACATGTTCAATACCACATTGCCACTTTGTTTAGATTGTGTACCAGCAGATCCAGCACCAAGATCTTTTATCAAAATTGCTATTATGGCCAGTAAAACAAGCACAAGAGTTCAGCTACAAGAAACATCAATGGATGGCCAGTCAGCCACATGATGAACATGCATATGCGTTCAGCCATCAGATAAATCGAGTGAAAAGTTCAGTAAAAGCTCTTGGCCTGTCACCAACTATATACACATCTCAATTATCTAAACAAGGAAATTGTAAACTATGACCATCTAAAAAGGGGGATAACAAAAGAACGAACCTCTCCAACATGTGCCACAGAAAGGATGCCCACATGCAGCAGAGCTCATTGACTCACGTGGACAACTTTCGAAACAAATCCCACATGTCAGCTGTTAAAGTGAGGACAACTTACATAAGAACTAAAGTATAGACACATGACCTACATGTGATAGAAATATTTTGATTAGAGTGTCTAGAACATAAAAAGGTACGAGTTGAGCCAATTTGCAGCAAGCATGCAACAGAACAAGCCTACTCTCCAACATTTTCTCCAGTAAAACACGGGTTAGGACTTAGGAGGCAGGCATACTGACACAGCGAGTGGCTATGGAAGACACAGGAAATCCAATAATATAAACCTCAATTGGAAGAATACTATATCAGTATATTGTCCAAAGAGGGAGTATATGTTTGGGCAACCAAGCAAGCAAAAATTTTAACTAGCAAGACTTACTTCTCTTTCATTCGGCATTTCAATTTGCTTCTCCAGCAAACCGACAGCAGTACGAACTCGTTCTTCATCAACAAACCATTCATCATGCACCTTACTGACACTCCTGCAGGAAGAAACTTTATATTTTATAATTCCTACACAGAAAATAAATGTCACAACGAACATAAATCACATATGATATCACCATCTAAAGAAGCTATCGACAAAAAGAAGATCAAAACATCCCTGTTTGCAAATGGGGAAGGACCAAAAGAAGTAGGGCATTTATTTGAATAGTGCAAATAGTATTTCTGCTAACGGGAGACTAATAGGTTAAGCACAAACTGCATTCTGCACCCCACAAAAAAAAACTTGGGGCCTTAATATTAGGTGCTGAGCATAAATGAAACTAGCGTAGTATTCTTACAAAACTAAATTTTTAAATGACTGTCTTAATGGTCTGCCTCTATTTTGTTCTTGGAATTGGATAAAAATGATTATTTATTTAAGAATGCAACAACCATGCCAAATGCAGTGATGCCTATTACCAGTTACAACTGCGAAGAAGGACACATGCTTCTGATTTTGAAATTGAAAGAACAGTTGAAACCCGATTTATGTCATCCGCTTGATGCTGCTTTATACCAGCTTCAGTCAGTACACTGTAGTTTTGCTGGAATGTAAAGAAGAGAATGATTGTGAGAAAAACAGGGCAAGAAACCTAAAATTCACATAAAATTGAATATCACCGGTTCATCGCTAGATTAACTGGAGATGAATAATAATAATTTGGTCAGATCAGCATCATGTAATTAACCCCAAATTACAGCAGTAAAAGTGATTATTTAACTAGTCGTCAACCAAAACAGCACAAACACATTAAGTGCATAACCAGATAAGATCTAAGAGAAAATAGCATCTTTCGATGGGTGAATTTTTCCACACCCCATTAGGAAGAAATTTGTTATAGCCTCATGATTTCCAATAAATTATTTAACACTTCAAAGAGCGCACAGGCATGTGCAACCCCCCAACCCTCAAAAAAAACAGAGAAAGCACTAACTCCAATTACTACCAGAAAAATCATGTTACCAAAAGCATGCAGAGAGCCTTGTAATGCTATGAATGACATGCAGTTACATGATAACAACTAAAACCCCGATACACTGCCGATCAACATGTACTACAGATTCCATGTGTCAAGAAACATGGTCCCAGGACGAGCTTTTTTATTAATTAACCTTTTTTAAAATTTTATTTTAAAGTTAACCCCCAACGCATTTTATTTCCAAATCTAACCTCTTTGGTCACGCCACCACCCATGGCGTGACAAAATAACGCTGTCACGCCACAGGATAAGTCCCCAAAATAGCACTTTTTGTCACGCCACCCTCCGTGGCGTGACCAAACCACACTGTCACGCCACCACCCATGGCGTGACAAGAGTTTGCCCTAATGTGACAGCGTTGTTTTGTCACGTCATGGTTGGTAGCGTGACCAAAGGGATCAGATTTGGAAATAAAGTGCGTCGGAGGTTAACTTTCAAATAAAATTTAAAAAAAGGTTATTTAATAATAAAAATTCTCGCAGGACAATAACAAAAAGAGTAAATTTCGCAAAACTCCACATATTTTGTACAAACTATCGAAAAGCTCCAGATTTAAGGCTCAATTTCACAAAACTCCAGATTTAAGGAGGTATGTTATCACAAAACTCCAGGTTTTGGGTTCCACCGTTAAATCTGGAGTTTTGTGATAACATACCTAATTAAATATGGAGTTTTGTGATAGCATACCTCCTTAAATCTAGAGTTTTGTGATAACAAAACTCAAAACCTGGAGTTTTGTGATAACATACCTTCTTAAATCTAGAGTTATGTGAAATTGAGCCTTAAATCTGGAGCTTTGCAAAATATGTGGAGTTTTGCGAAATTTACTCTAACAAAAACCAATGCTATTTTTCATCTGTGCTGTGTTATAAAATGATAAGTCCATTATGTGTGGCACAATACCAACATCTTTGTAGTTTTCACAGAGATTTCAGACTTCTACGTCCCATGGCTGTCTGGTTTGGTAGCAAGTGTCATGTGCCACACGGTGAGGAATGGTGCGGCAAACTTTCTCTAGTCAACAAACTGGCACCACAACTTTGGTCCAAAATACCACTATTTGAACTGAAAATTGACCACAGTGTGGCAAACAAATCTGTGGTTGTGAACCAAACAGTGGCACACTCAGTGTAGTGATGGGCAAACCCTAAAGTGTAGCCAAATTTGGCTACCAACCAAACCGCCCCAAATATAGCTATTGTGACATTTCACTTCTTCGATAATTATATTTTGTAATGGAGTTAAGCAGCAAAGAGATAAGAACGGAGAGTGAAGGGCAAGAACAAAAGAGGAAGGAGAAAGGCGGAAAGAATGGCATGCGACCCAAAGATTTCATACCACAGAAACTTTCTACAGACTTGATTAGTCGAAACTGACTAAAGGATTTAAGGCTCCAAATCAAATCTCTCTTCTTGGACTTGCTCTAACTTAACAGCGTCATCCAGGCATATTTTAAAGGGAAAAGACAAAGCAAAAATGTACTCCTACATAAGTTAACTATGCACTTCTAAACACTATTTCCTGACTAGAAGAGTGACTTGTATGGTAACATGGTTGCACCAGCAAAGAAAAACACCACCTTTTTTTCTACTCTATGTGTTAAGCGATAGTGCAAGTCTGCAACAGTTTAGACGTTCAGCTATTGAGGATAGAATGGCAATTGATGCACTCAGATTGCCAATGCTTGAGCTGGCAAGTACATTAATTGAAAGTCGGAAAAAAAAGTTTCTAGAAGATATACTGTGGCATTGGCATAATGATGGTACGGTACATGCAAATTTTGTTTCGCATTCGTGTATACCAATAAATATAACACAATATCGTAACTAGGAAATATTTGCCTGTTTACATTTCTTTGTAACTGAATTTTCAGCAGGACGGGTAGTGCAATGAAGAATGCAATATATGTTTTATCTTATCGATATATGTTTTGCACAAGGTGGAACATATATCCCTTCCTGAGTCAACACTCACTAGAGTCCTACGGTAAGCACTGGTTTGTCATTGTGCAAGCTTTTCCTTCCCTAATTGTTTCATCTCGTGATAATTAAAATCGGATATCATTTTTTTAAAAAAAAAACTAAATGGAACCAACAACTAGACAAGTACCAAGAGTATCATGCAAGGTACCCTGTTTTCACAATTCGAATAACTAGAAAAGGACTTGGAACACATAGCCAATTCCATCAAAGGGGGGACAGATTATAAGAGAACACTGAGAAGACACTTGTCTTCACCTAATTAGCATAAAAAAATATTTTAAAAAATTAGTGCAGTGAATTAACTTGCCCAGTTTTATACACATACCACGTCCGACCAAATCATCAAGCTTCAGGGCAACTTCGGAAAGCAGATTCAGACCATGCAGGATACCAATTAAGCATAACCATGCATCAGCATCAGACTGGCCCATCACTATAGTCTACATGCCTATACCCATTCCCACTTACAAGAAATGAATCTAGTCAATCCACAATCTCCATGCCGCCACCTCCTACCATGAAAGCAATGAGAATACAGTAATACACATACGATGGTTGCTCATCAAAATCATTTCCTAAGTTTCAACATTTGCCTTTGCCATGCATTTCTACCCTGAACAACATTTCCCCGCTCATGCTTCCTTTGTTACCAGAGCAACGACCAAAATTGGAGTCACAGCCTACATCCATGTGGTACAGCATGAGTTACGAGTTACGACACACATTCAATGCAGCACACAACGGCACCTAGCACAGCAAAATCACAATTCTACATACATTTCCAACGACCAAAAGTAATTTAACCAGAACATTCGGTTTGCCAGTTCCTACCATAGGACATAAATAGAAACAACCTCTGATGACTTTTGTAAACACATTTCCATCGGCAAGGTCATCAAAGCAACCACTAGAATCATGCTTCCTCCTCGCAAATTCCTCCATGGAAAAAAAGAGTGCATTTCGACGAGCCCTTCATGTGCATCAACAAGGCCCAGCCCATCAGGCAATCACAAATAACCAAAGCGATATATAGATCATCCAACCAGCCACAACCCTATCCATTAGAGAACCATCTTACTGTAAAGGGGGGGAAACGCTATATACAGAGCCCCAGTATCCCATTCCCACCATCCCGAGCAAACGATTTCTAAACCGAGACCGACCGGGCACCACTGGTTGATGATCACCTGCTGCTTGTGGGGGAGTAGGTCGTCGGAGTCGTCGGAGTCGTGGTCGGCGAAGTCGTAGTCGCTGAGGGCGAGACCGGCCTCGCCGCCGTTGTAGAAGTCCTCGTCGGCGGAGTCGCGTGTGTCGTCCTCCGAATCCATCGCCGATACGCCGCCGCCGTCGGCCGCCGCACGCCGGAGCCTCAGGAGCAGCGCGGATCGGGCGGATCGGAGCGACGCCCACCACGAGGAGGAAGCAATTGGGCTAGGATTCGGGGGAGGAATGGGTAGGAAGGGGTGGAGAGAGAGGGGAGGGGAACGGGGAGGAGGATGTGTGTCGATTCGCTCGAGTGTAGAGGAAGATGCGAGCTTTCTGCTTTCTCCCTGTTTATTCCGCACGTTTTCTTTTCGCTCTTCTATTTTCTGTTTCTTTTTTGACTTGTGTTTTTCAGACATAACCTTTCCTTTTCAGGGGGAGTTCTTGATTGATCTATGGCCCCTTTTTTCACGTCTAGATACTTCGTATTTCATCAATGTTTTTGTTACGTCGTCAACGGCCGCTTGATTCTTGTTAAGGAACTATAGGCTTGACTTAGAAGTCGATCTATGTATAAGCTTCTCATTCTAAACTCTAGCAGAGTCTCTAGCTTATAAATAGAGAGTACTATTCACTGAAAACTATTGATCGATTGATGAAGGAATAAAGAGAAACAAGAAACCCCTTGACGAGGATTAAAACATCTATGTATTAATTTAATACATAAAAGACCATACGTTTTCATGGTCGTAACCCCTAAAGCTAACGACCTCACTGGTCGTAAGAATTCCAGAGATTACACAATGGGTACCTTAGTCGGACAAGGCTTTGTGCCTAGGCTCCGACCAGGTAGCTGCTCGAAAAAGTTATGAACTGGTATTTCTTACCGTATGATGAATGGAACACGTGTTATATGTTCCAAACCGTGCGATGATATAATCCTGAGACACTGACAATTAACTACCATACGGTTAAGCATCTCACAGATAACCGCAAAAAAAGTTGACACATTGTTAACTGTCTTACCGTTCCGAGCAGTCGAAATGTTTCACCAAGAACGTCTTCTCCAGAAGTAACTGTCACCTCTTCAATAGTTATTTAAGGGTTGAGCGCAGAAGACGAAGGGACAGGACAAGAGACAACAGAAAACAAGTGAAGACAAACACAGAAACCTAAGCGGTGGAATTAGAAGCAAGACAGTCAGTCTTAGACTTGAAGTCTAAGCCTGATTACTTAGTTCGACATTCCACACATTCAGTGTATTTAGGGTAGTTCCTAGTCAAGTCTTGTAAATCCAGTTCATATCAATAAAGAGCGGCCCCCATTCCATCCCAAGATATTTCACGTCATTTTTCTCTTTCATTTTTATAAGATCGGCGACTCGATCGTCGACAGCTGGCGCCGTCCGTGGGGTAGAAGACGTAAGTTTCCTGAAGAAACTCTTCGCTCATACAAACCCTCGCCCAAATTCCTGCAATCGCTCATGCGACTATGCCCGGAGTTTGGAATGAGGAGAATTGGTTCGACTTGGCGGACTACGCCGACCTCAATTTGGAAGGATGCATCCGTGCCATGGAAGAAAATGGCATGTCATCCTCGTCCTCCTCCTCCGCCGGTTCGCACGTCGCCAACGTTAGCGAGGTCGACCGGATGGACGAGGATGCGCCACCACTACCGGTGGCGCAATCAAAGGAACCAGCCATTCCGATCAGCTCGGAATGTCAGGGGACCTCTTCAAGCCCGATCTTTCCGACCGGCAAAACAGGTGAAGAAATTTCAGCACTACCACTTGAAAATCTCTATACCCTCGATGAAATCATGGCTGAAAGATATTCTCCTACGGCTTCTGGCAATTTTAGGAATCAACCGACATCTGGTAACGGTGTCGATGAAGCCTCCACTGGTCGTAGGCCATGTGGGGATGATCACGCTTAGCATGCGATTGGTAGTTCGTCGGATCAGGCTGAGGAGACCTCATGAGGTGCTTATTTCCAACTACTCTCCGTCGTGGAAACTTCTGGCAGAAGCACTGGGAAGCTCTCCATTAGTTACGATGGAAACTCATCGGAAGATCGGTGCTGGATGCATGAAGTCAACACGGTCGGAGATGAAAATCAAGATGCCCTGCACGGTCCTACATTCTCTACCACGCCATCAGGTGTTGTTAGAGATGATCCGGGCCATCAGGCACCAACTTCCGGAGGCAACGGAGCTGATCAACGTCAATCAGTTAACTCGCCTAGCATTGCCCCACCTAGAGTAACCGATAGACGAGATCAAATCAACCGGTCGGGGAAGGTTCAGTCTGCGTACACCTACGACCAAGATGAACCCCCGAGACCTTCTATAATCGTAAAAACTTACGACGCGACCAAGATGAACCCCCGAGACCTTGATGGCGTACAAAACTTACGACGTGTTCAAGACATGTTAAATAATTCTGATCCTACTTTAACATAAACTCCAGGTTTTGTACAGCTCCTAGGTCAAGTATTCGAAATTCTCCAACAGACCATGCAACGCACGGAAGCGTAACGGGAACAAATGGTTTCAAGGAGTCAAACTATGACTTCATCCCAACGTTCCTCCCTCAGTAGGGGACAACATGGTCATGCTAGGGAATAATCGATACCAAGACCCCCTCGACGATTCCGACAAATGAGTCACGAGGGGAGAAGGCTATTTCAGGAAGCCACTCCCCCATCACGTTGAGAAGAACCACCACTTGAACTTAACGATCTCCGACGTCGTCTGAAACAAGTGGTCGGTCGGAGGCATCACATCAATGTCCACGGTCCGATCGGCATATCGGAGTTCCAGCGTTCCAATCTTAGGAACCGGTCTCCGACCGATTACAATCCGGCACCTTCCCAGAGAAGGCGCCATGAATCAATCACAGGTTGTCGAGCCTTCTCTGTAGGGCTCCAAGCTGTGCGTTGGCCTAACCGGTTCCGACCGGCCAACTTGGACAAGTTCAATGGGACTCAGAACCCATTGGAATTTCTCCAAATATATACCACCGCCATCAGAGCTGCTGGTGGCGATGAGAATGTGATGGCCAACTATCTACCCACCGTGCTCGAAGGGTCTATCCGATCGTGGTTATAGAACCTACCAGTCGGATCAATCTATACTTGGGAGCAACTCTGTGATCTTCTAATTGCAAATTTCGAGACACGTCGACCATACAGGAAGGAGGATGATCTTCACCGAACCCGACAGGGTTCTGATGAGACTTTACGTCAATACATCAAGAGGTTCAGCCAGGTTCGCAATTCTATACCCGAAGTCGCAGAGTCATCTATTATTCAGGCTTTTAAAACAGGTCTGAGAAATCGGCGGTTTACGGAGGATATAGCAATGAACCCTCCAAGAACAACCGTTGAGCTTTTTGACATGAATGACAAGTATGCCACCGCAAGCAAAGTAATCGAGTGGTGCGAAGCCATTGATCGGAAAGACAAGATTCCTCGGCCCGGCCTGGACAAACCAGAGAAAAAGAATAAGAACTCTCTCAAGAAAAAAAAAGAACCGCAGACCCGACGAAAAGGAGGTCCTAGCCATTCCTGATAAATTCATGAAGGGTAAGAAGGACTACACCGGCCGAGGCAAGACGAAAGCCCCGACCGAGGGGTTCCAGAAAAACAAGAAGTGATGTCCACTTCACCAGCAGGCAGGGCATGATCTGCGCACCTGTCAAGTCTGGCAAAAGAAACTGGAGGAATATTATGCAGGTAAAGGACCATTTCCCGCAATACAAGAACCCAGAGAAATGAGCTCCAAAAAGGACAAGGATGGCGACGAAGAGATGGAGTACCAGGATCCCCAACACACAGTCAACATGATTTTTGGAGGATCTTCTTCATACAAATCCAAACGTCGTCTGAAAGCCATGGAGCGGGAGGTCAACCTCGTCGAATCTACGCCCATTATCAAGCAATCGAAGTGGTCGGACATGACAATTTCCTTCAGCAAAGACGACTGCCCCATCCCTTCGACTCGACCAGGTAGGTTCCCTATTGTTGTTGAACCAACTATTAATAATTGTAGGGTTAATCGAGTCTTAGTAGATGGAGGTAGTTCTTTAAATATATTATTTATGAGCTTTAGAAGAAATACAGTCCTCATGTCAAAGGTGAAACCGGTGAAATATGCTTTTCATGGCATAGTTCCTGGCTCCACCGCTAAACCGATAGGACAAGTTTCCTTACCGGTTACGTTCGGAAGGCCTGATAACTTTCGAACGGAAAAAATTCGGTTTGATGTGGTAAACTGTGAGAACCTGCATAATTAAGACTAAGCTAATCAACAGTAATTGGTAATTAGCTTAAGTAAAAATCTCATTAAACTAATATCAAGCATAATCTCAGTTAATTTTAAACCACACAATCAAACAATGGACATTATAAATTGTGCATTTATCATTCCACATCACAGTTTATAACAGTCCGTTTACAAATCAGAATTAAAATATTACAACTCAAATTCTTATTACAAAAATTTATTCTATAATTCAATAATGGATACAAGATTAATTTTACAAAACAATTACAAGAAATAAATAAAATACAGTTTCATATGCTTGCATCCTTTTTCATCGGAGCTTTCCTTGCCTCCTCGTCCAACCATTCTACACCTCTCCTGGTCATGCAACATAGAACACGAGACGTAGTTAGCAAATACCGAAAACAGAAATCTTAGTTAGATCGAAGAAAGGTTGCCGTCAGAATTTCCCGAAGTACAATAGGATTTCCATATCAACCTAGGTCAACCAGTCCCTCGATCACCTAGGCACCCTGACCAACCTGAGTTAGTCGGCTCCTTTAGTAATCAAGGTATTCAAATCAACCAGAGTCAATAGATACCTTTTACTTCCACGGATCTCATCATCCGGCATTCCGAAAGCCCAACACTCACCTTTCCAGTTTGCCTCACACGCATTAGAATCCAACAATGCATTCCCATTCATTTCCGCCCTCTGTTCAAAACATCATCGGGCAACCGAATCCAACCTCCACAACATATAATTCCGATCAACCAGAAAGACCACAATGGTAGCCACATGACCATGTATACCAAATATTTATCTCATATGCCTAACAATGGAAAGCCAGCCAAGAATAGTAAGGGAATGGGAATTAGGATAAATAGGATATGGTAAATAGGAATAGGAAGGTAGTAAACGAAAATTACCACAAGACAGATGAGATCAATCACTCACGACCAAAGGATAAGAGCAACCACATTAAAGCCTTTCCCCATTCCCATTCTCATTCTCACGACCACAAGAGAGAGAGAGAGAGCAAGTGGAGCTCCCGGATAGTAGCAAGCCATCGTGGGAAGGGAGGCACAAGGGCAAGGAGCACCCAATGCGGTCATCAACCTCACTACGACAACCAAAGCCAACCAATGCGACCATCTAAGCCCCAATAAAATCCGTATAGCCATGTCCCTAACCCAAACCATTTTTTCTACACAATCTGTATACATTAGTTTTGGGCCATTAGCATACATGCATCGATCACCATTTCAACACATCCACTCTACCATTCATCCAAATCGATCCAATCAAGTTAGCTTCTGTAAGCATCAAGGCATAGCCCCAGTCTTCAGCACCACAAAGCAGAGAGGGAGAGGAGTAGAGAGGAAGGGAGAGGGTACCTCAGCACATAGGTAGCATCATCAGTAGCAACCTCATCCGAATGCATCCTTTGTGCATCAATCATGTAAAATCAAAAGTTAATCAACCAACATCAGTGCAATGTAAGAATAACAAGTTGTAATTAGAGATAGAAGAGGGGGTAGAGAGTAGTGAGCAGGCCACAGTGGGCCACCCGTGAGAGAGAGTAAGCGGCGCTGCCTCTGCCGCCGAGAAGAGGTAAGTCTGGGCGAGCCTCGCGGCGGCAGCAGGCGGCAGCGGCATCGGCGGCAAGACGGGCCGGAGGCGCCACCAGAACCGGAGGAGGCGGCATATATGGGCGGCAATGGCGATGATGGACCGGAGGACGCTGCACAATGGCGGCGTGGACCCGGCCAGACGCGGCCAGGCGAACCTCTGGCCGCGTCGGGAGGAAGGTCGACAACGTGGCTTGACGGGCCGGCCGATCGCCTGGAGGAGGAGAGGTGGCGCCAGAGAGCCGCCATGGAGAGGAGGCACTGGGAGAGGGAGCACGCGGGGACCAAGAGGGCGGCACTGAGCGGCGTGCATGCAGACACTGGAGGCCGGCTGGCCAGACGCCATGGGGAGAGGCGGCTCCACTGGAGGGAGGAGGAGAGCTTTAGAGAAGAGGAGTGGATTTGGGGGAAGTGGATTTGTGAAGAAGCTGGGTGGATAGGGCAATGGATAAGGGGAGAGAGAGATAGGGGTAGGTGGAGATTAGTGAGAGGGTACTTAGGGAAAGAAATGAGATTAGTAGGAGAGTAAAGAGCAAGATTTAGGAATCAGGTAAAAAGGAATTCCTAATAGGTGTAGCTAGTAGCATATTTAGCAGTAAGCTTAAGCACTAGTGGTATTAAGGGTCAAGGCCGTGTAAGGGTGGAATCAAATAAATGATCAACGCCGCATGCGGGTAGATAACAGTAAATAGACTGGTAATATAAAAGTCCGAAAACACGTAAAAGTTAATCTGAGATTTTTGCTAGTAGTTTAAGTTACCGATAGAACTTCCTAAATTAGATAATGATCAGTCGCAATTAGATGGGCGGAGTTGCATGCAAATAAGTGTAGCGTTCCATTTTCGTACGCTTAAATGCATGTTTAGGCGAACTCGATCGCAGAGTCGTTGGACTAGAACACCCACGGTTAGGGAGTGCTAATTTCACGGGAGGTCCGGAAAGATGTCATCTTATCTGGTGGAAGTACGGAAACTCGAAAAGCACTTCTTTGGTTTTCAAATCCAACATATTCCTAGAAAGGAAAACTTTCTGGTAGACCAGTTGGCACAGATGGCCTCCACGAGGTCAACCGTCCCGCCCGGAGTTTTTCTCGAGCAACTCGATTCACCCTCGTTAGTCGAGCCTTCCGAGAACATACTTGATTCTTTACAGGTCGTTGACGGTTGGTATTTGCCATGATCAAGGTAGAGATTGGATGACATCGATCTACAATTATCTTGACATGACATAATTAGGAAGATGATGTAGAGGCCGATCAGATAGCACGAAAAGCCAAATCATACACTCTAATCGAACGTACCTTATATAAATGAGGATCTCATGGAGTGTTGATGAGATGCATATCTCAAATGGATAGCATTAAGTTGCTGACTGAAATCCATGAAGGAGTCTGTGGAGCACATCATTCCTACAGAACTCCGGTCGGTAAAGCCTTCAGGCAATGATATTACTGGCCAACTGCCCTTCATGATGTAAAAGAGTTTGCGATGAAGTGCGTACAATGTCAGTTTCATAGCCGACAAGTACATCAGCCAGCACAAGCCTTACAAACAATTCCTCTTTCTTTGCCTTTTGTAACCTGGGGACTGGACATTCTGGGACCTTTCCCAAGAGCACCCGAGGGCTTCGAATTCCTTTTCGTCATGATTGACACGTTTACAAAATGGATCGAGGCCGAGCCAGTTATTAAAATAACAGCTGCTAAGAGATTTCTCATGAAAAATGTAATCACATGATTTGGTGTACCCAGTCGTATAATCACAGATAATGGTGCCCAGTTCTCTAGCAGTCAATTCCAGGAATTCTGCGATGAACTTGGTATCAAAGTTCATTTTGCTTCTGTTGCTCATCCGCGAGCAATGGAGCGATTAATGAGCTAATGGTATCATTATACAAGGGATCAAATGCCGAGTATTCGACTAGTTAATCAAACGGTCAGGAGCTTGGGTTCAAGAACTCCCATCTGTATTACGGGTCGTCCGAACCACGACCAGTCGTGCAACCAGTGAAACACCATTCTTTTTGGTTTATGGTGCTGAAGCCATGCTTCCTCCAGAACTCAAAATTGGCTCTGCTCGAACTGATCGTTTTAATGAAAACGATTAGAATGAATGAAGACTCGACGGCGTCAATTTCCTTGAAGAACGACGAAACCAAGCCTTTGTACGATCAGCAGTCTACCAACAAGCCATACGAAGGTACCATAGTCGTAAGGTGCAACCTCGCAGCCTTGCTGTAGGTAATCTGGTTCTCAGAAAAATTCAGAACCAAGCAAATCGCAATAAACTTTCTCACAAGTGGGAAGGTCCTTACACTGTGGTCAAAGTTACTCGACTAGGTTCCGTACGACTAGCTATGTCTAATAGGCAAATTTTGCCAAATTCTTGGAACATTGATCAATTGCGTAAGTTCTATGTTTAATTATTTTTACATTTTTTCAATTCTTTCAATTTCAATAAATTCATTTATTTATTAATAAAAGTAACCTTGCTTATATATATATATATATATATATACACACACACACACACACCTATACACTGGTCGTTCATGATTGTTAATTTAAACTGGTCGAAGAAGACAATTTTCTCTCCGACATCCTTTCCAAGGATCTCTGTTACTCTATGACAACGACTTCTATGTCATACGCCGTATTGGTCCTAGTCGTGAGCATTTTCTAAATTATTCCCACGCGCGACAACACTCTTTTCTTAAAATATATGAGTAATCAGAGCATCATACAAATAACTTTCTATACTGAATGATATGCCTAAGATTATGAAGATTATATTTCATTATTTCAAGATTCTGTTCTGCTCTTGTATGGCTACTGGTCGGGACACGGAAAGCCTCTTAGTCGAAGTCTCTCCTTTTTCGCACGTGGTCCTGCCCACTGGAAGGAGCTTCCTAGCAACGGTTCTTTTCTTACGATCCTCGCTACTAGTCGGACAAAGAGCTTGAACACGTTTCACGAAATATGTTATATGACTCCAGGTCTAAGCATTCGTTCCTACCAGATTTTGGGATAATAGATATAAACAAAGTTCACTTATAATTTGTTGCATACATTTTTGCATTTCTTCTTATGTCAAATAACAAGATCTTTTGTCCGACCATATACAATTTTTGATTGGTATTTCGATTATGGCAAGCAAGGATCTATAACTAGTCGAAATCATCGCTAGTTCGACTCTGATGATTTCCTATTATTACAACGATCGACTTTGTCTTAACATCAAGACATACCTTCAAAAAAATGGTTTCGACTTTCATTCTCTTTCTTGGCTACCCGCTTGTATAGTAAAGTTCTTCTACTATAAAGCAGTCGGGGGCTAGGAAGTATATGAGAATTTTAAAAGTCAAACAGGATAAACAAAAGCATTGTTAACGACATAAAAGGTAAGTTTTATACATATTCAATATTTTTTACATTTGCAGGGGTCTACTCTAGAAATATTTCCAGACTAATTACCGCTTGATGGAGAACCGACCTCCATCTCCTCTACAACTTTGTCTCCAAGTGGCCTAAGTTCTTCCATGAATTTGGTCGCCTCGTCAGGTAGGCAATTGAAGTCATCTTCAACAGCTCGGAGATTAATGGAGGGGTCGGAAGCCTTTAGTTTTGCCAAAGCAAAACTAACTCCACTAGCAACGCCTGTTTTCATGGGCTATGCATAGTTCTTCCGAGTAGTCTTGAGCAGATTTTTAAGATCCCCTAGAAGTTGACCCAAGTAGTTCATTTTCTCTATTAGATCTCTTAAAGTAGGCCGACTTGATCCTGATCCCATATCAAAGATCATCTTGTTCAAAAATAGAATCTTTTTATCAATACTTTGAACAAGAGCCGCCTCTTTATCCTACTCAAATTTTAGAGTCTTCTCTGCTCTGTCCAGCATTTTCGTTTGCTCTACAAGAGTAAAACAATTGATAAACACAAACATAGTCGAAGGAAAATAATAAGTCAAGTTTACGACATATTACCTTCGATCCTTTTGTTAAGTGTTTCATTGCTGGTCGTCGCTTCGGCGATCGACCGGTCCTTAGCTTTAATTTCTTCTTCAAGCAGAGCTATTCTGGCTTTCTTAGCCACGATCCTTCTTTTATTTTCTCCAAATCTATCAAGTAAGATAGGGGAGAATAATTAGCGAATGGCAAAGTATTGAAGAAAGAAAAAAGTTAAGTGGCAAGCTCTTACTTTCCAATTCTGAGTGTTTCTGCTCCAAATCTTTAATCCGCTGGGTCAGTCCTCCGACCACAGCAAAGTTCTCGACCAGATGCTACACAAATAGTATTTTTCTATTTAAGTTCCTTGTAAACTTTTGAGAAGTACTATGGGACTGGTCGTAGAGACTTACTCGGATCGTCAAATCATTATAACCGCCAAATATTGAATCAGGATGCATTTTGATTTGATGATCCGATATTTTTTTCCCATGCCTCATCAAGCTCCTTATCCTCGATAAATCGATGGTGAAAAGGGAATTTATCAGGTTGAGAAGGATTACCAACATTGGTCGGAACCTGTTCAGGGCCTTTAGGGGCATCTACCTCCGCAGAAGGAGTTAGAACCACCACTGGATCCAACTTGACCGTTGGCATTGACACCTGCTCGGGGGCTTCTTTGACCACTTTTTCCTCAGGAGCTCTATCCTGGGAAGCATTCTGGTCGGGGACCTCCACGAGTGCCTGGTCCTCAGGAGGAGTCCGGTCGGAAACAACCGAAACACCAAAAGACCTATGCAAAGTAAAGAAGGGAAGTTCAAAAATATCAAATCATCAAGAAATTATTAGAGGTATGCGCTTATCGACCACTTTCATTTGTACATACCTAGTTAGTTTCGAGATTTGACTTTAAAAGCGGAAGAGTAAACTCGTGCGCCATCCTTCCTTTTCTTTTCCTCCATGTTTGCCGGTTCGGCAAGCGAGTTGGTCAAATCCGTTGCATCCTCCAACAAAATGTCGGAAGCGATGCCCTCGATAAGTTCATCAAAGATTACGTCCTTGACCATCTGGTCGGAAGGAGCGATTTCACCAACATCCAGACTAGTTGTTTCATAACAATCTGTCCGTTAAATGAACGACGGCGATGCAGAATCTCTGACCTCGCATGATCACGCCTTCTTGGCCTTGACCTTCTCCACCTAAATCATAAAACGAATTTGGTTAGGTAATGAAGTCTTTTATCTAAACTGCATATATATCCGTCTGAAGTGTTCTATTACCTCGGGAGATTCATCTTCTTCCAAAGGCATCCGGACGAAGTCGATCGGAACCACGGTGGGATGTTGATCCTCACTGACTTGTGTGGTTCGTAATCCGACCGAGCTACAAAATAGAACATGATCAAAAATTTGATCGGGAATATATATATGTGATAAAAGGAATTTTGATTATCTACCTTAAGACTTGCAGATCTCTCTTGGTGAGAGCTATGGCCAAGATTTGGGAATCCGGCCTTCTCTCGGGCTCTCCTGCAGATCAACTGATCTGTTCTCTAATTTCCTCGGGGAAAGACCTTTAAAAGAAAAGGAGAAAACAAAACATGGATAGGTTTTAAGGTAATAAATTAATCAAATAAAAAATCTTGGTGGAGTTTATCTCAAAGACTTACCACCTTCCGAGATAGCTTCATCACGACCAATGGACCAAAGCGAGAATGAGTCAGAAGCTTGGAGGCTAATCGACGCTTGTTGAAATCCTCACCACAAGCCGGAGGTCAAGCCCACGACTCATGGTCGTAGATGGCATCCACCCATCTTGATCACCCCCGTCTTCTCCACGGTCTTTCTCCACTTGGGGTTTTCATTTGCTCTAATTCCGACGAAGTAGAGGCCATCGTCTCTCGTAACCGTCATGTAGAACCAGTTCTTCTTCCATGACGGCCACGAGTATTTCGAGTACATATGGATGTACTCATCGGCCTTCCCGTCGTGAAGACGCAATGTACATTCTCCAGGAGTTGCCGTGGATCCCTTTTTAATCCCCATCTCCATTCGGTAGAAATACCTGAAGAGCCTCAAATTCGGTGGCACTCCCAGCTATGCCTCACACAAATAGGTGAAAATACTGATATTGGCGATGGAATTCAGAGCCAAATTTACCAGTTCCACCCCGTAATACTCAAGAACACGGGGGAGGAATTTGTGTACCAGCAACCTCAGCCCATATTCGATGTAGGCAAGGAAAATAGGGATTTCCCCATCTTCGCGGCTCGAAAAATGCTCTCCAATCGCTGATCTCCATTTGATCAGGTTCTTGTTTGGAAGCATCCCGATCCTTTCCAACGCCTCAAGTTTTTTCTTGCTCAATTCCGAAGGCAACCACTTCGTGATTTGCTCCGACATGATGAAAATCCTTAAGGATGAGTATGATCGTAGGAGGCTTTGTGGTCGGAAGAACAAGAAAGGGGTCTAAAAGATTTCTTTTGGCAAAAAGCTGAAGGGGATCAAAAGGGGATCTAGAAGCATAAAAATTCTAAAAACCTGGTGATGGGATTTTATAGCTTCTGATCTTTTTACGATCGGAAGTTTCCCACAAAAGTCCAACGAGCAAAAGCTTCTTCTTTTGTTCAGACGGATAGAAAAAATCTTCGATTCCCAAGGCAAGTTCTCAACTTTAAAGTGAACACAGACCACTTCGTATATCACGACATTAAATGGGCGTCTGCCCGATACGACTTCATCGGATAAAGGTTTACATACGACACCTGTTCATTTAAAGATCGGGGGCTAGCTGACGAGGATTAAAACCTCTATGTGTTAATTTAATACATAAAAGACCATACGTTTTCATGGTCGTAACCCCTAAGGCTAACGATGTAACAGCCCAAAATTTCAAACTTGGATTTAAGTTTAAAAACTTATTTGAATTTGTGATTTTTACGCAAATTAAAACTATTGTTTAAAATTGTTGAAAGCTAAAAAGAAATTTCAATCCAAAATCCATTATCAACTTTAAGATAGAATTATTTTATTTAAGTCGAGAATAATTCTAGAATCATCCGAAATTTTCCTAGAATTTTTAGGATTTGTTTGCTATTTTCTAGAGCCTAAATGGATTAGGCTGAATATGTAAAATAGAAAATCAAAAGAAAATCGTAAAACAAGATCTTGGGCCAAATCTCCCTTGGCCCAAGGCGACCCGCACCACCCCACCCCATTTAAGCGTGTGACTGTTGGATTTACATCCAACGGCCGCACCGCCGCCCCTCCTTCTCTCTCTCTCCTGCGCTGGCCCTGCTCGCCCTCTCCCTCTCATTGTCTTGTGGCCCGCGACCGTCCTTCCTCGCTTCGTCTCCATGAGTCAAAGCCTCGCCGCCATTATCGCGCCGGCGAAGCCGCAACACTCATAGCCGCCTTTTCTCGCGTCGTTTATTGACTCGCGCCCTCCTCACTTACGATCCCCACGCTCTTCCCTCTTTTTTTCGCCTTGGCGCCCACGCCAGAATCGCCGCCACGACCCCCCTCCTCCACGCCATACTGAGCTCCGGGCCCTATAAAAACACCCCGGTAGCCCTCACTCCACCGACGCCAACACCACCACTCTCGCTCCGTGCCCCTCTCCACCGGAATTTGGTTTTGCTTTCATGCGGTCCGGCTTGGAGCTTGATTGCGCCGCCGCCATAGCCCGCTGCGTCCTCGCCGGCACTTTCATCGACATCACCGTCTTGCGCGATCGGTCGCGCCTCGTCTTCATGGGAGCCGCCGCGAGTCGCCGTTCGGCAAATCAAGCCGTCTGCGCCGCCGCTCCTTCCTCGTCGCCGCCGCCTCTGTCGTCATTTAAATCGAGTGGGTGGCGCCTCGTGTTCCGTGCCCTCTCGCTATCGCGCGCCTCGCGTCGTTGCCGCGTCTTTATGTAGCGCCGGCGACCATCGGCCCCAGGCCGGTCCGCCCTCGCCATCGTGGCTTTGGCTGCGTGTCGCCACCTCGGCGCCCGTCTGCGCCAAATCAGCCTGAGCCCATCGTGGTTGCTGCGTGGCAACCACGCCACACACACACGCCACCGCGCTGCGTCGCCAAGTCCGTGGACTTGGTCACATAAACCGAGTCTCGACACAAGGGCCCCACTTGTCGATATTATTTTAAAATCGGAAAATCCCGAAGGCGGCGTCGGCGGTTGCGATAAATAATTTCCTTTAGAAAAATAATTGAGAAATTGATTTAAATAATGATTAGGGGTTTAATTTGTAAAATTCATAACTTTTGCATTACGATTCCAAATTAGGTGATTCCAATTTCTAAAATTGTATAAAATTAATACCTAGCTAAATAAAATATAAAAGTTTGAATTGGAGTAGGTTTAAACTGTCTGTTTGAATTTGAAATAATTTAAACCACTAATTTAGGAATTAAACTTGTAAAATTCATATCTTGAACCATAATTCCAAAGTAGATGATTCAAATTGCTAAAATCTTAGAAAATTATTATCTAACTAAATAAAATATAGTTATTCAATTTGGGGTTCAGTTTAGTTCTGTTTTAGAATTTAGAAATCCATTTAAATTCCAAATTTAAACTAACATTTGTAAAATTCATATCATTTGGATTCCAACTCCAAATTTAGTGAATTAAAATTTCTAAAACTTTATAAAAAGATTATTTAGCTTAATAGATTAGAATTGGTCTATTTGGAATTAGTTTAAACTGTCATTTTAAATTAAACTATTTAATTTGCAAATTTAGGATTTAAACTTGTAAAGGTTATATCTTTTATTTCCTATTTCTAAATTGAATGTTTCAAACTTATAAGGTCTTATAAGATTATTATCTAGCTAAATAAAATATAATTATTTTATTTGGAGTTAGTTTGAACTATTGTCTTGTCCTTATTTGAATTACAATTGATTGTCGTATTTTCACGTTTAGATTACTGCGATTAAAATTTGATTCTTAGAAGAATTAGAATTTCAAGACTTCAGCGAAGGCAAGTTATACTTTGATCATTTTGCACCTACTATTTTAAAGTTATTTAAATTCAGTTTTCAAATTATTAAGTGCATGCATACTTTTATTCAAGTATTTTAAATTCCTGTTTAAATGATTAGATATTCCAACTGTCCTTGTATGGCCAATATTGAATATTGAAATGTCATCCCTTGTCTCCATAGATAAATTGTTTGGAAATGCTTAGCAAATGTTTAGACCATGATTTTGATTTTGGGGAGGATTTAGCCAAATCTTTACAAACTTGTTTTAACTTGAACCTATGGTATTGTCTTACCATAGAGTTGTTGTAAAGGTGGTTTTACTAAATAAAATAAAGATGGTTTGGACTTGGGCGTAACGGATGAAAGGTGGGTGCGGAGTTTATGCACCGGTTTAATCTGGTTAGGATTAAAGCCGAGGTTTACTTTGAAAGACGCCCAAGTCAATTAAGGACCGGCCTTTGGCGTTCCTTTGCTATGCCAAAACGCGTACCACCACATGTCTGTATGGGAAGGACTGGCTTAATAATTTGGGATACCTCATAGATATTAGTGCCATGTTGTATGAGTGGGTGTTGGTTAGGCAGTAGTCCCACATGGCGCAAGAGGGGCTCCGGAGGATGGTTAGTCAATGGAAGCGAAACCTTAGCGGGCATGAGTATTGTGAGGTAGAACATTATAACGACCTTGTGATATTTGCTCTGTCACACGCCTTAGGAAGCGTGGATTGGCCGACACAAAGGGTATAATATCTCGTGTGGGTAAAAGGCTGTACAAACTCTGCGAGTGAAAACTATTGAATAAGCGTCATGATCATGGACATGCTAGCAAAGCCACTTTGAGTTAGACTTGTTTTTGGTTTAAAAATGGTTTCAACAGATGTTTTCGGGATGGATAGTCTGTGGGGAAAATTAGGCGGTTAGCCATTGTGATTGGAGGATATCCATCACCTTTCGTGGAGGTTATCCACATTATTCAATTGTCATTTAAAATATGATTTTAATTAATGTATGAAAATGGCCTTGCAATCTATTACGATTATTTAAATTAAAGCTGCTTTTTTACATAAAATAACCACCAATGTCCTTTGTTTACCTTATGCATGCATTACAATTCCATATTGGGTGTAACTTGCGCAGCAGTAGTTGTGCTCATGCTTGCTTTATGCAACAAAATTTCGGAGAAGACTACTATCGGGGCGGTGAGGACAAGCGCTTAGGCTCGCCCAGACGATTACTGTGGCGGATCGTTCTGCCTACTACTATCTTTTTATTTCATTGTGTTATTTACTTCTTTATTTGGCTTCATGCCCATTTGTATCGAACTCGATTTACTATTAATGAAACGCGAGATTTGGTTATGTTATCATTTTTGTAGCTCGTACACCGGAAATCTGGTGGTGTATGAACACAGAGGGTTCGGGATCTTTCGTTCGGTCCGGAACAAAAGTGGTATCGAGCCATGTCATTGTAGGTCGTGGCCTTAGAATTGCCTTAAGGACTTATCTTCAAAAACTAAAACTATTTTGAGTCTATCGAGTCATGTCTCAACCTTTCTCTTTAAAAATGTTTACTAACTCCTCTCCTTCTCAAAATTTTAGATGGTGAAATCTGGGACGCTACTTCCCACGGAGCCTTCTTTGGATCTTGGGCGAGATACTTTGGGAAATGATCTGACACTGGTTCTGAAGAGGCCAACTTTTCAAGGATTCAAGTACCAAGTGGGAGAACGACAAGCGTGGAGAGTAGAAGTGCTCATCTACTCCAATCTACGCCGGGACACCGTCTTCCACGTCTTTGGCGCTCCGATCCGTAGCGACACCTTTGATGAGGGCATGCGAGGATCACGGCAAGAGAGGATCCGCCACCTTCGCTACACCTACAATCATCGCCTTGAGGCACGGGTTTCATTACTACCCGATGCACATTCAGGCCGACTTCGACAAGACTTTCAACTCCGCTAGAGCGAAGATTCCCGGCCCGACACACGGTGGATCTGGCTAAGGCTTTGGATTATGCCTCTGGAAACACCTTGAATGACTTGCTCACCGCCGAATGCAGACTACAAGAAGCGAAGAAAGTCAAGACCGTAATCTGCGGAGCTCGCTAGCTAGCTAAAGCCGTGAGGCTAGCTCGATGAGCCGGATTATACCCCGATACCCATTATAGTTACCTTCCTGTTAGCTCGATCGTTAGTTGCGAATTATGAGCTACTATCTTATTTGTGGTAGCCATAATCTTTGAATAAAATGACTTAATAAAGGAACTTTTTGGAAAAATCTGCTCTTTGTCTTGTGTGCTCTTTGTGTTCTTGGGTCATTAGAATGTACCCTTTAGAACTTCCTATCATCTATCTCTCCTAAATCTTTGGAGTTCTAGCGGATGGTGACCACCGTCTGCAGCGATGGCGATGTCCGAGGTCGAGCAACGAAGACTTGATTACGGGGAGGATCCGTGCGGCAACCACCACCGCCACGGTGAAGGACCAGTTAGGCGTCGGATGATGGAAAACCAAAACCATCGATTAACCTCTGGCTCGATCCCTCAGCAGCGTCTGAGAATGTCGAGCAACAACTCGAACTACACCACCACCTCCACCCATGAGAGATTGACCATGGCGATTTCATGCGCATCGCCCTAACCTTCTCCGGCGACCTGAGGCCGATGGATGCCGATGGCGGATCCGTGCTATCGGAAAAAGCGGATATCACTCGGTGTCTTGATCGTGAGAGAGTCTGTTTGCCTCTCACCGACTCACGGTCCCGCATCGAGAATGGTGGGATAACTACAACATCTCCCATCTTGATGCAGACTATCTCTTGGGGGAGTTTGTGCGGGCTTTCGCCATGCACATATTCCCGCAGGATAATGACACTAAAGAAGAAAGAGTTCCAGCGCTCAAACAAAACAACCGCATTGCAGTGGGTGAATACACGCACAAGTTCAACCAACTTGCTCGCTATGCCCAGCGAGGCGTGGCTAGTGATGAAGAAAGGCGAGAAAGGTTCATGGATGGTTTGAGCAGCGAGATCTCGATCGGTGGTCTCCATGACTACTTGACTTCCGGCGGTTAGTGAATAAAGCTTTTCGCCAGGAGGCCAAACATCTGCAGATGGAGAACTGCATAGCGGAGGATGGCGCTCGAAGTTCAACTCGGAGGGCAACCCAAGCCTCGCTTTGCTCGGCCTCGGCCACCTCGAGTGGAAGGTTCGATCTTCTACACCCAGAACTCGATCTGCAACGCCGCGCTCCAACTCTTCCAACTTCCGCAACAATGCATCTGCGAGCGGTTTAATGAAGAACCCAACTTCATCGGCGGGAGTGACATGCTTCCATTACAACAGGATGGACATTATGCCAACAAGTGCGAAAAAGCGGCGATCGCAACACCAATCGAGCGGCATCGAGAGTACCGGCCACCGGCACCCCAAAGCCGGCGGGCGATTCACGAAGGGCGTGTGAATCACGTCACGCAGAGAAGCTTCGGCGGCACGGATGTCGTCCCTGGTACGTTCCTTGTTAATTCGATACGGCGATCGATTACTGTTTGATTAGGAGCTTCGCATTCTTTTGTATCCAATAAGTTTGTGGGCAAAAATGGGTTACCTATTTCTTCATTAAGTAATCCTATGATAATCCATTCCCGGGCTCGAAATGAGAACCGATTCTCTATGCCCAAATCTTACCACGAGATATCAGGAGTTTCCTTCATGGCGAGACTTGATAGTCTTGCATTCTCAAGGTCCGGATGTAATACTTGGAATGGGTCGCTAGCCAAGAATCAGGGCGGATAGATCGGCTTGATAGGTCTATCACTCTCACTAATGAGGAAGGAGTCACAGCTTGAATTCAAGCCCAAGACACCTTGGTGGAAGTTCCATCTTGACTAGCTTGAAGGAGTTAAAGCTTGAAGATATACCAATAGTGCAAGAATTCCGGATGTTTTTCTGATGAGCTACGGCATGCCACGGATAGGGGCGTCATGTTCTTAATTGATTTAGTCGAGGACCGCTCCAATCTCGGCGACCTTCTGAGAATGCGGCCAATGAATTGGCAGAGATGAAGAAACAAATTGAAGAATTGCGGAGCAAGGGATATATTCGGCCAAGTTCATCACCTTGGGGAGCACCTGTATTATTTGTCAAGAAGAAAGACAACAGCATGAGGATGTGTGTGGATTACAGATCGCTCAACGAGGTGACAATTAAGAATAAGTATCCGTTACCTAGGATTGATGATCTGTTCGATCAACTGAAAGGAGCAAGTGTTTTCTCGAAGATTGATTTGAGATCCGGTTATCACCAACTGAAGATTAGACCAGAAGATATTCCGAAGACTGCATTCACCACGGATATGGGTTATGCGAGTTCTGATAATGTCTTTCGGTTTGATGAACGCATACCTTATTTCATGAATATGATGAACAAAGTGTTCATGGAATTCTTGGATAAGTTTGTGGTTGTTTTCATCGATGACATTCTTATCTATTCAAAGAATGAAGAAGAACATGAGGACCACCTCGGGATAATTTTGGGAAAACTTCGAGAGCACCGACTTTATGCCAAATTCAGCAAGTGCGAATTTTGGCTAAGTCGTGGCATTCCTTGGTCATATTGTGTCATCGGGAGGGTGGCGATAGATCCACCAAAGTCGAAGCGAAGAATGGATTGGAAACAACCCAAGTCTCCGCAGATGTGAGAAGCTTCCTTGGATTGGTGGGTATTATCGCAGATTCATTGAAGGCTTTTCCAAGATAGCAAGACCAATGACTCAACTTCAAGAAGGAGAAGAAATTTGATTGACATGACGCTTGAAGAAAGTTTCCAAGAACTCAAGACGAGATTAGTTTGAAAGACTGTCTTGGTCCTACCGATATTCATACGGATTTTGTTATTTTCTGCGGCGCATCTCGTCGAGGACTTGGTTGTGTATTGATGCAAGAGGGCAAAGTCAGAGCTTATGCATCCGTCGATTGAGACCACACGAAGGAATTATCAACTCACGACACAGAGTTAGCGACAATTGTACATGCATTGAAGATCTGGCGGCATTATCTCATTGGTAACCGCTGTGAGGTTTTCACGGATCATAAGAGTTTGAAGTACATCTTTACCCAGTCTGACCTTAACCTCCGTCAGAGAAGATGGCTGGAATTGATAAAGGATTATGACCTTGGGATTCATTATCACCCGGGCAAAGCAAATGTGGTTGCAGATGCCCTGAGCAGGAAGGCGTATTGCAATACCGTTTTGGTTCAGGAGAATCAGCCAGAGTTATATGAAGAATTGAAGCATCTGAACTTGGAGATTGTTGAGCAAGGATGTGTGAATGCATTGGAAGTTCAACCAACACTTCAGAGTCAGATCAAAGAAAAACAATTAGTAGATGAAGACATCAAGGAGATCAAGAAGAATATGAAAAGAGGCAAAGCTTCAGGATTCACCGAAGATGAGGAAGGAACAGTGTGGTTAGGAACGCATCTGCGTCTGGGATCGGCGAGGATTTAAAGCGATCGATTCAAGGAAGCCCATGAGTCGCCAGATTCCATTCACCTGGCGGCACCAAGATGTACCAGGATCTTAAGGAAAGATATTGGTGGGTCGGCATGAAGCGGAAATTGCCGAAGTTCAGAGCAGATGTGATGTTTGTCGGTGAGTCAAGGCGAAACATCAAAGACCATTGGTTTGTTACAACTGCTACCGATCCCAGAGTGGAAGTGGGAAGAAGTTGGTATGGATTTCATTATCGGACTTCCTAGGGCCTTGATCGGGATGTGATTCCATCCGGGTGATAATTGATCGGTTAACGAAAGTGGCTCATTTCCTTCGATCAAGACCACCTACCCGAAGCGATGGTGGCGTAATTGTATATGGCCAAGATAGTGCATGCGCATGGAGTACCCAAGAAGATCGTGTCCGACGAGGATCACGGTTTACATCAAGATTTTGGCGATGTCGCATGAAGCCTTGGGAACGGACTAAATTTCAAGATCTTGCATATCATCATGAGACGGATGGCGGACGAAACGAGTCAACCAGATTCTTGAAGACATGCTTGAACTGCGCCTTGGATTACGGAAAAAGTTGGGACAAGAATTTGCCCTATCGCGGAATTTTAAGATAACAATAGCTACCAAGCCGGTCTTCAAATGTCCCCATTTGAGGCTTTGTATGGCGAAATCACGAACTCCGCTTCTTTGGGATGAAGTAGGAGAGCATCGATTCTTTGGGCGAGTTGATCAAAGAAGTGAAAGTAAGGTTAAGGCAATAAGAGAGCATCCGAAAGTAGCTCAAACCCGATGAAGAGTTATCTTGATAATCGTCGGCGAGAGTTGACCTTTGCGTATGAAGGAGATTTTGTCTATCTCAGAGTTACTCCACTCAGGAGTAAGAAGGTTCGAACCAAAGGAAAACTTGCACCAGTTTGTGGGACCTTACAAGATTTTGGCAAGAAGAGGTGAAGTTGCATATCAGCTCGAGCTACCAGCATCCTTATCTGCCGTCCACAATGTCTTCCATGTTTCACAACTAAAGAAGTGCCTTCGAGTGCCTGAAGATCAAACCCTTCTGGAAAGCATTGATCTTCAAGAAGACCTCACATATGTGGAGCAACCAATCAAGATTCTGGATGTCGCAGAGCGTGTCACCCGGAGCAAGATCATACGCTCATACAAAGTTCAGTGGAGCCACCACCCGGAAAGTGAAGCCACTTGGGAGCGAGAGGAAGATCTGAAAGCAGAGTATCCCCACCTTCTTGCTAGCCATGTCTGAATCTCGGGGTCGAGATTCCCTTAAGGGGGGGAGGTTTGTAACAGCCCAAAATTTCAAACTTGGATTTAAGTTTAAAAACTTATTTGAATTTGTGATTTTTCTGCAAATTAAAAACTATTGTTTAAAATTGTTGAAAGCTAAAAAGAAATTTCAATCCAAAATCCATTATCAACTTTAAGATAGAATTATTTTATTTAAGTCCAGAATAATTCTAGAATCATCCAGAAATTTTCCTAGAATTTTTAGGATTTGTTTGCTATTTTCTAGAGCCTAAATGGATTAGGCGAATATGTAAAATAGAAAATCAAAAGAAAATCGTAAAAAGATCTTGGGCCAAATCTCCTTGGCCCAAGGCGGCCCGCACCACCACAGACCCATTTAAGCGTGGTGCTGGATTTACATCCAACGCGGCATGACCGCCTGCCTCCTCTCTCTCTCTCTCTCTGCTTTGGCCCACTTGCCACCCTCTCCCTCTCATCATCTTGTGGCCCGCTGACCCGTCCCCTTCTCGCTGCCTCTCATGAGTCAAAGCCTCGCCGCCATTATCGCGCCGGGCGAAGCCATGACTCATGGCCTTGCCTTCTCTCGCGTCGTTTAAGACGACTCGCGCCCGCCTCCGCACGATCCCCACGCTCTTCCCTCTTTTTTCTCGCCTTGCGCCCACGCCAGAATCACGCCACGACCCCCCACCTCCACACGCCTGGAGCTCCCGGGCCCTATAAAAACACCCCGGTAGCCTCACTCCACCGACGCCAACACCACCACCCACTCTCGCTCCCGTGCCCCTCTCCACCGAATTTGGTTTTGCTTTCGCGGGTCCCGGCTTGAGCTTCGATTGCGCCGCCGCCATAGCCATCGCGGCCTCGCCGCTTTCCATCGACATCACCGTCTTCGCGCGATCGGTCGCGACTCGTCTTCGCCGGGCCGCGAGTCGCCGTTCGCTGCAAGCCGTCTGCGCGCCGCCGCTCCTTCCTCGTCGCCGCCGCCTCTGTCGTCATTTAAATCGAGTGGGTGGCGCCTCGTGTTCCCGTGCCCCTCTCGCTAATCGCGCCTCGCCGTCATTGCCGCGTCTTTATGCCGCGGCGACCATCGGCCCCAGCCGTGCCGCCCTACGCCATCGTGGCACGGCGCGTGTCGCCACCTCGGCGCCACGTCTGCGCCAAATCAGCCCCGAGCCACGCGTGGTTGCTGCGTGGCAACCACGTCACCACACACGCCATCAAGACTGTCGCCAAGTCCGTGGACTTGGTCCACATAAACCGAGTCTCGACACAAGGGCCCCACTTGTCGATATTATTTTAAAATCGGAAAATCCGAGCGCCGACGTCGGCGGTCGCGATAAATAGATTTCCTTTAGAAAAATAATTCAGAAATTGATTTAAATAATGATTAGGGTTTAATTTGTAAAATTCATAACTTTTGCATTCGATTCCAAATTAGGTGATTCCAATTTCTAAAATTGTATAAAATTAATACCTAGCTAAATAAAATATAAAAGTTTGAATTGGAGTAGGTTTAAACTGTCTGTTTGAATTTGAAATAATTTAAACCACTAATTTAGGAATTAAACTTGTAAAATTCATATCTTGAACCATAATTCCAAAGTAGATGATTCAAATTGCTAAAATCTTAGAAAATTATTATCTAACTAAATAAAATATAGTTATTCAATTTGGGGTTCAGTTTAGTTCTGTTTTAGAATTTAGAAATCCATTTAAATTCCAAATTTAAACTAACATTTGTAAAATTCATATCATTTGGATTCCAACTCCAAATTTAGTGAATTAAAATTTCTAAAACTTTATAAAAAGATTATTTAGCTTAATAGATTAGAATTGGTCTATTTGGAATTAGTTTAAACTGTCATTTTAAATTAAACTATTTAATTTGCAAATTTAGGATTTAAACTTGTAAAGGTTATATCTTTTATTTCCTATTTCTAAATTGAATGTTTCAAACTTATAAGGTCTTATAAGATTATTATCTAGCTAAATAAAATATAATTATTTTATTTGGAGTTAGTTTGAACTATTGTCTTGTCCTTATTTGAATTACAATTGATTGTCGTATTTTCACGTTTAGATTACTGGCGATTAGGAATTTGATTCTTAGAAGAATTAGAATTTCAAGACTTCAGCGAAGGCAAGTTATACTTTGATCATTTTGCACCTACTATTTTAAAGTTATTTAAATTCAGTTTTCAAATTATTAAGTGCATGCATACTTTTATTCAAGTATTTTAAATTCTGTTTAAATGATTAGATATTCCAACTGTCCTTGTATGGCCAATATTGAATATTGAAATGTCATCCCTTGTCTCCATAGATAAATTGTTTGGAAATGCTTAGCAAATGTTTAGACCATGATTTTGATTTTGGGAGGATTTAGCCAAATCTTTACAAACTTGTTTTAACTTGAACCTATGGTATTGTCTTACCATAGAGTTGTTGTAAAGGTGGTTTTACTAAATAAAATAAAGATGGTTTGGACTTGGGCGTAACGGATGAAAGGTGGGTGCGAGTTTATGCACGGGTTTAATCTGGTTAGGATTAAAGCCGGGGTTTACTTTGAAAGACGCCCAAGTCAATTAAGGACCCGACCTTTGGCGTTCCTTTGCTATGCCAAAACGTACCACCACATGTCCTGTATGGGAAGGACTGGCTTAATAATTTGGGATACCTCATAGATATTAGTGCCATGTTGTATGAGTGGGTGTTGGTTAGACAAGTAGTCCCACATGGCGCAAGAGGGGCTCCTGGGAGGATGGTTAGTCAATGGAAGCGAAACCTTAGCGGGCATGAGTATTGTGAGGTAGAACATTATAACGGCCTTGTGATATTTGCTCTGTCACACGCCTTAGGAAGCGTGGATTGGCCGACACAAAGGGTATAATATCTCGTGTGGGTAAAATCGCATACAAACTCGCAGAGTAGAAAACTATTGAATAGCGCGTCATGATCATGGACATGCTAGCAAAGCCACTTTGAGTTAGACTTGTTTTTGGTTTAAAAATGGTTTCAACAGATGTTTTCGGGATGGATAGTCCTGTGGGGAAAATTAGGCGGTTAGCCATTGTGATTGGAGGATATCCATCACCTTTCGTGGAGGTTATCCACATTATTCAATTGTCATTTAAAATATGATTTTAATTAATGTATGAAAATGGCCTTGCAATCTATTACGATTATTTAAATTAAAGCTGCTTTGTTTCATAAAATAACCACGCCAATGTCCTTTGTTTACCTTATGCATGCATTACAATTCCATATTGGGTGTAACTTGCGAGCACGGTAGTTGTGCTCATGCTTGCTTTATGCAACAAAATTTCGTGAGAAGACTACTATCGGGGCGGTGAGGACACCGCGCCTAGGTTACGCCCAGCGATTTACTGTGGCGGATCGTTCTCGCCTACTACTATCTTTTATTTCATTGTGTTATTTACTTCTTTATTTGGCTTCATGCCCATTTGTATCGAACTCGATTTACTATTAATGAAACGCGAGATTTGGTTATGTTATCATTTTTGTAGCGTACACCGGAAATCCTGGACTGGTGTATGAACACAGAGGGTTCGGGATCTTTCGTTCCCGGGTCCGACAAACGACCTCACTGGTCGTGAGGATTCCGGAGGTTACACAATGGGTACCCTGATCGGACAAGGCTTTGTGTCTAGGCTCTGACCAGGTAGCTGCTCGGAAAAGCTATGAACTGGCATTTCTTATCGTATGATGAATGGAACATGTGTTATATGTTCCAAACCGTGCGATGATATAATCCTGAGACACTGATAATTAACCACCCTATGGTTAAGCATCTCATAGATAACCACAAGGAAGTTGACACATTGTTAATTGCCTTACCGTTCCGACCAGTCGAAATGTTTCACCAGGGACGCCTTCTCCAGAAGTAACTGCCATCTCTTCAGGTGTTATTTAAGGGTGGAGCGCAGAAGACGAAGGGACGGGACAAGAGACAACAGAAAACAAGAGAAGGCAAACACAGAAGCCTAAGCGGTGGAATTAGAAGCAAGACAGTCAGTCTTAGACTTAAAGTCTAAGCCTGATTACTTAGTTAGACATTCCACACATTCAGTGTATTTAGGGTAGTTCCTAGTCACGTCTTGTAAATCCAGTTCATATCAATAAAGAGCGGCCCCCATTCCATGCTAGGATATTTCATGTCATTTTCCTCTTTCATTTTCATAAGATCGGCGACTCGATCGTCGACACCCCTATATCTCTGTGCTCAATCTACTATTTTGTTCTTGCGTTCTTACATTGTTCTTACGATTTTAAATTTGTCTACGAGGTAATCGCTCGGACTAGACTCGCCAGCGACGGTTCCTCAACACGGTATTAGCACGATCGACTCCGGCCTACCTGTAGGCCTACTTTACTCGGATCGAAAGGTAACCGTCGATGAACGACACTCGTAGATTGAATCGTACTTTCTAGATCGCTTTCAATTCTGCAAATTTGATTTCTAGATTGGTTTTCTACGGTGCAAATCCTCTCTAATCTACCGCGAGCTGACTTGAAGTCGTTGGCCAAGCCGATTGGTTAGATTGCATGAAAGAGATGATGTTGATTGCACTGTAGATCATTGCATGAATAGCAATTGCATTGAATGAACAGTAACAAAAAAACCGCAGCTGGCATGGAGCCGCCCCAGCATCTTGTGACTGCTGGTTACGCCGACACGAACACGCACACGACACGGTTGCGCAGCCGCCCGCTTACCAGATGCCGCCGCCCATAGCCATGCACCACCTTGAAGCGGTGCCACTGCGCCGCCCGCCTCCGCGCCTCGAAGGCACCGCCGACAAACCAGCTAATCGCCGAACCCTTGCAGATGCGCGACAGAGGTCAGCGCCCAGAAGCATGCCGACCCTTCGTCCGCGAGCCCGCCGCCTCCAAGAATGGCAACAACGCCCGCCCGCGCCGGCCGGCCGCCTCACATACCGCAGGCCGATGGCCCGCCATCTCCGTCGACCCACGCTACGCTTCGTATTCGCCACCACCGCCTCGTCATGCGTAAATTTTGCCCGTTGCCGCCGCCTTGGGCCCATGCCGCCATCGATTGAACCCACCTCAAGCCCATGCTGCCGCTTGAAGCCGCCTCGGGCCCATGTCGCCGCAGCCCAAAGACGTCCCCGCAAGGGCACTTACCGCCGCCGCAGATTGGAGGGGTAGGGGAAACCCTACCTCGAGCAACCTTTTGTGCCGGCCAGATGGGCCACTTTGGGCCGTCGGCGCTAATTGGGCCTGGTTAACGGGCCGGTTTTATGGAAGAAAAAAAAGGCAAAAGCAAAAGAAACCCGGTTTTGCAAAAAGGCCCCCTGAAAATCTAGAAATTACGTGTAAATTTTTCTCAGAACTGAAATTTCGCGTTTTAACCCCTGGAAATTGCAGAACTCATCGAAAATTTATTTTCCAGCAGAAAAGGGCCTCGGGAATTCAAATTTTGAATCGATTTTGGCGTTTGAAGCATGTTTAACTTTGTTATTATTATTTCTATGTAATTTATTTATTGTTATTACTGTTTTGATTATCTGTTATTGTTTATATTACTTTTAATCACTGAAAATAGCAGTAAATCATGAAAAATGCATAGAAAAGTACGGGAATATGAACCGGGAGTTCAAATAGCATTATGATAATTTTGCAACCATTTTATGTAAATTACTAGCAGTAATATTATGAACTCCTTGCATGAATATGAAGATGACTGGCATCACGAACCGGGAGTTCGAAGAACTGACCCAATATGGTCAGAATTTGTATAGAATTTGTACAAATCTTCAACTCTGTGATAATGTAATCATGGATAAGCAGAAGATTGAGAAGACTCTCTCTACCTTTCACCAAAATGCGGTGCAATCCACGCGCAACTATCGTCAAGACGGCTACACGAAGTATGTCGCATTAATTGACACCATGCAAGTTGCGGAAGCTAAAGATAATGTTGTAAGGAAGAACTACATCTCATAGCCACCTAGTAGCAATGTTGGCCATGAAGCCAATACTAGCAGCTACAAGGTGATAAAGCCTCTCACGAAGGAGAGGGGCAAGAAGGGTAAGGTTGTGGGTCGCACGTTATTGATGTTTATCAGTCTAAGAAGAAGGGCATAGGACAACATGAGGCACACCGCGCCATTGCAGGCATGGAGGATTCACATCCATTAGTTGCACTCATGGATGTGGACAACCTAGTAGCAAATTTCCCATTATCCCTCGTTTGGTAACAATGCCGTATGGCCGTAGTTGCCCAAAAGGAGAAAATCTCCATGGAGCGGATTGAGGCGAAGTTTCTAAATACTTCGCTGATTTGATCTAGTGCACGCATTGCACTTGGATCTTTTATAGTAACTTGCGTTAAGAATTGAAGAGAACATTGAATTATTTTTGAATAATGGTTGTAAGCTCTAGGAGAGCAAAGCATTAAATTATGGGGCAAGTCCCTTTAGTTTTTAGTTACGATGTGCGCACACATCCATCTTGATGTCTCCTTCATGGGGATGTTCGATTATGGTATGTCTTTCTGAAGGTGCCATCTTGGTGCGAGTGGCGGCACAATGAATACCATCTTGAGAGAGACGAAACTTTTTCAGTCGATCAGCAAGAATGTTGGTAGTCTTACGACAATCGCAGACAGCGATACTTGTATAATAGGCTAAGGAACGGCCGCAATTATACTTCCGATGGGTACAACTTTGGTCATTGAAGAAGCCTTGTTGTACCCAGAATCGACTAGAACTCTCAAGGATATTCGCGCTAACGGTTTCCACGTAGAGACTGAAGAAGAGTATGGTAAGGAATACCTACTCATTAAAAAGCGTGAAGAAAGTAGAAAATGGTATCAGAACGACTTCCTTCATTTGAAACTGGGCTATACTACACAAATATTAAGGCATCTACAGCCTATACTGCCCTGAAAACCGTATTTAGAAGCTCTGAACCTTTTATATCTCTAGCATGATAGATTATGCCGTCTAGGTCTTAGGATGATGAGAAATATAATTAACAATTCACAAGGACAATGTAAATAATTTCTTGAATTAGGAAGATTTTGTGCGCCCCGCATGTGCCACCGGGAATTTAATTACTAAACCTTATGCTCTGAAAGTGAAGGATGAAGTCCCTACATTCTGGACCGTATCCAGGAGATTTTTTTTGGTCCTATACAAATTTCGTAAGGGTCATTTAGGTATTTTGTGGTGCTCATCGATGCTTCCTCGAAATGGTCGCATGTATGTTTATTGTCTACGAGAAACTACGCTTTTGCATAGCTAGTCTCGCACATAATTAAAATTGAAGAATAATTTCCCTGATCATCATGTGAAGTCCACCAGAATGGACAACGCTAGAGAATTTACTTCAAAGGCATTTGATGATTATTGTATGGCAATGGGAATTAAAGTTGAGCATTCCATACCGCATGTTCACAACCAGAATGGACTAGAAGAGGCATTAATTACAAGGATTAAATTTATTGCCCGACCACCTTTGAAGAATTGTAATTTACCAACTGCATGTTGGGGACACGCAGTCCTGCTCGCAACAACTCTCATCAATTTTAGACCACCGGTATATAACATTCATTCACCTATGCAACTAGCGCAAAAATAAGACCTAAAATTTCTCATATTTGGAGGTTTGGTTGCAAGGTTTATGTACCTATACCACCACCACATAGAACTGCAATGGGCCTTCTCCGAAAGTCTGGGATATACGCTGGTTACGAGACAACATCCATAATCAATTATTTGGACCCTATGATGAGAGATTTGCATACTGCCCAATTCGCTGCTAGCATATTTGATGAGGATAGTTTTCCGTCATTAGGGGGGAGGAAATCAACCCCTTGATGAAAATGTCGGGAAATAGAGAAGTCCAGAAGGTAATTGCAGTCCAGAAGATAATTGAAATCTATGCACATGACCCGCGCACTAGTGAAGCAAATAGAGAAGTCCGGAAGACAATTGAAGTCTAGAAGATAATTGATTTGCAACCATTAGTGAATCAACTGCCTAACCACTTTAGTGATTTGAAGAGCGTGACCAAGTCGCATATGCCTGTACGCAATGCACCGGAGAGGTTGAAATACCGATGAAGGTATCCCTAATCCCGTCCTAAGGCCTCTGAAAGGACGAGAACTCCGCCCCTCGAATCCGGTAATCGGGGACACCGTGAAAAAGGATAAGAAGGACTTGACACAAACCGATCACCGAAGTTCCTAGAACTGTAAGAGGAGCCGTTGAGACTGCACCAAGATGGCACCTTTATGAAAGGCATACGAAATTGAACATCCCCATGAAGGAGACATCAAGATGGATGTGTGCGCACACATCGAGCCGAAAAACTAAAGGACTTGCCCCAGAATCGAAAGCGGCGGTGAGCAAGTAGAAGCATTAGAAGAATCACCCCTTGAAGAAATAGCTATAAACTTTGTGACCACGGGAGAATCTATAAATAAGACAGCAGCCAATGTCGATATTGATTTTGCAAAGAAAATTGCCACAATCATCGATTTTGATCCAAAGCCTGTATCGCTTGTTGAATGAAAGAAAAGATCAGATTGGGAATATTGGAAGAAGGCAGTAGAAGCAGAATCATTATCTCTGAATAAAAAGAAAGGTGTTTGGGCCTGTAAGCCACACGCCTGCCTATGTGCACCCCATAGGGCATAAGTAGGTATTTGTTCGAAAGAGAAATGAAAATAATGAAGTAAAGCAAGGCTTGTTGCATAAGGTTTCACTCAACATCCAGGAGTTGTATATGAAGAAACCTATTCCCCAGTCATGGGCAGAACCACCCTTCGATATTTAATCTCAATGGCCGTAAACTTGAAGTTAAAAGTGAAATTGATGGATATGGTAACATCATACCTTTATGGAATATTGGATTCGGACATTTATATGAAGATACCTGAATGTATCCCTGTCTCGAACCAAGACAGAGCAAATAGAAATCTGTATAGTATGAAAATCAGAAAGTCGCTGTACGAAGTTAAGCAATCAGGCACGATGTGGTATAATCGCTTGAAGCGACTTTCTATGCAAGAAAGGCTATACTAACAATGAGAATAATCCTCGTATTTAAACAATGATTCCAAAGATGGATTTTGTATAATCTCAAGATATGAAGATGATCTGAATATCGTTGGAACACTAGAAGGTATTAAGAAAGCAAGCTCTTACCGAGTCGAGTTCAAAATGAAAGAATCGGGTAAAACCAAATATTGCCTATACTTGCAAATTTGAGCATACCCTCAAGGGATTTTAGTGCATCACCAACCTACACTCGTAAGGTGTTACAAAGGTTTGATTTTGAAAGGCATACCCTTTGAAATTGCCAATGCTCGGAGATCTTTGCAGAAGACAAAGATCCGCATGCATCTAGAGAAGAGGGGGAGGAAGTCCTGGGACCGGAATTCCCATACTTAAGTGAAATAGAAGCACTAATGTACTTAGCAAACTGTACTAGATCGGACATTGTATTTGCTGTGAACCTATTAGCAAGGTATAGTGCAAACCTACCAAAGGCATTGACAAGGAATGAAGGACATCTTCCGATACCTCCAAGGAAGCAAAGAACTTGGTCTGTTCTACAGAAAGAACCAAGACCTGAATATGAATGGCTATACAGATGCCGGGTAACTGTAGAAGCCGCATACAGCCAAGTCGCAAACAGTCTATGTATTCATATGTGGTGGAACTGCAATTCAATTGAAATCGTCTAAGCAGAGTCTTGTATCGACTCCGACAAACCACTTGGAAATCATTGCATTGTACGAGGCCTCACGAGAATGTGTTTGGCTTCGGCGGATGATTCACCACATCTAGTAGTCATGTGGATTAAATACCGCGTAAACCCCCACTATTATCTATGAAGATTATGTAGCTTGTGTTGCACAAGTACAGATGGGTTATCTGAAGAGTCATCTCACAGAGCATATCAACCCCAAGTTCTTCTATTGTCATGAATTACAAAAGATTGATGAAATTAAAGCATCGTGATACTAAGTCATGTGAAAATCTTGTAGATTTATTCACTAAGTTACTTCCAAAGATCTAGCTTTGAAAGGTGCATATGTGGAATTGTAATGACGAGACTTAGAGAAGTGCAGAATTCAGGGGGAGAGTCTTCACTAACTCATTATTGAAACTTGATCACGAAGATCGAGTACCCAAAGAGTAAATCTCGGAGATTAAATGAAATTGGGTGGATTTTACTCTTTTTCCTTGACGAAGTTTTCTGAAGTTTCTGCTAAGGTTTTAAAGAGGCAATTAGTAACGCAGTTGTAACTTGTATCATGTGCTCTTTCTCCAAATTTTTTCCACTGGGTTTTTATGGAGTTTTGACGAGGCATGAACATGTGAGGATGGGTGCCCAAGGGGGAGTGTTAAGAAACTATGGGCTTGGCCTGTGCTTTACCCATGTATGGGCTCCCATCCAAAACCCTAGCAGGGTCTCTAGCCTATAAATAGGGGGTGCTATTCACTGTAAATGATTGATCAATTGATGAAGGAATAAAGAGAAGCAAGAAGCCCCCTATATCTCTGTGTTCAATCTACTATTCTGTTCTTGTGTTCTTGCGTTGTTCTTACAATTCTGAGTTTGTCTACGAGGTAATCGCTCGGACTGGACTCCCCAATGATGGTTCCTCAACAATTCTGATACAGCTAGCACAATCTCTTGACGCCTGGATGCAATTGTGGCATTTTGTGTGATTACGCTTCTTATGCAATTATGGAAGTTTGCGTGATTGCAAGTTGACTTCGCAAAACATTGTAATCCCGTCCACACACTCATCTTCTTCCCCTTCTCGAAACCCAATCCGTGCCAACACTTGTCCCACCATGACCATTGGCCCCGATTCTGCCACCTCCTTATTCTCCATAGTCCCCACACAAGTTGTCTCTTGTCATCCTCGTTATCCATATGTCTACCACCCTCGACTCTGGAATCATTGGCATCATCTCAAGATTCTCGACCATCTCACCTATTCGCTATAAAAGCTCTAAAATTTGCAACTAGGTGAAACCTTTATACAATTCAAGATGAAAGTTTTCAAAACACTTTTGTCCTTTAAATTGAATGTTTCAATTTTCAATTGGGAGTTGGTTGTAAGTTTCTAATTTTAAAAGGAAGAAGTCCATTCTACCCCCTCAAGTATTGACATGCGACACCTAACCCCTCAACTAAAAACCGCCCTTTGACACTATGAAGTTGCAAAACTAGACAACTTACCCCCTGAGGTCATTTAGTGGGGTGGTTTTGCACACGTGGCGTCTGCTCGACCGGTTTCGCTGGTCAGTCACCACGACTGATCATGATGTGGCGATGACTCAGCAAATCAAAATTATAATATTGCGAGGCCCACATGTCAATTTCTACCCCTTTTTCTTTCTTAGACTCTCTCCTCGACGCCGCCTTCTACCCCCATCTTCTGCGGGCGACCATGCGTGAGCAATGCCGGAGCCTGGAGGAGGCCATCTCCTTCCGCCGCGAGGCGTAGCTCAGCCTGGTCCCCTCCCACGACACACTCGTCGCCGTCACTCATCGTCTCGCTCTCGATCGCCGCTCCCCCGTCGCCACCACCGCCCGTGGCACGCACCACTCGCCTCGTCGCTCCTCCGCAACCGTGTCGCCACCTCGCCTCCGCCTCCATCCTCGCCACCACCGCCTCCGTGCCACGGTCCTCGCCTCGTCGGCACCATGCCACGGCCCTCGCCTCGCCACTATCGCGCCACGGTGCCTCTGCCTCGCCTCCCTCTCCAGACGCCATGGAGCTCACCTTGCCGAAGTCAGATAGGCGATAACCGACGAGGACACTTGATGGAGAAGTGAAGGTCAAGTCATGGTGGACGTGAATGCAAAATCACAGTAAAAACTCCAATTTGTGCTTGAAGTTGTGATTTCACCCAATTGAAAGCAAAATTTTCGAGTTAAAAGCAAAAATCCGAGTTGAAAGCTTCAATTTCTCCACCTCGCCGTTGCCTCTCATCACCGCTACCATTATGCTTACCCGAGACCAAGCCATTCTCGCTACACTCGCCATTGTTGTCGCCGCCACCGAGGCTCGTCGTCTCCCCTCTCCCTCTGTTTCTCTCTCTTTCATATTGTTGAGGAGAGAGAGACGGATCCGATGGCCGTGGCAGTGGGGACGGCTGGATCCGGCACCGGAGGATAGGAAGAAGGCGGGATGGTAGGGACACCTTTGATGCCACACCTCATCTTCGAAGCCGCTGCTATCGCCGCCTCCTCTCGACTCTGGCTGCCTCAGATCTATGCCTCCACCGATTAATCTCGCTAGTGGTGATGAGGAGGAAGATAACATCGAGGAGGACGATGAAGAAGAAGAGGAGGTTGAGGATGATGGCGAGGATGCTGAGCCAGAGAGCAGTGGGAGGGTTCCCATGGTGGTAGGGGGCGTTGGAGAGAAGAGATTGATGGGCATGATGAAGGAGAAGGGGAAGATAGGGACGAGAACGGCTGAGTCACGCCACATAATCGTCACGTGGCGAAACCAAGCTGACTGGGTGCCACGCAAGCAATACCACCGAGCAAAACATCCCTAGGGGTTAAGTGCACTGGTTTTGCAATGTGGGGGTGTCAAAGGGCCAGTTTTTTAGTTGAGGGGGTTAGGTGTCCGCATGTCGATACTTGAGGGGGTAGAATGGACTTCTTCTATTTTAAAATACTTGAATTGGAACTAAAACTTATCTGTTGTAGACATAAGCAGAAGTGTAATGTGAACCCTCTTGATCATTGTGAAGCATCTAGATGGCTGCGAATGTGACAACAAAAAACTGAAAAAGAAAGCAGATGCAATAAAGAAACGAGTCTGTAGAAAGATTAAGAAATGGAAGAAGAAACGAGTCTCGGTCATCTATCTACCCTTATCTTTTTCATAGCAATTCTTTCTTACCTAACCTTCTTCAATATTTTATTAATTTAAATGAATCCTCTTATCCTCAGAATTTCTATAGATAGTTAATGCAACCATTACGTTGAAGACCACAAGTTATGAAGCTTTCAAGAGAGCGTCGTCATACAAGAATCATCGAAGACTGTGAACCAAAGACTGCGATGACCACCAAACCATATAGTTTAAGTTTGTTAAGACTCATTCTGTGCACCGAGTCGCTCCACCAGACTACGAGTTTGGATCGAGTAGAACGTTGTATAAAACTATTAAAGTTTCTCTAAAAAGCTTTTGAGTCTGTTGTTTCGCTTTGGGTGGTTTCTTTCACTCTACCCCTTAGTTTCTCCTCTTCTTTCCTAAGCCCTTAGAGATCTTGCAGATGGTGACTATCGGCAATGGCAATGGCAAAGACCGCAATGAGTGATAGAGAAATTACGGATTCTCAAGAGACCCCGATTCCGCTGCCACCACCACCTCTACCGAAGGACCTAATTGGCACCAAATGATGGCCAACCAAGCTCAATCGACAATATGCTTGCCCAATTACTTAATCAATCGCCAGCGCAGAAGAGCACCAACCTCAAGCTCACGCCTACCTCACCCAAGAGCCAATATATCCGAAGTTTATGAGGATGTGTCCCCAACTTTTTTCAAAGACCATCGAGCCAATGGATGCTAATGATTGGCTTAAGGCAATTGGCAAGAAACTATATATTACTCAATGCACCGATAGCGAGAGGTTCTGCTCATGTCTTACTAGTCGAATGGACTAGCATCGCAATAGTGGGACAATTTCACTCAGTCTCACGCTGATGCTCATACTATCACTTGGGACTATTTCACTTGGGACGAGCATGGTGACCCTGATGAAGAAAGAGTTTTGCACCTTGCGCCAAGGCAATCGCTCAGTCAACGAGTACTTATGCAAGTTCAATCAGTTAGCTCGCTATGCACCTGAAGATGTTGCAGTTGACGAGGCCAAGCGGGAATGTTTCGTGGAAGGGCTCAATGATGATCTCTCCGTCCCCCTCATTGCTCAAGACCACACCGACTTTCAGCAGTTGGTGAACAAGACTATCCGCCAGGAGGGCAAGCACCTAGAGATAGAGAACCACAAGAGAAGGATGACACCCCAGAAGTTCAATTCTGGGGGTTTTCCCAAGCCCCGCACCACTCCACCTCAGCACGAGAAATCCTAGTCTCCTTCATCCAAAGCACTTGTGCCAGCTCAACGCCCAAACAACTCTAGTTTCCACAACACTTCTTTCGGATGCAAGTTTCAGAAGAAGGTACTTACCTCAGCTGTAGGAATTACTTGCTTCCATTGCAATGATTTAGGACACTATGCCAATAAGTGCCCAAAAAGTCGCAACCCGCAAATTTCAACAGACCAAATCAGGGAGTTCCAACCTCCGTCAGACTCCAACAACAAGACCACCAAATTTCGACTTGTGAAGAGACGTGTGAACCACATCACACCAAGAAGCTCGATCGCAACCGATGTGGTATTTGGTATGTTCCTTGTCAATTTCGCACCAACATCGGTTTTATTTGATTCAGAGCTTCACATTCATTTGTTTCAAATAAATTTGTCAAAAATATGGGTTATCTATCTCTCCCTTAGTTAACCCTATGATAATCCATTCTTCGAGCTTGGAAATGAGGACTAGTTCCCTATGCCTAAACCTTACCTTGGAAATATCAGGAGTACTTTTCTTGGCAGACTTAATAGTCTTGCAATCCTACTGATCGATGTGATTCTAATGAATTGGCTAGCCAAGAATCAAGATCGGATAGATAGTGTCAATAAGTCTATCACCCTCACAAATGACCAAGAAATTAAAGTATAATTCAGACCCGAGACATCAATTAGAGAAAGTACCATCTTGACCGGTCTATAGGAAGTGAAGTTAGAAGACATTTTAGTGGTAAAAGAATACCCAGATGCATTTCCTGAAGAATTACCTAGTATGCCGCCATATAGAGATATCATGCTCCTAATTGACCTAGTCCTAGGGACATCTCCAATCTCAAAGAGACCTTATAGGATGCCCACAAATGAATTAGCATAATTGAAGAAACAAATCAAAGAATTACAAGACAAGGGTTATATTCAGCCAAATTTATCACCTTGGGGAGCACTGGTACTATTTGTTAAGAAAAAGGATGACAGTATGAGGATATGTGTGGATTACAAATCACTCAATGAAGTCACAATCAAGAACAAGTATCCTTTGCTTCGGATCGACGATCTCTTTGATCAGTTGAAAGGAGCAAGTGTTTTCTCCAAGATTGATCTAAAATCCAACTATCATCAGCTGAAGATTAGAACAGAAGACATACCCAATACTGCTTTCACCACAAGATATGGATTGTACGAGTTTACAGTAATGTCATTTGGATTGACAAATGCACCGACTTATTTCATTAATATGATGAATAAAGTATTCATGGAATTCTTGGATAAGTTTGTAGTTGTATTCATTGATGATATTTTTATCTACTCAAAGGATGCATAAAAACATGAGAAGCATCTCAGTAGCGCTTTTGAAAGACTCAGTGAGCGAGAACTCACGCCAAATTCACTAAAAGTTAGTTTTGGCTAAGCTAGGTAGCTTTTCTTGGACATATCGTGTCGCAGGAGTAGTTGCAGTAGATCCTACCAAAGTTGAAGCCGTAATGGATTGGAAGCAACCCAAGTCCGTCACCGAAGTAAGAAGTTTTCTTGGTTTAGCTGGTTATTACTGAAGATTCATCGAAGGTTTCTCCAAAACCGCTAGACCTATGACTCAGCTTTTAAAGAAAGAGAAGAAGTTTGAATGGACAGATGCTTGTGAGCAAAGTTTCCAAGAGTTGAAGAAAAAGCTAGTCTTTGCACCTGTGTTGACTTTACCTGACATTCATAAGGACTTTGATGTTTTCTATGACGCCCCCCGTCAGGGCCTTGGATGCATGCTGTTGCAAGAAGGTAAAGTTGTAGCCTATGCATCTCACCAATTGAAGCCTCATGAAGAGAATTATCCAACACATGATTTGGTGTTAGCCGAAATTGTGCATGCCTTGAAATTTTGGCGACATTATCTCATTGGTAATCGCTTTGAGATTTTCTCGGATCACAAAAGCTCGAAATACATCTTCACTCAGTGAGAACTCAATCTTAGACAAAGGAGATGGTTAGAACTAATAAAGGACTATGACCTTAGAATCCATTATTATTCGAGCAAAGCAAACGTAGCGGCAGATGCCCTGAGTCGAAAAGGGTATTGCAAAGACTATGTCGGGTTCAGAAAGTCAACCAAAATTGTATGAAGAATTGAGGTATCTGAACTTAGAATTTGCGTAGTAGATATCATCAAATACGAATGAAACATGGTGATGAATGGAAAACTGCTTTTAAACGAAATTTGGCTTGTATGAATGGTTAATGATGCTTTTTGGTTTATCTAATGCTCCTAGTACATTCATGCGCTTAATGAACCATGTTTTGAGACACTTCATTGGAAAATTTGTGGTAGTCTGTTTTGATGGCATCTTGAGATATAGCTGCTCATTGGAAGAACATGTTGAACACATTAGACAAGTGCTAGAAGTGCTAAGAACTGGACAATTGTATGCTAATATTGAGAAGTGTACTTTTTGCACAAACAAAGTGGTGTTCTTAGGCTATGTTGTTTTAGCTCATGTAATTGAAGTAGATGAATCAAAATTGAAGCTATTCGAAATTGGCCTACTCCTATCAATGTTAATCAAATTCATAGTTTTCATGGGCTTGCTGGTTTCTATCGATATTTTGTGAAAGATTTTAGCACCATTGCTGCCCCATTAAATGAATTAACTAAAAAGGGTATTGCTTTTAAATGGGGGAGAATCACAAGATAAAGCCTTTGCTGAATTAACACGATGTTTGAATGAAGCACCATTGCTTGTTTTACTTGATTTCACTAAAAATTTTGAGATTGAATGTGATGCTAGTGGAATAGGTATTGATGGTATTTTGATGTAAGAAAGAAAACTTGTTGCCTACTTTAGTGACAAACTTAGCGGTGTACAATTGAATTATCATGTTTATGACAAAGAATTATATGCTCTTGTGCGTGTTTTAGAGACTTGGCAACATTATCTTTGGCCTAGAGAATTTATCATTCATTCTGATTATGAAGCTTTGAAATATTTGAAGGGGCGAGCTAAACTAAATTGTAGACACGCTAAGTGGGTTGAGTTCATTGAAACTTTTTCAAACATTGTTAAATACAAGAAAGGCAAAGAGAATGTGGTAGCTAATGCATTATCTCGAAAGAATGTGCTGTTAACTCAGTTGGAAGTAAAAGTACCCAGATTAGAGAGTTTGAAATATTTATATGCTTCCGATCATGAATTTTCCGCACCATATTATAAATGCAAACATGGAAAAGGATGGGATAAATACCATATTCATGATGGGTTTCTCTTTCGTGCTAACAAACTATGCGTTCTAGATTTATCTGTGCGTTTGTTATTGTTACAGGAATCTCATGTCGGTGGATTGATGGGACATTTTGGGAGAGAGAAAACATACATGATTGTAACACCCTGATTTTGGAGCTTTTTTGAAAATTTCAAAATAAAAAGAACCATTTTGTTTTGATGAGAATTCAAAGCTTAACTTAGAATTTTTAGAATGGATATCAATTGACTAACTCAAACTTCAACTAAAGACTCTCTATTGGTCTATTGGATTTGTTGGAGTTTTGGTGATCTCTCCTTTCCGTGCTTGTTTTGTTCATCTTTGGTCCGCACCTCCTTAGGTCTAGACCTCCCACTTTGATTCTTCTCTCGGCTTAGACCACCCCGGTCTAAACCTCCTCAAGCTCATTTGAACTCACTGCTCTATTGAACCTCTCTATGTCCATTTGGACTTCCCATTGGTTTTGATCTTTGCATACGTTATGGAAATTCCATACCGCTTTGTGGCAACCGGAACTACCGGAGAGCGGTGGTACCGCTCCCAAGCTGCGGTATTCTCGTTTCTCGAAAACTCTCAAAACCAGTGATTGGACCTTCCCGTGCTCCTTGAACCTCCTTGAACTTATTTGGACCTCCCCGTGTCTTTTAGGACTCCCTTTAGAGATCTTAGCCGTCAGACCTTTCTTGATTAGATCTTGACCGTTAAGACTTTCCTTTGGAGATCTTAGCCGTCAAAACTTCCCTTGATTAGATCTTGGCCGTTAAGACCTCCTTTGGAGGTCTTAGCCAAGACCTCTCTTGATTAGATCTTGACCGTTAAGACCTCACCTTTAGAGATCTTAGCCGTCAGACATCCCTTAATTCAATCTTGGCCATTAAGACCTCCCTTGTGGATCTCGACTGCTAGGACCTCCTCAGGATCCGACGTCAGACCTCCTCTCAGGATCCGACCGTCAGACCTCCCGACCTCTCGCGATCTCCTCTAGGTCTCCGCAGGACCTCCCCCTTGAGCTTTGACTGGCCTCATTTGTCAGTCACGACCTCTTTCTTTATCCTTTGACCATGTCCTTTGCACTTGGAAGTCTTCAAAACATTTATTGTCTGTTGTGTAGCATTTAATGCTTGTTGTGTCGCATTAAATGCTACCACCTTTTGGCAGCACCGGGCCATCTTTTGTCTCATATTTTACCTACTTCTATCATTTCCTTCACTTACTTTTGAGCCCGAGAGCTCTTGGGCAATCTCGGCGACTCTGACTATATAAGCTTAGGCAGCCCTTCCTCTTTACCTTTTCTCATCTCCCTCTCGCTCACCCGACGCCCTTAGACCTCCTTCCAAGCTCTCTGGACCTCCCTCTAAAGCCTCGGATCTCCTCCAAAGAAGCTCCTTGACCTCCCCGATCACCTAGCCTCTCTGTTGGTTTTATTTCAGATTCTATTGGAGTTCTTGGATATTATTTGAGCTCTATTTGAGTTGTTTTGTTTTCCACCGTGTAGATTACGAAGGCACCGAAGAACAAGAGTTCTTTGAGGAAGAAGAAGACACCCAGGCCTTTGAGTAAGGCAAGTCATACCCTTGATCATATTGAACCCAGTATTTCAAGTTATTTATGTCAGCTTCAACTAAATATTGCATGTATATTTGGAATCAAATAATTTAATCCCTGTTTTTAAGTTCTTAGATATTCCTGCAATTTTTTGTACAGCCAAACTTGCTATTGTCCTGTCACCCTTGATACCCTAGATGAAAACCTAGTTGATACAATAGTATGGACTAGAGATATTGCAAAACTTGATGCTTAGCTAAGCCTAGATCAATTCTTGTTTTGGGAGATTTCACTGCGAAAGACCCATGTGTCAAACGTTTTAATCCATGACATTGGGTTGTCATAGAGTTTTGTAAAAAGGTTTATAAAAAGCAAACAAATAGAAAATTGGTTTGGACTGGGGCGAATTGATTGCTTGGTTGGTGCATGTCCATGCACGAGCTCAACTCTGCAGAGTTGAGGCTCAGGGTTCTGTGGAAGTCGCCTAGTCAATTGAGGACCGGCTCTTTGAGCCGCAACTTGCTATGCCTATAATGGGCTTTGCCTCACCGTACAACCACATGTCTCCAGAATGGGGTGTGGGACCTGGCTAATTAATTTGCAAAGTTCTACCGCGGTTGTTCCACTTTTATGTGTGGGTGGTCTTTCATAACCTGTGTTTTCCCATCATGGCGAGAGAGGCCCTCAACTCGCGATGGCTAGTCCAAAGGGGCTAAACCTTAGTGAGGAGGGGTCATGGGAACAATGCATTGTAAAGGCCTTGTCATAAACTCTAGACTTCTTACCTTCGGTAGTGAGAGGTGGCATTGACGAATGCCAAACAAACTAGATGAATCATGTCATGTGTGTAAAGTGTACAACCTCTGTAGAGCGTAAAACTATTCGAATAGCCGTGTCCACAGTTATGGACATGCTAGCAAAGTCACTCAAAGTTAGATCTTGGTTTTATATTCAAAGGGCTTGTGAAGCTGATTTTGGATTTCTATCCATTTGGTTATGGGCGGGTAGCCTTGTGACAGGAGGGTATTCTTCACCACTTGTGATGAATGTTATCCAACTGAAAACTGAGATTTTGGAAAATGAATTTTAATTATTGTTAACTGCCTTGGAACTTAGTAGTTATATTTAAATGAAACTTGGCTTTATGCAAATCAACCATATTATGCCTTCCTGTGAGATGCCCATTTATGCATGTCATTCTGTTATTTGACGGGTGTAACTTGCGAGCACGGTTGTTGTGCTCATTCTTACTAGATTAATCATTGAGCAGGAGAGGACTATGAGGAGGATGAACCGCAAGACGACTAGCCCGATTTCCAGCCAATTGCCTGTGGTGTATTTGATGGACTTGACTTTTGTTTCTCATTGCACGTTGTTTTGTCTGGCTTGTAAGCAAAATATTGTAATCAACTCTTTTGTGTTAATAAAGTTTGCGGGATGTATGTTGCCACTTGTGTATGCTTTGGTGAACTAGCCATTGATCCTTGGGACTTGGTTCTGGTCACAAGGACTTGAGGCCTTTCCAAGCCCCACAACCTCCTCAAGTTGGCCCTCAAGGACATCCCTGTCGAGTGTGGTGCTTAGGGAGGTCTTAGGTTTCAGACCTCCTCTGTCAAAGCCCCCAAACCTCCAGCGGTCCCACCGACCTCTTGGGATGGTCTTGGCGGTCCTACCAAGAGGCTCATGATATCCTAGAGGTCCTGTGGACTTTCCTGAGGTCTTGGAGACCTCTCAGTGCCCCCCGTGTTGGGTCGTCACAATGATGTTGGTGATCACTTCTATTGGCCAAGGATGCGACGTGACGCCGAGAGGTTTGTTCAACGATGTATCACATGCCATAAAGCTAAATCAAACTTAATCCACATGGTTTGTATACTCCACTTTCAGCCCTAGTGCACATTGGGAAGATATTAGCATAGATTTTGTTTTATGATTGCCTAGGACTAAGAGGGAGGATTCTGCTTTTGTAGTTGTGATATGTTCTCTAAGATGGCTCATTTTATTCCTTGTCATAAGAGCAACTTGTTTTTCAGTGAAATAGTAAGATTGCATGGCATGCCAAAACTATTGTTTCATATCATGATGTCAAGTTTATGAGCTACTTTTGAAAAATTTGTGGCCCAAGCTTGGGACAAAGTTGTTTTTTCAACAACTTGTCACCCACAAACCGACAGACAAACGGAGGTGGTGAACTCAGACACTCTCAATGTTGCCGAGGACAATGATAAAAAGAATTTAAAAGAGTGGAGGATTGTTCATCAAGGTTGAATTTATGATAATAGGGTAGTGCATTCTACTATTCAATTGTGTCCATTTGAGGTGGTGTATAGCTTCAAAGCGATCACACCACTTGATTTGATGTCCCTTCCATTATAAGAACGTGCTAATATGAAGGCTTCGACGCGTACTAATTTTGTGAAAAAACTCCATGAAAAGACTAAAGAGGTAATTGAAAACAAGGTACATGCTTATACTTCTAATGCTAACAAGTCTATAAAGATATTGCTATTTGAACCAGGTGACTTAGTGTGGGTACACCTTCGCAAAGAATGCTTTCCAGAGAAGCGTAAGTCAAAATTATTGCCCCGTGGTGATGGTCATTTTAAAGTACTTGCCAAGATCAATGATAATGCATACAAGATAGAGCTTCCGGGCGATGATTATGGTGTAAGTACAACTTTTAATGTTGCCGATTTGTTACCATTCTTTGGGAAGATAATACAGAGTCGAGGACTACCTTTTTAAAAGGGTGAGGATGATGCGTATATCCTCGTTGAACTTGCCCCTTCATCTCCTCTCATTGAACCAACAGGCCGATTATAAGAGCACGAGCAAAGAAACTACAACAACAAAAAGAACTTGTTCTTTAAAGAGCATAATTTTGATGAGAATTTGCTACTACCTAATTCTAGTATTTTATGCATACTTAGGTACAAGGAGGAAGGCTTACACTACCTAACACAAGTCAAGCAAGTTTAACACACATCCATTCAACAGGCCAAGAAGCCATGGGGATCAACACTCAAAGTCCATGGGGCGACCGGTCCAAGTTGAACACAGGTCAGACTCACGTTGAGATAGATGGCCGAACCACATCACCATATTCTGAACATGACTCACGTTTGTCTGATGGAGTCTTAGTTAATTGTTTTGGTTTGGTGGACCCACTTGAGTTAAATTCGGATTGTTGGCCGAACCTGATTGGAAGCCACCAATTCGTACACTATAAATATCCTCATGCTCATGTAAACAGAGGAGGACGATGGTATTTTTGATAATAGATTGATTTCAGTTCTTGTTTCTCCAAGCATGACCGAACCATGTTCTTGAGGGAATTTGAGAATTCTTCGCAAATTGAGATCGCTCAACCTTTCCGCTGGGAATTAGGAGTGCAATGGGGCTTTGCTTGGTGGTCGTGAAGTCCAGCACGTGTGTTCTTACAAATTAAAGAGTGCTAGCTCCTGCATTGGTAACGGGGGATTAGTACGATTCGAGAGGCTACACATGAGTATCTTAATCCTACGTCGAGAAGATCTAAGCGACCCCATATCAGTCGAGCTCGATCACTCAAGGCAAGGGTGACACATCCAATCCATGGTTTTTTTGTTCTATGGCCCTAAAACCACAATTTTCGTTTCGCCTATCTGCTTTCATTGCAATTTTGGTTTTAGCCTTTTATTTCATGGGTTGCATTTTTATATCTCAAGAGAGATTCCGCCATGTCACCACCAAGAACCTCCCGGGCCGATGAAGAAGCCGAGGGCTCAATGAGGTAGTCTCCGGGAGGAGATCACCGCCTTCTTGTTCGAGTCTACCCCGACAACCACTGTGGATTGAGTTCGAGTCCTTACGAGTACATCTCTGATACTTAGAGTTCTTGATTGGTACTACGGAGAGGAAGAGAGAGTGTCGTCATTGTCGTTGTCTTATCGATTTGATGGGAATGGGAATTTGGTGTGATGTTTTGTAGAGTATCTAAATCGCAAGCAAGGGTGGTGCAAGGAAGGTGGTGGCGATTGCAAGAACTTGCCATCGCTCTCAAGTCCAAAGACCACAACGTTGTCGCACAATCTCAACCAAAGTGAGAAGTCATCCTATGTGGTGCACATCAACACTTACCTTGGTGAAGACTCGTTTTGAGGAAGTACTTGCTAATCGACCGCCAAGAATCACTGCTCGATCTCATCGCTTCGCTTCCGTGAGATGTCTTTCTAGCTAACAAATATAGGGTTCAAGCCCATTTTCTTTACAAACAAATTGTCCGCTAGTCCTATACTCCTATTTGATGTTTGTTGATTTATGGATCGTTTGCTCAGTAAGTTGATCAATGTAGGTGTACCTGGCACCATTGATGTGAGAGTTATACCATCATGATGTACTCATGTGTGGTTTGGTTGAATATATGTTACTCTATGTATGCATGCAATATTCGTGGTATTTTTATTCGCTTCCAACCTCGAATCGCCTCGCGTCCGTATCCCGAATAACCCAATATGTATCCGTGATCCGCCTATAAATCCAATGGAAAGAGCAATATCCGCACGTATCCAAGCCATTTTCACTTTCTAGATGTCTCTTCTTCTTCATCATCTTACCACCCGCCAACCACAACATCCCGCCTCCCCCGCAGCCTTCCAAATTGCTCCCTCGCAATGCTTCCCATTTTTTACGCTTGGTGACTCATCATATACTTGATGCACTATCCCCATCCCAACCCCTTGTTGCCCTCTTCTCAACCACCGCCCCAAAACCGCCAACAACTTATTGGGTAGCTATAGTCTCTCCACCGCCACCGATTTATGCATTCACCACCTCATCACAAGACACACAACGCTACTCCTTCTAGTCATAAAACTTATCATTTTGAGATACATGCAACCTAACTTTTGAAACCTTGTTCATCAATATATTTTTAAATATTTAGGTTGGGCACATGGAAATCATATGTGTAGATTTTTCTCAAAAAATACTTTCATAATACTCCCTACGGACATAAAAGGAAGTCGTTTTGGGTAACATGCAATCAAACTTTATAAATTTTGGCTCTCAATATCTTTTCTAACATTTAGAATGAACAGATAAAAGAGATATGTATAAATTTGTCTTGAAAAGTACTTTTATAATATTATGACTTTAATAGGTTTTATAAATATATTATAATATAAAATGAATGGTAAATTTGTATTTTGGAGGCCGTGTCAATGTTCAAAATGATTTCTTTTGTGACCGGAGGAGTGTTATAGTTTTACTTGTTTTTGTAAATATATCGCAATAGAAATTAACTGGCCAAAGTTGTATTTTAGAGATCGTGTCTATGTCCGAAAGGACATGTTTTTGTGACCGTATATGGAGGATTAATAATTATGTAGTAGAATTTTCAATCAAACAAAAAAGGGTTAGTGTGTAAAAACACAAACAAAAGAAATTGTGATATGAGCAATATAAAGGGGAATTGATAATATACCTCCACTTAGATGGCATTCTAGCATATACCATCATTCCCGAGGTAATTGATAATACACTCTCTTAGACTAAACATGGATTAAATAATTCCATTTGTAATATTTTATTATTATCGTTTGTTTTTTCATTTTGGCCAAGCAAAATGTCCATATTACCCATCCTTCCTCTCTCTCTCTCTCAAGCACCGTCCATCTCTCTCGTTGCCCTTTCTCGCTTGGGCAGCGCAGACATCTCGCAGAGGTCGAGGCAATGGCGCGACGCAAAGAATTGGCTCAAGACTAATTGCTTGCCAGAGGGCCACGGCCAAAATAAGGTAAGAAGGGCGAGGCGGCGACAAGCTATAGTATGAACAATGGGACGATGCGCACACAACGCGCCCCGAGCGAGGCGGCCGATGGTGGTTTTGCTACAAAAAAGGCATGTGGTGGTCAATCGAGACGACGATGGAAACCATGGAGGGAAAACTCGCCATTGGCGAGCCGCAGGAAGCTCGGCCAAATTGGCTCAGATAGGAGCAAAAGCGGCCCGTGGGGTTCCTTGGTGATGACAGAGCTGCCTATGGAGGCAACGAAGAGAGATGACAAGCTAGCGCTTGAGAGAGAGAGAGAGAGAGAGAGAGGAAGGAGGATAGCATGGACATTTTGTGTAATCAAAACAGGAAAAACAAAGAATGATGATAAACTACTGCAAGCTGTGTATCTAATCAAGGTTTCTATCTTAAAAAGATATCATCAATTACCTCGAGAATAAGAATATATACTAGAATATCATATATTACCTGTTCCTCGGTAAATATAAATACAGAGAAGCACCCGCCTTGCTTTCGCGTTTCCTCCTCTCCCACCTTCCCTCCCCTTCTCTTCCCTCACACCTTTCTCCCCACCCCGACTCCTGCCGGAACCCGAGATTCCGGCGCGAGCGTCTCACGCGTATCTCCTCCTCTCCCCGGATCCAACCACTGTGCACTCTCCGGAACCCCCGAGCTAGACCCAACCAAGCCGAGCTCGATTCGGCGCGAGCGCGGCGGTGCCCAGGTCGCGCCAGATCTGCGAGATCCGCACCGACGCGGCCCCGCCTTTCCCGAGGTACCGAGGCCGAGCCGAATCCCTCAGATCCGCTCGTATATCCACTCATATCTGATGCGTCGCTGTTGATTGTCTGAAATGGCGTGGTGGCTCTAGGCATATACTTCTGGGATCCCTCGGGCTCGGGCACAGCGGGTACCGAGCGGCATCTCATCGGCGGCGTGGCCTGTGGCAGCGGTGCGTCGGGGGAGATGCAGCCGAACGGGGTGGTGGAATGCAGCGTGTGCCGCTCTCGGCTGGTGGTGCCGAGCCCGCGGAGCGTGTCCAGGGCGTACGACAAGCACCGCAGCAAGATATCGTCCAAATTCCGCGCGCTCACCTTCCTCCTCGTCGTCGGCGACTGCATCCTCGTTGGCCTCCAGGTGGGGCTCCATCCTCCTTAACGATAATCCAACTACTACGTCTCAATGTTCCACGTTTAATCCATCACGTGCAAATACTTGTGCGATGTGTTGGTGAAATAGTCGAACGAATTTGGTACAGACTTAATGCGATGAATGAGACTGAGGATATGCATGGCATGAATGCTTTACTTGGTTGGTCCTTTGTTGTAGACTTGTAGTGTTACGTGCATGTGTCTGGCAATAAGCAAGTTGGAGAGCTGTGTTAACGGTTTGCTTTGTTTCTGCAGCCCATCCTAGTGTTCATGTCAAAGGTCGATGGGAAGTTTCAGTTCAGTCCCATCAGTGTTAACTTTTTGACGGAGGTTGCAAAAGTTGTCTTTGCTATCGTGATGTTAATAATTCAGGTTTGTTCTTGTTGCTGATATTTCTTTTGCGCACTTCATTCCAATGATAAATCCATGTGACCCTAGGAATGAAACGTCGATTTCATACTTGTATAGTTTGTTCGGATGGCTTTGAATTCGAATTTGTGCTTATCAGGCTCTTGCCTGCTTTAGCATGTTTTGAACAGCGTCTGTAGTTTGCTTGTAGCAAAAGTGCTCTGTTCATTCTTTATATGTATCACTTCTAAATAAGTAGCCTACTGAAAGTATCTAGTACAATATGGTGGTCCCAGAGTAGAGTTGTAGACCAGAAGTGCTTGAACGTTCAAAATGGAGTGGGGGCAGCAAAATATGTGCCCATCTACCAAATTGATAAGTCACCTAATGCAGGACTAAAGATCAGTTTAGCTCACAAGAACTGCCTTTAGCTTCGTATTGAAATGGCAATTTTGTGTGGATTTCTGTATGTTCAGATTAGCTTGTAAATTTGGATTGTCACGATGCCTGATGGCTGTACTGCAACATATTTAATTTCTTGATTCCTTCTCTTTAGCTTATATTATGTTTTCTGCTTCTTATTTATTTACCTTTTGATGTTGCTGTTCCAATGTGACAGTCCCGAAAGCAAAAGGTTGGGGAAAACCACTTCTGGCACGCTCAACCTTCATACAGGTGATTTATTCAGTCACAAGACAGTACAGTTTACATTCTCTTTGTTGCTTTCTTGCTTGCATTCCAACTTCCATATGTGTGGCGGTATGCTTTCACTTTCAACGCTTAATCACCGCTATGCCTTCTTTCTATGTAGTTTCATGTTTTTATATCTTATTGCTCACTTTCCCAATGATTTGTTTCTATATTTCCTATGCTCACGTTGCTTTATTTCACCTTTGCTTTTTGTCACATCACCCACCTATCTGATCATCCAATCATTTTCTTTTGTAGGCAGCCCGTAATAATGTACTCTTAGCTGTTCCTGCGCTTCTATATGCCATCAACAATTACCTAAAATTTATTATGCAGGTAAATTTCATTGGATTTATAGGCAGAGCCTTTCAGTTGTCATGACTATATTTTGATATTGCCTAGTGATATTGTTATAACTTGTAACCTGACATATTGAGCCGACAGCAGTTGTACTTCAATCCTTCGACTGTGAAAATGCTAAGCAACCTAAAGGTACACTTTTCTTGTACTACTCAGATGTCATGCTTTAGTTCTAAGTGTGTATGCAATATATATCACACCGTTTGTGGTCCAAACTTCTAGGTACTGGTCATAGCTGTTCTTCTGAAATTTATAATGAGAAGGAGATTCTCTGTGATTCAGGTAAGGTTAAGGTTGACATTATCTTGCAGTTTTTTCTACATTTAAGTTGTGATTTGAGGATAATGTTTACCAAATTATTTTATGCTTTTAGATTATCTGTTCGTCTACTATTACTTTTTTAGGCAACCGAAGTTTGGGTACAAGAGAGAACTGAGGACAAATACAAGCACTAAAATGAATCTCGCTCTACTACTACTCTGTAATTTAAGGATTACTGGATTAGGTTTTACCTGTCTCCTTTTGACACGTTCTCTTAATCATATTAGGTATGTTGGGCAGTATGGATCAATAAACTCAGAACATATTAAAAATGGTTTGGAGCCATTAGTGCAACTCTTAAATAAAATTCAAGCGAGTAAAGGTAGTTTACAAGAAAGTTTTGCATACAAATGCTCTCGCACTTGTTGTCTTAGCGCCAGCCTCCTCTGGGAATTGTGGTGTATTCCAAATAATTCAGCACAATATTGCTAGGTTCAGTCTGTGCCTTACTACAATTGACATGTTCTCTCAGACAAGCACGATAGCCGGTCAATGTGGATTTATAGGATGAAGCCATGAATTCATTAGATTTGTGTGAGAACTGATGGTGTGGCTTTTGCAAATGCTTTTGTGCAACAGTTCCGACTTTCAGCCATGTTGACTTTTCTCCTGCTCTTGTTTTTAAATGTTGGCAGTGCGAAGCTCTTGCTCTATTGCTTATTGAATCAGCATCAATCAACTTCGCACCGCACCTGCAGGCAATACAGCATTTGGTCTGCCTGTCACTGCTATTGCATACATATATACACTGATTTTTGTAAGTTGCTGCCAAGCCATCTGGCCTTTTAGATTTTTTCCCCTGTTCGTTCACTTATTTTTATGAACTCTCTCAACAGACAATGTGCTTAAAAGTTATTATATATTCATTTGAAACTGTGAATTCTAGGTAACTGTTCCATCACTGGCTTCTGTCTACAATGAATATGCATTGAAAAGCCAATATGATACTAGTATTTATCTTCAGGTAACTTCTGTAAAAAATTGTGTACCTTCTGTTTTGAATCATTATGGAGTAGCTAGCATTGTTCATCTATCCAACTCTCTACTTATTTATGGTTTTTTTGGTTTTCCAAGCTCGTATTGTAAGGCATCAACTCATTTTTCTTTTTTATCTCTCTGATTCTTTTGTCCTTTACTTCCTTCAATGTTCTTTTCATATAATTTGCAGAATTTGTTTCTGTATGGATATGGTGCAATATTCAACTTCCTTGGCATCCTTGGGACTGCCTTATTCCAAGGTACGCACCTTCAATGAAAGCTCAGTTTTTCTATGATAGTCATTAGTCAATACTATTTGTGCATGATTATTATTTTATCAGAGTAGCTATGTTTATAAGTCCAGATGGAGGTGATAGTCAATAAAAAAGTAGGAATTTTGTATGATATTCTCATGTCTCAGTCTTAGTGCTTTATGAGTTTTGCGAACCTTAGGATGGGAGTGTTAGAATATGACTCTTCTTTTCTATTTCCTTATTTGTATACCCCTTGTACTCCCTATATATATTGTCCATTGTGCCTTATGAATATACACACACTATTCATAACATGGTATCAGAGCTAGGGCACTAACCTAGCTCTTTCCGTTCCGCTGCCATCCCGACGCCCCGCCGTCCGACGCCATTGTCTACAACCAACGCCGTCTGTCCGTTCGCCTCGGCCCGCCTGACGCCGCTGCCGCCACGGCCGGTTTGCCTCCGCCGCCGACGCTTCATACCACCTCGCCGCCGCTTAGGCGTTGCCTGCCACGCTACGCCACGCCAGACATCCTCATGCACTTGGGGCCGCCTACGCCGCCTGCGGGCCGTGCCCGATCCGAGGACCAAGTGTGTCATGCCAAGAAGGGAACCCTAGTCCTCAAGCGCGAAAGCAAGCCTGTGTTCTTTCAGAGGCTTGTTTTAGCGTGAGTTAAAGAGCCACCTACCAAGAAAAAAAAAAAAGAGAAAGAAAAGAAAAAGAAGAAAAAAGAAGGAAAAAGAAGAAAGAAACATCAACTGATCGCCGCGCCATCCACCGCTGTTCGCGAGACTTCGCTGTTTTAGTCGTCGCTACCGCCCATTGCCACTCATCGATGGCTTCCGCTCCATCCGCCGCGATCCCATTCTCGTGAACAAAGCTTCACGGACTAACTACATGTTGTGGTCTTCACTCATGGAGATCACACTCGATGGTCTTCGCCGGGGACATGTCACCGTGCTCGATCTTGTCCGTCGTTGTTCGTTCAAATTTCTCCCGCATAACCTACTCAGATCTTCGCAGAAGACGAGGCCGCCAAGAATGAGGCAGAGGTCATTGTTGTCACCGACGCCGATGAGGTTTTTCAAGATGCCGACGCTGAGCGCCGCGCCGATGATGCCCGTGTTCGAGCCATCCCGGTGGTTAGCGCCGACGACTCCATTCACCAGACGTTGTTGGTCCGCGTTCTACTCGCCAGTCCGGGAGTATTTACACGAAGCGATACCAAAGAGCAAATGATGTCGCTTCGCTTTTCGCTTCAACGTGAGTTGAGGCGCCACCAGAGGACTCTCCGCTTGCGACTTCTTCCGAGCTCGTCATATGGCGCCACCGACGAAATGGCTTCACCACTCTATCGAGTGACATTAAGCGCAGTAGGTGGATCATGATCGCTTTTGCCTTTATGACTTCGTCATTGCCTTCGCCAGTAGTTTGAGCTCGCTGTGGCTCATCTGCCGAGCCGCCACCACAACCGATACCACCGAGGTCTGGCGACGCTTAGGCCGAGGAGCTTGGCCGCAAGTTAGCAAAGACATTTTGTTCCGGCCAGGCTTGCTATCCTTCTTCTTCGACTACACCGATGACTTCGCTCGACTACAATCCTCCTTAGGTGTCTGCTTTTCGCCTCTGCTTTTGCACCAACCGGGTTCAAGGTAATTTTGCAAGAACTTTGGGTCCGACTACTGAGTTGCGCAAGGTAAAAAGCGAAACAAAGTGCGTGGGTTGGACGATCCAAAGGGCAGTGAGGCCCTTCCTCGACGGGAGGACATACCAAAGACGTCAGACCTTCTCAATGAGGTGACTCGCTCAAGAGTTCTCACAGCTCTACTTCAGCAGCCTCTCTCATAGCTCAAACAGGTTCTCGCCACCTAGCTCAGACGCCTCTCTAGGTACTTTTTGGGTTCCGGATTCGTGTCTCTTTCCACATGACAATCAAGTCCACATCTCTCACTTCAAGAGACCTCATGTTTTTCCTATCTCAATTTAGACAATGACCAGATTCTCTGTTCTGTCACTTGTCGGCACTCTTTTGTCCATCGACTTTTCTGCTCCAAATTGCTTTCATGTTCCCCACTTACCATGCAAATTTCTCGGTCACCACCGATCTCTGGCCAGAGGTTGGTTTTGACTCTCACACCTATTTTGTCCAGATCGACTGCATGTGATGATACTTGGGACTGGCCGACGCTGTAGGGATCATCAGGGTCTCTACATCCTTGAACGCTTCCACTTTCCGTCCACTTCAGTTGCTCTTATCACCTCTACATCCACCACCACTGCTACTACCACCTCTGGAGTTTTTGCGCAGTGGCATCATCGTCTAGGTCACTTGTGTGGGTCTTGCCTTTCTTCATTAGTTCGTCAGGGTGTTATTAGACGACATCGCTGACACGCCCCATGTTTTGTCGTGGTTGTAAGTCGGGCAAGCGCCTACAACTTCCTTATCATTCTAGTGAGTCCTTGTCTTCGCCCTTTTGATTTAGTTCATTTAGATGTACGGGGACCGCGCTTATTATCTCTAAAGGCGACATAAATTTTTATGATCTTCATTGAAGATTATTCTGCTTTTACATGGATTTTCCCTATGTCTAATCGTGACCAATTTCTTGCGATCTATCGTAGCTTTGCAACGATGGTTCGTATTTAGTTTGATTCTTCTATCCGTACTTTTCGCTGTGATTCTGCTGGCGAGTACTGTTCTGGTGCTTTTAGATAGTTTCTTTCTTAGCAGGGCACTCTTTACCAATCTTCTTGTCCTAGTGCCTATGCTCGAATGGGTTGTCGGGCTAAACATCGCCATCCGATTGAGACCGCCTGCACTCTTCTTTTTTGTCTCCCACGCTCCACCACGCTTCTAGGTCGAGGTCGCTTTCACACCAAGATATCTCATCAATATGCAGCCTTCCACTGCTCTTAAGGGTGTCAGTCATATAGTGTCTCTACTCTCGAGCCCCCTAGTACACTCACCTTCGTGTTTTTGGTTGTATTTGTTTTGTTCTGCTCCAGCCTCGTGAGTGCACTAAACTATTGGTCCAGTCAGTTGAGTGTGTGTTTCTTGGTTATAATTCTGAGCATAAGGGTTATCGCTGCTATGACCCTTCTGCTCGACGGATCAGGATTTCACAAGACATTGTCTTTGACGAATCTCGACCTTTCTTCTATCGAGATTTAGCTCTTTCTCCTGTTTCCACCGTTGAGTCGATTTCATGGTTCTCTTTCTGACTCCTCACCCATTTCTCCACTATCACGCCTTCCTCCGTCTGCTCCAGGTTCCTTCAGATTCCGCCTTTGGTGCCGCTTCTGCCGCACCGCTCTTGTTCCCGCAAAGACCACCGTCTCGTTTATCTGGTATTCACTACTCTAGGCGTCCTTGTTTCTTCACCAGTCTCCTTTCCTGATATATTGCCGACACCCACATCTGATCCTCCTGATGATGCTCCTCGTTACGTCCTTCGTGACTGGACATCCCTTCGACCCCTTGATCGTCTTGGATTTGCTCCGATAGCTCATGCTCTCTCTGTCACTGAGCCTAGTTCTTATCGTGAGGCTGCTCCTCATTTTGAGTGGCAGCTCGCTATGACAGATGAACTTGATACTCTTCGACGTCCGGAGACTTGTGATATTGTACCGACACTGCGGCATGCTTGTAAGATCATGTGCAAGTGGGTGTACAAGATTAAGACCCGCTTGATGGTACTATCGAAGCGCTATAAGGCTCGCCTTGTGGCTCGCAGCTGAAGGAGTACTACCGTGACTACGATTTAAACTTTTGCCCTCAAGCGTCTATATGACCACCGTCGCACTTTTGTTGCGGTTGCTTTTGTTCGCCGCAAGTGATCTATCTCTCGCTTGGATGTTAAGAATGCCTTTTTAATGGTGTTTTGCATAAGGAGGTCTACACGCACCACCACTTGGGTATTTTGTTCCCGACGGGCACGCCCGTCGCTTTTGTCGTGCCCTTTATGGCCTCAAATAGGCTCCTTGTGCTTGGTTTATGCTGCTTTACCTCGCTGATTATCGTTGTCGGCTTTTATCGCTGGCCCCACGACCGCTTTTTTTGTCCATGTCTCATCTCGGTAGAACACCGCTTCTTCAGATGTTGATGATATGCTCATCATCGTGATGATTCTCCATTCATCACGTATGTGAAGAAGCATCTCAAAGAGCGCTTTTGATGACTAATCTTGGTTCTCTTACGCACTTCCTTGGGATTGAGGTCTCTTCTCCGCTGAGGGCTACTACCTTTCCCAAAGCAGTAGTATGTTCAGATTTTCTTGATCGGCCCGTCCGATTGACACTGCGACCGCCGACACTCCCATGGAGCTATCCCTATAGCTTCGTACACCGATGGTGATATTCTTGAGGATCCTACTCGATATCGCTATCTCGTTGGTGTTGGAATGGACTTTATTACAAAGGGGCCAATGGGCCAATAAATACAAGTACACAGTGGGAGCACAATATGCAGGAAACACCCTAAACTAGAGAAGAATAGCACAACCTATGTATATATCTAACACCCCTATACCCCTCATACTCATGGTGGATCAATAACACTGAGTTTGGAGAGAGAGGCTATGCTGAGCTTGTGTTTGTGCCTTCGTGAAGAAGTTGGCTAGCTGAAGCTTCGAAGGCACGTACTGAAGAGCCACGACCTGGTCCTGTACCTGCGATCTCATATAGGAGGCATCAACTCCAATATGCTTGGTGAGTTCATGCTTTATCGATCTCGCAAAATACCGACGCACAAAGGCTGCCGACAAAAGAGGGCTTCAAGCAGAACAGAGACACCAAAATCCCGGCTGAGCCATCAGAACTAAGTAACCTCACCGCCAATCTACGCTTATAGCGCTAACTCAAATTTCAAGACTCGAAAGGAAATTGTCGTCAGATTTTATTCTTCCAGCAATCGAGAGGATCCAAGGAAAACACATTAAGGTAAAGAGATCGACGATCGAGTGATCACTAGCTTAAGTCGCATTAGAGTACACCTTGAGCCGCAAGGAGCCGAGCGAGGAAAGAAAAGGCGATAAGAAACAATGCCACGAAGATATCGGGACACACGTATATGTGATCAGAGCGGGTGAGCGGAGTTGAAACAAATTGACTCGTAATGTGAACAGGCGAGAGATGTCGTCGAGTGATCCCAAGATAGACAAGACTACCAACAAAGTGATTTGAGAGCGAGCGGGATCCTCAAGGGATCTCCATCGCTGAGACGAAGGTGAACTCCAAGCTCTATGGGAGTATTCACCGTGTGCTAATCAAATGAGAGAAGCGCGAAAAGAAGGTTATGAATGTATTTCTCCGGGAGAGGTAGTAGTCCTCAGCGAGAAGCGGCTTCAATCCTAAGAAAATAGTGAAGGACCCATGTCGACATCAAGAACTTGTCACTTAGACGCTTCTTCACAAAATCGATAATCGAGGATCATCACCCATGATGATCATATCACAACATACAAAAGAAGAAGAGTCCCACCACGAGGAGAGGTGTGAACAAAGAGAAGAGGTCATGGTCATCGGCGGTGAAACCGACCTCAGTGACAACAGAGGAGAAGTGCTCAAACTAGGCTCGAGGAGCTTGCTTGAGCCTGTAGAGAGAGCGACGAAGACGATACACCATGCTACTAGGGACAGAATACCCAGGGGGCGGCTGCATATAGACCACCTCACGCAGCTCGCCATTGAGGAAGGCATTCTTGACGTTCAGCTGAGAAATGGACCATCGACGAATGTATAACGCCGTAAGGGTCCGAATGGTGGTCATGTGAGCAATAGGGCCAGAAGTCTCGTCAGTAGTCACGACCATGCTCTTGCCGACAACCACGGGCCACAAGACGAGCCTAGTAGCGCCAAGAGAGCCATCGAGCGAAGTCTTGATCTTAGATACCCACTTGCACGTGATCGAGTAACACGAGCGTGTAGGGAACAAGATCCCAAGTCCCTGTGCTCCAGGCAACAATTTCTCACCATTGCCTCGCCGCCATCCAATGAGCAGCAGCCTCACTCAGAAGCCTGAGGCTCAACAAGAGCAATGTCAAGAAGCCATAACGCCAGACAAAGGCCGAGTTGAGAGCTATGATAGCAAAGTGACAACAAGTGGTTACTTGGTTGAGGTGGCGGTGGCTACTTGCAAATTTTGGAGTGCCTGTGATGGGACCCACGACTTTTTGTCCGACAAGACATGTGTTATCAAGATTGTCCCGACTCAAGTGAAGCATGAACTCACTAAGCACATTGGTGTGGATGCTTCATACACTCGCCACAAGTGCAGAAGGAGTACTTGCTTTACGCTTTGTGTCATCGAGTTACTGTGTTGTTGACTTCTTTACTACTCCTTTTTGTATTTCCTTATCTCAGATATCCTTGCACTCCTATATATATTTCCCATTGGGCCTCATGAATATACACACAATATTCATAACAGGGAGTTGGGTGTTAACCTTTTCCTATGAGCTTATAGAGCAGAGGAGTGACTGCCTGGTTGGCTTTATGTAGAATTTCAAATACTGATTAGTAAACCTTGAGGCTAAATATGATTATGCATTTTGACCGATGAACAGAATCAGATTCTGGAACAAAATGATAGCCATGTTCTGTCTTATGTTCATATTCAAAGCATCTTTTCGTGAAATGTCATAATGTGTTTTATGTTTTGGCAATCACAGCACACGGTTTCTAACATATTCATGCCCTATCTTTTTGCAGGGCCAGAGAGCTTTAATATCCTTCAAGGACATTCAAGGGCTACAATGTTTCTCATATGTAACAATGCTGCACAAGGCATTCTTTCTTCATTCTTCTTCAAGTATGCAGGTAAATGTTTCACCTGCCTATCTTACTTTCTTTTGTCTGAATTCTAGTCTATTTTCTTCTATAAATTCTCATCTCTAAATGATTAATTTAAATCACGCCGCAGACACAATTTTGAAGAAATATTCGTCAACTGTTGCCACAATTTTTACTGGCCTAGCTTCTGCTGCTTTTTTGGGACATACCTTGACCATTAACTTTCTCCTGGGCATATCAGTGGTGTTTATTTCAATGCACCAGGTGACTTTACCTATTTCTTAACTTGATTTCAATGAGCCAGCCTCTTCCTCTTCCATATGTGTGACTGCTATTTGTTCTCAGTTCTTCTCTTCACTAGCTAAAGTCAAAGATGACAAGCCAGGTGAATTATTAGAGTTGGAAGATACACAGAATCATCGGTAAGTTATCTTGTTTCAAATGGTTGGAGTATGATATTTGCTGCAATTTTTAGACAGTGAGCCTTCAAGGCCGCTGTCGTTGTACCTCAAAACTGTTTCACTTTTTCTTCTAATGTATTGACACTTCTCCAAAAAAACTTTCTATTGTACCAATGATAAACAAGGATATGATGCTGTTTTCAGAAGTTGTCTGTTTTGTATCGAATCCTCGATTACCTGCTAGCTTTGATTATGTGCTTCTGAAGTGTTCATGTGGTTATGGGAGTCAATTGAGTGAGCTCATAAGATGCTTATTATATCACACAGGTCATCTGAATCTTCTTTTGTAAATATGACTGCTGGTGCTGCTGATGATGTAAGTGACTCATTTATTCCCAAAAGAAAGAAAGAAATATCATTTCATTTTAGAATACTTACATTTAAGTTGCACATGCCATTTCAGGCTAGCCATCGGATTGAACTGATGAGAGGCAACCACTGTTGCCAACATGAAATATTTTTTTTGAGGTATGTGTGGGTGTGGCTTCTTTTAGCCAGAATTTATATAACAATGTTGCTCATTCAACATGGCTTGTTTGATTTAGAAACTCGAGAAGAGTACACAACTATTTTTCTGTTGGTATGCTGTATGTTTCTGATATTTGAGTATGTTGCAGACTAAATTGTGAACAAATAAGCAGATATGTGTTTGTGCCTACAAAGTACAAACCAGTGGGTTTTTGTCAATAATAGCTGATTTGGGTTTGTGGGAAATTATGTCGACATATTTCTGTATTTCCCCTAAAATAATAGTGGCATCAAATGTGTCACCTGATCCAAACATAAGCTCTCATTGTTTTTGAGATAGGCTTCAAGATCAAAATGATCTGGTTAGTTGTACCCAAGGATTGAAATCCTTGCCTAAGAACCGTAATCTGAATCAGTCTTGCATCGAAAACCCGGGAAAACCAGACAAAGTTCAAAAATCTAAATTTCGAATTATGGAGTTTGAAAATCGGTTACCGTAAAAACCGTCAGAAAACCGAAAACCTGATGAATGATTAGGTTAGAAAGAAGTAGGTAGTATCTACAGGTATGATCATCAATGATTTGATCCGGCAATTGGAATAATGCAAATATTAATTAGAAAGTGTTTAATGAAGTGTATATTTAACTCATACAATACATAATCTATCATATTTAGCTCATACAATACGTAATATAGCATATTTAGCTCATACAATACGTAATCTAGCATATTTAGCTCATATGAAGTGCAAACCGGCGGTCGAAACAGTAATTCAAGCATATTTAGCTCATACAATAGGTAATCTAGCACAAAAAGAGGTCTAAACCAACATAGGAAATGCATTACGCAGTCTTAAATTTAAATTTGAAAATTTTCGGCCGGTACTGTTCATCCCGTACCCGCCAGGATTTCCGGTAATTGGCGGTTATCGGCCGGTAACTGCCGGGATTTCGATCCCTAGTTGTACCTATAGGCCATGCTGTGGTCTTACGTGGACTCCAGAATTATATTTTGGTTTCTATCAAAGGAAATTAGAAAATAGCTAATTCACTAATCCAGAACCAAGTTTCCCAAAATGTCGGTTTGCTAAGCATTCTTATTAGCTCATCACCTTTGAACTCCTTTTCTTTTGTTTCTGCAGGTAGGATAGAAGACATTCTTTTTTGCCGTGTTTCCAACAGTTGGGGCAGCAGAATTTTGTGTAGCGATACCAGGCGTAATAAACTATATTGTACACTGTAAAGGCAAAGAAAGAAATATCAATGTATTTTCCCTTTTTATATATATATTTTTCGCAAGGGAACTCCGGTCAGCTGTGGCCTGTGGGGGGTGTTACAACATATTTTGGATAGACATATAATTCCACAGGAATCCCCAAATATGATATTTGAAATCATTTCCCTGGAGCTGTATACTCAACAGTGTCAATGAGATGTTTTTTTTGTATGGAATTTTGGGCGACCGATTATTATACGATTTGTTACATGATTCTCCAGACGTTCAGTGGTCAGTTGAGGTTCTGCATTGCTACGAGTACCAAAATGCATCTTTCTGAATAAAATTTGTTTGAATCCAAGAATTGTTGCTAATCAACACCACAGCATCATATCCGGAAATTTTCAAGGCAAAGTCTTGATCTTTCGATTATGCTAGCTCACGCCAGAACTTAACCAGAGAAAGTTACGCGGGAGAGGGAGAGGGAGGGAGGTGAAAAGCATAGTTAACTTGAGCGACAAGATCCCAACCGCCAACCTTGAGTTGATTTTTTTTTAAAAAATATTAATTTAAAATATAATTAAAAAAAGTCAAATGTTGTTTCTTTACAAAAATAGGTCACGGTCGCCGTTTGGAGGAGCCTATTTAATGCATATAGCCATTTAAACTGTAGACTTGCATTGAAGAGTTTAAATCGTCTGTTCAAATGGTGACAGAAACTTATTTTTATAAAAAAATTGACAATTTTTTAAAATTATCTTTTAAATTAATATTATTTTAAAAAAGTTCACCTTCAGTCTCCGGTGTCCTATTCAGAAGCGGAGTCGGACTGCAGTCTCCGCGTCCCGAGTGCTCCAGTTTCCAAACGATCCGAGGCCGAATCCGACTCCATGTCGTACTCGCGCCGTGGCCCCCGGCGTCTCCACAAATATGCGAGCCGAGGGGGACGAATGCCGAGCCCTTCTCCTCATTACACACACGACGCCTCGATCGACTCCACCCCCAACTTACTCCGCGCGCTTCTCCCGCTGCCGCGCAGCGCGAGCAGAGGAGGCAGACGGACATACGTACGCCGCCGCGCGGAGATGCCTGGTCTCAAGGCGCCGGCGCGGAGGCACACGGAGACCACCCGTGGCGTCGTCCCCGACGCCGACGGGCTGATCGGCGTGAAGACGGCGACCTTTCCCACGGCCGGGCTGTCCTCCCAGGAGCGGCGCCTCCTCAGGAAGCGCTTCCAGTCGGAGCTGGAGGTGGTGCACGGCCTCCTCAAGAAGGCGGAGCTCTTGGTGGCCGGAAAATCCGTCAAAGGCAGCGCGGCGCCCTCCAAAGCGCGCCCGGCGCCTCGCCGCGGCAAGGAAGGGCGGTTCTTGCCTGCCGAAGACCGGCTGGAGGCCACGGAGGTAGACAGGGCACGCGCCAAGAGGAGGAAGACGATCCTCTCGTGGAGATCATCGAGCCGCGGATGTCGCAGGACGAGAGGGAGCACCTGGCCGGCAACTTGTCGTCGCTGTCGGCGGAGCTGCCCGCCCACATCGTCGAGTTCATGCAGAGGAAGTGCAGCTGTGATGCTGGCCTGAACGGCGGCGAGATGGAGATCGATCTCCACTCCACGGGAGACGCCGCCCTGTACGAGCTGAAGAAGCTGCTGGAAGAATTCGCTGATGTGAGGAAGCAGCGGCTGGAGGCGAGGCCTGAATCGCCCAAGGATGACGCAGAGGACGGTGAGCTTGCCGAGGAGCAGCAGGAGGAGGACATGTACGTCGATGTCTGCGGCAACGCCTCTCCCGTAGCGGTGGACAAGTTTCGCTGCTCATCTCCGCTTGTACGCAAAGATGGGGAGCTTGACGACGACGAGGAGTTCGTCGACATCTGTGGCGATGCCTCCCCTGTTGCCATAGAGAAGTTTTCTGAAATCTGCAGCAGCAGTTCCGGCAGCAGCAGCGATTCGTCGGATTCGGACATCGACTCCGATGACGACAAGAGTGTCAGCAGCAGCCCAGCTCCTGCAGTTCTCCCCATTGGAGCTGCTGCGAGACCACTGGAGCTGCAGAGTAATGCTGCACAGGATGAGAAGCCCCAGCTAGCCGCGCCTCCGAGTGGTCGGATCACCGATCACGTCGCCAGAGCTCAGGAGAAACGTAGTAGGTGCCGTGAGCTTGACAGGAAGAGGGCTCGTGAGGAGCTGCAGGAGATGGAGAGGACGGCGATGCCGAGCGACAGCATACGCCCCAGGGACATGGTGTTGCTCGGGATCGCGGCGGTGGAGTACGTTGCCAGAGCTCCGACGACGAGACGAGACCGGTGCGATCCATGGGCGGGAAGCTTCGACTTGGCCCTGGTCGTGGCAGCCTGGTGCAGCAGCTGGGGCTCTTCTTGAAAGCAGATTATTTTCGTGGCGAGGAAGAGGAGAAAGATCTCGAGGAGGGGGAACATAGATAGGATTCATTCATCAATCTTGTACTATGTTGGTTATTCTTGTATGATCTCTACTTCTTCTCAAGCTTGTCATGGTTTAACCAACCTAGTGAAGGCGAAGCTTGTTGCTTAATTTGCAGCCAACTTATGCTGTGAAATAGCTTCATCATTCCTGTACTGTATTGTATGATATGAATTGTGAGAAATAAACAATGCATATTTCGGAAGCTTTTGAGGCTTGAGCAATCTACCAAATCTGATGTTGTATGGCAGAATATGGTTAGGTTCTGCTGCTTTTGTATGGTCAAAGCTAGAAGTAACCAATCGATGGCAACTTTTCAGGTGTATAATTAGATTTCACCTTTGTTTCCCACTTGTTTGGAGTAAAACGAGATTCAGTTGAAATGGATTGGTTAAAGCATTAGCACTTTTGCATGATCAACGAAGCTTACAAGATAGCTAAGGATTCAACATAAAAGTAGATATTACATTTCCAGTCGGGTCTGCTTGACTGAACAAGTTCGATTCGATCGATCATAGCAGGAAGGCGACAAGTCTCTTGCAGACACACACACAAAATGAAACAGCCAAATCCACAACCAAATCTCTCCCCACGAAACCAAGAGATTTGATACAATGATCCCAGGAACATAAAGGAAACCGTGCATTGAACTACTGAAAAACGATGTCTGAATTCGATACATTCACTCCGAAGCTAGTTACTAGTTTCTACTGAACATTAAGGCGGCACAGCAGCAAGGTAGTCCACGCTTCAGTATTGTCGAGGTCATGTGTATTGCAATCCTTGCTGGTACCCTCAAGAAACGTACAAACTCTCATATCACAATACTATTTCACTCTTGCCAGTCATTCTACCATGGCATCAACTTTCTCCTTCGTTGGCAGCTTTGCATTTTTTGCTTTCTTTCTACCTGCAGAGTGGATCGGCAAAGCTTGAATGAATATTCCAACGGGACAAACGCAGAATAGAAGTAAACAGCTTGATCAATTCAAAGAAAATAGAGGCAACACATTGATGTTTGACATGTTAAGTCACTTGAACAGCAGAATAACTTACCTTTGCCTCTTAATCTTTTGATCTGTATCCTTGAGTTTTTCTTCACATTAAACTTCATCTGAGACTTCTCCTTTGCAGTTTCTGAAGATTCTATTCATAAAAGTACAAAAGTAAGCATTAACATTGCAGTGATCACCAGATATTAAATATTTACATAAGTGAACATGGCAGCGAGACGAGGTATAAGGTGACAAAACCACATTGAGATAGTGTGACAAAGAAGCAACACCAGAATAGTTAGAACTTAGAGCATCTAGTGTTTTTTTTTGTTGTAAAATTCTATTCTTTTGTCTCTGTGGAAAATAGCCTTTCTTTGTTTTACCCATCTACATACACCCACTGCTCCAGGAAGATGGCTTTGAATCGATAGGAATAGGTTGGAAACATATTTCGTCATGATGGAACAGAATGCATTGCATGATACTTGATATGCCATAGTAATCAAAACAAACAAAAAAAACAACCTTTCACCATCAGGAAAACCAGGAAATAAACTTAAATCACTCCAAGTAACACCGTAAGTTTCCTTAACTTCGCAAAACTAAATTTAAGTGGAAACCAACTGTTCCAACATCTATATCCACCACAAGCACAAAGTTTGCACCTCCATTAGCTATATGGTCTCCATGAAAACGAGGGGGGGGGGACTACGTGCTATATTACAGTCAGGTCCAACTTCCATGTCCTACTGACCACCATTCAGTCAAATAAAACTTTAAATCATCCAGATGAACATGAAAACAAGATACCACAGCAAGCATCAGCAAACATAACCAATATTATGCTACAACAGCATGGTAAATATTTGCAGAACAACAGAGCTAATGACCAATTGTGCCACAAGCATTCCAATTGAACCTAAAAGGAAGTACAATCTACAATAATTCAAAACTCACATACAAATTCCGACTAACTTAAATCACCAATGACCATCACGCAGTGGAACACAACAACAGAACCATCGGGTTTTTTTCACAAACAAATAAGCAATAGCCATATAGAGGGATCTTTGCCTACTAAAATCTACTCTCAAGTCTGCAAACTTAGAAGCAAACATTATGCAGCGCAAGTGTGGAACTAAATACCTATCTAGTAAAAGAAAACAAGCAACCACGATCTGTTAACCATTACATTAGCGCCACCAATTATCGTACAAACAGACGAAATCCAATCTTTGACCACTGCAATGAACCCCTAACTCTCGAAAACACTAATCTAGGGCAATCCTAACGAATCACTACTCACCAAATTCTCCTACGAATGACCTAACTAAGCAAAAAAAAAGGCGGGGGGCTGATTTCATAGCAATCGAGCAAACTAAGAGCCGTACCTTCAGCAGATGTCATCTGGACGTCCATGTTGTTCTCCAGCGCATTAATCATCACAGCCTCTTTCTGCTCCTGCACCGCCAGAGCCATGCCCCGTCAAACAAACATCAGAAAGGCCGGGACCTTTGCACCAACCATGTCCCAAGAAAGACACCAGTAGGGGAAATCCGATTTACCCGGTTGAGGCGGCGCAGGAGCTTGCGCTTGCGCTTGCCGGAGACGGAGACGGGCGCGGTATACTGCTTGAGCTTGCCGGTGTTGCCCCCATGGGCGCGGCGCTTGCGGTCCTGGTTCCACTCGCGCCTGTTCTTCTGCACCACGTTGAACTTGGCCATGGCTGGCGGCGGCGGATGGGTTCCAGGGCTCCAGGCGCCGCAAAACGAGAGGAAAGCCGAGCGAACCCTACTGCCCAGGCCTTTAACCCTTCTCGGCCGCCTGGAGATTCGCGCAGACACACGCGGCAGCGCCGAGTTGACCGTTTCTCTGCCGCCTGCAGATTCGTGCGAGGAGTACGTGTTGACTGGAAGGTTTGTTTGTTTGTTTTTTTTAATAATCCTAGCTTGCCGATGTCCGATATAATTGTTTGTTTCGGACGGTGCGTATACGCGAGAGCGACATTTTTGGCTGAGTCTCCTCCCCACATTTATTTCAGTACTCTAAAAAAAACATTTTCTCAGAAAGCAAGTATGTTGTGTGGATCTTTCGTCACCACGCCCAGGACTTCGCTCGTCTGAAATGCCTGTTGGCCTGGATATCGCTGGCGATCTCCGCGTATCCATATATGAGTGCATGCTACGTGCCTGTCTGTAGCTCCACCAACATCGCCTGTCGATCTCCACGAGCAACAACAATAGTTTTGAAGGTACTACGGCACAAACTCCGTGAGAGCTGTTATGACCAGTCGAGCTCGCCGTTGTGGGCTCCTTGCCGAAGGCGCCATAACCCCTTGCCCCAATGATTTTTTTTGTTTGGATTTCTACGTCCAATAAGACGACTAGTGTCGGACGGTCCATCAACTGTCTCCTCAATCCAACGATATCTATTGGACGCGACTAGCGCTCGGACGTATGATCCAAGCGCTAGCGTCGTACGCCCGAGCGCAACATCGTTGTGTGCTAGACGCAACAAAATTCAGAACACACACAATATATCAAATATTCATATGCATCATTTCAAAGAATATCACCATGAGCATTAACATCATATCAAAGAACATCACCGTGAACATCATCTAAGCAGATAATAAAAAACAAAGCATTTGGAAAAAAACGCGTTGAAATTTTTTTTGCAACATCGTCATGAACAGTATGCAACAACAATATTGCGGTTCGTTGAAAACAATGTCGATACCGCTTTTTTAAAATGTTGCATCCAGAAAAAATATTGCATCCAGAGAAAAATGTTGCGACGGCTTACTTACCGTCGGGTATAAAACGGACTGCATAAAGAATCGGAAGGAGACCTTCGTCTGTTAGAGCGGGCCAAGGGTCTCTGATGTGGAGCTCGACTAGAAATGCCCTTTCTTTTATTACCCAAAAAGTCGCCTTTACACGCTGAGGGCGAGGGCTACTTATAGCCTCCTACCTGGTACAGTGGAATTACACTTGTACCCCTAGTGAAGCACGCAGAACGTAGGGGCTGCAGGGAGTTTCACCTTAGGAGTAGGTCCGGGAGCACGGTGATCCTCCTCGACCTAGCCTACCCGGGGTGGACCTGCCTACCTCATTGCTCTGGCTCTGGTCAGGACGGACCTCAGAGTCTCTCCCGGATGTCTCACCATGCTTCCTGGGACCCGGACCTCCGTGGTCCCGGGGCCGCCCGGCCTTCGACACCTCCCGGTGCCTCCGTTCACCGGGCCTCTTGATGCTCCCTGTGTGGCCTCGGCAGATTCGGAGGCCCTTCGTCAGGATCTCAAGGCCCCTCGGCATCGCAGTTCTTCGGTTCGCTTCGCCGTGAGGCCGCTGGCCGCCTTTACGACAAGCCCTCGCGGCCGAGGCCTCGCCGCCATGGTCAAACCGCGCTGCTCTCGGCGGGTCCAAGCACACCGCCCCTCCGCTTGGCGGCATGGTTTGCAAACGCGGTGCAAGCCCCTGCTAGCGGAACGCGATGTCGGGTTGGGCGCGCGCCATAATGGCGCTGCTCAGGCGCCTCATTAGGTTTCGCCATGGCGTTTCGGGTTGCGCGCGGCTATAAATGAGCGATCACAAGACCGCTGAGGGGCCGACATGGCGGTTATGTAGTGGATCGACGCCGAGTTCCACCCGTAGGCTCGCCGATCTATATATATGCGCTTCGAGAGCCATCCCATTGCCATTTCGCTTCCTTTATTAGTCCGCGCGCGCTGCGCCTCGCTCATTGTGGTCTCCGCTATGGCGAGGGTGCTAGGGATGGAGGCGGGAGGTGGCTTATACAAGCGAAGCCGGTAGGTCCTCAGAATCGACCTTGTGCTCGCACCCTTGTTGACGAGGGTAAGCCGGAGAGCTTGAGAAGGTGCGCGCCGAGCCGAAACTACCCCGCCCCGAGACGATGAGGCGGTTGTCTTCGCCGCGTTCTTCGACGCGGTCTTCGCTGCTGCGCGTTGACCTCGTGAAGGACGGTTTTGCTATATACGGTGGAGTCGGCGCACCACACCGAATTCAATCGCCAAACTCGCTGTCTTCGAGTGGATACCGCGGCCACGGCATGGCGGCGAGGGTCGATCGCTCACAGATCTACACGATTTGCCGCCGCCACCAAGAAGAAAAAGAACAAGGCGAGACGCTGAACTCGGAGCGTGAACTTCCACCACGCCGCCGATGCTCGATGTACGCGCTCACTCCGGCGACGCTGAACTGGCCGATACCGACCGACGCTGCTTGGTGGTTTACCACAGTCTCGCGAGAGGACGGCTTGGCCGCGGGTGGGCCGATAAGACTTGTGGCTGGCCTCGGCGGGCCCACCGCTGGAGGAGGTTTCCGCAGCTTTCGGCTGATGTGACGAATACCTCCACCCGGATTCGTGGAAGAATTTCGCGCCGGATTCGCCCTTGCCCGGATCGAGCGTGGAGATAGGAGCGCAAAGTCCGGGCGGCCGACTCGACTATCAAGGGGCGCGGCGGTATGAACCTTGACCGCGGCTCGCCGTTTTTCCGCTTGCCCCGCTTTTGTCCTCCGGGCAGCCTGCGTGACTTTTGTTGTGGCCGTTGTTCGCAGCCAGGCTATCAACGCAGGCGTGTTTCGCGCGCGAGGTGTCCGCTGGGCCGATACCGGCGAGAACATTCAAACGCTGCCACGCGGTGCGCGAAAGCCCGTCAACCGGGCGACGGCCCGTCCGCTCGCTCTCCGAAGCGCCGACCGGACGCCGGAAGAAGAAACGGCGCGCCTGCCGAGGGTAGCGGACGACCATCGACGCGTGCCGCTGCTGCATCACCGCCCCGGGCGAGGCGGTTGGTCCGCTTGGGTGCGGATAAGCCGCGACCGCCCGCGGCGCGGCAGCGGTGGTCCCGTGAGGTCGACGGCGGCGAAGTTCGAAAGCACCGTCGTCAGCGGGCTAGCGACTCACCGATGATGGCGCGTTTCGAGCATGCGCTGGGCGTGGCGCGCGGAGGTGGCCAAGGCAACAGCGAATTGACCGACGAGCCTTGCCATCGAGGAGTCTTTGACGAAGAGACTCGCCGCATGTATACGCCGCAGAATTGAGGGAAACTCGGCACCCCGGCCACCCGGCGTGCCGACATTGTTACGGAGGAGGCGCCGCCCACGCCCCGCGAGGTACGACAGTAGTTCGTCTTGTTGGTTGCCGCCGCTGCCTTAACACCGTGGTGGCTATGCAGGGCGGGCGATGTCAATCGGTCAGTGAAGGAGAGCTCCTCCCGCGGCAAGCGGGGCGACGCCGAGGGAGGCTCCCACCGTTCCGGGGGTCCGGACTTCTACCCGCGACTCGCGCGCCGGGTCGCGGTCGGTGGTGGACGCGCCCTGCTAGCCGCGAGGACTTCGGCCAGGAGCCCCGGTTGCGAAGGTTTGTGAGGTGGGGGAATTTTGCTCACTCGCCGGCCCTCCCCGCCTTTTCAAGAAGATGGCCATAAGTGACATGATCGAGAGCGCAGCAGCGAATGCGATGAAGGTTTGTCTCTTGCCGCGACTTTGGCGTTTCTTTATGTTCCCGTGAGGTCGAGTAACGAGGTGTCAGGCATGTGCAGATGATGATGTCGGCACAAAAGTGCTAGATGACGACATCGCACGCTGCTTCGCAAAATCCAAAGAAGAGGTCGAGAAGGAGCACAAGAAGAGCGAGGTCCTTAGCAAGACGCGGCGCCCCTCGAGGTGAGGGTAAAACTTTGGAGGAACAAGTGTCGACTCGGCCCGAGCCGGAGGCTCGCGAGGGCTCCTGCATCGCCGAGGAGGAGATGGTGGCAGAGCATGAGTTGCCGGAGACCATGGGGCCGCCACCTTCGAGGCAATGGTGATGCCGAGGACGCCAGGATGAAGCTTTGCAAGGTTCTCAACCGAGGACTCACCGCCACCGAGACGACATCACCTTCGCGGTTGAAGAACGTGGCGAAGGCCATCGTGCTCGCGCTCGGCCATACGGAGACCATCGCTGAAGGCGGCTCGTGCGAGACCGGCGTTTTTAGACAGGCGGGTGCGCGCGATATAGATGCGCCAGCACCGCTTTGGCCACCGTGGCTACCGCAGAGAGTTGGCCGCGTGGAACGCCGGACACGCAAGACAAGCAAGGTCCTTCGAGGACTATCGGGCGTCACATGACACGCGGATGCGATAAAGTCGCTCCAGATCGCAGCGAGGAAGGCCAAAGGAAGGTTCCATCGGCGAGTAGCAAAGTTACTACTGGCTGGAGGCGGCAAGCGGGTCCCTCCGCGATGACAAGGTGTGACCTCCGCTGTTCGAGCGCTCAAAACTCTTAATGCAAGATAGCGCTGCGAGGTGTAGTTTGGCCTGCTCGGCCGTGTTTGCTCTATTCCTTTTTTTTTTTTGGTCAGGGGAAGCAAAGAACAATCTTTTGCCGGCTTTCGCCGTAATGTGTCACAGGTTGAATGAGAAAACCTTTTGGCTTGGCGATCCGCTTTTATCTTTGGTTGAATTCGCAGTCGACGCTGTGGTCTATACAGGGGAGCGGCTTGTTTAAGTGCGGCCGGAGGGTCCTCACGCCCATGGGCCGGGCGATTCGTGACTATGGCTCATGAGCGCCCTCTCAAGGAGGAGCGCGAGATTCTCGACCGTGGCCTGTGAGGATTTGGCAACGGGCATCATGTGCCATGGCGCCAAGTGGCGCTGGCGAAGAGGGCCAACCCAACCTGTTCTATGAAGATGTTTTTCCGTGTTCAGAGGCGGAGGCCGCTAAGGTGCGTGGAAGAGATGAGGGCCTTCGGCACGCAGAGGTCATATGCAAGCACGGACCCCGGTGCTCCTCCGCGCCGGGAGGCCTCGACGAGCTCGCCGGACACCCCGTAAGACGGGTTGTACAGAGGCAATATGAGCAATAGTTGTCACGGGCGCCTGACGAGGAGCCGCTTGCTTGGGCGACGACAGGAAGAGTGGGACTTTGTCCCAAAGATGTATGGCCCGTGACGCAGCGTAGGTTGTGCGGCAAATGATTTGCGCCATCGCCATTTGGTGTTGTAACGCGATGATATGTACCTTGTGTTGAGTGTTATATTTTTTCTTAATAACATGGGCGTGATTGTATCATGGTGGTTTCAGAACGCCACCCTTGGTCGATTTCTCAATGCTATTCTAATTCAGGTAGGGCCCGGGAGCCTTGGTCTATTTTTATCCGGGAGGCGGCTCAGACCGCCCCCACTCTTTCTAGATAGGGCTCCGGGAGCCCCGACTATTTTTGTTCGGGGAGGATGGCCTCGCACTGCCCCCATTCTTAGATAGGCTCCGGGAGCCCTGATCTAGCTTTGTTCGGGGGAGGCGAAGCCTCGCGCCGTCCCCCATTCTTCTTAGATAGGGCTCCGGGGAGCCTTGATCTTAGGACATCCCCTAGGGTTATGCGTGATGCCCTGGGTTTATACACCCGCCCGCGAAGGGGGGCGGTGTGCACCGGGGCCTAGGGCCATGCGCGGTGGCTAGAGTTTATACACCGCCTGCGGGTGGTGCACCGGGCCTTAGGGCATGCGCGGTGGTTAGAGTTTATACACCGCCTGCTGGGGGGGCACCGGCCTTAGGCCATGCGCGTGGTTAGAGTTTATACACCGCCTGCTGGGGGAGCGGTGCACCGGCCTTAGGCCATGCGGTGGCTATAGTTTATGGTGTGTTAATCGCGAGGTGCTTCCTTACGTGGTCCTCAAGTAATTGCAAAGAAGTTCCCAAAAGCTACACATTTGTACATGCCGCCCGCTGCCCCATCAAGGGTTTAGTGTCCTGACGCAAATGATTTTTGTACAAAATACAAAAGAAAAAGGAACCTTCTAGGGGTAGAATCATGGTTGCTCTCATGCCTGTATGGCTGAGTCATAGTCTCCAGTGGTGGCGTAGTGCGCGCCACTTTGTGCTCTTGGTGATGATGTAGGGCCTTCCCATTTGGACTCGAGTTTGCCCATCTGGAGGGGTTGGCGACTGCTTGAGGACCATGTCGCCAAAGCGAGTGGGCGGGCCTCACCTCTTGTTGTATGATCTTGCCATGCCGTCCGTGTACTTCGCCATAGTTGAGATTGCTTCGACGCTTCCTCTAGGAGGTCCAGGAGACTTCACTGCCAAGGTGGTCAAGGTCTTGTGTTGCCCAGGGACCTTGCGGCGAAGCTCCCCGGTCATTGCCTCATCCCCAACAATGCTTTGAACGGGAGAAACCCGTGGCTCGAGTAGGCGCGCAGCGAGGGCCCACAATGCCTTCGCAGCTTTTTCCGCCAGAGTCCCTTGGCAGCCGACGAGGCGCTTGTTGAGGCCGGCGATGAGGTTGCTGCTGGTTCGCTTCCACGGCTCCGCTGGCCTCGGATGGCCTACGGAGGCGGTTGATTGTAATGCCGAGGCCCTCGACAAAATGCCTTGAAGGCCGTGGAGTCAAACTGGTGCCGCGATCGGTGATTTACGCCCCGCAAGACACTCGCACTGCAGACGATAAGCTCCATGCAAATCTCAAGAAGAAGCCGCCATGATTTTAGCGACGGCTCCGCCCCACCCACCGGAGAAGTATTCGATGGCAACAAAGGCGAAGCGAGGTCGCCTTTGCGTACGGAATGGGCCTATGATGTCCGGCCCCATCATGCGGCGGCGGGCCGACGGGTAGCGGCCGAGGGGTACGCGGCGCCGAATGTGGCTAGCCCATCGGCACCTTGGCAATGCCGAACGAGGTCCTCGGCGCCCGGAGCGCCACACAAGACAGCCTTGGCGAAAGGCTTTTGCGACGATGTTCGGGGTTTGCGCGCCCACAGCCTCGTGGATATGCTTCAAGAAGTCCCTCCTTCTTGGTGCGACACGCATGGAGAAATGGGGTGCACACACCCCTTGTACAAGTCGCTTTTATGATGCGGTAGTTTCGGGAGCGATGCCCGAGTCTTCGTGCTTTGGAGGGATTTTTGCCTCGCCCCTTGAGGTAGGTGATGATTGGCTGCCAACTGCTTGGCCGACTAGCAGACAGACGCGGCGCTTTGCCCCGCCCAGTGTTGGTGCTTGAGCTCAAATTTGTGCCTCCGGGATGCGAGGGCTCCTCCGACAATGCCGAGGGGTGCACAAGACTGTGAGAAGACTTCGCCTCGACGGTCTCTCGAGCTCGCCGCCTTGGCGAAGTCGACGGCCGCTTCATTGTTGCCCCGGGATTGCTTGGACAAGGATGCCGAGGAAGTGGTTTGTCATGCTCGCCAGCTTTCGTGCATCGTGCCATTTCGGGTCCCCGTCACGGTTTTGTCGGCGGCTCGCCATGAGGCGGAGTCGCTTGATTATGAGGCGCTACGCCAGCTTTTGGCTTTTGGCGGTCCCAGCAGAGAGCCTCATATTCCGCGCATTATTGGTTGCGGGAAGTCGAGGCGGCGTGATACGACATGCTTCGCCCATCCGGGCGCACTAATATGGTCGCCAAGGCCGCTTCCCGCCGCGCACCACGATCCGTGTGTGTAGATGGTCCACGGCGCGTCAGCCGCCCCGCGAGGTGGTCCTCCGCCGTGGGTCCATTCGCCATTTAAGTCCGCTAGGGATTGGGATTTGATTGCCGCGGCGGACGCCAAGGTAATGTCGGCGGTGCCGCTCACGCCCACTTGCCACGCGCCTGGCCGCATCCTTGTTGCGGCATGAGCGCCAGGGGGTAGGATGTTGGCACGATGATGGATGCGCCAGAAGTAGTGGCGAGCTTGCGCGAGGCCATGAGTAGGGCGACGCGAGCTTTTCTAACTCTTGGTATCGGACCTTCGCCTCCTTGGAGTGCTTCGGAGATGTAGTACACGGGTCGTTAATATCATCCTCTTGTACGAGCACGGCGTTGATCAAGGCGCACCGAGGCGGCGAGGTACAAGAGGAGCCGCTACCGGGCTTCGGGCTTGTTAAGCTCTTGAGCCGATTCAAGTACCTTTGAGGTCCCAAACGCTGCTCGGCAGTTCTCGGCCCAATGGAATGGCTCGCCAAGGGTTTTGAAGAAGGGCAGAGCCCGCCACCGATCGGGACAAGAGCGCCGAGGGCCGCGAGGCGCCCGTTAGCCGCCAGATCAGGCCAAGCGCGAGACGCCCATCTCTTGTCGCCCGGATTTTCTCCGGTTGGCTTCGGCGCCTCTTTCAGAGATGAGGAATCCTAGTAACTTGTCGCCTTTGACCCCGGCTAGCACACTTTTCGGGTTTAGCTTGATTCCTCCTCCCGAGGTTGCCAAATATTTCGAGGTCCTCTCAGGGAGAGCAAGCGAGCTTGCTTTTTCACGACAATGTCGCCGACGAGGCTTCGACGCTACGCCCAACTATTCCGCCAAAGACTTTGGTGATGAGTCGGTGAAAGTTGCCCGGCGTTTGAGGTCAAGGGCATTCTCATGGAAGCGAAAGTCCCGACAGGTGTTATAAAGGCCGCCGCTTCGCTTCGCTGCCCCCGCCATGAAGATTTGATGGTACCCGAGTATGCGCCGAGGAAGCTCATCACCACAAATGAGGTGGCGCCCACCAACCGTCTATGCGAGGTAGCGGAAATCATCCTTGGGGAGGCCTTGTTGAGGTTCTCAGGAAGTCGACGACATACGCCATTTGCCCGCGTTTTTTGCACCAAGACCGGTTTGCTAGCCATCCAATGTTTGATCTCCTTGACAACCCCGCCTTTGAGGAGTTTTATATCTCTGCCTTGGCGGCTCAGTAGCCGCCCGGCTATGCGCGGTGCGCTTCGCTTTTGAAGGTTGCCCGCAGAGCGAGGCGGTGCTCCATGGTTTCTGCCACGCTCGAATGTCCTCCGCACCATGCGAAGATATCGAGTTGCCCGGCGACCCCAAGGATGGCGCTGCTACCACTTGAGGAAGGTCCGTGCCTGTGGCAACAGCTTTTTTCCGGAGACATCTCCCTGTATATCCTTTCCAATTGGCCCTTCGGTTCTGCTTTTGGGCCCACTTGTCGAGGGTTCGGCGGGCGCGATCGTGATTTGAGCGACCGTGTACATGGCGCGAAGGGTCAATGGCCAACTCGCTTGCCTTTGCGAGGTCTTGGTCGCCTCAAGACGGTGATGACACCCCGCTGAGCGGGATCTTGAGGCATATGTAGTTGTGGTGAGCGATCGCTACCGGCGTGCTCAACGCGTTCGCCCAGATGGCGCGTAATCGGTATCGCATGTGGACTACGCCAAAGTGATGATTTCGCGGCGCTGGCGAGTCGGTGCTTAACGTGACGGCCAGTCGACCGCTCGACGCCGCCATCGGTCTTCCCCGGCCTCACGAGGGTATGCCCGGGTGACAGCGGTCCGCAGGATCATCATCTTGTCAAAGGCATCTCCGAACAAAGGTTGGCGAACTTCCACCGCCGATCAGACGCTACCGACCAAGTCCGCAATGGTAGTGGAAACGACGAGGGTCTTGGCGCGAAGTGGATGCCTGGCGCCCTCGGGCCGAAGGTGATGGGCACCTCGGCAGACGGGCGCCTCGCGCGTGCCCCGCCGCGACGGGTGGATTCGTCGGCGAGGGCGCCGCGCGCTTCTTGACTTTAGGCCGAGCGAGGATCCACCCGCTATCATGTTGATGACCACGACGCAGCTCGCCGCGGCTCCTCGCTTTGTGGTCTTGTTTGCGGGTCGGGCGCTTGATTGCCGGAGCCCCTAGTGCCCTCGCCTCGCTTGTTGCGGGTGGCGTGTTGATGTAATTGTTCATGGCCGCAATGGTGCGGCAGTCATGTGGTATGCGAAAGATTTTCCATGGAGGTCACAAGATGACGTGACCTTTTTCGCGCTGTCATGCATCTCGGCCGCCGCCTCAAGACGCCGTCTCGCTGCCTCGCTGCCGCCTCTTCGGCCGCCATTTTTGTGCCTTCTGGTCTTGGGTGGCGCCCACATGGTAGACTCCACGACTTTTGGGCGGTAGTTACCGCTACTGCTTAGAGTTGGTCAGAGCTTGTTCTCGCTCACGACCGGTTTTGGGGCGTTGAGTGCTCGCAACCTCCCCCTCCCGCAGCTATCCTCCTCGCCGCAGCATTCTCCATTTTGTCAAAGAGCTCTGCCACGGGAGATGGGCTTGCGGGCCTACCTCCCAAAGCGGCCTTCGCAGCTCGCAGTTGCCGCTGATCACCGTTGTCTCGCTGACGCCTCACTGCATTTTACCTCGGCGAACCTCCCGAAGAAGTCATGAGGGATTCGCCCGAGGCCCGCTTATAAAGGAACAGATGTCCCAAGGCCCTTCGGCTCGACGTAGTTTCTTGAGTTGTTGCGCACAAGGTCGCAAGAATCGCTCCTGCCGCATACACGGATCGGGGGATGGTGAAGAACCAAGTGGGCGACGCCCTTGAGAGCGAGGGAGATGCTTTTGTCGTCGTGGTGTCGCCCCCGCGCGCCTCTATGGCCGCTTTCAGAGACTCCTGAGGAACTCGCAGGTCATGGTGCCTTCGAAGGGGTGACTTCGGCATCTTGAAGTCCTTGGGCCAGCGGCCGCTTCAAGTCCTCGCTCAATGGGGAATTAGGATCCCCTAAGTCGGAGATTTGCCCGGGAGTGGTGGGCATTCCGGGGTCCGCTGCCCCAGATCGGGCGAGGCCACCTCTGTGGGCCAGCCGCAGCCGAGCAGCCTCACGGAGGTCGGCCGAGTTCCGCTGAGGGCCTCGAAGTTTGTCAGTGCACTCCGAGGGCCGCATGGCCGGGCGGAGGTTGGGGATTAGGCGGAGGTGCTTGGCGGTTGGGTGTTGCCGCGACAACGCCCGTGAGTGGAGTTATTCGCCTCTTCCTCCGGCAGCGCAGGGCCGCCGCCGCAGACGCTCGCTCCTCTTGGCCCCTGTGTGTTGGGTGGGCGGGCAAGGCCGCTTGGCCGTGGAGACCTTGGACGCGCCTTGCAGGGGCCATCCTTGCCTCGGTCCTATGACTTTCGTGGTCAACCCCACGGACGGCGCCAACCGCCGTGGTATAAAACGGACTGCATAAAGAATCGAAGGGATACCTTCACCGGTTAGAGTGGGCCGAAGGGTCTCGGATGTGGAGCTCGACTAGAAATGCCCTTTCTTTTATTACCCGAAAAAGTCGCCCTTTACACGGTGAGGGAGGAGGGCTACTTATAGCCTCCTACCTTGGTACAGGGAATTACACTTGTACCCCTAGTGAAGTACACGTAACTAGGGGCTCAGGGAGTTTCCCACCTAGGAGTAGGTCTGGAGCACGGTGATCCTCCCCGACCTAGCCTACCAGGTGGTGGATCCGGCTACTCACTGCTCCCCTACTGGTCAGACGGGACCTCAGAGTCTCTCCGGGATGTCTCACCATGCTTCCTGGGACCCGGGACCTCCGTGGTCCCGGGCCGCCCGGCCTTCGACACCTCCCGGGTGCTTCCGGTTCACTCTGTGGCCTTCTTGATGCTCCTGGGGGGCCTCGGCAGATCCGGAGGCCCTTCGTCAGGATCACAGGGGCCCTCGGCATCGCAGTTCTTCGGTTCGCCGCGTTCGCACGGCCTCCGCCACCCCAGCTTGCAGCCGCTCTGTGCCCGTGAGCGCCCTCGAGCTGGGCGCATCGTGTCGCCACCAACACGCGGCCCCAAAGACTGGCCGCCCACACGCCACTGCATCATGCCGGTGCCGCCGCCGACATGATGCCCACACGCAATCAAGCTCAAGACGCTGCCAAGACGCGCGCGCCATAGCGCCTGCGCGCCAAAAGCGTGTTGTTGTTGCCGCCGCCGCCACATGCATCGCCGCTTCGCACGAAGTCAGCGCTAACTCGTCGCGCCACTGGCCGCACCACGTGCCGCCACCACCCGCACCACGTGCCGCCACCACCCGCATGTTGCCAGACGGCCAGACGCCGCCACGCCCATCGCCACGCCGCCACTTATCGCGACGGGCCACAGACGACCACGCCGCTTCAAGACGGGCTTTCGACGGCCTGGCGGCAAGCCGCCGCCATGCGCGTTCAATATGGCTCGAACGATGAGCTTGCACCGCCCGCCAAGATAGCGCACCACCGCTTAGCACGCGCTACCGCTCGCTTCGCTAAGCGAGCCGCCGCCTATCTAGAACAGGTTAGGAAACCCTAACTCCACCCCCCCCACTTTGTATGGTCCATCTTGAGCTGAGATGGGCCAGGTTAATGGTCCTGACCAGAAGGAATTCGGGAAGAAGAAGAAAAAAAAGAAAAAAAGTGGGCACGGTTGGAAAGAATTTCGGAAGAGAAAAGAAGAAAAAAAGGAGGGAAAAGAAAAGAAAAAACAAAAAATTTGCACGAAGGCCCTCAAAAATTGCAGAATTCACCAAAAGTTCATATTGTAGCAGAAAAAGAGCCTCGAGAATCCAAATTTTGAATCTTTTTGAGCATTTGAAGCATGTTTAACTTTATTATTATTGTTTCTATGAAATTTTATATATTGTATTTACTGTTTTGATTATCTGTGATTGTTTATATTACTTTTAATCACTGAAAATAGTAGTAAATCATGAAAAATGCATAGAAAAATACGAGAACATTATGAGAATTTTGCAACTATTTTATGCAAATTGCCAACAGTAATCTTATGAACTCTTTGCATGAATATGAAAATGACTGGTATCACGAACTAGGAGTTCGAAGAGCTGACCCAAAATTTGTACCAGTCTTCAACTCTGTGGTAAGGTAATAACGGATGAGCAGAAGGCTGAGAAGACTCTCTCTACCTTTTACCCGAATGCGGTGCAATCCGCACGCAACTATTGTCAGGATAGCTACAAGGAGTATGCTAAATTGATTAACATCATGCAAGTTGCGGAAGCTCAATATAATATTCTAAGAAATAACTACATCTCACAGCCGCCTAGTAGCAATGTTGGCCATGAAACCAATGCTAGTAGCTATAAGGTGAGGAAGCCTCTCACAAAGGAGATGGGCAAGAATGGTAAGGTCGTGGGTCGCACATCATTGATGCTTTCCAGTCTAAGAAGAAGGGCAAATGACAGCACAAGGCACACCTCGCCATTGCAGGCACGGAGGATCCACAGCCATTAGTTGCACTCATGAATGTGGACAGCCCAGTAGCAGCCCCTATCACCCCTCCTTTGGACATCGCAGCGGCCGCAGTCGTAGTTGCCCAAGAGGAGAAGATCGCCACAGAGCAGATTGAGGCAAAACATTGAATTAATTTATACTTTGAATAATGGTTGTAAGCTCTAGGTGAGCAAAGCATTAAATTCTTATGATGAGTCATGCAAGACTTATTTTTTCGTATTTATAATAGCAAGTTATGTTCTGATTTTAAAGTATTTTATTTATGTGTGGATTGCTTCCTACCTCATATTAATAAATACTTTATATCAGAACGCTTGTGGCGCCCTATGGAGAAAGTGTGCTTAGCGGATAGAGGCACAACGAATACCATCTTGAGAGAGACAAAAAAATTTCAGTCGATCAGCAAGAATGCTGGTAGTCTTACGACAATCGCAGGCAGTGATACTTGTATAATAGGCTCAAGAAGGGCCACAATTATACTCTCGATGGGCACAACTTTGGTCATTAAGGATGCCTTGTTGTACCTAGAATCAAATAGAACTCTCAAGGATATTCGCGCTAACGGTTTCCACGTAGAGACTGGAGAAGAGTATGGTAAGGAATACCTGCTCATTACAAAGCGTGAAGAAAGTAGAAAAAGGGTATTAGAACAACTTTTTTCATATGAAACTGGGCTATACTATACTAATATTAAGGCACTCGCAGCCTATACCACCCTAAAAACTGTATTTAGCAGCTCTGAATTTTTCTGTCTTTGGCATGATAGATTAGGTCACCCAAGTCTCAGGATGATGAGAAATATAATTAACAATTCACAGGGACGTAATATCGATGTAAAGAATCTTCTGTATCAGGAAGATTTTGTGTGCCCCGCATGTGCCACCGGGAATTTAATTACTAAACCTTCTACTCTAAAAGCGAAGGATGAAGTCCCTGCATTCTTGGACCGTATCTAGATAGACATTTACGGTCCTCTACAGCCCCTGTCAGGGCCATTTAGGTATTTTATGGTGCTTATCGATACTTCCTTGAAATGTTTGAACATATGTTTATTGTCTACGAGAACCATGCTTTTGCAAAGCTAATCTCGTAGATAATTAAAATTAAAATTAATTTTCCTGATCATCATGTGAAGTCCATCAGAATGGACAACGCCGGAGAATTTATTTCAAAAGCATTTGATGATTATTGCATGGTAATGGGAATTAACGTTGAGCGTTTCGTACCACATGTCCACACCCAGAATGGACTAGCAGAGACATTAATTAAAAGAATTAAATTTATTGCCTGACCCCTTTTGCAGATTGTAATTTACCAACTACATGTTGGGGAGACACAGTCCTGCACGCGGCAACTCTCATCAATGTTAGACCATCAGCATATAACATTCATTCACCCATGCAACTAACGCAAGGGTCAGCACAAAAAATTTCTCATCTTCACAGATTTAGTTGCAAGGTTTATGTACCTATACCACCACCGTAGCAAACTACAATGGGCCCTCTCCGAAAGTCTGGGATATATGTTGGTTATGAGACAACATCTATAATCAGATATTTGGACCCATATGATTGGAGATTTGCATACCGCCCGCTTCGTTGATAGCATATTTGATGATTGTAGTTTCCCGTCATTAGGGGGATGAAATCAACTCTTTGATGAAAAATATCGGGAAATAACGTGGCAAGCCACGAGAATCCATGTGCATGACACGCGCACTAGTGAAGCAAATATTGAAGTCCAGAAGATAATTAAGTTACAAGCATTAGCGAATCAACTGCCTAGCCACTTTAGTGATTTGAAGAGCGTGACCAAGTTGCATGTGCCTGCATGCAATGCACCGGAGAGGGTTGAAATACCAAACAAAGAAAAAGGTATCCCTAATCCCGTCCTGAGGGCTTAGAAAGGACGAGAACTCCGGCCCCTCGAATCCCAAGTAACCGGGGATGCTTGGTGAAAAAAGATAAGAAAGACTTGACACAGCCGATCACTGAAATTCCCCAGAACCAGAAGGGGAGTCAGTTGAGACATGGCACCAGTATGGAACCTTTAGGAAGAGGCATACCGGATTTGAACATTACCATGGAGGGAGATATCAGTATGGATGTGTGCGCACGCATTGGAGCTGAAAAACTAAAGGGACTTGCCCCTTTAATTGAAATCAGCGGTGATCAAGTAGAAGCATTAGAAGAATCGCCCCATGAAGAAATAGCTATAAAATATATGACCACGGGAGAATATTTGAATATGACAACAGCCAATGTGGACATTTATTTTACAAAGAAAATTGCCATAATCATCGATCTTGATTCAGAGCTTGCATTGCTCGCTGAATGTAAAAAAAGATCAGATTGAGAAGATTGGAAGAAGGCAATATAAATAAAATTATTGTCTCTGAATAAAAAAAAGGTGTTTGAGCCTGTAAGCCGCACGCCTCCCTATGTGCACCCTGTAGGGCATAAGTGGGTATTTGTTCGAAAGAGAAATGAAAATAAGCAAGGCTCGTTGTACAAGGTTTCACTCAACGTCCAGGAGTTGATTATGAAGAAACCTATTCCCTGGTCATGGGCGGAACTACCTTTAAATATGTAATCTCAATGACAGTAAACTTGAATTTGGAAATGAAATTGATGGATGTGGTAATTGCATACCTTTATGGAAATTTGGATTCAGACATTTATATGAAGGTAATTGAATGTATCCCTGTCTCGAACTAAGACAGGGCAAAAGAAATCTATACAGTGTGAAACTCTGAAAGTCACTGTACGAACTTAATCAATCAGGCGGGATGTGGTATAATTGCTTGAAGCGACTTTCTATACAAGAAAGGCTATACGAACAGTGAGGATTGTCCCTATGTATTTATACAACAATCCCAGAATGGATTTTGTATAATCTCATAGTATGAAGATGATATGAATATCATCGGAACCTTGAAAGAAATTAAGAAAGCAAGCTCTTACCCGGAGTCAGAGTTCGAAATAAAAGATTTAGGTAAAACCAAATATTGTCTAGGCTTGCAGCTTGAGCATGCCCCTGAAGGGATATTAGTGCATTAGTTAGCCTACACTCAAAAGGTGTTAGAAAGGTTCGGCTTTGAAAAGGCATACCCTTCAAAAATACCAATGGTCGGGAGATCTTTGCAGCAAGACAAGGATCCGTACAGACCTAGAGAAGAGGGAGGGGAAGTCTTGGGATTGGAATTCCCATACTTAAGTGCAGTAGGAGCACTCATGTATTTAGCAAACTATACTGGACTGGACATTGCATTTGCTGTGAACCTATTAGCAAGGTATGGTGCAGAACCTACCAAAAGGCCTTGGCAGGGAATAAAGGACATCTTCTGATACCTCTAAGGAAGCAAAGACCTTGGTCTGTTCTACAGAAAGAACTAAGACCTGTCTATGAATGGTTATGCAGATGTCAGATACCTGTCGGACCCGCATACATCCAAGTCGCAAACAGACTATGTATTCATGTGTGGTGGAATTGCATTTTCATGGAAATCATCTAAGCAAAGTCTTGTATCAACTTCGATGAACAACTCGAAAATCATAGCACTGTACGAGGCCTCACGAGAATACGCTTGGCTTCGGTGGATGATTCACCACATCTAGCAGTCATGTGGATTGAATACTGTGCAAACCCCCACTATTATCTATGAACATAATGCAGCCTGTGTTGCACAAGTGCAGATGGGTTATGTGAAGAATCCTATCACAAAGCATATCAACCTCAAGTTCTTCTTTGCTCATGAATTGCAAAAGATGGATAAAATTAAAGTACTGCATACTAAGTCATGTGAAAATCTTGCAGATTTATTCACTAAGTCACTTCCAGTATCTAGCTTTGAAAGATGCATACGTGGAATTAGAATGATGAGACTTAGAGTAGTGCAGAATTCAAGGGGAGAATCTTCACAAACTCATTATTGAAACTTGATCACGAAGATCGAGTACCCAACGAGTAAATCCTGGAGATTAAATGAGATTAGGTGGATTGTACTCTTTTTCCCTTGATGAATTTTTCTGAAGTTTCTCGACTAAGGTTTTTAATGAGGCAATTCGTGCAACACAGTAGAATGTGTATCATGCACTCTTTCTTCAAATTTTTTCCACTGGGTTTTTATGGAGTTTTGATGAGACTTGAACATGTGAGGATGGGTGAATTTTTTTTAAATAATCTATTTTTTATTAGAAATTACAAAAATATTCCCGCTTTTTTTTTTTTTTTACAGAAATATGCGTATGTCGCCGAATGATTGGGTGACTGCATCCAGTCGCTTTACGATTATGCGATCGAAGTTTTGTCACCCAACTGCAGGGTGATCAAGTACTATCGCAAGCCGCTAGGCAAGAGCACTTGATCGCCTCGACATTATGACAGTTCTGCCGCCAACCGTAAGGCGACGCATGTGGGCCCCATTGCTTTTGTATTATTTAATTATTGTTTAATTGCGTTGTAATGAATATTACATTTTGTGGGTTAATTACATTTAGCAAATCTGATTGTATGATGTTATTTATTTTGAAAATAATAGTGTTGTGACGATGTTGGTTGGTATGTTTGTTATTTTTGTAGAATATCAAGGGTACGAAATTTGTCAGACTCGCAATAACATTTTGTGATCATCGTATATTGTTGTAGTGCGCAAAATTTCTCTACATTTTTTGGAGGACGATTGAGATAGTGATGAGTTGTAAGTAGAAAGGTAAGTGATATTATGATGTGCCAAGGATATGATTGAAGGGCCGAGAATGCTCACAGATTATGAAGATGCCCTAAAACATGGAGGATTCGACGTCGGTGCGTAATGGTTCTTTCTCGGGAGTCCACTAGAAGAGCCATACTTGCAATATAGGCTTGCTTTGATGGCTTAGCGAGACACGTAACCAAAACTACATTAGGGTCCACTTGACGTAAGCATCGCTTACACATAGTCACATGGCATGATGATTCGCTAATTGCTTTAGTCATGCTCACTACTACTAGGGTACACTACGACACAAGCATCCTGGACCATGTAAGTCTACATGCCTTTAGGGATAGTAAACAACATGGGGGTAGGACGAGGACTACTACATAATGACCGACTCTGCAAGGACCGAGGCCATTTTCCTTCCTTGCTAGTTCGGCGTTGAACTCCTCGCCGCCTTCCCTTCCCTTGACACGGACCGCCCACGCCGGGCCGGTATGTCGGTTGTCCATGTCCCGCGATTCCATGATGTAAGTGCACCGATAGTGAGAATCGTAAGAAGGATGTAAATTCTTCATAACTCACGTCGAGATACGGATTCTGCGCCGGCGATCGGATACATCGGGGTCGCCTGTGCTCACCAAGATGAGCCTTTCCTTACCCTTGTCACGGACCGCCCACGCCGGGTTGGTATGTCAAGTCGCCCATGTCCCGCGATTTCATGATGTAAGGGCACCGATAGTGAAAATCGTAAGAAAGATGTAAATTCTTGATAAATCACGCCGTCCATACGGATTCGCCGGGCGATCGGATACGCTGTGGGCGCTGCTCAACCGCGATGAGCCTTTCCTTGCCTTTGTCGCGGATCTGCCCATGTCGGGCCGGTATGTCGAAGTCGCCCATATCCCGCGATTGTATGATGTAAGTACACCGTACAGGGAAACCTTATGTAATAAGGATGTAAATTATTCATAACAGACGTCGTCGATATGTATTACGCCCGGGCGAGTACTGGGCTCCTTCGGTGCCTCCTCAACAGGGTCTGGTACGTAAGGTTTCCACCGCACGAAGTTCTTGGCCCGCACCGAGTAGTTCAAAGATGTATCACTGATGAATGCCCTGTCAGACATCTCCGGCCGCCGATCCACCGGAAGAAGTGGTAGCGCATCTCGGGCTGCCATTACGTGGGGATGAAGTTAAAAATTTGAAGAATTCAACGTTGGGAGAGGAAAATCGATACACGCGAAAGAAACGCTTACGAGATAGTGCCCGCATGTATAGTACGCCCGGGCCGCGGTGTGCGGGTGTGTGGATCAATAATCGCTTGCGCCACACACACACCGCGGGATCGGAAAACGTGGTGGTACCGGAGCATCTTTCATTGATTTATCCGTATTGTAACCGCTTCTTCTTCTTAAGCGCTTTTGCTTCGCAACATCCTCGTGTAGAAGTTTGTCAAGAGTCCATAGCTGGGTATCTATTGTGTAGTATTGTGTAGTGTTGGGTTTGGTTCAACCTCCTTTTATAAGCCCTATGGTTGGCATGGTGTGGTTAATTTCATGTAGAGTATATAGTCCTTTCTTTTAATTCTGAAAAGCTGAGGAGGTAAAGTGTTGTCATGTCGATCTGGAAAGCTGGCAAGGCATAGTGTTGTCACGTCTTACTTTGCAGTGAGAAGTCATATCTTGCTTTCAGTCTTGCCGTCTTATCGGTCCGAAAAGTCAAGCGAGGCGTAGTGTTGTCACGCCTTCCTTTGCGAGTCTTGTCTTTTCGGTCTTAAAAGTCGGCGAGGCGGTCGGGGTTGTCAAGACGATCCGAAAAGCCTAACCCTAAACCTAAACCCTAAATCGCGAAAGTCGTCTCCTTTGGTCTTATCATCGTGCAAAGTCGCCTGTGTGGTCTTATCATCTGCAAGAAAGTCGCCAAATTTCGTCTGGTCTTGTCATCGCGCAAAGCTGCCCGTGGTGGTCTTTTCATCACATAAAAGTCGTCTCCTTTGGTCTTATTCTTCGCAAAGTCGCCTGTGTGTTTTGTCATCGCAAGAAAGTCGCCCGTCTGGTCTTGTCATCAAGAAAAGTCATCCCTGTGGTCTTGTCATCAAGAAAGCCGCCCGCTTGGTCTTGTCACTACGCAAGGCTGCCTCTATTTTGTCTTGTCACTACGCAAACCTGCCCCGTTTGGTCTTGTTTATAAAATGCTTTGTTATCCTCCCCCCGCGGGGCTATAAAATGTACGCCCCACGCTCTGAAATTAGGACCACTCGACCCTTGAAACCGTAGGAAGAAGAACCTTCTCCGTCTTATAGTAACATACGATGGCAGACGCCCAGGGACCAGTCCAACCGGGGTCGCCGAAGCCAGACCTTCTTGTCGAAAGGAGGGAGGACTTCGGCCCTAACTATCGGTTGATGCCGAAGAAGCGTGCTCAACCGGTATGGCCGAAATGCAGACATGGGGAGGACGCTATCGTGCAGGTCATAGACGGCCCTTTCGATGGTGGACGGCGTTTCTTCCGATGCCCATACTCTGGGGTAAATAGTTTTGTTCATGTTACTGCTAATACATCCTCCGTACTAACCATCCCTTATAGCAGATGATGAAATGCAACTTCACCCGTTGTATCGATCCTCCCCATGAAGGACATGTTGTGAGGTACATGGATGTATTGTGGAACCGAATATTTGATTTGGAGGCGCAAATTGATGATCTCAAGGAGCAAAATGATGACCTCCGCCAACAGATGCAGCGTGAGAGGGGCAATGAGGAGGTCATGAACATAGGAAGTTCCTATGATCCCACATGATGCTGTGCCAACCCTAGCTGCATATGTGCGTGCCACTACAACGACGGCCAGCCACGTCCGAGGCGTCCAACTGGAGAACTCTCTATGTGGGTAGCGACAGGCACCTTCTACAATTAGGCACGGACGGAGAAGCTTGTACGTCGGTAGTCTCCCCTTATGTACGCACTTATGTTTAATATCCTAAAGCATGTAACTAAATGGTGGACGCGTTATTGCGGTTGCCTTTTATCGAGTTGACATGTTGCATCGATGTGTCGTGTGCTTTAAGTTATATGCATCGAACAAACTCATTCATGGGTAGGTAATGTTACTGGTTTATTCTCATTCATGACGGACTGCGATGCATAAGTAAAGAGTGGACATTACATCTCATTACAACTGAACTTCTACTTGGCAACAACAAGAAATAATAGAAGAAAGACTACAAAACTAACTAGCTTAACTAATTTCTGAAGCATGTTCTCAACTCTTTCAATCCTTTCATCCAGTCTTTTAAGTCTTTTATCTTCGTTCTACGTTGGTGGCTCAGAGGGTCGAGCCACTGGACGAAATGCAGCAATACCACGAGAGTCATCTTGCAAGGTAGCAATTTACATTGCAATATCTTGAACCACTGGGACAGCTTCGTCAGCCCACTGCCAAAACCGACATGTTGTGCTCTGAAAAAGAATTGCAGCTTCAAGTGAAATAAAAACAACATGTTGTTTCGAATGAAATTCATTGGGGGTGATTAGGCGCAATTTACCGTAAGATTTGAACACCTCATGAACACTCGAGATGGATTCGTTGGCGTATGTGAGGTAAACACATTCACCGGATCACTGCAGCGAGGGCAAACCAGCTGCTGCCGCAGTGATTGTAATTGTCTGCTCACTCGAAAGTTAGATGATGCCGAAGACATCTTGTCTAAGACTGGAAGAAAGGAGAAGAGGAAATGAAGAGTGAGGTGAATGGCAGCGAAAGCATCCATATATAGCATGCAGCTGAATTACAATTGGGTTGAAGGAAATTCATGTCCGCGAGCTACCGGGCCTGAGGAGGAATCGTGTGGCAGCGTTGAAGGAAATTCACGTCCGCGAGCTACCGGGCCTGAGGAGGAATCGTGTGGCAGCGTTGAAGGAAATTCACGTCCGCGAGCTACCAGGCCCGAGGAGGAATCGTGTGGCAGGTTCAGGCTAAGTCAAGTGGCATTCCTTGGACATATTGTGTCCGCAGGAGGAGTTGCAGTAGATCCAACCAAAGTCGAAGCGGTAATGGATTGGAAGCAACCCAAGTCTGTCACAGAGGTGAGAAGTTTCCTTGGATTGGCTGGGTATTACCGCAGATTCATTGAAGGTTTCTCCAAATTAGCAAGACCAATGACTCAACTTCTGAAGAAGGAGAAGAAATTTGAATGGACAGATGCTTGCGAGGAGAGTTTCCAAGAGCTGAAGACGAGACTAGTTTCAAAGACTGTATTGGTCCTACCAGATATTCATAAAGATTTTGTGATTTTCATGACGCGCCTCTCGTCAAGGACTTCGGTTGCGTGATTGATGCAGGAGGGCAAGGTCAGATCTTCGCGATCTCGCCACCGAGGCCACATGAAGGGAATTATCTAACTCATGACCTTGAGTTAGCGGCGATTATGCATGCATTAAAGATCTGGCGGCATTACCTCATCCAGAATCACCGTGAAGTTTTCACGGATCATAAGAGTCTGGTACATATTCACTCGGTCGACCTTAATCTCCGATGAGAGAAGATGACTAGAATTGATAAAGGATTATGACCTTGAGATCCATTACCATCCGGCAAGGCAAATGTAGTTGCGATGCCCCGAAAGCAGAAGGCGATTGCAATACCATCGTGGTTCAGAGAATCACCAGATTGTATGAAGAATTGAAGCATCCGAACTTGGAGATTGTTGAGCAAGGATGTGTGAGTGCTTTGGAAGTTCAACCAACACTTCAGAGTCGATCAAAGAAAAGCAATTAGTAGATGAAGACATCAAGGAGATCAAGAAGAATATGAGAAGAGGTAAAGCTTGAGATTCACCAAGATGAGGAAGGAACAAGCATGGTTCGGGAACCGTGATCTGCATCAATCGCCAGGATTTAAAGCAATCGATTCTGAAGGAAGCCCATGAGTCGCCTTATTCCATTCACCTGGCGGTACCAAGATGTACCAGATCTTAAGGAAAAATATTGGTGGGTCAGCATGAAGCGGGAAATTGCTGAGTTCGTAGCCCGTTGTGATGTTTGTCAGCGAGTCAAGGCAGAACATCAAAGACCCGCTGGATTGTTACAACCGTTACCGATCCCCGAGTGGAAGTGGGAAGAAGTTGGTATGGATTTCATCACCGGACTTCCTAGGACTCAGTCAGGGTGTGATTCCATCTGGGTGATAATTGATCGGTTAACGAAAGTAGCTCATTTCCTTCCAGTCAAGACCACCTACCCGAGCAGTAAGCTGGCAGAATTGTATATGGCCAAGATAGTCTGTCTGCATGGAGTACCCAAGAAGATCGTGTCCGACAGAGGATCGCAGTTTACGTCAAGATTTTGGCAGAGTCTGCATGAAGCCTTGGGAACCAGACTCAATTTCAGCACTGCATATCATCCGCAGACGGATGGCCAGACCGAACGAGTCAACCAGATTCTTGAAGACATGCTTGAGCTGCGCCTTTGATTACTGAAAAAGTTGGGACAAGAATTTGCCCTATGCAGAATTTTACAGATAACAATAGCTACCAAGCCGCCTTCAAATGTCCCCGCTTGAGGCTTTGTATGGCAGAAATGCGAACTCCGCTTCTATGGGATGAAGTAGGAGAGCATCGCTTCTTTGGGCCAGAGTTGATCAAAGAAGTCAAAGTAAGGTTAAGGCAATAAGAGAGCATCCAAAGTAGCTCAAACCCGACTGAAGAGTTATGCCGATAATCGCTTACGAGAGTTGACCTTGCGTAGGAGATTTTGTCTACCTCAGAAGTTACTCCACTCCGAGGAGTAAGAAGGTTCGAACCAAAGGAAAACTCGCACCAGATTTGTGGGACCTTACAAGATTTTGGCAAGAAGAGGTGAAGTTGCATATCAGCTTGAGCTACCAGCATCTTTGTCCGATGTACACAATGTCTTCCATGTTTCACAGCTAAAGAAGTGCCTTCGAGTGCCTGAAGATCAGACCCCTCTAGAAAGCATTGAGCTTCAAGAGGACCTCACTTATGTGGAGCAACCGATCAAGATTTTGGACGTCGCAGAGCGTGTCACCCGGAGCAAGATCATCCGTTCCTACAAAGTCCAGTGGAGTCACCACCCGGAAAGTGAAGCTACTTGGGAGCGAGAAGAAGATCTGAAGGCAGAGTATCCCCACCTCCTTGCCGGTCAAGTCTGAATCTCGGGGTCGAGATTCCCTTAAGGGGGGGAGGTTTCTAACAGCCCAAAATTTTAAATTTAGTTAAAGTTTAAAACTTATTTGAATTGGTGAATTTTCTGAATTTTAAAAGCTTCCCTTTAAATTAATTTAAGCCAAAACAAATTTAAAATTCAAAATCTATTACCAACTTTAAGTTGGGGATAATTTTATTAAGCCTAAAATGTCTCTAAGGATTTATGAGAATTTTTGTAGAATTTTTGGACTCTTTTTGCTATTTTCTAAGTCTAAAAGGAATTAACCAGATTATTTAAAATAGAAAACTAAAAGAAAACCCTAAACAATGGTTGGGCCGAATCAAGACTCAGGTGTTGACCAAATTTCTTTCCTTTGCTTGGCCCCAAAACCCCATCCTCAATTAGGACCGTTGGATTTAAATCCAACGACCATGCCCACCGCCTCCCTATCTCTCTCTCTCCCCACCGCCCAATCCCAATCGGACGGCATCTAAGCCACCACGCCACCCCATTTTCCCACCGTCGGATCAAGATCCGACGGCTCACATCTTCTCCCCAGCGCACCACCGCCTCCAACCGCCATGGCCAGGGCGTGAAGCTCATAACGGCTCTCAACCACCGCCTTCTCGCGTCGGTGCGCAAGACTCGCGTCCACCTCCGCCACGATCCCCACCTCTTTCCCCTCTTCACAAGACGCGGGCGCTTAAGCCCTTAACCGCCAGTGACCCCATTTAACCCTCGCCGCCTCGGGCCCTCTACCCCTATAAAGCCACCCGGGTGCGCCTCCACCGCAACTCAACACCACCACCCATTGCTCCCTCCTCCTCCATAGCGCCGAATTTCGAGGTTCCTCACCGGCGGCCGAGCTGTTCTTCTCCGATTCGGCCCGTCGTCCCCGCCGACCCTTGACCACATCTTCGGCACCACCGCGTCGTTCTGGCCGAGCACCCATCCACGCCGCCGGAGACCCTGGGACGACTACTTCGACGACGACCGAAGCTTCGCCGCCAAACCTCGCCGCCGACGACATTCCGGCGCGCCGCCGCACCTAAGGTAGCCACTAAGTTCCCCATCTCCTCCACGGTTCCAATCGCGCGACTCGCGGCCTCGAGTAAAGACGGCGTACGCGGTGACCCTGGATCCCGACGCCGCCATCGCTCGCCCGTGGCGTGTGCACGTGTCGCCCATGTGGCGCCACCTCACGCCCATGTGGCACCACGTCGGCGGGCGTGCCACATCACGCCACCTCCCGTGCGCCAAGGCACGTGGACTAAGTCCACGTGGCCGTGTCTCGACATATAGGGGCCCGCGTCGTAATTGTTTTTAATTTCTTTTAAATCCGGAATTCCTTCACGACGTCAAGATTGCGCAATAATTAGATTTCCTTTAGAAAAATAATTTGGGAAATTGTTTAAAAAAGCGATTTAGGATTTAAATTGAAAAATTCATAACTTATTCATCCTAGTTCCAAATTAGATGATTCAAATTGCTAAATTCTTAGAAAATTATTATATAACTAAATAAAATGTAATTTTTCAATTTGGAGTTCATTTTAGTTCTGTTTTAGAATTTAGAAATTTATTTAAATTCCAAATTTAGATTTAAATTTGTAAAATTCATATCATCTCAATTCCAACTCCAAATTTAGTGGATTAAATTTCTAAAATTTTATAAAAAGATTATCTAGCTTAATAAATTAAGATTAGTTTATTTAGAATTAGTTTAAATTGTCATTTTGAAGTTGAAACTATTTAAATTGCAAATTTAAGATTTAAACTTGTAGAATTCATATCTTTTATGTCCTAATTCCAAATTGAGTGTTTCAAATTTATAAAGTCTTATAAAATTATAATCTAGTCAAATAAAATATAATTATTTTATTTGGAGTTAGTTTAAACTGTCGTCTTGATTTTATTTGAACTTCAATTGATTTGTCGATTTTCACGCTTAGATTACTTATTTATTCCGGAATTTGATTCTTCCAAGAATTAGAATTTCAAGACTTCAGCGAAGGCAAGTTATACTTTGATCATCTTGCACCTACTATTTTAAAGTTATTTAAATTCAGTTTTCAAATTATTAAGTGCATGCATACTTTTATTCAAGTATTTTAAATTCTGTTTAAATGATTAGATATTCCAACTGTCCTTGTATGGCCAATATTGAATATTGAAATGTCATCCCTTGTCCCCATAGATAAATTGTTTGGAAATGCTTAGCAAATACTTACACCCCGATTTTGATTTTGGGGAGGATTTAGCCAAATCTTTACAAACTTGTTTTAACTTGAGCCTATGGTATTGTATTACCATAGATTTGTTGTAAAGGTGGTTTTGCTAAATAAAATAAAGATGGTTTGGACTTGGGTGTAACGGATGAAAGGTGGGTGCAGGTTTATGCACGGTTTAATCTGGTTAGGATTAAAGCCTGTGGTTTAATTTGAAAGACGCCTGTCAATTAAGGACCGGCCTTTGAGCGTTCCTTTGCTATGCCAAAACGTACCACCACATGTCCTCGTATGGGAAGGACTGGCTTAATAATTTGGGATACCTCATAGATATTCGTGCCATATTGTATGAGTGGGTGTTGGTTAGACAAGAGTCCCACATGGCGCAAGAGGGGCTCCGGAGGATGGTTAGTCCAATGGAAGCGAAACCTTAGCGGGCATGAGTACTTGTGAGGTAGATCATTGTAACGACCTTGTGATATTTGCTCTGTCACGCCTTAGGAAGCGTGGATTGGCCGACACAAAGGGTATAATATCTCGTGTGGGTAAAGTACATGCATGCACTCTGCAGAGTAGAAAACTATTCAATAGCAGCGTCATGATCATGGACATGCTAGCAAAGCCACTTGAGTTAGACTTGTTTTTGGTTTTAAAATGGTTTCAACAGATGTTTTCGGGATGGATAGTCTGTGGGAAAATTAGGCGGTTAGCGATGTGATTGGAGGATATCCATCACCTTTCTTGGAGGTTATCCACATTATTCCATTGTCATTTAAAATATGATTTTAATTAATGTAGGAAAATGGCCTTGCAATCTATTATGATTATTTAAATTAAAACCGCTGCTTACATAAAATAACCCCGCCAATGTCCTTTGTTTACCTTATGCATGCATTACAATTCCATATTGGGTGTAACTTGCGAGCACGGTAGTTGTGCTCATGCTTGCTTTGTGCAACAAAAATTTCAGGAGAAGACTACTATCAGGACGGTGAGGACACCGACGCCTAGGTTACGCCCAGCGATTACTGTGGCGTATGATCGCTTTTGGCCTACTACTATCTTTTTATTTCATTGTGTTATTTACTTCTTTATTTGGCTTCATGCCCAATTGTATCGAACTCGATTTACTATTAATGAAATGCTAGATTTGGTTATGTTATCATTTTTGTAACTCGTACACCGGAAATCTGGATGGTGTATGAACACAGAGGGTTCGGATCTTTCGCTCCGGTCCGAAAAAGATATGTCGCAAATATTTCCAACATTACAACTAGTCGATCGCAACGCATACGACATGCAAGTCTTGCTACATTGTGATTTACATTTCTAAGGCCCTTCGCCTATCGTCGACAACTACACGACAAAGATGATCAAGACGCTATTCATTACCTACTACAGAGGCCACAATGAACGTCTTGATGACGATATTTAGATTCAACATCAAAACCGAGCTATTCCATAGCGGGCATTATCCGATTCGGACGCTAACTTGCAATCCGAAATGCTATAGGTGGCGTTCCAGTCTTCTACAGAGCTATACCTATTACCTAAGTCAATTAGTTCATACTAATTAACTTCTACTAATTAGTTTATACAAATAATTCATCCTCCTTATGCGCTCGGTCACGCATTATTCACCCAATAATAGTCGGTCACGCATGCAACCATATAACTACAATACTTCTCACAAACAAAGACTAATACTCCCTCACAGACTATTTTTTCTCTAACTAAAGTTTCTTATCGCGCTACTTATATACAAATCAACAACATTTCGATTTTCTACTTTTTTTCTCTAACTAAAATTTAAATGCAGTACTACTTATACTACAATTTGTACTAAATAAACTATTTACCTACTACAAAAAATACACTACAAAATAAAACAAACTTACCTCGCAGATTCTGCTTTCCTCTCCTCTCTCTCTTTTTCCTCTCCTCTCCTCTATTTTTCCCTCTCCCCACGCCACGCTTTCGCTCTCTTTCTCGATCGGTCGGGGGACCGCGGGTCTTTATATAGGCATCGATCGCCCGAACCAGTTGATCGAAGATCTTGTCGCTTTCTGATTGATCGCAATAATGACGCCTAACGGTTCGGCGCTGCGAGTAAATGCGAACGGTTGGGCGATAGGACTCAATCGCCTAATCGTGACAATGATTAGATCCAATGCCTAATCGTTCGGCTGACAGACGCATATTTCTGTTAAAAAAAAGAATGCAGTAATATTTTTGTAATTTCTAATAAAAAATAGATTATTTTAAAAAAATTCGAGGATGGGTGCCCAAGGGGGAGTGTTGGGAAACCATGGGCTTGGCCTAGCAGCCGACCCATGGGTGGGTGCCCCATCCAAAACCCTAGCAGGGTCTCTAGTTTATAAATAGAGGGTGTTAGTCATTGTAAAAGGCTGATCATGAGAAGAGAAATAAAGAGAAGAAAGAAGTCCCCCCATATCTCTTTGTTCAATCTACTATTTGTTCTTATATTGTTTCGTGTGATTTGACTTCTGTCTACGAGGAGATCGCTGGGACTGAACTTGCTAGCGACGGTTCCTCAACACTTCGGACTCAAAAGCTAAAATCCGATTCGTATTATTGCCCGAGCGGAGAGCGAAGTAGCGCGTAACTTGATTCATAAATAAACAGGAGCACCAGGTCTCTCAGACTTCTCCACAACAAAAGCATGAACCAACAGCGCGCACAGCAGCACTCCAGCGTGGCGAGCATGGCTCATGTCCTCCTCGTCGGGCTAGTGGTGATGCTCCTCATCGGCACTTGCCAGGGGAGGTCGCTTCCACAACTAATGAAGTCGCCGGCGCAGGGGACGGTGGTCGACGACATCATGGCCATCTACAACTTTGGGGACTCCATATCAGACACCGGGAATATCCTTCGAGAAGGCGCCGCTGGTATGATGTAGGACACCACGGTGCTCCAATGGGTACCTCATGATAGACTATATCGCTAAGGATCTTAGACTGCCGCTACTCAAGCCGTATCTTGACAAGGGCGCTGAATTTGTTAGTTTTAATCTTGTCATCTAAGTTTTATTTTTAGTTTTGGTTTAAGAGTTGTAATGGATCACAATGTGAAAAGCGAATCCGAGTCGGTCTTCTCTTGTCTCGTTGTTGGACACTGTAGCTGGTCCAATTCTTGTTAGTTTTCGGGTTTGTGACTCGCTGGAGAATCGGAGTTAGGAAACCGAATTTGTAACCTATTTATAACTCATTTTGATGTCTATATAAGAAAACAGAAAATTCATATCGATAGATACGACACATTTTGAAACTATTTTTTCTGTTGTCTCTGTACTCTGTTCTTCGACGACGTTCACAAGTTCAGAGAAGCTGTTCTTCAGAAGTTTCTCAGAGAACTTGGAGAGCGATTGATTTCATTTTTAGGTTTTCGTTCCAACATTTGGTATCGGAGCTTAGGCTTCGTTGGTGATGGTAGGGGATCAATCACCAAAGAAAGAGTCTCAATCACAACCGCCTGAGATCGGCGTTGAACCAGCAGCGACGGGAAAAACTTTAACAAGGGAAATTAGAGTGCCGATCCAGTATGCAATTCTCAACGACACTAACTACGACTTGTGGGCTGTAAAGATGATAATCATCTTGCATTCTCTTGGAGTGTGCACATCGATTGAGGGTGATGCACTGGTCGACGAGGAGAAAGATCAGGGTGCTTTGGCCACTATTTCCTAGGCAGTGCCAGATGCTGTAATGTTGGCAATTGCTAATAAACAGACTGCAAAAGCGGCATGGGAAGCGATCCAAGAGATGTGTGTTGGTGAAGATCGAGTCAAAAAGGCGAGGGCTCAAAAGGTGAAACGTCATTTTGATCGCATGATCATGGCAAATACCAAAAGCATCAATAAATTTTCACAGAAGCTAATAAGTACACCAAGTGAACATTGAGCTAAAGGAAAGCATTGTGGTAGAAAAATTCTTCAGTGTAGTCCCGGATAAATTTCTTCCTAAATGTACTTGTCAGGAGCAATCAGACGACTTATAGCGTTTGAGGAAAATTTGAAAGGGAGGTGCACTGAAAGAAACGAAGGAGGAAAAGAGCAATTGATGTTGACACACGGTCAGTGGGAGTCACTGGTAGCAAAAGAAAAAAGAAACTTTGAAGGTGTCGGCGGCATGAAAAGAGATGGCTGGCGAGGCAGTTGTTGAGGTCGTGATCGTGGATACAACGGTGGTCATTGTAACATCCCAATTTTCAAGGCTTTTTGAAAATTTTCAAATTAAAATTAACCATTTGATTTTACTGAATGATAAAGCTTAAACTCGAAATTTTAGAAAATAAAAATAATTTAATATGAGTTAATCAAACTTCAATTAATTCCAAATTTGGTTTATTTGAATTTATTTGGATTTAAAGTAAAAAAGAGTGTTTTAAGTATTTTCTTGAATTTTCTCGGATTGTATAAAGGTTTTTCTATTTTCCTAAAATTTAAAAATAATTTATTTGCAAAATTAAAGGCTAAATTTAAGTTGTAAATAATTTTATTAAGTTCCTAATGATTCAAGGCATTTTTGTGTATTTTTCTTGAATTTTTGGACTTTAATTACTATTTTCTAAAAGCCTTTTTTTGGATTATTGTATTTTTTTGTAATTCTAAAAAAAGTCAAAATCCGGAAAATGCTTTGGGCCGAAAGCCTTCGCTCTCGACCCATTTCCTCCTCCCGGCTTCGCTTCGCTCGGCCAGCTCCCGGTCCCGCTCACCTTCCTTGCCCTCAAGACTCTCTCCGACAAAGTGCCCCTGTGTCACCTCCCGCCTTGGTCATCTTCTACCTCCCGTTGGGAGCCCATGCCGGCCGTGCGGCCGTGCGCACATTTCTCATCAGACGCCTCTCCTCACCCATGCCCTCACCATGCCGCCTCGTCAACGCCCATTAAATGCCGCTCGCCCATCCTCGATCACACACGCGACACGCCATGGCCCCATGCCCCGCCTCGTCCCCGCCATGCCTCAAGCCGAGAGCTTCGTCGAGCGCCCATGCCGTCAATATCCTCCCTCCGCCCATCCTCCTTCCTCTATAAATGGAACCCGGAGCCCCTCGCCTTCCTCTCCCTTTCCCCCCCATTTCTCCCTCTCTTTCTCGCCTTCATTCGCCGGGATTTTGAGCTCCAAGTGCTCTGGCTGAAGCTCTCGCTGCCGGTGATTGCGCCGCCGTTAAGGGTCCTCCACCGCTGACATCTCCACCTCTGGCACCATCTCATCATGCTCTTCACGGTGCGCATCTCCTCGTCACCCAAGCGTCATTGAGCTCCCCAGAGTGTCTTTTGCTTGCCGCCATCATCTCGCCACTCACCACTCATTGCCACCGCTTGTGGTGTTCCGCCGTCGCTACCTAGCGAACCAAGTCCGGTATCCCTTCCTCCCTCTTTTGCGCGCATCGCTGAGCCTCGCCATGGCGTGTAGCACCAGCGAGCCTGTGCATCCAAGTCGCCGCCGTCCACCACACTAACGTGGCCGCCACCTAGCGCACATGTCATGGCCACCTGGCGCCACCTCAGCCCCTTTGCTGGCGTGTCGTGCCCTGTGGCCAGCCCCCGCGGCTAGGCCCTGTGCCCATGCGCTTGGTCCAACGCAGACCCTTGTGCGGCTGTGGACCCAGTCCATGGTCGTGGGGGCCCACCTGTTGGTGGCTCAAGCTATTTTCTTTTGAAAAATATTTCGACCGAAAATCAAAATCCAGCCGCTGACATCATCGTGGTGCCATAAATTAATTTTCCTTTAGAAAATTAATTCCAGAAAATATGAAAAATCTCTTTTTCATCATTTCATGTATTTTCAATTTTCCGAGAACTCGTTTTCCTTCGTTCGAGCTCCGATTCGAGCGATTCAAATTTCTAAATTAATCTAAAATCAAGATATAGCTTTACATACTGAAATTATTTGATTTTGAGTTCATTTGAATTTTATTTGAGTTCAGCTCGTTTTCATGTGTAGATTTCGACGACTCCGGGGAACCCAAATATTTCGAAGAAGTAGATCCTCAAGCATTTGAGAAAGGCAAGTTACATCTTTGATCATATTCAATCCTAATATTTTTAATTGTTTAAATTTTGTTTTAAATTATTATTGTATGCTTATTTAAATGCAACTAATTTAAATTGTGTTTTAAGCTTTATAGTTATTCCCAATTCCTTTGTATAGCCAGACTTTGCTATTAAATTAGTCATTTCTTTATGCCTTAGTTAAAATCTAGTTGATACATTAGTATGAGCTAGAACATGTTGAAAAATATTATGCTTAGACAAAGCTTAGACCAAAAGTGTTTAATTTAGGGAATTTAACTAAAAGTTCAACTATGATTTAAAATGATACGATGGTATTGTCTTTACCATAGAAGTTTATAAAATGATTTAAATTGGTAAATAAAATAAAAATTGGTTTGGACTTGGGCGAAATGGATGTTGGATGGTGCACGGGATCGAGTCATCTCTATGATCGAGGCCCAGGGGTTATTTTGGAAAGTCGCCCAAGTCAATTAAGGACCGGTATTCGAGCCGCATCTTGCTAAGCCCTATCGCACTACCACATGTCCTGTGTGGGCGGGACCCGACTAAATAATTTGTATTATTTCACCGTGGTTGTGCCATCCGGTTGTGTGAGTTTTTTTAGACCTACTTTTATGTATTCCCACATGACGCAAGAGAGAGCTTAAATCCAGCAATTCCTATCCAAAGGAAGCAAAACCTTAGCGAAGCAGGATTACGGTGGGATGAAGCATTGTAAAGGCTTTGTGATAATGACTTAGTCGCACACATTCGACAGTGTGTTAGACAAACATTATAAGTCAAATATCTCTTGTGGGTAAAGTTATACAACCTCTGTAGAGTGTTAAGAACTATTCGAATAGCCGTGTCCACAGTCAAGGACATGCTAAGCAAAGCCACTCAAAGTTAGATTTTTTTTTTGATTTCAAAAGACTTTATCAATGATTGTTGGATAGTTTATTCAATTGGGAAATTAGATGGTTTGCCATGTGGTAGGAGGGTATCCTTCACCACTCGTTGATAAATGTTATCTCACTATAAAACTTGAGATTTAGAAAATGAATTTTAGTTATAGAGTAAATTGCTTTAGAACTTAGTATGAATATTTAAATAGAAAAATGTCGCTTTATGCAAATTGAGCCATATAAGCCTCCCATTGTTAAATCCTTGCATACATTATAATCTGTTATTGGGTGTAACTTGCGGAGTACGGTTGTTAGTACTCACTCTTGCTTAATACAATTGTTGAGCAGGAGAGGAGTACTACGAGGGGAATGAGAACTTGGACGACTAGGTTACGCCCCTAGACGATTGCCTGCGGTGAATTGTGCGGTCTACCTTATTGTTTTTGCTTCCGTTGTATTTTTCTTATTGGTTGTATGCCCCTTTTGTAACAAACTTTAATTATTATCAATGAATGGCGTTGTATGGTTATGCTATCCACTTTTATTCGACTGTGTACACTAGCTATTCCTGGACTAGTGTATGAAACACAGAATCTGGGATCCTTCACTCTCGGGTTCGACAGTCATGGCGAAGACGCTGACAAGAAGTCGTATAAGAAGACTGATAAATAAAAAATCAAGTGTTTTAATTGTGATATATATGGACATTATGCATCAGCAGCCAAGAAGAGAACACACGAACCTGGTTCAGAAACAAAGTGATGGAGAACCATGCTTGCTTATGGTAAAGACATGTGGAATCATTCAGATGACCAAGGCTACAACTAGAAAAGTCATGCTACATGAAGAGAAAGTATGGCCTGATCTTGTTCTGAACAATGAGAGGTCCAGTAGTTCTTGGTATTTAGATACTGGAGCTAGTAATCACATGACTGGTGTGAAAAAGATGTTTGCTGAGCTAGATGAGCCGGTTATAGGGACTGTCAAATTTGGGGATCGTTTAGTTGTTGAAATTTGTGGGCAAGGAACTGTCTTATTCCAACGCAGGAACCAGGAACATAAGATTCTCACAAACGTATATTACATATCAAAGCTCAGAAGTAATATTTTGGGTCTTGGGCATCTCGATGAGATCAGGTGCAAAATCACGGTCGAAGATGGAAGTCTGTCAATCTTTGATCGTGATTGGGTCCTGCTAGCAAAAGTGCAACGTTCGAATGAGAGACTATATTTGCTGAACCCTCACTTGACAGACCCAGTATGTCTACTGACAAAGAAAACACGTCAAGTCTAGCGTTGGCATGTGAGGTATGGACATCTTAATTTTCGTTCATTACGAAATCTATCTCGATTGAAGATGGTAGAAGGTTTGCTAGAAATTCATCAAGCTGAGCAAGTTTGTCTTGTCGGAAAACAGCATAGGAGACCATTTCCACATACATCTATGTATCGAGTAGAGAACTTGCTCGAGTTAGCGCATGGATATTTGTGTGGCCCAATCACTCCGAAAACACCAGTAGGTAATAGCTATTTCTTGCTGATTGTTGATGACTATTCTAGATACATGTGGCTGCGGCTCATTAAGACAAAAGACCAAGCACTGGATGCTTTCAAAACACTCAAAACGAGTTATGAAGTCGAGCGTCAGCATACACTGAAGGCATTCAAAACAGATCGAGGAGGGGAATTCACGTCTAAGGAATTTGTGAATTTTTGCGAGGAACAAGGAGTGAAAAGACTTTTCACGACACCATACTCGCCTCAACAAAATGGTGTTGTGGAGAGACGAAATCAAACTGTGGTGGTGATGGCTCATAGTTTGCTTAAAAGTATGAGTGTGCTGGCAAGATTTTGGGGATAAGTAGTAATGATGGTGGTATATTTACTGAACTAGTCTCCTACGAAGAGCTTGGCTGGCAAAACACCATATAAGGCATGGCACAACAAAAGGCCGAGTTTACATCGCTTACACACTTTCGGTTGTTTAGTTTATGTGAAGGTTGTGCATCCTCATGCGAAGAAAATGGATGATCAAAGTATTCCTATGGTTTTTATTGGGTATGAACCAGGAACGAAGGCATACCGATGTTATGATCCTATGAGCAACAAGTTACATATTAGTCGGGATGTGGTTTTTGAAGAGGACAAATGCTGGAATTGGTCTGCTGATTATGTTCAAGATGATGCATTGATAAATAATGAACATACTTTCAATGTATATTACGAGCTTGAAACAAACAAAAACGCCGACATTAACCTGGAAGCAGTTGTGGCAGGAGAAGATACTTCAGAGCCACACAGTCCTCATATTGACAGTTTGTCTACTCCGATGTCTAAAATTGGAACATTGCTGGAGCTCTCAATAGAAGCAACAGACTTTGATTCCTCGACAGAAGGACCAATTTGGTTTCGAGCGTTAAGAGAAATATATGAAGCCACTAAGCCTATCGAGATGCATTATGCAGGGCTATGCCTATTAGCTCTGGAAGAACTGATAAGTTATGAGGTAGCTGCAAAAGAAAAATGCTGGCGAATTGCAATGCAAGAAGAGATGAACTCTAATCAGGACAATGAAACATGGAAACTTGTGGACTTGCCTGTTGATCGAAAGCCGATTGGTCTGAAATGGGTATTTAAGGTGAAAAAGGACACCAAAGGAAATATTGTCAAGTAGAAAGCACGCTTGGTAGCAAAAGCATATTCTCAATGTCAGGGGGTGGATTTTGAATAAATCTTTGCACCAGTTGCAAGGTTGGAGACTGTCAGGTTGCTCATTGTGATGGCAACACATGGTGGATGGGAGATTCACCATATGGATGTAAAATCGGCTTTTCTCAATGGGGAATTAGTTGGAGAAGTTTATGTACATCAACCCCCCGGTTACTTGTGGAAGGAAAGGAGAATATGGTATTATAACTCAAGAAGGCATTATATGGACTTCGACAAGCACCTTGAGCTTGGAATTACAAGTTGGATAAAACCCTGGTGTCTTTAGACTTTGAGAGAAGTCACATTGAACATGATGTGTACAGGAGAGAAATATGTAACACTTTCCTTTTGGTTGGAGTATATGTAGATGACTTGATTATCACTGGATCAAATGTCAGAGACATATCAGAATTCAAGAGACAGATGAAAAAGTTATCTAGTATGAGTGATCTTAGACTCTTGAGCTATTATCTAGGCATTGAGGTAGAACAAGCAACTGGAATTATCACTTTATGTCAAAGTAGGTACGCTGAAAAATTGCTAGTATTGTCGGGCATGACAGACTGCAACTCTTGTCAGACTCCTATGGAGAATCATCTGAAATTGAGTAAGAAAAGTGGTGGTTCTCCAGTAAATCAGACTGAATATCGAAGCATAGTTGGAAGTTTACGATATTTGGTGAATACAAGACCAGATATTGCTTTTTCGGTTGGAATTGTGAGTAGGTTTATGGAAGCACCGACAACTAAACATTTAGCAGCAGTAAAACATATATTGAGGTATGTGAGTGGCACAAAAATTTTTGGTTGCTGCTATGAGAAGTGTGAAGATCCAGAATCGAAGCTTGTGTGTTATTATGATAGTGATTTAGGGGGTGAAATAGATGATCGGAAAAGTACCACTGGAATGTGTTTTTATTTTGGACAAAGCTCGATCACTTGGGGATCTCAAAAACAGAAGATTGTAGCTTTATCTTCATGTGAAGCAGAATATATTGCAGTAGCAGCGACGACTTGTCAAGGTGTTTGGTTGAGTCGTCTAATCGGATATTTAAAGAAGCAAACACCAAATAAGGTCAGATTGGTGATTGATAATAAATCGGTAATTGCACTTTGCAAAAATCCGGTTTATAACGATCGGAGCAAGCATATTGATACATGGTACCATTTTCTTTGTGATTTGTGTTGAAAGTGGAAAAATTGAAGCGGAACATATTGGCATTGGACATCAGCGAGCTGATATTTTCACAAAAGCATTAGGCCGTGTGAAATTCATTGAGTTGAGATAGAGCTTGGGTGTCAGAGATGTAAAATTAGACCAACAAGCTTAGGGGGTGATTTTTTAGTCTTAATCTTGTCGTCTAAGTTTTAGTTTTGGTTTAAGAGTTGTAATGGATAGCAATGTGAAAAGCGAATCCGAGTCTCGTTGTTGGGCACTATAGCGGGTCAAATTCTTGTCAGTTTTCTGGTTTGTGACTCGTTGGAGAATCGGAGTCAGGAAACCAAATTCGTAACCTATTTATAACTAATTTTGATGTCCATATAAGAAAACAGAAAAGTCGTATCGATAGATACGGCGCAAATTAAAACTAGTTTTTTCGTTGTCTCTGTACTCTATTCTTCGACGACGTTCAGAAGTTCAGAGAAGCTGTTCTTTAGAAGTTTTTCAGAGAACTTGGAGAGCGATTGATTTTGTTTTCAGGTTTTCGTTCCAACAGACTTCACATACGACGTCAACTTCACCGTCACGGGTGTCACCGCCATGGACACGCCGACCCTCGCAAGGAAAGGGGTCGTCATCCCCCACACCAACAGCTCCCTTGTGTTGGACAACGCCATCGGACTACTAAACTAGCATCCGATCCCGGGCCTGCTAAACCAGCGTCCCGGCTCCAGGTCGTTGGGCCGCTAACCCGTAAACCCAACTACAGAGCAACAACCAAGGGTTCTTGGGCTATCTCCTCCCAAAAGACTAGCCTAATAGGTGGGTGTACCCTCACCCTTATTAATCGTGCTCTGTCTCCTCCCACAACCGATGTGGAACTATCCCAACAATCTTCCCCTCACACATCGGGTGTGCTCCTCAGCAACCGTAAAGCCTGAGATGTATCTGGGATACCTAAGCTCTAATACCAATTGTTGGACATGCCGTCGGATCACTAAACTAGCGTCCGATCCTGGGCCCGCTAAACCAGCGTCCCGGCTCCAGGTCGTTGGGCCGCTAACCCGTAACCCCAACTACAGAGCAACAACTAAGGGTTCTTGAACTATCTCCTCCCAAAAGACTAGCTTAATAGATGGATGTACTCTCACACTTATAAAACCGTGCTCTGTCTTCTCCCACAATCGATGTGGGACTATCCAACACTCAGATGGTTCAAAGACTTCATGGGTGCCACCACCAAGTCCCCTCAAGGGATCCGCAAGAAGCTGGCTAATTCACTGGTCATGGTGGGAGAGATCGGCGGAAACGACTACAACTACGCCTTCGCCATGAACAAGCCGGTGGCCGAGGGCGGAGAACACAGCCTCTACAACGTCGGCCGCATGATAGCCGGTGCGGTTGAGGCGATGACACTCGTTCCGGAAGTCGGGCGGAAAGTGGTAGACACAGCCAAGGAGTTGCTTGAGATGGGCGACACGCGGATGGTCATCCCGGGCAACTTCCCACTGGGGTGTGTGCCGAGCTACCTGGGCGCGGTGAACGACAAGGACTCGGCGGCATACGAAGGCAGCGGTTGCCTCATCGGCCTCAACCTCTTCGCCCAGGTGCATAACGTGCTGCTGCAGCAGGGCATCCGGGAGCTGCGTGAGTTGTACCCCAGCGCGACGATCTCCTACGCCGACTACTTCTCCGCGTACGTTCAGATGCTCAGGGACGCGTCGAGGATGGGCTTCGACGAGGCGGCGCTGACCAAGGCATGCTGTGGCGCGGGCAGCGGAGCGTACAACTTCGACATGGATCAGAGGTGCGGCGCACCGGGGACAACGGTGTGCGCGAGTCCGGACGAGCACATCGGCTGGGAGCCTGGACGGCGTCCACCTGACGCAGCGTGCGTACAGCATCATGAGCGACTTGCTCTACCATCGGGGCCTCACGTCCCCTGCGCAGTAGAGTTCCCGCGTCTATGAAGGCAGTCGCCGGCGACTAGTTTCTAGTTTAAGTACGTCCTGCATTTTTATTCTTGTTTTTGAGTCATTTACGATGGTTTAGCAATGTATGAACATCTGTCGTTACATTTACATGATTACATCTGAAGGCAAATAATACAATATATATATATATAGGCCCTGCAACTATGGTAAACTGAAAGCTGGTTTATATTTCATCCTTTTCTTCTCCCATGGCTTGCATTACAATTTTTATCTTTTGCAAGCGTGCTGAGGAACAGGTGCGCAGCGAACTGCGCCACCATGATTTCTGTGAATTGTGACCGACTGTCAAGGTGGTTGATGCAGCCTCTTAGGCCCTGTTTGGCATGGCTCTAACTCCCAGCTTTATGGTCGGAGTAGGTGGAGTCATGCCAAACAGTACAGCTCAAACAAAAAAACGAATCTGGAGTTTGAGAATCTGGAGTAGGCCGTAGTGTATTTTCTCAGAGCTACGAGGAGGTTGCTCCTCGCATGGAGCAGTCATCCACTTATGAAAATACCCCTAGAGTTATGGTAGAATTACCCACCAAATGCCATCGAACAAAACCCCTCGCCATCCCCTCCTGATCCCATCTCTCCCTCATTCGCATCCTCTTTCTTTCTCGTTCCCCCTCCCAACTCCCGTCCGTCTCCCTCCCGACGCCGGCTACTCCCCCTCCGCCTCCGCTCACCACCTCCCTCGCCGCCAGCCCCCTCCACCTCCTTCCCGACGTCGGTTGCTCCGCCTCCACCCTCCGCCAGCCCCCTATGCCTCCCCTTCCCCCTCTCCCAACCGCCCGCCGGCCTATCACCTCCCTCCCGATGACATCGCCTCCACCTTCGCCCACCACCTCCCCCGCCGCCAGCCCCCTCCGCCTCCTTCCCGATGTCGGCTGCTCCCCCTCCGCCTGCCGCCTAGCCCCCTATGCCTCCCTTTTCCCCTCCCCCAACAGCCCGCTGCCCTGTCATCTTCCCCAGTGAGGCACATGGCTTCTTCCCCAGCGAGGCCAGTGCCCATGTCATCTTCTATCCGGATGGATCGGATCCCATGAGGTCCCAACCAACTCCACCAGATGGACTTTCGATCCTGAATTTCTGTTTCAGATCCAATGCTCTATGGCCTTGCATCTGTGAAAATGCCTTTTGTAAATATCGACCAGGTGATATTGGCCAATTCAGGAGAGTTCCCTTGTCCAATTATTGAAGACAATAGACTCATGTTTTCTTCTAGAAAGAGGAAAGATATTGTTTCCTTTTCATGTTTTACGAAAGCTATTTCATTCAAGTAAAAAGGAAGGTCGATCGATGTTTACCATTTCTGTTCTCTTTTTGCAGATATATGTTGTATCTATAACCATATGTATTGTGGTAAGTTTGTGTTGCCTACAATAGATGTAAACTATTTTGCCCTTTGCCGTTCATATGATTTACCAAGTTAAATTCTGATTATTATTTCAGATTCGTGATAAGAACATATAAGTGTATCATCAACTTTGTTATTTCTATATGGGTAAGCAAAACTTTTCGACTGAGGAATTGGTTCATTTGCTGCCACTGCTATTCATCTATGTGAGGAATTGGTTGAGTTGTGTGATTGGCACAAAACAGATACAACTACTTCTGATGAGAATTTCCTGATGCTTGGTTCATTTATTGTTTGCTGCCATTGCTATTGTTATGCTTGGTTCATTTCCTAATGCTTGGTTCATATTTTAGTGTAAGGTTTGGATGATTCACTGTTGTTTTTTCCTAGTAGATGTCAGTAGACCCAGCTGATTGGGATGATGTTCAGCTGTGTACGTAAATCATCTAGAGCAGCAGGAACTGCAAACTTGTGTGCCTAGCCTCTTGATCTGCGATCTGTTTTATGCAATGTTGGCCTCTTTCATGTTTTTTTGTCACACATGAGTATGTTGTACCTTATCATGTATTTAGAGGCTATTTTTGGTAGAATTATGCTGTTGTGCTAGGTTTCCTTGTCTGACCTTCAAGGCGATGAGGACCAAGCTTACAGAAAGATCAGACTTCGTGCAGAGGATGTACAAGGAAATAATGTTTTTGTAACAGTTGTAGAAAGTGAATCGGGTGAGCTACCTTTGGATGTTTTTTCTTTTTATTTCGTTGTTGTCGTTTAATGTAGTGGTTTTCAGACATAGAATAGTAGTTTTGATTAATAAAGATGAATAAATGAACTTTGTTGAATTAGAACCTTTGTTATGAACTTTGTATGTTTGTGTATGTTTTATTTAATTTTTTTCAAGTAAATTTTTTTGAATATGGGCGAAAAAGTTGGCACAATAGGGCATAACATGGCAAAAAAATAAATAAAATAAAAGCACATCATGACTGAAAATCAACTTATTAAACTTTTATAAGTTAAGCAATACAAAAAAAGATTACAAATCACAAAACAAGGGTGGTACAGTCTTCTTACAATGATCATTCTCATTTCTGGAGCTAGAGTCAAATTTCTAACCAAACACCTCCCCAGACTACTCCAACTTCTCATAGGAGTGGATCCAAGAGTGAAGCTGGAGTTAGAGCTGCAAAAACTTGGAGTAGAGCTATACCAAACATCCCCTTAATTAGAGAATTTTTATAGTATCTTCTACTTAGTAGCAAGTGGTGGTAGTATAAATTAAATGGAGTCATCGATTTCTTAAGGATACTATAGACTTTTCATTGTAAATTTAAGTTTAAGAGATTTTTTACGGTACCTTCTACTCTCTTAGGTGGCATGAAGTATGATTAAACCCGACCACTAATTTCCAAAGGGCAGTATATACCTTTTTGTATTGACTTGAAATTTTGTGCACATACATTATGAACTTTTTGCCTAAACTTAAAAGGAAATTACCCCACCAACTCGACTTCCCATTCTCGTATGACAGCTCAAACATGTGGATCGTTCTCACGATGCCGTGAGAGATCGCTCGCCGATGCCTCTCCATACTCCACAACTAGCTTGCAGCGTCACATGTATGCAAGGTAATTACACTTATAGCTTGCAGCGTCACATGTGTGCAAGGTGATTACACTTAAGCATACAGATTACTATTTGTCTATCTGGTAGGACACCGCTCTGATGAATAGTAAGCTTACCAGAGTCAGCGTAACAGAACAATAAGATAGACACTGTACTTTTTATTCTAGTTAGCCACGCAAAGTTATGATTCTTTACAAATAGTAATTTACAACCGTAAAAATGGGACCAAGTCGCTTTGCTTGCCTTCTTGCTCCATCAATCTTCTACTCGTCCCATTCGTTAAATAAGTTGCTCATTTCACCCTAGTCCTCATAGTCAACACCCTTGCCTTCTGCGGCCTCTTCGGTACCTGCATGTCCTTCGTCCCACTCGGGATAATTCCCGACCAGACTAGAATCTACAAAGGAGAATACTAGCAAGGTTGAGTACAAATATACTCAACAAGCATTAATAGCAAAAGATGCACTGTATAACTTATCTCTGTTTGTTATCATATTTTCTATATTATCTCTTTTCTAAACATACCAGGTCGTTAAAACATTAAGTGACAGATTTTAATGCCGAAAACACTACTTGTCACTCAGAGAGAAGATAGACCCCCCCAGTGGTTCCCGTAGACTCCAATCCAGGAGACTGGCACGAATTCATGGTTTTGTTTAGCACCGCGTAGGCTTTGTACCATTTTACCCATAACTATTCTGAATTCTCTGTGAACTGGGTCCACCGTATTTCCTTTGATGCGGGTTTGAGATCAAAATACAGAACATTTTTTAGGTTACGTGATTAATTTCTCCACCCATTACTTGTCTTCGGTGCTGACCTCGTCACTCACCGAGTTCTGGTAATATTGGTTGAGGCAGCTTCTATTCTGCACCCAACACTCTACCTTAGCGCTATAGCGTCTTGGATCCCCCACTTCCAGACTTCACCTACCGGTCCTAGGTTCCTCTATCACACTCACACATATTACTTACCCAATGCGGAGAGCATAATTACGTAATAAAGTAGCATTTTCTGTCCGTCGAAACAGAGAGAGAGAGAGAGAGAGAGTATCTTTTTATTACCTTTATACCCTTGCTCTTCGGAAAAAGTTTGTGACCTATATTTTTTCCAGACCCAGAAGAGGGTTTTGAAGAGTTGTGAGTCAATGTCACTTTTGCAAAAAAAAAAGGAACCCTAGGTTGGGTTTCGGCAGTCAAAAAAAAGAAGAAGTGAGAAGAAAAAAAAAGAGAAAGAAAGAGACCACCTGTAACACTCCAACTCAACAATGAGCCTGGAATGCTACTAAACTGACATTGTAATAATTAAAAACCAAAGCATTCTTACAAAATTCCGACAGAACCTCCTTTGTTTAACAAGGTATACCGGAGGTCCCAACAGATGCATATATCAAAACAATACTTTAACATCCAAAATATGGAGAAGGTATCCTTCCTTCACCATTTATTCCTTATTTGTTACGGTTCATCATTAATCTAGATTCACAAACAATAATAAATCAATGAAACATGGAGAAGGTATCCTTCCTTCCCATCTTGAGTTATTAATTACAGTTCACCAATAATTCATCAACCACTCTCATCCAATCGTAATCTAGTCTATTACGATAAAACAATATTAAGCATAATCCAAACTTGCTAATCCCAACATTTCGGATAATCCAAAACACTCACCAAATCTATAAATGAACCTCAACAGAGTACTTATTCATAGAGTATGAACTACATGAATTTATTTCATTAGAGTGAATGGTAGTGCGTGCAATCCAAGATACTACTCCCTCCCATGCATGCCGCTCTTGCCGCTTGTACCTAAAAACACAACAAAACAAGGGTGAGTCCACGACTCGGCAAGTATAATTAAATGGCATCAACAACATACAAGCATGTAACCCATCAACTATACTTCACAAATCCACAAATCAAACGCTTTACATACATATGCTATGCAATATGCTCAACAAGTCCTTTTCCTTAACTTTCCTTTGTGCATTTTACCAGTAATGCAAAGTGTGCATCCGTCGATGCACACCCATGCTCGCACCCTCCGCACAGGGACCAATGCCCATACTCCGCATGTATGGGGACCTAAGCCCATGCTCTTCAAGCATGGGGACCTTTAGCCCGCCATCAACATGACGGGACTCAAGTTGCTTGGTCATCACATGACCAAGACTTCACTAAGCCAACATGATGCATATGTATGAATTCTCAAAGTAATGCACACATACATCCACAACAACATTGCATATGAATAACTCATTCATACTATAAAAGCTCATAATCTTATACTTCAAATCTTTCAAACAACCATGAATAACACGTAATTCATATCTCTGGTAACCATGAACATTACCAATTATGCCATCATCACAAACATGAACACACAAGTACTCATAATATATATCAAACATTGTCATTCAATAATATCTATTATATCCATCATTATACTTGCCTTAACCGCGAGAGAATGAGGGATGCGCAGTAGGTGCTGCCCCCGGTACCCGTCCACCACCTGAATAATAATTATGAACCAAGCTAAGACAACCATACTGGACCCAGGACATAATTAGTAGCTCAAACGAAAAAGACCAAACTCTCAAGTGCCTTCCGAACGTCCCACTTCTAACGATCGATCTGTCCCCTCTGTGGACAGTCAACTTCTAAAAATCATAACTTTTATTACCGGGGTGTAAATAAGGTGTTTTAAGACTTTCTGGAAAGGTAATTAAATTACCTAAATAAACCTAGTTGGGGAGCCCTTCTGATTCTGCTATTTACTACCCCTACCAAGCCAATCTACAGAATATCAATTTTCACGTCAGTTCTCTAAACAGTACACTAAAACCACCATAACTTTTGCTACGAGTATCCAAATCTTGCGTTATTTAGCTTTCCGGAAAGGTATGGAAATTATCTACATTTTTCGTTATATAGAGATCCTCCGATTCTGTCTTTAACTAATGTCTTAACCCAGTTTTCTACAACCTGTCGAAATCGACAGACTAGCAGACAAATGACACTAAAAATTCATAACTTGCTGACCGTGGGTGTTCTTGGTAGCCACGTAAATCTAAGGACGCCACCCAACTTTCTCTAAGATAAGTCATCCCCAGATTCTGCCTCTACATACACGAAAACCTCGTCCAAGAATCGGGCGAATTGAATCTATTACGGCATTGATTAAACAACCAATTAAACCTCTAAACTATCGGAGATCGGTGTTACCCTTGATGAATCGTTGATTTAACACCCACACCAGCGCCGCACGAGGATCCTCTCCTTCTCTTTTCCCTTGCTTTCTCCTTGATTGGCCAATTCCTGCGTTTCTCCTTCTTCCTTCCTCTCCATCCTTTCTCCTCTTGGCACAAAGCAAGAGGGGGGTGCTACAGTGCGCGCCTTCAGTACCAGGGGCCGCGGTACTGTAGCACTAGGGTTTTCCTCCTTTTATTGGTGGCCGGCCCTCATGGGCCTCTGAGGCCAAGGCCCGAGGCCCAAAGTTGTCAAAAAACTGCATAAACCCCCTTTTTTATGTTTAATTTCTCTTTTGAACGCTTTCTTTCATAGAATAAATCGGAGTATTACATTAAAACCCCCTCTTTCTCCTATTCAATCGCTTTGCTAAAAGAAACATTCTCCCGATTTAATTATTCTCTCCCGATTTATTTATTCTTTCCCGAATTAATTTTTAGGGTATTACACCACCCCCCAGGTTGGCAACAACTTAATCTTCTTACCCTTATGTGAGAACGAGTAGGTATTAGCTCTACCATGGTGCAAAACATTATTATCATATATCCAAGGCCTACCGAGCAACAAAGAGCATGCTTGCATACGCACTACATCAAAGTCGGTACTATCTTTGTAATTACCAGCTGAAAATTGCACTCTCACAACTTGGTTTACCTTTAACTTACCACACGAATTGAACCATTGGATGTAGTAGGGACGTGGGTGTGGCTGTGTGGCTAAGCCAAGCTTCTTGACCATCTCGGAACTTGCAAGGTTATTGCAGCTCCCTCCATCAATAATTACTCTGCAGGCTCTTTCCTTCACAAGGAATTTGGTTTGAAACAAGTTGTGCCGTTGATTTTGCTCCGCGCTCTCCACTTGTGCGCTCAAAGACTCGTTAAGCAACAAGGCTCATATGATTCCCTGTCAACAATGCTACTTGTTCCTCTACATCATCAAGATCACTTATCATCTCGTCTCCTCCACCTGCAATGTTAGCTGCAAGTACATATTCATCCTCAATATCACTAGTACTTACATAACCTCCATTTGCAGTGGCAAGGTATGCTCGCTGACTTGAGCAGTCCCTCATGATGTGGCCTATTCCCTTGCAACGGTGGCAAATAATCCCAGTCGTATGGCCCGTGGAAGCAACTGAAGAAGAACTCTTGGCCGGGGCATGCACACTAGTAGATTTGCTTACCTCGGATGCATGTGATGGTGTCAGAGGTGCTGTTGAACGCGCCCTACTCGAGGAGGGGGCAGCAGACCATGTAGCCGAAGATGGGATTGTTTTAACTTGACCCAGCGTTGTTCTTGGTGTAGGCGTGCTTCCAAAATTGTTCCTTGGCCTCTGCTGTCGTCCCTGCAATTCCTTTTCTGCCAAACATGCAAGTTGAAACAATCTAGGGACACTATCATATTCTTTGTAATCAACTATGTCCTGAATTTCACGTGTCAATCCTCCATAAAAGCATGCCATCACAGCCTCTTCATCCTCAATAATATCACAATGCAACATTCTAATTTGTAGCTCCTGATAATATTCTTCTACGGATCTATTGCCTTGGTTTAAGCACTGCAATTTCTTTAGCAAGTCACGTTTAAAAGAAGGTGGAACAAATCTGTTACGCATAGCAACCTTTAAAGCATCCCAAGTAGTAGGCGCTAATCCATCATTGCATACCCTATTCCACCAAATAATGGCAAAATTCTTAAATTCACTTGTGGCTTGTCTAATTCTATGCACTTCAGGAACTAAGTGAGCATTAATTTCTGTTCTACCGTCAACTCCCAATCTAGATATGTTTCAGCATCATAAGCACCCACAAAAGATGGTATAGTAAACTTGACTTTAGCATATGGATCATCATTAACACGTGCATTATGTTGCTGAGCATTATTACCTCTCATACCTTGACGGTTGAAGTTCAACCGGTTCCGTTGTCGTGCGTCAAAGGCGTCGTGGTTGTGCATCTCATTTTCATTGTCAAACTCACGGTCATGGGCTGCACCATGAGGACCCACACGCTCATTGTTCGGTGGTTGAGTGGCCAAACCATCAATGCGTGTGTTGAGCATTACGATACTATCATTGAGTTGCTACAGTGTAGCAGTTGTTTCTGCAAACTTCCTATCAATGTCATCATTAATAGCATGGCGGTGCTCATCCAACACCCTCATGAGCTCTTCCCTCAAAACACACTCTTGCGCCTCCAATTCCTCACCTGCCATGATTAGTAGAAGACAAAAGACAACACAAAAATATTATCCCTATCAACTACTAGGTGGTGGGAGGTGGGATCACACACTCTCAAGCGTCTTACCAAGCTCTTATAAATTTCTTACCAATTGTAGCAGGTGGTATGATCGGACAAGGTGGGATGTACGATCACAAGGCGAGGGCGAATCACGAGGATCCAAATCTGAGGGCCGAAAGTATGTGGAGCTCAGACAGGCAAAATTTTGTAGCAAGGAATAGCAGTAATGAAAACAGATTAGCAAAGCTGAATCAAAGTCCACGGTACTCGTCACAGTTGCTGGCCCAAGCACGTTCCTAGAACTAGCTCAAGCAAGCCGAAATACAAGCACAAAGGAACAAAATTCGCAAGGCGACTGATTTCTCCTGTGGGTGGTCGTGGACTAACTATGGGTTGTTGTGAGCCACCTGAGGGTGGTCGTGAGCCAACGGGGGGGTGGTCTCTTTCTTTCTCTCTCTTTTTTTTTGCTTCTCACTTCTTTTTTGACTGCCGAAACCCAACCTAGGGTTCCTTTTTTTTTTTGGGCAAAAGTGACCTTGACTCATAACTCTTCAAAACCCTCTTCTGGGTCTGGGAAAAATATAGGTCACAAACTTTTTCCAGAGAGCAAGGGTATAAAGGTAATAAAAAGATACTCTCTCTCTCTCTCTGAACTTTGGCTAGGTGGTCGAAAGGGAAGGTGGTAGAATCCGAGCAGGTGGTCGAAAGGGTAGGTGGTCGAATCCGAGCAGGTGGTCGAACTCGAAGAGGTGGTCGAATCCGAGGAGGTGGTCGAATCCGACTAGGTGGTCGAACCCGAGTTGGGGGGAATCGAAACTGAGTACGTGGTCGGATGAGGGTGATGACACGATCTCGGCTATAGCAGGCAAACAACGGATACAGCCAAGGGCAAGCCGAGATTCACGATGACTAAAACAGCAAAGACTCGACGCTAGAAACTAGATCACGACGACTAAACCAGCAACAAAGACACCGACGATGGACTCGAATTCAACAACGCGAAAATTGAAAACACAACTGCGAAAAGCACAAAGTGGTTTGGACAGCGGAAGAACTAAGATCTAAAACTTTTTGTGGGGCAATTTTCTGGACTCTAGGTGATGGAAAACAACTAACAAAAGGGGATAAATGAGATTACTTAACGGGCAACCTAGTGCTCTGATACCACTTGATGAATCACGGTGGCCCGATCTTCCGATAGGTTCGATTGATTTCGTCGTGAGGACGTTGACGCTTTGAGGCTTCCGACCCGCAGATCGTCACCTCGCAATTCGCTACACCCGCACGACTGTCATTATCAACCACGCTTGCACGCGATCGACCTTACCACGAGGGTTATGATTCCTGCAAGCAATCGAAGCAACTCACAAGAACAAGGTAGATGCAATCTGAATTATATTACGAATATAGATGAAGTTCACAAGTGGGGTTCCTCAAACCGAACAAGCGGCGAAACAAACAAAGTGGCGTATAATCTAGAAAAACCCAACCCTAAAGCGTATACGCCGCACATATATAGGGGGAAACGTGAGAAGGTCGACCTAGGGTTGTGCTACCATGGGGAGAGGCGTACACATCCTGGGCCTTTACCTCGACACGCTTACAAGGCCTTATTAGGCCCAAAACGGTGACGCAGCACCTTATTTCCATGTCTCTGACTAACACCCAACGTGGTCGTCACTGGTCGTGGGCCTGGTCGTAGGACTGGTCGTGGGATCGGTCGTAGGACTTGAGACCTGGTCGTAGATCTGGCAGATCTGGTCGTAGAGCGGGTACACCTGGTCGTAGAGCTTTTAGATCACTGAGAATCGGTCGAGGGATCGGTCGTGGGACTTGAGACACAGTCGTGAGATCTGGCAGATCTGGTCGTGAGAGCTTGGGAACACAGTCGTCGAGCGGTTTGGATCCTCCCATTATTCCTAAGTAATGTAAGATCACAATTATTAGGTAGCATACCATTCGCATAGATAAATTATTAGCACCTAGAAACGAGCTCACCTCATAATTTAAGTGACGTGCTCGAGCTCTTGTCATAGGACCTTGTAGTTTAGCGACTGGATCTGGAGGATTTTGTGTAGTGCGTGTATCCGAAAGAGTGATGTCCTCATCAGAAATTACCTTATTATTTAATTTCTAATTGTTTGTCTAACCTCTTCTTAGTCCCTCTCTTTAATTCCCATATAAACCTATTTTCCTAATTACTCTCTTCTCTCTCCTCTCTCTCCTCATTACCTAGGTTCGGCCGAATGCACTCCTGGCCACAAGTTTCTCCCCTTTCTTTTCTTTACTAGAACGCATTGCGCGTTACGCTGCACACCGGTTGACAGCGTTAGAGCAATGGTGTAGATACGTTCTGTTCTTCTTGTTTTTTTTGGGAAATAATTAATATTTTGCACTGAGCAAAGTTGCAGAACTTAAACTGATATCCTATTTAGTATGAATACCAAGTGTCCATATTTGGCGTTGTCCTTCAGATGCTTCTCTAGATGGTAGCATCTTGTGCCCATTGGATCCCTGGCATCCAACACCTGCACAAGGAAAATACGAAGTAAGGAAACCAACAATCCAATATATGTAGATGCTCGTACCAAAAAAAGGTGCAGCAGATGTTCGGTTGATTTGACAAAGTAAGAGTAATGCTCACAAGGAAAAAAGGTTGCAACACTGACCTGCACAATAATATCTGAAGAGTCAATGACTTTATAAAGTTTACCCCAAATCCTTTTGCTATGTCCCTTCTCAAACATTGTATGTCGGACAAGGTCTCGTAAGCCATCTTCCTCTTCCTTCTTTGGCAATTTTGACAAAGCATGTTTTTTTTCTCAAATGCAATGTAAAAAGCAAAACCGACATTCTACCAAGACAGGGAGAGCTAAGGATAGAAAACCCGATGCTGGTGCAAATCCTGGCCAGCGAGCGGTATCAGTAACCGGTCGGTTACCAGAAATCCCGGGAAAAAATGGGACAAAGTTTGTGAACTAAAATTTGAAATGCAGATTTCGAAAACCAGTTACCGGACCGGTTACCGAAAAAACCGGTCAAGTAAACCGAATGAATGATTAGGTTAGAAAGGAGTGTCATGTTTTTAAGAGAGCTTTGAATAGTTAAGATGTCTATTTGAAACTATGGACAAAGAGAATCTTCAACCACTAAATTTTTGCCAAATCTACATGGGTGTTGCAAGAAAAGAAAACCAATCAGCTGCAGCGTGGAGTCGTGGACAGTCTAGATTAGTTCAAAAAGTTAAAAAAGTAGTTTTTGAGACTCAAGAACATATTTGATCATGTGTGTCTGTTAATCTAAACTCCATACATATAGAGTAAAAATGTAAAATGAATAATTGGATTGTATAGACTATTTTGTTAAGCATAATACCAAATCCAAGGGAAACAAAATATATAGAGTACTTATGTGTTATGTCATATATACTAATTTGTTTCCCTTGGATTATGTCTGTATAATTTGATCTGACAAACTGAAAGCTGCATTTTTTTTGTAGCGAATAATACATGGAACGGTTCTAACGGAAGACGGAAGTTATCAACCGATAAATTAGTTTTTTTTGTGTGTTCGCATCAATTCTAATGCATTTATTGGCAGGATTTTGGTTCTATTATTTCATTAAAAAATCCAACAGGCCTGGCACATCAATTACGTAGTGGAGCTAATCGGTCTTGTCACTGACACTTGTTTTGCACTAAACCGCAAAATGCATTTGTCCTCTGATCTACTTACGAAAGAGCACCAAAATGAAAGAAAGCCTAAACCAAAGAACTTAGAAACCACAGTGAGATACATAGGCTAAAGCGAAACATAACAACAGAGCAATAACAGGCCAAGCAATAAAGTACCTTGGAATACAGTCACTGGTTACAAAATGACATAACTCAATACATAAAACTAACAGCACTTCACAGTCCAAAAGGGTTGAAATAATACATGACGAGGATTTCGTTTGCTGATAGGCAGAGCAGCGCCGACATTGCCGTGGCCTCCGTGTACTGCATTTTTCACCAAGTCATGCAAGAAGCATTAGAATTGATGTCCAAAAGAATGAAAAGAGGAAGACTTCGATGAAGACCCTGTTTTTCTTGAAATAATCAAACGATTATGAGCAATACTTACCAAATAGCCATCATTAACAGAAATGCTGTCCACGCAGTGCTCCATAACTTGGCCCATCTCTTCGTGGAAAGGACTAGCCGGATGGCCCAGCGGCTGGGCGTCGCGGTTCTGAGCCCGGGCCGCGAGGCGCCAGCGGGGGGCGGCTGTCTTGGCCAGCTGTATCTTCTAGAAAATTACGGCTATTCAAATTTAAAGGATGTCAGCAACTTGAGATTCTATAGTCCAACTCCAAACCGGACTTTCCGAACTACACTGTCCATGAAATGCAACAAGTTCATTTTACCTAGATGAGCAGTTTAGCACAGCTCAAAACAGTAAAGGTTGAAAAGATATTAAAAAAAGCTTTCTGAGATATCACAAGTACATTAAAAAGGCATGATTTCACCAAAATATATCATAAGTTACTTTATCCAGAAAGATCGTCTTTCTATATTGCTATTAACAGCCTTTTCTTCAAACATAGCATATCAAAATAGATACACATCTCAATATGTCATGGGGGATGTATAGTTTAGTTGACTAAACTCTTCAAGCTTCAAAATATGCAAGCCCAAGGACGTAAACCATTGTTTTTGATGAATCCGAAGGTCCTTGTTTTGGTCTGATCTTTCGATGAGACGGTAAGTTCAGTAGTAGTCGCTCAACTCTCACGATCCTGACTACGAACACGCAAGGCTCGAAACCACGCAATCGCTGAACTGCTCGACAAGTCGTTATCAACCATGCACGAATACCCGAATGACCTGACCATGAAGGTCGATTCCTGCATACACCGAAGAAGCACGCAAGAACAAGATAAAGCAATCTAAAATTACAAATAGGAATTGAAATATTTGAATTGAGTTGGGATTCTGAATAAGCATCTTGGCTGGATGGTCTAGTCGACACACGCAAAAGATACAAGTTGCAACGAAGGCAAGCTAAATATAAACAAAATCCAAGAAAACTAGAGGGAGTGCGGTCTCCTTAAATAGGGGAGGGGGAGCCACACATCTAATAGAACTAAGGGGTGGTACTAATTTTGTGTTTACTGTTCACGTGAACAGTACACACCTCTTAGGTGGCCCGCCGGCATATGGGCCAAGTTGAGTATGATTACAAGGCCCAAATTGGCCCAAACAGGTGATACGACATATTATTTTGGTGATTCCGACGAGCACAAAAGGAATTTATTGATGGGGCTAGATCTGTTGGAAAGAGGACGAAATAAGCTTTCCGTCAAGTACTCGTGGACCTCCAATGGCTCCGTATGTGAAAGTTATGCACGTTTGAAGTCGGTGCGGTCTCCGGAGGCCGAACTGGATTCCAAAACGTATCCAGCTTGAACTCTTGCTTGGCACATGCAGTAGCACCATGGCATATAAACATAGTACCATGGCATGTAGACGTGGCACCATGGCATGTAGACGTAACACCATGGCATGTAGACGTAGCACCATGGCATGTAGACGCAGCTCGATCCAATTGGGTAATATGGCATTGCAGTAGTCGAAAGTAGTTCTATCGGAGAAGATGTTGTTGAAGTAAAGGATGCAGTGCAGAGGGTCGAAGCAGTGGTTGCATCCTTAGGTTTGATGGCCTCATCATCCTCCATTTCTTGAATTTGAGTCGTCCTCGACTCAATCGTTGTCTCCAAATCATCACTTTCCTGCAAAAGGTTAGTAGCAACAAGAGACAAAGAAACATGCATATCTTGTAAATGACACAAAGATTTTTTGCAAACCATAGTAGAGCATTCAGATTGATGTTATTCCAAGTCAATGCAATCAGATTTTGTAGCTAACATAACAGGTGCTTTCAATTTATTTCACTTGGAGCTATAATTGTATGATCATCTTTTGTGTTCTTTGTACTTGTTCTCTCAGTTCTTTCTAATTTATCCTTTAATATGGCAGTAGGAGACATTGGAAGCAAAGTGATTTTCTTTTCTTTATATGTGGAAGTATAATAATTAGATCTACCATGATGTTCAATATATCTATCATATTGTCAAGGTCTACCTAATAATAATGAACATGCTTGCATAGGTACGACATCGCAATCAACACAATCATGATATGATCCAATAGAAAAATGTACGCGCACAAGTTTAGTCACCTTCAACTTAACACAAGAATTCAGCCATTGAATGTAGTACGGATGAGGGTGTTGAGTTGTGGTCAAGCCAAGCTTCTCGACCATGTCTATGCTAGCAAGGTTGTCGTAACTTCCGCCATCAAAGATAACTCTACATGAACGTTTCTTGATGACGAACTTGGATTGAAATAAAGTGTGGCATTGATTTTGTTCAGAAAGTTCCATTTGAGCACTTAGTACACGCTGAATAATTAGGCTTTGGTACTTGTCAGATGTCTCATGGCCTAATTGTTCCTCCTTAGTTTCATCACCTGCATTGTTAGTTGCAACCAAAATATGTTCTTCTTTAATATCACTAGCTAAAGTGTACTCACCATTGTCCTTGATAAGCAAAGCTCGCTGACTTGGACAATCGCGCATCAAGTGCCCAAATCCTTTGCAACGGTGACATTATACATCTCTCGGATCGCATACAGAGAAACAAATCTAAGAAACACTTTTTGTGGGGACTTGTATCTTTGCTGATTTGCTTGCATCAGGGACATGTGTAGGAGTTGAGAGAGTAGTATGGGGCGCACGGCCAGAAGTGGAAGAGGGTGACATGTGTTGTTGCTGCATTGGCCGACCTGCAAAAGTTCCTCCAATATTGCCCTTAGAGCGAGATTATCGACCCTGCACTTCTCTTTCAGCTTTGCAAGCAAGATGAAACAAACGAATGATACAATTGTATTCTTTATAATCGAGTATGTCCTGAATTTCACGGTTTAATCCTCCCAAAAATCTAGCCATCTTAGCATTTTCAGTTTCTTTTAAACCATAATGCAACAAACCAGTTTGCAATTCTTGATATTAGTCCTCTACAGAACTACTACCTTGTCTTAAGCGCTGCAATTTATTAAGCAAATCATGTGAATAATATGAAGGTACAAACCTATGTCTCATTGATGTCTTCAAAGCATTCTATGTTCTAGGTATATCCTGATGAGTACGACCATATTCACTCAACCAAATAGATGCAAAATCAGAAAACTCACTAGCAGCAGCCCTAACTTTCTTATCTTCAGGGAATTCATGACAAGCAAATTTTTGTTTTACGGTAAGCTCCCATGTGAGATAAGCGTCAGGATCATATTTTCCAACAAAAGAAGGCATAGTGAATTTAAGTTTACCAAATGCATCATTATGGTCACGTACCTCACGTTGATTTCTTCCCATACCTTGATGATTGTGACGAAACCGACGATTATTGCGATCATTTTTGAATCCATCGGTTTCCGTATCAGCAACATATGGGTTCGCTTTATGTTCTACCTCATCGGCCCATGAGCTAGCAACGGATGGATTACGGCGCATTTGTGCAACGCCGACAGCAGTGGAGGTGGCAACAGGAGGTGGAACTCTCTCTAGCTGCTCCACACGTGTAGCCATCACAGCAAGATCGTTATTGGTGCGATCTAGAACCCCCTCAATACACTTTGAATGTTGATTCAGCAAGCGTGAAAAGCGCTGCATGATGTCTTTCGTGCGGGGCGTGAGAGGTGCATCTTCCTCAATGTTGGGCCTGCTATTCTCCCCTTGTGACCATGAACCTGTCATTGTTAGTATCAAAGCAAAGAACAAATCAAAGTGTATATGTCCCTATGAATTACTAGGTTCTGGAGCTTCACAAGTCACTCACACTCAAGCTTATACCCAGTTCTTACAAGTTCTTACCAATGTAGCAAGGAAGTGGTACAACCGGTGGCTGGTTCATGATACTCTCACTTGCGATTAGCCCAACGATTGCGAGGAACGACACCTGCTGAGTTAGTAGGAAGTGGAGCTCGGAAGGCTAGTGTGTAGCAAAGGAGTAGCAATTGTTCAGATCAGTATGCAAAGTTGAAAAGCAGTTCAAAATACTAGTCACAAGTGCTGGTCTTAGTCTAAACCAAGCCTAGTTAGAGCAACTCGCAAGAACGACTAGTAGTAACAACGGAAGGCTAGCACAACAACTATCAAGGCAAGCGAGCAATGGATGACTATGCCAAACTGAACAAGGAAATAAGTCAAGAAAAGAGGCAGCTCCAAATTTCTTCTTCTTCTTCTCTTTCTTTCTTCTTTTTTTTTCTCTGTCTTTCTTTTTTTTTTCTTCTCTGTCTTTCGTTTTTTCTCTGATACCTCTTGATGAACCCGAAGGTCCTAATTTTGGCCTGATCTTTCGATGAGACGGTAAGTTCGGTAGTAGTCACTCAACTCTCACGATCCTGGCTATGAACACGCAAGGCTCGAAACCACGCAATCGCTGAACTACTCGACAAGTCGTTATCAACCGTGCACGAATACCCGGATAACTTGACCACGAAGGTCGATTCCTGCATACACCGAAGAAGCACGCAAGAACAAGATAAAGCAGTCTGAAATTGCAAATAGGAATTGAAATATTTGAATTGAGTTGGGATTCTGAATAAGGATCTTGATTGGGTGGTTTAGTCGACACACGCAAAAGATACAAGTTGCAACGAAGCCAGACTAAACATAAACAAAATCCAAGGAAACTAGAGGGGTGCGACCTCCTTAAATAGGGGATGAGGAGCCACAAATCTAATAGAACTAAGGGGGTGGTACTAATCATGTCTTACTGTTCATGTGAACAGTGCATCCCCCCCTCGGTGGCCCGCCGGTATATGGGCCAAGTTGAGTACGATTACAAAACCCAAATTGGCTCAAACAGGTGATATGATATCTTCTTTTGATGATTGCGGTCCATACAGAAGGAATTTGGAGGTGAGGCTGGATTCATTGGAAAGAGGATGAAATAAGCTTTCCATCAAGTACTCGTGGACCTCTAACAGACTCTGTATGTGAAAGGTATGCACGTTTGAAGCCGGTGCTGTCTCCAGAGGCCGAACTGGATTCCAAAACGTATCTAGCTTGAACTCTTGCTTGGCACATGCAGTAACACCATAGCATGTAGACATAGTACCATGGCATGTAGACGTAGCACCATGGTATGTTGACGTAGCTCGATCCAATTGGGTAATATGGCATTGCATTAGCGGAAAGTCCTATTGGAGAAGATGTTGTTGAAGTAGAGGATGCAGTGCAGCAGGTCGAAGCAGTGGTTGCATCCTTAGGTTTGATGTCCTCATTATCCTCCCTTTCTTGAATTTGAGTCATCCTCGACTCAATCGTTGTCTCCAAATCATCACTTTCCTGCAAAAGGTTAGTAGCAACAGGAGACAAAGAAACGTGCATATCTTTTAAAGGACACAAAGATTCTTTGCAAACCATAGTAGAGCATTCAGATTGATGTTATTCCAAGTCAATGCAATCAGATTTTGTAGCTAACATAACAGGTGCTTTCAATTTAATTTCACTAGGAGCTATAATCGTATGATCATCTTTTGTGTTCTCCGTATTTGTTCTCTCAGTTCTTTCTAATTCATCCTTTAATATGGCAGCAGGAGACATTGGAAGCAAAGCGATTTTCTTTTCTTTATATGTGAAAGTATAATGACTAGATCTACCATGATGTTTAGTATATCTATCATATTGCCAAGGTCTACCTAATAATAACGAGCATGCTTGCATAGGTACGACATCGCATTCAACACAATCATGATATGATCCAATAGAAAAATGTACGCGCACAAGTTTAGTCACCTTCAACTTACCACAAGAATTCAGCCATTGAATGTAGTACGGGTGAGGGTGTTGAGTTGTGGTCAAGCCAAGCTTCTCGACCATGTCTATGCTAGCAAGGTTTTTGCAATTTCCACCATCAATAATGACTCTACATGAACGTTCCTTGATGACGAATTTGGATTGAAACAAAATGTGGCGTTGATTTTGTTTAGTAAGTTCCATTTGAGCACTTAGCACACGCTGAACAACTAGGCTTTGGTACTTGTCAGATGTCTCATGGCCTAATTGTTCCTCCTCAGTTTCATCACCTGCATTGTTAGTTGCAATCAAAACATGTTCTTCCTCAATATCGCTAGCTGAAGTGTGCTCACCATTGTCCTTGATAAGCAAAGCTCGCTGACTTGGACAATCGCGCATCAAGTGCACAAATTCTTTGCAACGGTGACATTGTACATCTCTGGATCACCCTGTAGAAGTAACGGAAGAAACACTTTTTGTGGGGACTTGTACATTTGCTGATTTGCTTGCATCAGGGTGCTGCCTCTTTTCTTGAGTTATTTCCTTGTTCAGTTTGGCATAGTCATCCATTGCTCGTTTGCCTTGATAGTTTTTGTGCTAGCCTTTCGTTGTTACTACTAGTTGTTTTTGCGAGTTGCTCTAGCTAGGCTTGGTTTGGGCTAGGACCAGCACTTGTGACTAGTACTTTGAACTGCTTTTCAACTTTGCATACTGATCTGAACAAGTGCTACTCCTTTGCTACATACTAGCCTTCTGAGCTCCACTTCCTACTAACTCAGTAGGTGCCGTTCCTCGCAATCATTGGGCTAATTGCAAGTGAGAGTATCATGAACCAGCCACCGGTTGTACCACTTCCTACTAACTCGGCGGTCTGCTTCCTCATAATCGTTGGGCTAATCGCAAGTGAGAGTATCACGAACCGTCGGTGGTCTCGTGGGTGGTTAGGCGGCGATTGACTGAGCTTAGTTGCATTTAAAATGGCGGCAGGTCATGCGCCGCAGGAAGAAGCAAATGGGGAAGAAGGCGGCGCGGGGTCCACACGTAAGAGAGGAAGGAGAGAGTGACGGGTGGGGCCAGGTGCGGGTGAGGAAGAGAGAGAGGGAGGGATGTGCGGGTGGGCCGGAGTGGGCCGAAAGCGCGGGAGAATGGGCCGGACTGAGGGAGATTCAGCCCAAAAGGTTTTTCCGGATTTAAATTGATTTTACGATTTTAAATATACCGATTAAATAAAAAGGGCTTTAGAAAATAGCAAATAAAATCCAAAAATTCTAGAAAAAATCACAGAAATTCCTAGAGTTATTTTGGACTTATTAAAATTAATTCTAACTTAAAGTTGGCTTTTAATTTGGCAAATAAATTATTTTGGTTTTAAAATATTTAGGAAAAAGCTTTTAAAATTCCAAAAATTCTAGAAATTAATTTAATTTTTATTTTTCAACTTTAACTCAAATAAAACTTGAAAAACTTTAATAAATTTTATTTTTGACTTTTAAAACTTCAGAAATTCAAATAAAGCAATCAAACTCTTTTAAATTTCAGAAAATCCAATAAAATAATGACTTTATTATTTTTAATTTGGTAACATAACTTTGGGATGTTACAAACTACCCCCCCTTAAAAGGAATCTCGTCCCCGATATTCGGAGAGGCTAGAAAGAAAGAAGACGGACAAAGGATAAATGAATTGAGAGATAGAAAGAGTCTATCTTCAAGTTGGCTTCTTGTCTAGGGTCTTGAGTTGTTCGAAGTTTTGAGGTATCAATCCGTCCTTCAAGTCCCAAGTGCATCGATAGGTTAGAAGTCCAATGGATTGTTAGAGAAGAGCGAAAAGCAAGGGATAAGAAAGAAAGCTATGAGGAGAGAAGTCTACCCATTTAAAGAAAACGTTGTACATAAGATCAAAAGATCTACGTATGACGTACCAAATGAAAATACACCATACAAATTAAGAAACAATACAACATTCTACACAATCAATAATCGTAAATTGGTGAAACGACTCAATACACAGAATGAGTCTTGGTAAACTTAAACTATATGGCTTGGCTGACAAAAACGATCTTTAGTATATCTTGTCCGTTGTCCTTGGATGGTTGACACGACGTTACTTCCCTGATGGCTCCATGTCTTGTAGTCTTGAACGTAAGGGTTAAAACGTGTTGACCATCTATAGAGGTTTATAAGGGAAAGATGATCCATTTAACATTATAAAATGGTGTAGAAAGAACAGGGTAAGAAAGAATTGCTATGAATAAGCTAAAGATAGACAGATGACCAAGATGAGGAGAGAACGAATTATTCTTTTTCTTGTTATAAAATAATTTTTGAAGTTTTTCAACTAACGACCATTCTAACTAGGTCACGACCTACAGTCGATATGACTCTGATACCACTAATATCGGACCTGGGATTAACACCCCAAATCCTCTGTACATTTCTGAACTAGTCCCATAATCAGTAGCTAGTTCACACAGTAAACAGATATGGTAACATCCATAAATCGCACAATTATATTAATAATCAACAGAGTTTATTACAAAAGAGGCTTACAAGCCAACAGTAAAGAACACAGCGGAAGGCGAAGAAGTAGTGGAGTCCAGCTAATCTGCCACATGCAATCGGCTGGGGTAGCGGCCTAGTCGTCGAGATCTACACCGGTAGCAAAGTCCTTCTCTGAAATTTATTTGTATAAAGCAAGAATGAGCACAACTACTGTGCTCGCAAGTTACACCCGTCAAGTAATAGATTGAATGCATGCATACAAGGGTATTTCAAAGGAAGTCTTATTGGTTGAATTTGCATAAAGCGGTCTAGAGCACGTGTCAAGGCCTTTACAAAGCGTCATTCCACCGTAGTCTCCCCTCGCTAAGGTTTCGCTCCCTTTGGGCTGCAACCTGCAGGATTTGAGCCCCCTCTTGCGCCAGGTGGGACTAACGTAGGTCATAACATGACTACCCACCGCATTTGAAGGGAACGGCTACGGTGGAACATTGCAAATTAATCAGCTAGGTCCTGCCCATACAGGACATGTGGTAATACGATGTGGCTTAGCAAAGGAACGCTCAGAGGCCGGTCCTTAACTGACTTGGGCGACTTTCCATAAAAACCCCTAGGTCTCGATCATAGAAATGACTCGATCCCGTGCATCAACATGCACCATCCAAACAACCATTTCGCCCAAGTACAAACCATCATTTTATTTCACTTTTCAATATCATTTATAAACTTCCATAACACACCGATGCCATGGATACTGTTTAAACAATCATTGATTTTTGGCTGAAATTCCCCAAATCAAACATTTTTGGGTCTAAGCTTCACTAAGCATAATTTTTCCTAATGGTCCTAGTTCATACTATTGTACCAACTAGGTTTAATCTAGGGTGACAATAAATTTGATTCAAATATCAATATTGGCCATACAAAGGATTTGGGCATATCTATAAATTTAAGACAGGAATTTAAATTACTGAATAGAAATAGCATGCGGTAATAATTTTAAACATAATTTAAATAATTTGAAATAATGGGTGCAAATATGGTCAAAGATGTAACTTGCCTTGCTCAATTAGTTGCTCTCAAATGGCGTCGAAATATGACTCTCTGAAGTCGTCGAAATCTATACGCGAAAATAAGCTAAATTCAAACAAAATTCAAATGAACTCTAAATTAAATAATTTTAGTTTATTTAGCTAGATCTTGAATTTATATGAATTTAGAAATTTGAATCGATAAAATTGGAGTTCGTATGAAGGAGAATGAACCCCGGGAAGTTTCAAAATCACATGAAATGATAGAATGAGGATTTTCCTGATTTCCTGATTTATTTTTGTAAAGGAAAAGATGAATATGACGTCAGCGACCAACTGATTTTTTCGGCCACGTCATGACACGTGGGCATGCCATGCGGGCGCCACATAGGCGAAAATGATGATGTGGCGCTCGCGCGGCCGTGAGGTGGCGCCAAGTGGCAGTGCCACGTCAACGAGGCCGGCGGCGCTCTCGGTCATGAGCTTCGCCGTGAAAAAGCGGTAGTGACGTCCGAGGCCGTCGCAAGAGAGAGAAAAGGTGAATGCATTGCTCACCATGGCGGCGATTGAATCTGCGGCGGTGGCCGCGACGAGGCGAAAGCGGCGGCGTCGCGGGCTCGATAAGCGACAAGAACTCGGTGGGTCTCCGACAAGGGCGCGGCGCGCACCGGGTAGGCGGAGAGGTGGCGGTGCCTATGGTGTCGACGGTGACGGTGGGGCAGCGGTGATGGCGCCGGAATCGAAGAAGGAAGCGCTCGCGACTGGGAGGTTTCCAAAGCAAAATCCGACCGATTTAAGAGGGGAGAGGAGGTGTATGGGTGAGGGGAATGGAATGAGGGAGGAAGAGGGCGCACCATGCCTCCTTTTATAGGGGCCGGGGAGGCTTGGGTGAGGAGATTGTGCGTGACAATGGTGGCGGCGGCGGTTGGGTGCGCGGGCGAACCGGAAGCGGAGAGAGGGGGAGAAAATGGCGGCCGGGTCATGAGCACGTGGGGAAGAAGCAAATGGGGAAGAAGGCGGCGCGGGGTCCACATGTAAGAGAGGAAGGGAGAGTGACGGGTGGGGCCGGGTGCGGGTGAGGAAGAGAGAGAGAGAGAGAGAGGGATGTGCGGGTGGGCCGAAATGGGCCGAAAGCTCAGGCGAATGGGCCGGACTGAGGGAGATTCAGCCCAAAAGGATTTTCGGATTTAAATTGATTTTACGATTTTAAATATCTCGATTAAATAAAAAGGGCTTTGGAAAATAGCAAATAAAATCAAAAATTCTAGAAAAATTCACAGAAATTCCTAGAGTTATTTTGGACTTAATAAAATTAATTCCAACTTAAGGTTGGCTTTTAATTTTGCAAATAAATTATTTTGATTTTAAAATATTTAGGAAAAAGCTTTTAAAATTCGAGAAAATTATAGAAATTAATTTAATTTTTATTTTTCAACTTTAACTCAAATAAAACTTCAAAAACTTTAATAAATTTTATTTTTTACTTTTAAAACTTTAGAAATTCAAATAAAGCAATCAAACTCTTTCAAATTTGAAAAATCCAATAAAATAATAAATTTTTTATTTTTAATTTGGTAACATAACTTTGTGATGTTACAGTATCACGAACCAGCCACCGGTTGTTCCACTTCCTTGCTGCATTAGTAAGAACTTGTAAGAACTGGGTATAAGCTTGAGTGTGAGTGACTTGTGAAACTCTAGAACATAGTAGTTCATAGGGGCATATACACTGTGATTTGTTCCTTGCTTTGTACTAACAATGACTGGTTCATGGTCACAAGGGGAGAATAGCAGGCCCAACTGTTGACGATCGAGTCGCTGATCTTACGAAATAAAAGAGAAAAATGACGCGATATTTCCTGGGATAGAATGGGGCCGCTCTTTATTGATATGAACTGGATTTATAGGGGGTGCTTACGACCCGACTAGGGACTAATCCTAATGACACTGAATATGAAGATTGCTATGCTCTAATCTGATGATGCTATCTTGCTTGTTTCAGACCAGATTGTGATTGTCGATGTGCTTCTTGATATGCCTCTGCCTCTCTGTGTGCCTGCCCTTTGGTCTTCTGTGCTCCACCCTTAAATAACTTCCGAAGAGGTTGCAGTTACTCCTGGAGAAGGCTCCCTAGTGAAGCGTTGCGATTGGTCGGGCGAGACGTCAGTTAACAATGTGTTAACTGCTCTGCGGTTAAGTGTCTTAGAGACACTCAACCGTATCGTGGTTGTTGTGAGTGTCTTTAGGACTATGTAACCGTGTGATATGAAGTATACATCACATGCTATATTCATCGCACGGTAAGAATATACTTGTAGCATACTTCTTTTCAATGATAGCATACTTAAAGTATACTTCTTTTCATTTGAGCACTTTTCATTTACACACACACACACATATGGTATGCTTGAAGCATACATCCTTTCAATTGTCTCTTTCTCATTTTTTTATAACATGCTAAATTGAGTGAACATAAAAAGATTGCAATAAGAAACATATAAGCTTCATATCCAGGATTTAAAATAAGATTCACAATCAAGACAATCCTTTTCAATGAACATCGCAAAGTACTAACTATAATCAATCTTAGTCAAAGTATTCCGCCATGTCATGCTTTAGTTAAAATGTGGCAAAATAATTAAAACCAGTCATGATCAAAACTATACAACACATGAGTATATATGATAACGATAGCTCTACACCTCATTTGATTTCAATGGCTTGAACTTGATGAATTGTTTGACAAGTATAATAGACAAAGCTTCTGAATTTTTAAACAACAAGCTTCCCCTCAGAATAAACCCATTGGATGAAACACCCCCAACTCACTCTGCAAATAAGATCTAGGAATCCAGTACTGAAATACACGATATGGAGGAACAACAACAAAACTAGAACCAGAGCCACGTGTGCGTGCGCGATCAGAGCATGAATTATGTGAATTAAATTCCAAACCAGTATGTGAAGCAGATTTAAAGTCATCATAAAAGTCCTCTAAAAACCCAGCTTTCGCATTAGTTCTAGGGACAACAAAAGAGGTTGTACATTTTTGTCTTAAGGCATTCAATCTTTCCTTTTTCTCTTTCTTAACACGCCTAAAGCAAAATTCGTGCAAGTGCCCATCTCTACCACAATAGGTGCAATGAAATTTAACATAATTGTAATTCCTTTGAGATGATGAGCTAGCACCTACAACATTAGCAGAAGAGCTTTGTACAAAACCAGCAGATTTAAATACAGTTTTATGATGCTCACTTTTTGTTTCAATTAGCCTACTTTCAATGACCTTAACTATCTTAGGTGGATTATCCTTGGCATAATTAGCAGTATTAAATCATAGACCATTATTTTTGACACTCAGTTTTGACTTGTCTAGATTCATATTCAAAATTTTCTTGACAAAAGAAAATCTCTCTAAGGTGTCCTTAAGGTAGTCATTTTCTTTAGCTAAAGTGGGACAAGTTGTGTATTTAACCGGTTCATTCATAAGGTTCTTAGAAGCACTAGACTGAATCAATCTATCTTTTTTTTTAGCAAAATCATTAAGTTTTCTAGTCAGTGCTTCTATCTATGCGCTAAGTTTAGGACAATTAGTGCAAAAAAGTGTCTCATGATAAAGCATTTGTTTAATAGATTCCTGAGAAGAATTAAGTCTAACTTCTAGCAATTCACAATTAGAGCAAGCTTTAGATCGAACATTTGAAATACTTGACTCTAAACATGTAGGAGAACTAAACTTGAGCTTTTCAATTTTATCATTTGCAAGTTTTAACTTATCATCACAAGAATCATGTGTTAATCTTAGTTCATCAAGTTTAGCAGTTACATCCCTAAGTTGAACCAATGTTGAAGCATTAATTGTTCTAGCAGTCTCCAACTCAGAGTGTAAAACTTGACAAGACTCACAAGATTCATCATCAGAAATAGAAGCTCTAAGTCTATTAATTTTAGAAGTTAAGCTTTCAACGAAACAATTATTTTCTTTTAGTTTCTTTTTTGTCTTTTTCAATTCAATAGCAAATTTAATCAAACCATTTTCAAGCTCATCATATGATGGTCTTACCTCATCGGGATCACTGTCATCATTGTCGTCGTTGTCGTTTCTTGCCGTGAAGCACATGCCCGTGAAAACGTCGTTGTTCTGTTTCTTACCTTTAGCATCATCATTGTCGTGGTGGTGGTCGTCGCAACTCTCATATTCCACATCACTCAGATCAAGATGCTCGATAGCCGCAAGAAACTTTTCAGCTAATTTCTGACGGAGATTGTCACCCTTGGTGTTGTTGTTCTTGGATGGTTGACGACGATAATTCTTGTCTTCCTTGATCACCTTTCCCTTGAGCTTGGAACATTCCATCTTAATGTGGCTTGACTCGCCACACTCATAACACTTGATCGAACTTGACACGCCACCTCGCTCCCTCATCCTCATGGTGTTGAGTGCCTTGTATGCTCGTGAGGAGATTAATACCAAATCCTCTTTAGGGAGTTGTTCGAACTGTTCCTCTGAAAAAGAAGACAAAGCAGGCACAAGAAAAGAACTCGATGAAGCAGTCTGCACGGGGTTAGTCACAAGTGCTAAAGATGAAGATTTATCAATCTTAGATGGCAAAGCTTCCATCTCATAGGTTTTTAATCTAGAGAAAAGATCATCCATGGTTAAAGTATCTAGATCAATAGTTTGATTGATAGTTGTGACAACCATCAACCACTCAGAACCTAAAGATCTCAAAATTTTAGCTGCATTATCTTCATCAGTAGGAATAACATCAACACCGCGCAAATTACTCAATATTTTTCAAAACGAGCAAAAAGATCATCAGTACCTTCACCAGGCTTCATAGCAAAATCAGACTATTCTTTTTGATAAAGATTTTTTACGCACTTTCTTATTTTTAGTGGTTCCTTCATGATAATCGCAAAGAGTTTTCCATATTAAATGGGCAGAATTAATATGAGCTATACGATCAAATTCTTTGCGAGAAATCCCTTGAAACAAGTTACGAGCTTGAGCATTTAAATCAACATCTGTTTTATTTAGATTAGTAACAGGAACATGAACCTTATAAAGACTAGAAACCTTATTCCAAACATCATTACCTTGAGCCTCAATATAAGCTTGCATGCGACACTTCCAAAAAGCAAAATCAGTACCATCTAGCATGAGAGTACGATTCACATACCTCTCTGACGCCATAGCAACCTCGCTCTGATACCACTTATAGGATCATCAATGACAATCAGAGGCTGCTAGCAATAAACAAATCCAAAACCTCAAGCCGCAACAAGCACTCCTTGCATGTCTACAGCCAACATGGCAATTTTCTTTAACTCAATGCAAGACTTTGTCTATCGTACATCCTCATGATGACACCAATAGAAAACTATCTATTGCCTCCAGCCGATAGCACCGAATCACCCTGTCGCTAGCAATCGCCTGCAAAAAAGCCTGCTGTACACACGCCTGCTATGCTTGCCGTGTGCTCGCCCGAGTCACAGCCGCCAGCCCCATAATTTCTTTCCAGTTGCCGCCAACACCACGTCTAGAAACTAGCAACCCCACGAAGCCTACAGAAGCTCCTCGTGATATATGTTCTGTTCGGCTTTATTGCACAGCCGAACTCCTAATCCTTTTTATACCCATACAGCCTCCAAACCCTAATCACCCACGTACAGACCACTAGTCCTAGAGCCCAATACGTGGACTTAACACCTGATTACAAACTATCCAATTTTAGACACCCTAAAATTGTCACGTGTCATAGCCTCCGGACCGCACCTCCGTAGCTCCAATACGCATCATCCATCTTTGATCTCCATGCGTCCCAACTTGAGCCCGACCGTCTCCTCCAGCATTCTCGACCCTCTGGACCATGACTTCGCACCAAGCCATCTTCTGGTCACTGCCGTAGACCACGATTGCCTCTGAGTTACCATGCACATGCAAAGACCAAAACAACATATTTCCCCGGCACAAGTTCTTCCCAACTTGACCGGCATAAGTCCATACACACCACATGCCTCAAATAACATCAGTACCTAACATTGTCAATTATTCATCAACTAAAATAAACTAGACCTAACCACATGGTCTAACAGGAGGGCAGTGGGAGGAAGGAAGCTTATGCAGGGGGGGTGGTTCGGCTGGCTCCCCTTTGTGGCTTGTTAAAGACCACTATGCCCCTTGTCTTATCCCTTAAGCTCTTTCATTAGAAGATTTTTGTTGAGGGCCTTTTTGGTCCATGGTTAGAGGGGAGTCGATATCACGTGGGTGCCAGATTCGAATAAACGCCAGGTGATGAAACCTATGGAAGTCACGAGTCTTGACTAACTTAGGTTGATGCAGGATCTCGGCGATCTCCTCAATCGGCGACAACCTTATCCATTCTAATTTTATTCTAACGCGTTTGGTTTTCTATTGTCCTATTGATTGATGGTGTGCGATGGACTATGGATCGAGGAGGGGTTCGACGGGCTGGCGATATATAGACAAAGGTGAAGGAAGGGCTTTGGCGACATGCATGCAGAATTTAGATTGTACTTTAATTAAATGTTGTAATTTATATTTGGATTTGTTGTAAATCATTCTTGTAATAAATTTGGAGTTTGAAATAAATTAATTTCGTTTGTAAGGAATTCATATGCGATTAATGTGGTGATTGAATTAATGTTACCTGCCTCCTTTGTAATTGACTTTGAATTGTGTTAATGTTTTATTTCTGCTTGCGATGAATTCTTGCAAATGATTCTAAGATTATATTGGTGATTTATTCTTGCGACAAAATTATATTGTAAAACGTTGTTGATGAACTATTGATAGTATTATCATATGTGCAATTGTCCGACGATGCGATTAATATTAGTTTGAAGTTATGCATTGTTTGTGCTTAGAAAATTTTAATTTACTACTAATTACTGATTAGCGTTGTTTTAGTTTAGTCTGATTTTCTAGGTTCTCACGACACCGCCATCTCTTGTACATAGTGACAAAGCCAGAAAATTTCTATTGGGGGAGCCATAGCCCCTGCCTACCTCCCCTCCCTCTGCCATTGGTCGTATGCTGTCGCCGGTGCGATCAAGCTCACCATCCCAAATGCTAAGAACTTACTTCATCATTCGCATGTCGATCTACAGGGGAAATAGACATTGCCATGAACGGAATTACTTGTATGTCTTCATGTGTTCCTTGTTCTCACCAAGGCCGTCACCACCACACATTGGCCTTGAGTGCAATGTGAGAACCAGCGTAATTAAAACTTAATAAACTGCGATGTCGTTCGTTAGCGTTAATTAACCTCGTGTTATCGGTAAGCTTATGTTGGTTTTACGATCGTCGTTAAGCCGTTAGTTGTAGTCAGCGCGTTGGTTAGTGGGTTTCGTTTCGCGAGCGTGACCATCTCTAGTCGCAGAACCTATAAACCAACATTCTTCATTTCAGCATGCATCCTTTATCAATCATCCATTCAATCTCAGCAATCAATAACAAGTCTCATTCATCAGTCAACATTGCCACAGTAATATCAACTCATAAACAAGTTTGCATTTTTCCAATTTCATTTGATCAACACTCCAATGTATACTTGGTCTACATGCAAGTGTACATCCGTCATCAATACGTATCATTTACAATAAGATCTTTACATCAAACAGTCTAGAGATTAGTAGTACTCCCTTTTGGGCAGCCTTGCCTAACAACCCCCATTCAACAGCAGCCATCATCCAAAACCCTGCCCTTTTCTTCCCGGGCAATGAAGCAAACCCAGGGAATCCGGTCAAGGTAGCAGCATGTAACGTCCCGTTTTTCCGGAGTCTTGAAAAGCTTTTAAAAATGAACCATTTGGTTTTGTTGAGAGTTCAAAGCTTAATTTGAAGATTTCAAAAATTTGGAGATTTAACTGAACTAATCAAACTTGATTAATTCCTTTTGGCTGATCTGGAGTTATTGTTGTTCTTTGGCTTTTAGCCTCTTTTTCTTCGTTGGCCTCGTTTGTCCTCGAGTCTTCCTTCTTTCTCTAGACCTTCCTCTGGTTGGACTTTTCCCTTGGTCGAGATCCTCCTTTCATCGGACATCTCGATGTCTAGATCCTTCTTATCTTCGATCGTCTCCTCTTCTTTTCTTCTTCACACAGACCTCCCTTGATCGAGATCGGCCGTTAGGACCTCCTCTCTGGAGATCTTAACCGCATGCAGACCTCCCTTGATCGATCTCGCCGTTAGGACCTCCTCTTTGGAGATCTTAACCGCCTGAGACCTCCCTTTTGGATTTTCCTCCGTTAGATCTCCTTTTGGTTTTGGACCTCCCTTGCCTCGCGTAATCCGAGCCAATCCGCTTTTCTCACTCGTGGACCATCGATCCTTTTTGGATGGCCCGATCGAGATGAAAGGTTGGTGGTCGAACGTTCCTTTCCTCTGGACCGCTTGGATTCGATCGGACGGCCCTACCTCCTCTTAGCGTTTTCCTTTGTTTCGGGGCCTCTTCTGGTACATGTTTTGCAAGGACCACCTCCTCGATCCTTGCTGGTCTTTTTGTAAAGACCACCCTCCTAGTCTGGAGTATCCCTTTTGCTCATGACCTTCTTGTTGTGTGTCCTTTGGACCTCCGTCCCAGACCTCCCTCTTGAGTGTCGTGGACCTCCCGCCCGGAGACCTCCTGCACCTTTTGATCGGGACCGTTAAGGTTCCCCTTTTGAGATCTTGACCGTCGGATCTCCTTTTGGAAATCTAACAGTTAGGGCCTCCCGAGTGCCATACCCTTATGCTTTGGACCTCTTTTGAGGTCTAGTGTTCTTAATGAGCTCAACCTCTTTGGGGTCTGGATCATTTGTGGTATGGATGCATAACGTCCGTTTTCTTTTAAGTCCTTGCCAAGTTTTCAAAATAAAAGTAACCATTTAGCTTTATTGAGAATCCAAAGCTTAACTTTGAGATTTTTGAATCTGGAGAGTTCAATTGGAATTAATCAAACCTTAACTAAGTCGTTGTTGGTGTTCCTTCTTTGGTTGTGGCTCTCTGTGGTGTCTTTGCCCCTCGGGTTGTGGTGCTCAAAGCCTTCTGTGCCCCTGGTTCGCCTCTTCTCTCTCCCTTAACTTCCCTTGTTGGTTTGAATCTCTTTGAGATCCGACCTCTCTCATCTCCTCTGTTGAAACCTTTCCCTTGCTTGGGGTTTTCTGTCAAGGACCCGGCTCGGGTTTGTGTTTCAAAACCTCTTGGCCCCCAAGCCACGCTTGGTTTTGTTTCTCTCAGACCTCCTTGTTGGGATCTAGCCGCTCAGACCTCCCTTGTTGAGATCTAGCCGCTCAGACCTCCCCTTGTTGAGATCTAGCCGCTCAGACCTCCCTTGTTGAGATCTAGCCGCTCAGACCTCCCTTGTTGGGATCTAGCCGCTCAGACCTCCCTTGCCGAGATCTAGCCAGCTCCCTTGTTGAGATCTAGCTCCCCTCCCTGTTGAGATCTAGCCGCTTAGACCTCCCCTTGTTGAGATCTAGCCGCTCGACCTCCCTTGTTGAGATCTAGCCGCTCGGACCTCCCCTTGTTGAGATCTAGCCGCTCGGACCTGTTGAGATCTAGCCGCTCGGACCTCCCTTGTTGAGATCTAGCCAGAGCTCCCTTGTTGAGATCTAGCCGCTCGAGACCTCCCTTGTTGAGATCTAGCCGCTCGAGACCTCCCTTGTTGAGATCTAGCCGCTCGCACCTCCCTTGTTGAGATCTAGCCGTTCGGACCTCCCTTGTTAGGATCGGCCTTTAGGACCTCCTCTCTGGAGATCTTAGCCGTCCGTGTTCTCCTTTAGTGGGATCAAAGGTTCCGACCTCCTTAGGTCCAAGACCTCCTCCTCGGCCCTTCTTTGGTCTTTTGTAAAGACCACCCTCCTAACCTTGAATATTCTGTTGGTCGGGACCTCCTGCGCCCTTTGATCTAGACCGTTGAGGTCCTCCCTTTGAGATCTTGACCGTTAGATCTCCTTTTGGAGATCTACTCGTCGGACCTCCTGCGCCCTTTGATCTGGGTGTTGAGGTCCTCCCTTGAAATCTTGACCCTTAGACCTCCCTTGTGCGGTCCGAGTGTCGAGGCCTCCTCGTTGAGAGCTTTGAGGACCTCTTGTCCAGGGACCTCTTCTTGAGTCCTTGGACCTCTCGTCCCAGACCTCCCTTTTGAGTGTCTTGGACCTCTTGCCCAGACCTCGCGGTGGTCTTTGGCGGGAATGACCCTTTATTGGTGGGGCCACCTCTTTGACCAGGGTGCACCCTTTTGGCCCCACTTGCCCCTCTTCACCTTGTAATTATTGCTCTTGCCTCGAACTCATGCGCATTTAATAGGTGTCGGGTCACATTAAATGCATCACATCCGAGGTACTTTATTCAATTCTTTTGGGCAAGCCACGCCTAGTTATCCCGTTGCCTACCGTCATTGAACCTTTTTCTTGGTACACTCCACCAACTCGGCTATATATAGCACAGGAGGCGAGCCTTTGTAATCTTTGCTCATTTCTTCCTTCCTGCCTCCTCTGCTCGGTTCTTCCTTGCATAAGACCCTCCCATAGCTCTTTGAGGCGGTGTTAAGCCTCTTGGTTTCCTTTTGGCCGAGTTGGTTTGAGTTCCTTTTGGTTCTTTTGTTGTTCTCTGCTTAGTGTGGTTTTGCTTATTTGGTTCTCTTGCGACGTGTAGATCACGAGTTCGAGGAGATCTTGGACCCGACTCTTCTTTGCAGAAGGCTCTCCTTTGCTTGACCAAGGCAAGCCACAGACCTCCTTTTGATCATCTTGAACCAAGTTTTGCAAATGTATTTCGGTTTAAATTATCATGCATGGCTATGTTTATAAGAAAATGGTTTGGGTTTTGTAGTTACTTGCCTACTTGTCATTATGCCTCCTTTATACCTTGTCTCCATCATGTTGTCATGTTCACCTTGTGAGCCTTAGGGTGGATAATTTAGTTGGTGTTCTTTGTTATTTGCCAACATGGGGGCGTGGGTCTTATATAGCCTCGCTTAAGCGTGGTTTGGCGTATCATGCTTCATCTCTAATAATCTTGACTAATAAGTTATAAAATGTGTGGTTGGTGCCATTGTTGGCGACTATGGCGGGATGCCTAAGTCAGGTCGATCGTGTGTGTGAGACCACTTGGTTAAAATTTGTGTGCTAGGGTGGGTGGTCTTTTGGCATGGGCTAATACAATTGTTTTGCTAAGGCAAGAAGGTAGGGAGTGAGTAGTGGGTCTTTGTGCACCTTTGGTTTGTGGAAGTCTTGCCTTAGCACAATTAAGGACTTAACTTTGTGTCATTGATCCAGGCCAATCGGTGCAACCACAAGATCACTTTATGGGGGTGGTGCAGGCTGAATAATTAGCAATGAGATGGCTTGGTGTTTGTTGTGGTTGATCGTGTGAGGCCAGGCAAGAAGAGGGGGCACCCATAACCTGCGGACTTCTAGACCAAAGGGGGAATTATGAAACCTTAGCGGGCAGCTCAAGTCATTTCAAAGCTTTGTAAAGGCCTTGCAGCGCTCTCTAGATCTGCTCACCTTCTGAGTGAGCAAGGGTGGCCCGCCCCGCTAGAGGCCGTGGATTGTGGGTAAAGTTATACACCTCTGCAGAGTGTAAAATCTATTGAATAGCCAAGTCCTTGGTTATGGACATGCCCGTGAATATGGTGCAAGGGTAGCTTTGTGAAATTGTGTCCTGGGCGCTTTGCGAGAGCGTGGCTTTGCCTCGAAGAGACTTTGGCGGCTTTAGAGGGGTCATGGTTGGCTCGAGATGAGGTCGAGGCGGGTTAGGAACTCTGGGCGGGTGCTCGGGGTGGTCGTGGTGAGTCTGGTCATGGGTGTGACCAGACCTCCCACGGTTGGTCTTTGGAACTTTGGAGTGGGTGCTCAGAGTGGGTTTTGGGAGTGGCGGTGCTCACGACCTCCTCAAAACAAATGTACTTATGTATTATTGTTTTAACTCGAGCATTTCAATCTACTTATATTATTTGTTGTCAAATCTTGCTTTCACATAACTAACCTTCTGACTCTCTTTTGGCAAGCCTTGCATGATTACTTATTGCATGCACTCCCCACGGCTTCTTGAGTACATTCAATGTACTCATGGCTTTTGCCCTCTGTTTTAATTAGCGATTCTGCGATTCGAGGAGCTCAAAGCTCGGTGAAGAAGAGTCTTTGGAGACCTTGCGACCTAGGGGCGTCCTCCACTCGATAGCCGGTGGGGCGATCGGTTGGACCTACTGTTAACGTTTTTGCTTTCATTGTTCTTGCTCTTTTGTTGTAGCCCATGAGGCAAACTCTGTAAAGCTTGGCGATTTGGTCTTTAATATTATTTGTTGTTCATCTCTTGCTCTTCTTAGTGTGTGTATGGACTTGATTACACTTGTGTTAGATCTGTGCGAGCTAGCCAATCCGTTCCTGGGACTAGCTCTGTGCACAGGGGCAGGATCTCCAGGAGGTCCTACGGGACTTAGCCTAGGAGATCCTGTCGGACCTCCCTGATGATATACCTAGAGGTGCCACCTGCGGGATGTTGGCCAAGACCTCCCTCGGGAAGTACCGAGCGGTATTACCGCTCCTTCATGAGGTAGTACCGCAGCTCAAAAAAAAAATGGTCCTCCCGGACCTTTGCGGTATATCAAAGGGTGGGTTGTCACACAGCAGCAGCAGCAGCAGTGGCAGCAGAACCCAAGATCAGCCCCTTCCCTTCTCCTCTTCCCAAGAGCATCCATAGCAGCTAGTAGCAGCATAGCCGCAGCAGCACCAGCACCCCTTTCACCTTTCTTTCCAGTAGCAGCAGCAGCAGAGCCCCCATTTCCCTCACAAGCCAAAAAGCAGCACCTCCCAGCTCCATAAAGAAAGGAAAGCAAGCTCTCACCACATGCACCTCCCCTGGAAGCAGCACTAGCAAACATTCATTCCCCCCAACCCTTTCTTAGCACAAGCCCACAAACATTCATCTCCCTAGAAGCACAAAACAGGCATACATCGCCCCAGGCAGCACAGCCACATTCATCACCCCAGCCCCCATCGTTCAGTCCCTTTCCTCTCATCCCATTCACTCATTCCACAGCCCCATTGCCCAGCCCATCCATTGCTTACCTCCTCTTCCACCTAGCAGCGGCAAGCGAAGAGCTGGAGGCAGCAGCGACAACCAGGCGCTAAGGAGGCAGCAGATCGGGCGACACCAGCTCCATCTTGATCATCGTCAACCTCTGCAAAACCCCTGAACCAAACCCATCCCAATTGTAACTCATTAGGTAATGTTCTGGCTTGGTGAGCTCTAGGTGAGTACAAACACAGGCGCAGATTGAGTGACTTCGGCAGCGATGGTGGCGGCCTTGGCCGTCGTGCAGTAGGGCCGAGGTCGCCGAGGACCAGAAACGGCGTGGCCAGGGCGGCTTGGGGCCGGATCTGGAGCGACGAGAGGCATCGGGTCGCCGGAGAGGGAACCAGGGGCGACGTCGAGTCCGGGCCGGGGCGAGACCATGGCGGCGGCAGAGAGGATCGGCGTTGGGTCGGGCGGCGAGACCATGGCGACAGCGAGAGGATCGGCGTCGGGCGAGCCGAGCAGAGTGGTCATCTGTGATGTGATCGGCGATGGAGCGCCGGCCATGGAGGGAGCCGAGAGGCGGCGATGGAGGCGCTGGCACCGACGCCCGAGGCAGCGCGGCGGCTATGGAGCGGGAGCGAGCGGGGCCATGGGCCAGGGGCGGCTCCGGCGGCTCCGGGCAGGTCGGGTCCGGGCAGGCCGAGCTGAGGATCCTCAAGCTGGCGATGGCTTGAGAGAGAGAGATGTGAGAGAGAGTTGAGAGAATGGGTTTGGGGGTAGAAGAAGATAAGGCATGGCAGTGTGGGGGTTGGCTGTGCGTGTGTGTGTGTGCGCGCGTGTGTTTTGAGTTCGGCCGAATGGGGTTAGAGAGAGAGAGAGAGACTAAGAGTAGATTAGAAATTAGAATTTTTATTAGTGAGGAATTAGTATTTGCGTAGCCTTTAATTAATTGTTGCCATAATGTGTTTATTTAGTAGACTGTTATTAATTAATTAACTTTTAGCTGTTTAATTCCTTGCTGTTAAATAACTTAACTTAGATCTCGTCTAGTTAACCAACTTGCGATTAACCTGTGAATTAAAATTGCTAGATAGATCGAATAGTCGTTAATTCTGTTATTTAATAGAATAACTAGCTTGTGTAGCAAATCTTGTGCATCGCTAGTATTTAGTCTGGTAGTTTGAGCTATTTAATTCTGTTAGTTTAATCAGTTAAGCGTGGACCGCGGGTTGTCGACCTTAGTGCTCGTTTTCGGTAGAATGATTATTTGGGGGAGTGCTAACTTAGTGTAGATCTCGAAAAATGTTTATTTAAATTAAACTGTGCTAACAACTAGGAGTCACTAACTTAGATACTATGTATCACCTCAAAAATTCATTATGTATTTACTTATACCGTTATTTGTATTTCCGTGTTACTCTCTGAACGGCGTTAAAGCACCGAAGCGGAAGCAGTTGACCAGAGTCTCGTCGGCCTGAATTGCCCCTCGATACTGAAGGCAAGCGATCCTCTTGAACATGAATATAGCTACTTTAAATGTAAACCGTATCTTGCACTATTATGTTTATTGCATCAAAACTGTTTTTCAAAACTTAAATTGATGAATGAGATAAAGATGACTAAGATGAACTCGAATAAATGAGAATGATGAATGAGGAAAGAAAGTAATATGAGATTATTATGGTTGGTAAAGGGGGCCCTTGGCAGGTAAGACATGAGACATGAAGTGGGACACTTTACATATGGTTAAAATATAAGGACCAACAAAACTCTTACTCGGTCAGATGCCGTAAATTCAGTACCAACTATTTTCCCGTTTCGGCGGGCAGAAAATGCTACCCTGTTACGTGACTATGCTCTCCACAATGGGTAAGTAATAGGTGTGAGTGTGTGATGGAGGAACCCAGAACCGTAAGGAGAGACTAGAAGTGGGGGATCCAAGGCGCTATAGCGCTAAGGTGGAGTGTTGGGTGCAGGATAGAAGCTGCCCCCAACCAACATTCTTTGGAACTTCGGTGGAGGATCAAGCGCTTTCGGGACAAGCGAAAACTAATGGGTGGAGAAATTAATTCACGTAACTGGGAAAACGTTCTGTATTCTGATCTCGAACCCGTATCAAAGGAAATGCGGTGAACCCTGTTTACAGAGATTTTGGAATAGCTATGGGTAAAGTGGTACAAAGCCTACGTAGTGCTAAATAAAATCATGAATTCATGCCAGTCTCCAGGATTGGAGTCTACGGGAACCACAGGGGGTCTATCGTCTCTCCGAGTGACTAGTAGTGTTTTCAGTATTAAAATCTGCCACCTAAATATTTTAATGAGTTATTTTCTAAATGAGATGATTTATAAATTATGGTAACAATTAGTGATAATGCATCCTGTGCATTCTTTGCTATTAATGCTTGCTGAGTACACTCATGTACTCAACCTTGTTAGTATTTTCCTTTGTAGATCCTAGTCCGGTCGGGAACCATCCCGAGTAGGATGAGGGACTTGCAGGTTATGAAGCAACCGCGGGAGGAGAAGGCATAGATTACGAGGACCAAGGCGATTTGGGCGCCATGTTTGACGCGTGGGACAAGTAGGCGGCTAGTACTTCAGAGCTGGCGAGTGAAACGGGAAGTTCCTTCTTGTAGCTGAATAATATTTGTATCAAGAACCATAGCCTTGCGTGGCTATTTCTGGAATGAAAAGGTACAGTTTCTATTTTATTGCTCTGCTGCATAACTCTGATAAAGGCTTACTATTCGTTGGAGCAGTGTTCTACTGAGCAAACGAATAGTAATCCGTATACCTAAGTGTGATTACCCTTAGGGTAATAACACGGGACGTCACATGCAATACGTGGGAGGTTGCAATCCAAAGCCGGCGGCTAGTAGATCCCTTAACCTAGAATTGCTGATTGCCCATACATGTCTTTTGAAATATTCATTCAAGGGTACTTACAAATTTACCCTCAAACGATTTACTTCCTCAATCCTCATCCTAGGTGGTGAGGCATAAGTAAGCTCCTCCTTGCTGTTTTCCTTGTTTCGCATTGGCTTCTTGCCTTCAGTATGGTATTTGACCCAAGCCTGCGGATCGTGCATTCGTGCGTCGCCTGACCCTCTACCCAAATTAGCGGTTCCATGCGCCCACTTGATCCAACTGCAGTGCTGCTCTCTCCGGCCCCGAGTCCATTCAGTGATGGCCTGAGTTAGCGCCATCCGATCCCCCTCTGGTAAGTAGGTGGCCAGTTTGGCCGTGCCACTTACTACCCACGCCTGGGCCTCTTCTTTGATGGCTGCTAGTATCCCTAGTATCCCTTGCGGCACATTTCTCCTATGTTGGAAAATCCTTTCGTTCCTTTACTTCCAAATGTGCGAGAAGGTCAAGATGATGAGAGAAGCTTGGCCCTTTGTGTTGTTGTCATTCTCGGAATTGGACCTGTCAGTCCACCAGTCAATGATATCATCATGTGCATACCACTGTGCCGGGGCCAAAGTGTTGTGCTGTGTCTAGGTTGCTACCAAATTCCATACGGTTGTGGCGTGGACACATTCAACAAATAGGTGTAAAGCCATTTCTGGGTTGTTTGTGCATAGCGGACACCAGTGATTATTTGGCATGTGACAGACCTCCGCTGTTGGTAGCCAGTGTTGGACGAGGAGCCATACGAAAATTTTGCATTTTTGTGGCGCCCATGCCTGCCTAAACAATTGGTGAGATGGTCTTTCAACCGATCCCATAAATTGGGCCTCATAAGCTGATTTCGCAGAGTAGGCTTCAGATTCTTTCCGTATTTGTATTCGTATTTTCTAAACGAATACGAACTGGAATATTGTCGAATATGAATACAAATTGAATACCTACTCAATTCGGTCGGATTCGGGTATCCTCATAACTTACGTAATGGCAAGATATTGATGATACTTTATCCTCTTACATAGCGCAATTAATCATTTTAGTTTATCTATTTTTACCTAAAAACATGAATTCACATTAAACTAAAAATACTCATCCAACTAATTAGCCATACTGCAATAAAATGTGTATATTATTTTGTTGAATTCAAATATGAATAGTACAGATAAAATAACATTTCGGATATCAAAAGTTCATACCATATTCGTACCATATTTTTTAATGCGAATACGCATACAAATATGGGAGAAATGGTTAATTAGATGAAAAACAATCTAAACCATATTTGTATCCTATCGAATACGATAGTTGAATAAAACAGACAGTTCGTACTCGATTGACACCCCTATTCGTGGCATTTTGACCTCTAATTTAATTAACCCATGTTTACTGCAATTACATTGAGGTCGAAAGTTCGATGGCAATAACAAATCATCATCATCATCTTTTTAAGAAAGCAAGGCCAGTGTGGAAACGTTAGACCTATCGATGATTCACTGTCGATCTTATGAAATAAATGCTAGAGACACAACACTCGAGATTATACAAGAAGAGACAAAGGGTTTTTTAGACAGGTAATAATAACCTTACTCGTGTATTCTTGTAATAATAATCTTACTCATGTATTCTTGTATTGAATGAGTTTATAAAATGAAACAAAGCCACTGATACTAAGTCTAATGGCTTCGGTATGTCTTGGACCTCCCCTCGTCACAAACCGCCCTTATAAAGGTTACGAAGGGGTGGCGGTTCTTTGCGTACATCGAGTGTGCATTAGGAGGAGCCTTGATGGTTGCTTGAATGTGCACGTTGGGTATGGTTATTGTCAGAGAGACACCCCTGCATGTTCGCCGTGCTATTATTGCGAGAGATAGATAGAACTGTGTGCGGTTATGTCAGAGATAACGCACACGTGTATTAACTACTACGTATAAGTGAGAGTTGCGTGGGTTTTATCGACTATAGGATAATCGTGATCCGATCTGGTCATAGCATATCCTACGACTATAGGAGGATCATGATATGAAGTGATCGCAACATTCCCTGATCGTAATAAGTATCTCCGACCAGGGTATACCTGAGGGCTACGTGAATAACAAATGTCACAGATAATTAGTAGGATTATGGAATCGTCGAGCCACGCAGCTAAAGACCTCATGTGACTGGGCCAGCGGCTGCAGAGATACGGGCTGCAATTCTGATTACAACTACCGGCCCTATAAAGACTAGCCCAGCTAGAACGGTAGAACCGCCTTCATTGCATGTCCCTTCAACAGCTCAATCATTCAACGTGCTGCTGTCTTGTTCTCGCGAAAGCCCTGCTTCCATAACTAATGTTTTCCAATACCAAAACGTACGGGTACGAAATTGAAATTTGGAGTTTGGTCAGTCAGTGTCCTCAAAGTCCCCAAGCGCCAAACATGTGTGCTACAATCTTCTCCCACATGGCATGGCATGGGATCGGTGCTTGGACCGAGAGAACTTGAAACGTGAATCGTGCTCTGTTTCACGTCAATACATGTGCTGCGACCGCTCCCTCCACCCGCCCGGCTCCAGTCTCCGGCAGCCGCCCGCCCGCCCGCCATGACGGCACGGGCGAGCGTTCTTCCAACCTTTTTTTTTCACATGCTGATTCCCTCAGGAAAGTTAGACGAATCAACGGGCCCAGAACGCACATTCTCTTCACCTTGAACATGCGGTTTGACGATCGACACGGGCGGTTACTCGAGTTAAGCTCCCTAACGTTTTCGAACTTTTTTTTATTAACTAGCTTTTTTTGAATTTTATTTTAAAGTTAACCCCCCATGCACTTTATTTCCAATTCTAACATCTTTAGTCACGTCACGGGTGGTAGTGTAATAACAATATTGTCATCATACTGGGATAAGTCTCAAAATAATCTTTTTTGTCAATGCTTGGTTGTGGCGTGATCAAATAAAGATGTCGATTAGGCGTGATAAGAGTTTGACCAGAAATGGACTAGAGTAATAGTATTATTTTGTCACGCCACGGGTGGTGACGTGACCAAAGAGGTTAGAATTGGAAATAAAGTGCGTCAGGTTTAACTTTAAAATAAATTAAAAAAAGTAATTAATAAAAAATTCAACGTTTTCTCTCTCCGTTACGGTAATACCAAGGACTGTCGCTGTGACACAGCAAAACATGCTCATCAAGTCATAAAAAAAATCGCTGTGACACAGAAAAACAGTGCGGTTTGCAAAAAAGGACCCAAGAACATTCGCGAGCTTTCTCTCTCCTAGCAGCAAGAGAGATCACAAAAAATTTCTGGCCCATACACTATCTCAAGCAAAAGGGAGAAAAGAGAAGGGAAGAAAACTTGCCACAGTATAAATCTGTGTAGCCACGAAAAAATGGATATAAACAAAATAACATTATACAGCAGGACGGCAGTAAATAAAGAGAAACTCTAAGCCGAGAAAAGCAAAATAAACGTAGCAGAATTACGGAGCGCACGGGAAAACGACGGACACGATAAAATTATGGCGGGGAGCGCCCGGAACTATACTTCCACACTTCCAACCCCACACCTGGCACGTCTCCCCGCACCGAGTCCACAAACACCAACGCTCAAGTGCACATGATCCCACGCCCGGAGCGCCAGAAGCGCCACGACTCAGCGTTGTTGGAACACCCGGTCCACGCCGCGGCTTCGACGCCCCCGCGGCTTGGAGATAAAAGGGCTATCCAGTAGAACTCGCACTCGCATTCCTGATTGCGTCCCGCGTCACTGCCTGCCGTTGGCTCGTCGTCGCCGAAAGGGAGGGGACGGAGGCGGAGAGATATCGCGACGCGGAGCTGCGTGGTTTGGTGGGTGTTTTCCCCCCGAGATCTTGTAGCTATTATATCTGCTTCCGATCGCGGTTGGCTGGAATTCGTGCTGGGTTTAGTCCAATTGTCTTGCGATTTTGGCCAAATCGGTACTGGGAGTCTGGGAGGGATGCTGCAGGATCGATTTGGTGGTTACTGGTACCATTTTTTGGTTGGAAATTTTGAATTTTGTGGCTGCAAGGGCTGGAGCTATCCCCGATTGGTTGCAAACTCGTAATTTGATCGAGTTTAGAGATAATTCTCTTTAGATTAGGAGGGTTTTCAACTTATCTCAGGATTATGCCATTTTCATCTTCAAGCCAGTCTCTCTCTCTCTCTCTCTCTCTCTCTCTCTCTCGCTTCCTGTAGCAGGAAAGACACTTGAATTGGGCTCCTAATTTTGTGAAGGATTATATATATGTCGTCAATTTGGTGTGGGAATTGTTTAAATACTATGTTTTGATAAACACGCTCCATCGTTGTCCTGTTGCTGCACACCGAGCGATAGGGGAATATTCCATTTTGTGCCAATTATAAAGCCACAAGGGTGGATGAGCCTGTGCTCACCTCTAGTGTTCGTTGGTTGCCCTGCAGATATTTGTAGGATTGCCTGAGTGAGCATTTGGTGCTTGGACATAGCCATGGCCACGGGGACCGGGGTGGCGCCGGCTCCTCTCCCACATGTCAGGGTCCGTGATGGCGGCATCGGCTTCACGAGGAGCGTGGACTTCGCAAAGGTCTTGTCTGTTCCTGGAACAGGAACTCTGAGGACGAGCTCCTCAAGAGGCAAGGCGCTCGTGGTGAGGAGCTCTAGTACAGGTTCTGATACCATGGAGCTCGAGCCATCTTCCGAAGGAAGCCCACTTTTAGGTATAATTGGCATGCTGTAATTCTCCTTGCACAATTACATATGTATAATTCTATACTCATGTCAAAGGATTTGTTCCAGATTAAATTTATGTCCGTTTTATCTGCTTGAATGAAATTTCCTTTCGTTGTTCTTTAGTTCCCAGACAAAAGTATTGCGAATCAATATACCAGACAAGGAGGAGAAAAACCCGTACTGTGATGGTCGGGAATGTGCCGCTTGGCAGTGATCATCCCATAAGGATTCAAACTATGACCACTTCAGATACCAAGGATGTTGCCAAGACCGTAGAAGAGGTGTGCTCCTATCTTAAATGCATGCTGGTTGTTCGTAGTACTGTCTGTGGATGCTGGGCATGCATGAATCATCCTTTCTTCAGATGTTTTCTGTTTTTTAATAGTGAACTAATGAAGTATATCAATCGCACTGGTGCAGGTTATGAGGATAGCAGATAAAGGAGCTGATTTTGTTAGAATAACCGTCCAGGGTAGGAAGGAAGCTGATGCCTGCTTTGAGATTAAAAACACTCTTGTTCAGAAGAAGTAAGTAGTCAATTCTCCACAGATTCAGTGAGTTTGCATGAATAAGTCCTCACATTTTTCTTGTATAATTGTATTTCAACAGCTACAACACCCCCCTGGTGGCCGATATTCATTTTGCTCCTACAGTAGCTTTAAGAGTGGCCGAATGCTTTGACAAAATTCGTGTCAACCCAGGAAATTTTGGTAAGTCAAATCGTGATGTCTCTCATTTTAGTCTTGGCTATATTCGTAACGTTGTGCAAACACTGAGAACTTTACTTGTAGCCGATCGCCGTGCCCAATTTGAGAAGCTGGAATATACTGAAGACGATTACCAAAAAGAGCTTGAGCATATCGAGAGGGTTGAAAATCTATTCACTCTCCTACTTCTGCTTTAATCAGTATGAACATACCATATGTTATCTTACTTGGGCAACCACTTTAATGTCATTTCAGGTCTTTTCTCCATTGGTTGAGAAATGCAAGCAATATGGAAGAGCCATGCGTATAGGAACAAATCATGGCAGTCTTTCTGACCGCATAATGAGCTACTACGGTGATTCTCCACGGGGAATGGTGATTATCTTCTTTATGAGGATATATTTAACCATCATTTGATAGATGCATGACATCTTCTGCATACTAATTTCAGGTTGAGTCTGCTTTGGAATTTGCTAGGATATGTCGGAAGTTGGACTTTCATAACTTCGTATTTTCGATGAAAGCAAGTAACCCTGTTGTCATGGTCCAAGCGTATCGCCTGCTTGTAGCAGAAATGTATAACCTAGGATGGGATTATCCTTTGCACTTGGGAGTTACTGAAGCTGGAGAGGGTGAAGATGGGAGGATGAAGTCTGCTATTGGCATTGGAACACTTCTGATGGTAATTACATCTTTACTTTCTAGTGTTGTATGAAATGAATTTATTTCATATAAGTATTCTGGAATTGAGATGAACTACATGGAAATCTTAGTTTCTTTTTCTCAGGAATGAATGATATTTTTCTTTTCTTGGAAGTTCTGAGGTTGAATAGTTTGACCCAATAAACTTGGTATTCAGGCCTATAGCATGATCTGTGGTTATGGTGCCAAATTAGCTCACATCAAATAGCTTATTAGAAAACAGAAGTTTCAGAGTATTGAAATTTGTTTGCTTACTTTGCAGTACCATGCTTGTATAAGTTGCAATTGTTGTATTTCAATACCTTTGCCATGCTATCGTCTGACACATAACGAAAATATGAGTCAAGCAGTCTCCTGTAAGCCTTATGATATTCTTTTTGTTGTATCACAGGATGGCTTGGGCGATACAATCCGTGTCTCCCTCACAGAACCACCAGAGGAAGAGATTGATCCTTGCCGGAGATTGGCAAATCTTGGAACACAGGATGCAAACCTTCAAATAGGGGTGGTAATGCACTCTCCCTTGCACTAGTTTTTCACTTTCCACTTGTTCTGTCACTATACAGTAAATGTCAGTTATTTTTAGTAGTGCTTTGCTTTATGTGATGGTTTAAGCATTTCTAATGCATTTATCTTGTGTTCCTAGGCCCCGTTTGAAGACAAACACAGGCACTATTTCGATTTCCAGCGTAGAAGTGGTCAGTTGCCTTTACAAAAGGAGGTTAGTTGAAAATAATTCCATAAGTCAGATCATAAGAACTAACAGTGCTAGATTTCTTACCAGTTGCTCTTATGACAGGGTGAAGAAGTAGACTACAGAGGTGTTCTGCATCGCGATGGTTCTGTTCTGATGTCAGTTTCCTTGGATCAGTTGAAGGTAATTTGCACCTTTGTTACCCTTTTTGTGGAATGTATTGATCTTTCCCTTGTGTGACTACACCAAAATATATTTTAGTGCAGTGCAGTTTATTTTGTAATCTGTGTCGGGATAACTTCAGCAGCCCCTTAGTCACTTTCCATGCATTTAGCAATGCATAGCTGCATACTACGTTGTTACTTGAAATGAAAATAGCAATAGTCAATATCTATTGATTTTGCCATCTGAATCAATGTTTTCTGTAATGATGTGAGCCTCTTTTATTTGCCAGGCTCCTGAGCTCTTTTATAGGTCTCTTGCTGCGAAGCTTGTGGTTGGCATGCCTTTCAAGGTTTGATCTTCTATATATGTTCTAGCACATGACCAATTTTAGAGGGACTTCAGTTTAAACTGGTTTTATTTCTTCTATGAACATCAGGATCTGGCAACTGTAGATTCTGTTCTTTTGAGGGAGCTCCCCCCTGTAGAAGATGCTCAAGCTGTGAGTTCCATTTAAATTTCTTTGCCCCCCTCACGTGTTTCAATTTACAACCATACACATATAATGTTCTATTCCTTTTTTTAATTGTCTGTTATAATTTGTAAATTTGTACAGAGGCTTGCGCTTAAAAGATTAGTTGACATCAGCATGGGTGTCTTGACTCCCTTATCGGAGCAATTGACAAAGCCACTCCCACATGCAATTGTGCTTGTCAACCTTGACGAACTGTCAAGTGGTGCACACAAACTTTTGCCAGAAGGTAGCAATTAGAATTAGATTATGATCTTGTAGTTTTTGAAATTTGGTTTTTGCCAATTATTGTATTTACTATTTATGATGTTGCTTAGCCTGTTTTATCTCTGAATTGCAATTTTTCCCCTGTAGGCACTAGATTTGCTGTCACCCTTTTGTAGTTTTCTGAAATTTTGTTTTTGCCAATTATTGTATTTTGTTATTTACTATTTATGATGTTGCTTAGCCTGTTTTATCTCTGAATTGCATTTTCCCCCCTGTAGGCACTAGATTTGCTGTCACCCTTCGTGGAGATGAGTCATACGAGCAGCTAGATATTCTTAAGAGTGTTGATAATATAACAATGTTGTTACATAATGTTCCATATAGTGAAGAGAAGACTGGCAGAGTGCACGCTGCTAGGAGGTAAGTGAACACAGTGGGCCAATTAAAGACCTTAATTCTGTATTCACTGGAGCATGTTCTACATTATGACAATTTGATAGGACGAACCAAATAGTCAAGTGTAACATATGATTTAAGCACAAAAAGTGGATTTAACTCTACAGAAGATCATTAACTGAGAAACAATCAATGTTTTTAGGGATTATTTCCAACCAACCATGATCAACAACATGGTGCTCCCTAAGTTATCTTTCCTTGTTCTGTTTGCCTAACATTTTGTAAATTTTCTTGTTTTGCAGGTTATTCGAGTACTTAGAAACCAATGGTTTGAGCTTCCCTGTAATCCATCACATAGACTTCCCTAAAAGCATTGATAGGTGACTCCTAAATATTTTTCCCCTTGGAATTGCTGAGACCTGTTTTTCTTGTGCTTATTCTATTCCAACTAAATGCAGAGATGATCTTGTTATTGGTGCTGGGAGCAATGTTGGTGCTCTTCTAGTTGATGGTCTTGGTGATGGTGTACTTCTTGAAGCTGCTGACCAGGAATTTGAATTTTTGAGGGACACATCCTTCAACTTGCTACAGGGTTGCAGGATGCGCAACACAAAAACTGTACGTTGATGAATTCTTTGTTTAATAGATAGGGCTAACTCTTTCTGTCGATCCCCTAAACAACATTCACCTCTAATTGGAGAGTTGTGAAAAAGCGCAACACACTTTCCCTATCACATTAAAAAACCTTCGAAAACCAACCAAAGAAGGAAAAAAAACTCTTGATGATTCTCTCTTCTGAAAATAAAATATCGTGGGAGTCATTTCTGACTTTCAATGGATGCTGCAGGAATATGTCTCTTGTCCTTCTTGTGGGCGAACACTCTTTGACCTCCAAGAAGTCAGTGCTCAGATTAGAGAGAAGACCTCTCATCTGCCAGGCGTCTCTGTAAACTCTCTAACTTCTTGGTTTCCATTCTTTTCAATCAAACATCAGCCTGATTAACTATATCTATATTTTCGTGGCAGATTGCTATCATGGGTTGTATTGTTAATGGGCCAGGAGAGATGGCTGATGCCGATTTTGGATACGTTGGAGGTGCTCCTGGAAAGATCGATCTTTATGTTGGCAAGGTAACCATTCCAATACGTTGATGTTGAATCATATCAAATGGAAATTGTGTATTTTGTTGAACAGCAGTCATACATTCATATTTGTTTATGAATCTTGCAAACACCGTCTAATAGATGTGGTGATGGCATGAAAATGCTCGCTGTCCCGAAACCAGTCTTAAAGCAGTCATTTCCCTTACATGGAGTCATTGACACAATGTATCTCTTTGCTGCAGACCGTTGTGCAACGGGGCGTTGCGATGGAGCATGCCACTGATGCCTTGATTCAGCTAATCAAGGACCACGGCCGTTGGGTGGATCCTCCTGCTGAAGAGTAGGCTATAGCCTGTAGTTCATTTGAGAAATAAAGTAGAAATAGGGGTGGCTGCGAGTCTGCATTCTGCAACACCCTCATGAGGCATAAGCTATTAGAATATGACTTTTTGTATTTCTTTATCTGTATATGGAAATCCTCATTGTACATCGCTATATATATTGTCCATTGGACCCTCTTGAATACACACAATATTTATAACATAGTATCAGAGCTAAGGCAAACTTAGCTCTTTCCGCCGCTGCCACCGCCCGAGCCCTCCCGACACCGCCATCGCCCATTTGATCATTTGTTAGTGCCGTGCCGAGCCCGCTTCGGCGCCACCCCGACGACGCTGTCACTTAAAACCCGCTCGCCGCCGCCCGCCCGACAACGCCACCGTCGCCACCGTCCGCGTTGCCGCCCGACGTCGCCCGTCTGGTCGCTGAGGCCGCCATCGCAGACCGCCGATCCGGTCGTCCTCGCGATTGGATTGAAGATCTGAATTAAAGCCGTATGTGTATCGGTTTCTTATAGAAACCGGATTTTTTATTTTTCTCAAAAAAAAAACAATCGTCGATCTAATCGCCACGCCATCGGTATTTGCTGTTAGATTTCGTTGCCTTGAGTCGCCGCGTCGTCCAAAGGCCGCTCTGGATGGCTTCGTTCCATCCGTTGCGATCCTATTCTCGGGAACAAAGCTTAATGATACGAACTATAGGTTGTGGTCTTCACTCATGGAGGTCACGCTAGATGGTCTTCGCCTCTGGGACATGTTACTGGTACCCGACCTTGTCCGCCGTCGCCGGTTCAACCTTCTCCTAGATAGCCTACTTCTGTATCTCCTACAGAAGATGAGGCCGCCAAGAAGGAGGTAGAGGCTGCGCTGATGCTGATGCTGCTGATGAGGCCTTTCAGTATGCTATAGACGCTTTTGAACGTTGGTGTGCTAATGAGGCCCGTGTTTGAGCCATCTTGGTGGTCAGCGTCGACAACTCCATCCAGCCAGATATTGTTGGTCTGCATGCCACTCGTCAGATCTGGGAGCACTTGCGTGAGCGATACCAGCAGAGCAGTGATGCTCGATTCTTTTAACCTTCGTGAGTTGGAGCAACCGCTAGGAGGACTCCTCTGTCGATGACTTCTTCCGAGCCCTGGCCAGTCTCTGGTGCCAGTTGGATGAGCTGGTTTCTCCGCTCTGCCAGGAGTGTCATCAAGTGCAGAAGGCATATCGTGATCGCCTTCGTCTTTATGACTTCATCTGCCGTCTTCGCCCAGAATTTGAGTTTGTCAGGGCTTAACTGCTGAGCCGCTCACCATGACCGACAGTCACCGAGGCTCTTTCGACGCTTCGTGCTGAGGAGCTTCGCCGCGGGTTAGCAGCATAGTTTGTTCCGACTGTGCTTGCTACCCTTTCTTCTTCGACTACACCGACGGTTTCTGCTTCGACTATAGTCTCTCCTCAGGTGTCTGTTTATGCTCCTGTTTTTGCACCAACTTGGGTTCAGTGCAATTATTACAAGAACTTTGGGCACGACTACTAGCATTGTGCGGTCTGCAAAAGAACAAAGCGCGTGAAATTTGGGCGATCAAGAAGTCAGGAGGCCCTTCCTCGACGGGAGGACAGACCAGCATGTTAGGGCCTTCTCAGCGAGGTGACTCTGTTCAGTAGTTCTGTTAGGCTCTACTTCAGCAGCTCTCTCACAGCTCAGCAGGTTCTGTTAGTCTAGCTCAGACGTCTCCTCCAGGTACTTCTTGGGTTCTAGATTCTGGTGCCTCTTTCTACATGACACTGGACTCCACATCTCTCACTTCAGTAGGACCTCATATTTTTCCTATCTCTGTTCAGACAGCTGACGGTACTCCTTTGTCTATCAGCTATCAGAGCACTCTTTTGTCCACTTATTTTTTTCTGTTCCAGCTGTTCCCACGTTCCCTAGCTTACCATGTAGCTTCTCTCGATGGGTCAGCTCACTGATCTCGGCTGTAGGGTTGGTTTTGACTCTCACACCTGTTTCATCCAGGATCGACAGATAGGGACGGTACTTGGGACTGGCCGGCCCCGTAGGGATCGTTAGGGTCTCTACATCCTTGATTGCCTCCACCTTCCGTCCACTCTGCCACCACCTCTGGCATTTTTGCGCAGTGGCATCACTGTTTAGGTCACTTGTGTGGGTCCCGTCTTTCTTCATTAGTTAAATCGGTGTTCTTGAGCGTATATTCTTGTTGACACGGCCATGTTTTGTCGAGTTTGTAAGTTTGGCAGCGATTCTTGACTTCCTTATCATTCTAGTGAGTCCTAGTCTTCTCGTCCTTTTGACTTAGTTCATTCAGGTGTATGGGGACCTGCGCCTATTATCTCTAAAGGCGGGCATAAACTTTATGTGATCTTCATTGATGATTATTCCGTTTACATGGATTTTCCCTATATCTAATCGTGGTCGGTTTCTTGCAATCTATCGTAGCTTTACAGCGATGGTTAAATACTCGATTTGTTTCTCTCATCCGTACTTTTATTTGTGATTCTGCTTGCAAATCTTTGTTACGATGCTTTTAGATAGTTTCTTTACGAGTAGGGCACTCTTTACCGATCTTCTTGTCACGGTGCCCATGCTAAGAATAGGTTTCTTGGCATAAACATCATCATCGATTGAGGCTGTCGCGCTCTTCTCCTTGCCTCTCACGTTCCACCACGTTAAATTGAAATTTGTTTCTCTGTTGCATATCTCATCAATATGCAGACCTTCCCTCTCTTAAGGGTGTCAGTCCTATAGAGCGTCTCTACTCTCGAACCCCTCAGTACACTCACTTTCGTGTTTTTGGCTGTGCTTGTTTTGTTCTACTGCAGCCTCGTGAACGCACTAAACTATCAGCCCAGTCAGTTGAGTGTGTGTTTCTTCGTTATAGTTCTGAGCGTAAGGGTTATTGTTGCTGGGATCCTTCTGCTCGACGGATCAGGATTTCACGAGACGTTGTCTTTGACAAATCTCGACCTTTCTTCTATCGAGATTCGGCTCCTCCTGTTTTCACCGTTGAGTCGATTTTATGGTTGTCTCTTTCTGACTATTCATCAATTTCTCCACTATCACAGTCTTCCTGATACATCTCTAGTGGTTCATACAGTACCTCTGCCTCTGGTCTTTGCCTCTGCAAACACTACATCTTGTTCCTGAAGTACCACCATCTCGTTTCTCTGGTATTCACTACTCCAGGCGTCCTCATCCTTCACCAGCCTCCTCTCCTGGTATCTTGCCGACACCCACATCTGATCCTCCTGATCATGCTCCTCGTTATGTCCTTCGTGATCGGGCATCCCTTTGACCTCCTGATCGTCTTGGATTTGCTCCGATAGCTCATGCTCTCTCTATCCTAATTCTTATCGTGAGGCTGCTCCTCATTCCGAGTGGCAGCTCGCTATGGCAGAGGAGCTTGATGCTCTTCGATGTACTGAGACTTGGGATATTGTACCGACACCTGTGCATGCTCGTCCGATCACGTGCAAGTGGGTGTACAAGATTAAGATCCGGTCTGATGGTACTATCGAGCGCTACAAGGCTTGTTTTGTGGCTCATGGTTTTCAGCAGGAGTACGGTCGTGACTACGATGAGACTTTTTTCCCTATTGCACATATGTCCACTTTTCGCACTCTTGTTGCGTTTGCTTCTGTTCGCAAGTGGTCTATCTCTCAGCTGGATGTTAAGAATGCTTTTCTTAATGATGTCTTGCATGAGGAGGTCTATATGCAGCCACCACTTGGGTATTCTGTTCCCGATGGGCACGTCTGTCGTCTTCGTCGTGCTCTTTATGGCCTCAAACAAGCTCCTCGTGCTTGGTTTGCTCATTTTACCTCAGTGATTACTGCTGTCGGTTTCACTGTCAGTTCCCATGATCATGCTCTTTTTGTTCATGTCTCATCTCGGGGTAGGACACTGCTTCTTCTGTATGTTGATGATATGCTCATCACTGGTGATGATTCTTCATTCATCATGTATGTGAAGAAGCATCCCAGTGAGCAGTTTCTGATAACTGATCTTGGTTCTCTTACATACTTCCTTGGGATTGAGGTCTCTTCCATGCCTGAGGGCTACTACCTCTCTCAGCAGAAGTATGTTCAGGATCTTCTTGATCGATGCAGTCGATGACACTCGCGCCGGCCGAGACTCCCATGGAGCTATCCCTACAGCTTTGTGCCACTGATGGTGATCTTCTTGAGGATCCTACTCGATATCACCATTTTGTTGGGAGTTTGGTGTACCTTGTGAGCACTCGTCCTGATATAGCTTACGTTGTTCATATCTTGAGTCAGTTCATGACTCGTCCTACCCATCTTCACTGCAGTCACCTTCTTCGTGTTCTTCGCTACTTGCGTGGGACTATCTCTCATCGTTTGTTTTTTCCTAGCTCCACCTCACTACGGCTTCAGGCGTACTCCGATGCGACCTGGGCTAGTGATTCTTCTGATCGTCGTTCTCTTTCTGCTTACTGTGTTTTTCTTGGCTCCTCCTTGATTGCCTGGAAGACTAAGAAGTAGACTGTAGTTTCCCGTTCGAGTGCAGAGGCTGAGTTGAGAGCTATAGCAGCAGTGACAACAGAGGTTACTTGGTTGAGGTGGCTACTTGCAGATCTTGGAGTGCCTGTGATGGGACCTACGACTCTTTTGTCTGACAGTACAGGTGTTATCAGTATTGCCTGGGACCTAGTGAAGCATGAGTTCACTAAGCACATTGGTGTGGATGCTTCATACACTCGCTCACAGGTGCAGGAGGGAGTACTTGCTTTACAGTTTGTGCTATCAGAGTTACAGGTTGCTGACTTCTTCACGAAGCCACAGACTAGGGCACAACATTTGTATTTTCTTTCCAAACTCAGTGTGTGTGATCCACCATGAGTTTTTTTTTTTTGGGGGTGGGGGTGTTAGAATATGACTCTTTGTATTTCCTTATTTATATATGGAAACTCCCCCTTGTACATCCCTATATATATTGCTCATTGGGCCCTTTTGAATATACACACAATATTCATAACATAAGCAACTTAGAAGCTTCTTGAAATCATGTCAGGGTATAAATGGAAATAAGACTGCTATTTTTGCTTACAACAGGTACATAACATGTAGAAGATTAAAGTAGTCTAACAGTATCCAGGATTACTGCATAGGCAACAATGGTGATTTTATTCAACAATATGCCACTCTTCAAAATAAAGATGTTATCTAAGAGTTTCCATTGCCTTGTCAAAATGTTTCCTTCGCTGAGTTGCTATGCAAGTGCAAATATAAATAATTTAGCTGTTCTATTTCAACTTTAGGGCTTGCTTGGTTTGAGGACAAAAATTGCGCATTAAAGCCAAGCCAAAATTTGGCATTACCAAAATCGGTGGCCAGCTGCCCGGATTTTGGCAAAATTTGGCACTAGAAATGAACTGGAGGACCAATGTGAACAGAATCTTACCAAAAAATTGGCATCAAACCAAACAGAGACCAAATCTGGTCAACGTTACCAAAATTTGGTTTGGCATACTTTGGTTCCCATGGGCATCAAACCAAACAGCCCCTTAGTTTCAAAAGTCCTGTGTTGAAGTCAAGTCATGATCTCTGTTCGATGTCAACTTCTATTAAAGAAGAGACACTGCAAGTCACATAATCGCATGGCTTATATTACTTCTTTCTAATGCAACCTAGGGGCGGAGCTAGAAAATTTGTGTTTGGGATGCACCATTCATGCTTAAAGATAGGTAAAAGGACGATTGTCAAGTGATTATCGGCTGATCGAATATTAGTGTCGTGTAAACTATGCATTATGAATATTGTATTCATATGGTACTTAACGTTCCTATATAATTAGTTGGCTTTTTCCCAATTAAATGGCTAATTTACACAATTAGTTGTGAAAACAACTTATTTTATGGAGTGATAACAATAACAATAACAAATACTAATATTAATTAATAATAATTTTAAATATGTGTGAACATATTATTAAAAATATAGCTATTTCACAAATTTTTATTTGTATGCCACATGATCTGTATGGTCGTAATGACACAAATAGATAGAGAATCGGACACATTCAATAGTGACATGCACACTTTTAGAAAAAAAGATGTTGTATAAAAACTGAATGGAAGACATAGAATACAATTTGTATATAATTTCTACAGGTATTGTCAAATTGCAACGAAGACCAAACTCAATTGGAACCTACAGCTATCCATGGTAGCCTCTGGTATAAAGGAAGGGAAAAAGAGAGTGTAGAGACACGGGCCACGTCGCCCCGTTCCCTTGGCCACCGAATCCTGCGCGTGCGTCGTCCTCACCGTTCGATTTTTTTGTTCTACGTGCCGCCGAAGTGCCTTCGCGTCAAGCGTTGTCATCTCTCTCGATTCTTTGGTTGCTTCCCCCCTCGCTTTCCAACACTGCCAAAAGAAAGGCGGCGCTGCGCGTCTCGCTCCGCGCCATCCTCTCGAACCCGCGGCCCCCCACCCTGCGCCTCCTCCTGCCGCTCAACGCCCACCACCTCGCCTACGGCCACCCTGCCGTCTCCCTAGCCACGCTCAACTCCCTTGTCTCCCTCTACGCATGTGTCCCCGCCCTCCACCCACTCCTCCTGCTCCTGCTCGATGTCTGTGATTTCTAGGCTGGGCCTCGGCGGGCCGTGCGGGCTCCTCGATCCGCCGGCGCACAGCAGAGGAAGCACGGGGTGGAGCTGCCGTAGCCGTCGTTGCTCTTCAGACGCAGCAAGGGCTCTAGTAGCTCAATAGTGGGCGACCGTCCCGCGGCACGGGGCCCAGCCCCACCCTGCCCCACCGGGCGCGGATCCCCCTCATTCGCCTCTCCCTCCCTCCCTCCTCCCCTCCCCTCCCCTCCCCTCCTGATCCAGCCCTCCCCTCCCTACTCACCGCCACCGCCGACTCCATGGCGCTCTCCATCCAGAAGGCCTCCTCCAGTCTCCCAGGCTTACTTCGGCCGCCTCGAGATCGATCTCGCTGAGGTCGAGATGTCGGGCCTCATGGCCTGCCGCGCTGAGCCGGTGTGGTATCTCTGCTAATTGTGGACCACCGGCTAGAGGAGAATCACGGAGGAAGGGCGTGTCACAATGAGCGAGTAGAGGTCGGTGGTGAACCTCTGCGGTGGAGCGAGGAGGTAGCGCTCTAGTGGGAAAAGAATTCGAGGATCTGTTGCATGCTTTTGAAGCATTTTTGGATATGGATTTTCGTCTTAATTGTTTTGTTTGTTGTTTTAGGTGGGTGCTCTTTAAAAAAATCTAGGTGGATTGTGCCTTTCAAGATCAATTGGGGATACTGACATCGGGGAGTTCATTGTGCCAATTCCACATGCCAAGCAAGTGAAGGTGAATTTTGGAGTTTTTATGAAATGCAAGGAATGTAGCTTACTGTAGTGTATCGTGGCTAAGATATACTTCTATGTTTTGGGTAATTGTAGCTCTCAAATCTTTGGAGGAAGGCTAATAATTGCATCGAGATGGAATATGGGATGCCTTGTCCTCGGAGGCTACGCACTCGAGCGTCTTAGGGTTGCTCGCTGGCCCAGGCGCAAAGCTTGTCATTAAGGTGATTATGCATGTCACTGCAGATGTTAGATCATCCCACACTTGCTATGGTATGCTTGATTATCTTGATCATGTATGGCAAGAATGGAAGAACCCTTCTAAACCCTGGGTCAGTATGGAAATCCCTGTTCATGACTCGGACCGGAATCTTTTTGCTGCAGCAACAAGGATAACTCTCGGGGATGGGAAAACGACCAAATTCTGGTTTTCGGCGTGGTTGTTTGGAGAGGCCCCTAAAGGCTTAGCTCCTAGCATATTTGCTTCGTCTGTTCGCAAAAATCAGACTGTTTTCTCGACTTTACAGAATAGGCTATGGGTGCAAGATATCAATCTCATGGCAGGGTTCTCTGCACTACACATTGATCAATTCGTACGACTCTGGACTAAAATCAACTGATTCAAGGCACCCCCGACGAGATCTCTTGGAAACTAAGCCAGAGTGGAACCTACTCCTCGAGATCCACCTATGCCTTACATTTCTTGGGTTCCATAGCGACCAACTACAAAGCCTTAATTTGGCAATCCCAAGTCCCTCCAAAGGGAAACTTTTTTGCTTGGTTAGCAATTCAAAACAAGCTTTGGACCTCTGACAGGCTCGAAGTTAGGGGGTGGCTAAACCATCGCTTCTGTCCCCTCTGCAGACACACCCCGGAATCCATCCTGCACCTCATCGCACTGTGTTGTTACTCTGGCCGCATCTGGGAGCTCATGGCGGATTGGACAGGTATTGAAAGCCTCCAACCTTCCACCTGGCCCCGTTACACAAACATCCTAGATTGGTGGGCAAATGCGGCAAAGGCGTCAGGCTCCTCTCGAAAGACTAGGACGACGATCACGATTTTAATCTCTTAGGAGCTTTGGAAGGAACGAAACACAAGAATCTTCAACAACAGAGCTTCAGCGCCCCTCAATCTACTAGCTAAGATTAAGGAGGAGGGAAGAGTTTAGTTCCTTGCGGGGGCTAAATCTTTGGAGTGTTTCATTTCTCTGTAATTAGGCCTTGTTTCTTTTAACTCTGACCCCTTGCGGTTTCACTCTGCTCCTTTTATATTAATATAGCGGGCAATCCTCTTGCCGGTTTCATTCAAAAAAAAGAAAGAAGAAAGACATGTTCTTATTTTCTCTTGCAGTTCATATTCTTGTACATCCTTTGCTTATCATTAAAGTACAAAGTTGTTAGTCATACAGTTGTTTGGCTGTTTGGCACAAGTGAATTTTGTGTTATCATCAAATCATTTTCTAATACTTCACTATCACATTGTCCCTGGTTTAGTTTATAATATATAACATGTTTTGGGATGCTGCAAGAACAAATGGCTATGTCCACTGTCCACTGTCCACTAAATGAACTTTCCCTTGATGATGTAGATTTGTCTTGATTTCGAATAGCTCCTTTCTCTCTTGGGCTGTCATGCCCCCTCGATGATTGACGAGAAGATAAAAAGAAAAGAAACATGTCCAATCTCAGACTTTTTTACCACTTTTTTTTTTTGCCATGATTCATAAGCAGGAGGAAGCAAAAACTCGAAATGAAATAAGAGAAGTCAGATTGGATGGTAGGAAAGGGCGTACACGGAGAATGGGCACCCTAACAAAAAATATGACACAGAAATAGATACCAAAAGAACTTGCATATGGTATATTTGTAGAACTATATAGATTTGTTTATTTTTTATAAGAGTAAAGAGAAATGCTATAACCACTTTTCGTTGATAAATAAAACTCATAGATCAAATACTGAACGTACAACCAATGCCGCGTCGTCAGACTGTAGGCTTTTGAGCATCGTCAATACACGCGCGCCCAAGGGCGCGTCCGGGCTACTAGTATAAATAAATGACGGAACCACAGATATTCATGCGTCACTAAATCGTCATTTACAAGACTCAAGACGAAGACGTAGATGCAAAACTTCAACTTGTGTGAAACTAATCACGGGCGATCCTACAGACGCGGGAACTTTACTGGCGCAGGGGACGCGAGACCTCTACGGTAGAGCAGCTCGCTCATGACATTGTACGCGTGCTGTGTCAGGTGGACGCCATCCCAGCTAATGTGCTCGTCCGGCTTCGCGCACACCGCCGTCCCCGGTGCGCCGCACATCCTGTCCATGTCGAAGTTGTACGCGCCGTCGCCCGCGCCGCAGCACGCCTTGGTCAGGGCCGCCCCGTCGAAGCCCATCCCGGGCGCGCCCTCGAGCATCCGCACGTAGGCGGAGAAGTAGTCGGCGTACGCGATCGTCGCGGCTGGGTACGACTGGCGCAGCTCCCGGATGCCTCGCTGCAGCAGCACGTTGTGCATCTGCGCGAAGAGGTTGAGGCCGATGAGGCAGCCGTTGCCATCGTACGCCGTCGAGTCCTTCTCGCTCACCGCGCTCAGGTAGCTGGGGACGCACCCGAGCGGGAAGTTGCCAGGGATGACCATCCGTGTAGCGCCCATGTCGAGCAGCTCCTTAGCCGCGTTTACTACGGACTGCACGACTTCCGGGACGACGACCATCGACTCGACCGCGCCGGTTATCATGCGGCCGATGTTGTAGAGGCTGTGTCCGCCGCCCGCCTGCGGGCGGTTCATGGCGAAAGCGTAGTTGTAGTCGTTTCCGCCGATCTCTCCGACCATCACCAGCGAATTTGCCAGCTTCTGACGAATCTCAAGAGGGGATTTGGTGGTGCTGGCCATGAAATCCTTGAACCATTGGAGCTGGACACTTAGGGAGCTGTTGGTGTGGGGCACGTTGATCCCTATCCTCGCGAGGGCCGCCGTGTCGAGGGCGGTGGCGCCCGTGACGGCGAAGTTGACGCCGTGCGTGAAGTCGGCGCCCTTGTCGAGGTACGGCTCGAGCAACGGCAGCCCAAGATCCTTAGCAAGATAGTCTATCATGAGGTAGCCGTCGGAGCACCGCCCGGTGGCGCCGCCGATGGCAGCGCCGTAGGGAAGGTCCGTGGTGTGCTCCATCATCCCGGTGGCGCCTTCCTGGGGGAAATTCCCGGTGTCCGATATCGAGTCCCCGAAGTTGTATATCGCCGTGATGCCGTCAACCGTCCTTGGCGCCGATGACGGTGGAGGCGACGGAACCGGCCTCCCAAGGCAGCAGCCGACGAGGAGGAGCACGAGCAAAAAGCGGAGAACGGCCGCGGCCATCGCCATGTGCAACAGTGCAAGTGCAGTACTGCGAGCAGCGTACGTCCGTGTGTTACCATCAACCATGGCGCGCCTCCCTATTTGTGCGGCCGGCTGTTCCCGACTTCGATCTCCGTTCGGACAAGTTCACCTTTCTACGTTCGCAACGGGAATCGGAATCGGAGTAGGCTATGCCGAAGAGATTGACGAATCATGGATCCGAGCTAGTAAGTAATAACCATGGAATCCGAATCAAGCCAGGTAGTTAATTAAACGGAATTACTCTGCGCCCGGGGGATCCGAATCCGACAGACACAACTGGTTTAACCGATGAAGCAAGTATTCCCATTACCGAATCGGCACAAAGGGAAAAGGAAAAAACGGCTGAGCAGCAGTCTCAGTCTCAGGCTCTCAGCCTGCAGCAACCTCGCTTTATCAGTTTGCAAGGCAGCCAACGCTCCATGCTAACTTGGTGCACCTTGCATTCACGGCTAGCTATTGGTTGCTCCGAGCATGCGGGTCACCAACTCACCATGCATAATTGCATACTAGCAGCTGCTACAGGAAACTGGCGGAAATTTCATTAACCCATATTACTTACTCCCATGGCATGCAAGCTGCTGATTAGAACAGAGAGTGAGAGTGATCAAAGTAGAAGTTCTAAGCCAGCTACCCCCAAATTCAGTGGCAATTAAAAATATAGTCATTTTTGGATGATCAAAATTTTGAAGAAAAACATAACAATCTCGTTGATTTTTTTTTACCTAAACTACAAGGTAGCAGTCAGTTACAGGATCAGAACGGCTGCCATTTTGCAGTAGCTAGCTGAGCATGGCCTGGATCGATCGATAGCTTTCCAAATTGAAATGGTGGAGCTCCGTGCGTGCGTGCGTGCATGGCATACACTGCACCTTCATGTATGATATATGCGCCGTCGCGCGCCATGCATCCATCCGTCTTCGCCTAGTCGCGTCGTCCTTCCATGTTCTCTAAAAATGTACAAACTTCCACGGGTTTCGATCGATCGGGATTGTTGTCGATAGCATCAGTACATCCATGTACATTTCTCTCAAGGAAAGGGTATCGTCCTTCACATGGCTACGGATCGATGCCTTTTGATCAGTCAAGGCTTGCTGCAGCAGGTACATTTCTCCTGCTCATGCTTCAGAGTCTGCATATACAGATCAGTAATGTCTTAGAAAACAAATGCTTAGGTTAATCAATGCTAACGCATGAGAAGTAACACGAAAAGCATGGGACTTTTTGTGAAAGAAGCTTTTTTTTTTCTTGTTGAGATCAGACTAGTACTGTAGCATATATTGTGTACCTGCAGCTGGCTCTGGAGGCCCTTGATGTGCTCAACTGCGAGGTCCAACATGTCCGAGGTGCTCGTTTGCTGTAACATTTAGACAAACAGGATCACTTCAATATAGTTTGCAGCATGTACACAAACAAAACAATTACACAGGAGTGCTTTGTACAAATAGCAAGCCTGCATGTATACAGCGATCGACGTTGCGATTAACTATATTACCTTGTCCATGTTGGGCACTAGCTCTTGCAGCTTCCTGAGCTTCTCGCTGATCCTCGTCCTCCGTTCCTGCCATCACCATCGTGGAATAGAATGAGCAATCTAAATTAACCAACAAAGTATACGAGTGCGTTTACATGTTACGTTCGCAGAAGTTATCGACGTGTCAGCGTGTGTATGTGCGTGACTGTGCATAAATACATACCCTCTCGGCGATGCTCCTGGGGTGCGTTGCGCAGCCGCGCTTGGCCCGCACTTTGAACGGCACCTGGTCTTGCTGCAGCTGCATGTACCTGTCCATGCCCGCCATCTCCAGCGTCGACGAGCTCGCCATGCCGCTAAACTCGTACCCGCCGAGGGTGGCAACGATGTCCCTTGACTCGTCCCACGGCCCGACGATGGAGAAGCCCCCGCCGCCGCCGGCCGAGAAGGAGCTGCGCGGCACGGCGTTCTCGCCGGGGTGGCCTGCCGCGCGGTCCGCGCCCGGGAATAGGCGGGCGCCGTCCTCGGAGGTCCGCGAGAGGTGGGCGGCGGCTCCTTGCGGCCCGGACGTGAAGCTCAGCTGGGAGGAATTCATCTTTCTGCTGTTGGTGTTGCTGGCCATGGAAGGGTGGTGGTGGTGGGCGTCGGCGCCGCCGCCTCCAGCTGCTCCTGCCTTTGAGCCTGGAAAGCCTGCTTAGTTTATCCCAAGCAGCCGCATAGAGAACGGTTAATGATTGCTCCTCTTTCTAAAACTGATTGAAAACTGGCAACTGCCGGCTAAACAATTCTAAAATCCCTCTACAAATATAAAAGGATGCTGTTTTTCTAGCTAACTCCTTTGGACAATTAGATCAGTAACATCAACTCCTTTGGACAATTAGACCAGTAACATCGCAAAAAGTTATAATTAAAGAAATATCATCGCAATGAAATTTGATTGCTAAATAACATCCAAAATGCTAAATAAAACTGGAAAACAACACTCTTAAGAGAATATTTCTTCACAAAATTTTCAAAAAGACACAATTGTCTCTCATATTCCCCAACTCTGGTGTCCCCTCTTGAGATCTCTCTCCGGCTGCGCCGTGCCTCCTCGGGCCGCGCCGTCGCCGCTTGGAGACTAATGCCGAGGCGAAGCCGCACCGCGCTATCGGGAGCACACCGACGCGGCGCGGTTTGGAGACCGGTGGCAGCGGCATGGACCGATAGTGGCGGCGTGCTTGGGGACCAGCGGTGGCGGTGACACGACTCGGGGGAAGCAACGTGTCTTAGCCGGAGAAAAGGGAGAGAGAGAGAGGCGGTGTGACTTGGAGACCGGCGGTGGTGGCGGCACAGCTCGGTCGGAGAAGAGGGGGATGCAAGAGAGAGGGGGTAAAAACGTTATTTTACTTTGTAGATATTATTTTTTCTAATTTTTAGCTGTTCACGATGTTATTAGAGGGTCAGCTACGGATATAATGTCATTTCTCTATATCACGAAGACTGGGATGTCACTACCTAATTTTTCCTAACTCCTTAGGCCCGTCTGGATTAATTTAAGGATCTGTAAAAAGAACCCAACAGATTTGTACGCTGCTTCATATAAAATTCGTACTAGATTAACTTTATATACCACTACATTAGGTATTATGTCCAGTGTCTACTCCATCTTTTAAGGCGCAACGGCGACCAAGCCCGACCGAACTCAATACATTGACCGGAGGGAGTATCTTTTATTTTGCGTGAGTGCTATACATGCAAAGAACTTCTTGGTCACCTTTCATCCTTTTTCATTAGACACTCACACTATATAAAAAGGGGCAATCGACTCCATACCACTCGTGAAACCTCAAATTCTAAAAGTGTCATCGAAAACTCTCTTATTATGAATATATCATTGCTTAGTGTGTTTTTATCTCGAAATGTCACTCCCGTTACTTTCCACATTAGCCCTTCAAGCATTTATATTTGCTTCTGAGTTCTGAGTGGACTGGCTAGCTTCAAAAGTAGGTTGGCAAGGAGCATTCTGAGTTGGGTAATAGGAAAGTCCCCAATAAAAAGTTGTATCGATGCTACTAATTCTTTTTTCTTAGACGGTAGATGTTTTTTCTTGTCTCTCTTTAGGGTGAGACTAGGAATAGATGCCAATGGTCCTTCAAAGTCAGTGATACTCACACACAATTATACTAACTGAGTTTCACAATGCATGTCAAATGCTTTAGCAATGCCCACTCAAAATCCAGTGGAAGGCAACAGGAGTGGCATTTCAAGATGAAAATGCACAAAACAATAACATATTTACAATAAGAGAGTTTTCAATGATATTTTTAGAATTTGAGGTTTGATTGGTGCATGTAGACAATTGCCCCATAGAAAAACAATACTCCATACATTAGTTGGCAATTCCAAACTCTTGCAAATAATTTGATCCTACTACTACAGAAAAGGTCTTCACAGACGGTTCAAAAATGTTATCACGGATGGTTTCGTGAGCCGTCTGAGTTTATGGGTCAGTAATGACATAAGGCCATCACTGAGCGGTTTTGAACAAATGCATGATGCATACTATCCTGAGCGGTTATTAACTTCGTAACTGCCTGTGATAGTTCCTGAATGATTTGTAGATGAAACCGATTGTGATAGTTGTTTCTCTATAAAATCTCCAGCGATGGTACGCTTGTGCCATTAAAACCGACTTATATATATATATATATATATATATATATATATATATATATATATATATATATATATATATATATATATATATATATATATATATATATATATACTAACTAACTCGAGGCTTGAATTCAACTAGCTACCTTGCTTCTTGGGTGTTCATCCTAGCGTGGGTGAACCACGGCCTACTTTATTGAACCTGACACACTGGACTGTGTGATTTGCTTCATGCCAATCCTCCATATGCACTTGGCATGAAACAAATCACACACTCTAGTGTGTCAGTTCGATGAAGTAGGTCAGGTTCACTGCACATTTAGGATGAAAGCCCAAGGAGTGAGCTAGCTAGTGAATTTAGGCCTCGAGTTAACTAACAAGGGACTACGCGATATATATATATATATATATATATATATATGTTTGCTCAATTAGAACCCATGCCACAATAGCTCTCAGATCACCAACCCATTCCAGTACGAGCACCAACACACCAATTAATAAATAATTGATGATTAGAGACACAAGCTAGGTAAAAAATTCCATAAATTTGTATGTCAATTGCAGCTTTATAAATTAGCCTAACCTTTACAAATATGAAAAGTTAATTATAGCTTTCAAAAGCAGAATACCATAAGATTAGTTACATGTACAAAAATTTGTATGTGTATAGACTGATGTTTTGCCCCATTCGAACCACATCTTATGAACCAACATCATACACAGAGAACCCACCCATATCATCTAACCATCATAGAACACCCACCATAGCCCACATCATTCATTACCCACATCACAGAGCAATAGGAGGGAAAGGGATAGAGAGTAAAAGGGAGTAGTTACCCCAGTGCAACCGACAAATCGACCACTGGTAGTAACTCACCACATCCATCTCCTTCATGTATGCATAAGCAACAACAACCCACATCGGTAAACAAGTCAAACTCAAACCCAAAAACTGAAGCAACAGAGAATGGAAAATGAGAAAAATAATGTAGCCGGGGTTGCGCACGCCGAGGGAGAGGACGAAGAGGGGGAAGGCAGATCTGGCGGCGGGGAGGTGGATTTGGATGGGGGGGAGGTCGATTGGACCGGTGGCGGTAGCGTCACCGTACTTGTGTCACGATGGTGACACTGCACAAGACACTCTTATCGTAAGAGTGTCTTGTGCATTGAACCAAGGTGTCACAACCGGCAGCGACGAGAAGAAGGGCAGCGTCGGCGACGGTGTCGGGGAGAAGGCGCGACTTGGGTGCGGCCGTCGGGGAGGAGGCTTCGGGCGGCGGCGTCGAGGTCGGGGGTACTCGGGTGGAGAGGGGAACGGGCATTGGGAGTGACGAGTAAGGGCACAAACCCTAGCGAGCACCTATTAATAAAGGGATATCGCAGACAGTTCTATTATGGAACCGCCAGTGATACTTATCACAGACGGTTCCATAATAGAACCGTCCATGATATGGTCCCATATCACAGATGGTTCCATAATAGAACCGTCTGCGATACGATTTCAATAAATAACCATTTTTTTACTGGCATTGTGTCGGGACCCTGGATCTATGGACCCGAGACCCTCTTTGTATATTTGAACTAGTCCCTGGATCAGTAGCTAGCTCACACCATGATGTCATCAGTGACAATCATAACCATACAACCAAATATCGATGAAGCAGACAAATTAATATTATTTAGTAGCAAAAGGACCTTATGGTCTGTTCTTACAAAATTGGCTGCATTGGACTTTAACGACAAAAGATAACTTGCAGCGGAAACCAAAACGCCTCGTGGTGGTCACCCGACATGCCCATAGGCAATCGAGTGTAGAACGCGATCTAGTTCGCCTGGTCTTCAAAATATTCTTCCTTGTAGAACTCTGCGGTTCCTGATTCTTCCTCGGTGACTGATCAACAAATGACGTATAGCCGTGAGTACATAAAGTACTCAGCAAGTCGCAGGGAAATGTATGCAAGGCTCAACAAGGATAGCTTTACGGCTATTTTGTAGAAAACAATATTGACAGTAAATAGATTGAAAAACATAATTTGAAAGAGACTAATACATAAGTAAATAAGTTCTTTAAAACGACTAGTGAATACCTTGTTCACTTCCCAAACATCAACCAAAACTATCCACTCCAATCCCAACCACCATTCCAATAGTTTTTCAAAATCTACCTCTCGTGTGAAATCACCAAGCATTGTCCATAATTGGGGACACAGCTATTCGAATAGTTTTACACTCTGCAGAGGTTGTACAGCTTGACCCGCAAGAGATAATCATCTTATAATGTCAGACATTACACGCTTCTGAAGGCATGTGACTAAGTGATTATAACAAGGCTTTTATAAAGTTCTGTTTTGACCCGGTTCTGCTTACTAAGGATTCGCCATTCTGGGCCCCCTCTTACGCCAAGTGTGAATGTCTAATCCAGGGTTCACACTTCCACCAAAATAGAACCGAATCAAAGCATTGCTAATTAGTCAGCCAGGTCCACCCCATCCTGGACATGTGGTTGTACGGTATGGCCCAGATCAATGGCATACAAAGTTAAGTCCTTAGTGTCTACTCAGGCGACGCAACCACATCCCGAATCATCCCCTTTACTGCACGATCATTCGCCTGAGTACGAAATCATTTTCGGTTCAACCCCGGCCAAATGTCAACCCTTGCCATGGCACAACAAATTTTAACAACAGTGGCCGCGCCACAATTCCATATATCATTAAGTCAAATTTATCATTATTGAATCATGTGATTGAGAGACCATCACATAACTAAAGCAGGAGTAAGCATAATGCACACCCATGTTGGTATTACAATAATGTCCAACTAAAATTTCTCAACCTAGGGTGTCCAAGGGTACATGTCAACATATCATTCACAATTATTCAACGGAGTCATACTGTCAAGTAGGTATTTAACTATTTCCGAGAACCATTGATATAAAAATAGCAATGCATGCTGATATAAAATAATATAATTTTATAAAATGGGTACAATATGACCAAAAGTCTACGACTTGCCTTCGTTGACGTTTTGATATGCTTCGGCCGAATTCCGAATTCTTGAGACGCTAGAATCTACATCTTGTGAAAAGAGCCAAATAAATATAATAATTCCAAATAAAATCAAAAAAATATCAAATTAGAACCAAAAGAAAGGTATTAAATTTATATGAATTTAGGAACAAGAATCGATGGAATTAGAGTTCGTATGAGGGAGAACGAATGTCCGGAAGATTGCTATCACATGAAATGATAGAAAATATAGACGAAGGAATATGCCAGAATATTCCATTTCAGGATCTGAGATGAAAGATTGCTGACTTCTGGGTCACTCTTGATAGTGAGTGTTGTGATGGGCTGATGGTTAATTGGTTCCTAAGCGTATGTGAGCTTAAGGATTAATGATACTCGATTAATATCTAACCACTCTTCTAATTCCGATTAAATATCCTATTACCTTAATATCTCTTTTAATCCAGCAAAGGGCTAGGGTTCACTAAAATGGACCTATGGGTGTACATGTCTAAACCTGACAGCATTAATAGTATTCACTAATCGACTTGATGTAAACCTTAAGCTACAAAGTTTGAGCACAACATGCTAAGTACAAACACTAGCTAAGCAGATAATTAACCTAATATAAATAGCTAACTATTTTGATCATGCTCTTGCTAGTCACTAAACAAACTATCTACTGACTAAACCAATCACTCCAGTACCTCATCTCAGCACCGAATGAGTGAGAGAGATGAGAGGGGGGGCACTGTTGGCTTCAGTGTGCACACACAAGAAACACACACAGAGAGAAATGCACACAAAGAGATGGCAGGAGAGGAGGTCAGCCGGGGGTGGCTCGACCATGGTGTGGCGCCGGCGAACGAGGGCATGGCGGCGACCGGAGGTAGCCAAAATGGGACCGTGGTGCCAAGGCGGTCCCGTGGATGGTGGAGAAGCAGCCGGAGCGGGATGGTGGCGGCCTGGAAGTAGGGCGGAGCAGTGACCCGACGCCTCGGCCGGCCAAAGACCTGATTTCATTGAATTGTCAAATTACACTGAGTTTTCACGTTTGGTTTTTTTTCACAGTTTTTCGCCAGACCTCGGGCCATTGCGAGGCAGGCCAGCTCATACTGCTGAAGTGGCTCGCATTGGGCCGGCCGTGGAGGAGGAAGGGAGCACCGGTGCCGGAGTGGAAGAGGAGGAGGACTAGGGTGAGCACGAGCATCGCCCAGGTGGGGGGAACCTATCCCAATGACAGGCGAAGGCGGAGGGGGTTGGAGATGAGCCAGCGGCGTGAGCTCGAGCTGGCGCGGGCGGCTTGCTGTGGCGTTGGCGTTTCGGTGGACGGGTGCCAAAGTGGGTGATAGGGGAAGGTAGAGGGAGGTGTGGAGGGACTCTAGTGGGGAGGAATTGGGTGGAGGCGCACCAGGCGAGGAGGGGCGACAGGGGCGGCGAGATTTGGCCGAAATCGGGGAAGAAGGGCTGGTGTGGTGTTTCGGTGGCGCAATGCCCAAATTGATTTGGGGAAAGTATTCTAGGAATCCTGGGACATGCCGTGGCCTTGCTCTGAGGTGTGAGCTCATTGGAATGCGGGAGGCGGCGAGCGGAGCGGAGTGGCCGGCCGGCTTTGACTTCTGACATGACTTTGGGTGCTCGTCTGGAAGAAAATGGAATGGGGTGAAGGGGGAAGAAGAAGGATGGCCAGGAGGGGGCGAAGGGGCTTGGTGATGGACTTATGTAGGCAGGCGGCGGAGGTGCAGTTGGCCGTGACATGGGCGCCAAGACAAGCTCCGTGGCAAGCATGCATGGCGTGGAGGCTTGCTGTGTGGAGGTGTTTCACTGCGGTGGGACTCGGTGGTCGGTGGGAGAGGGAGGAAAAAGAAAAGGGGCCGGGCGAGCTGGGTTGGTGGGCGAGTCGAGTCGGCAGAGCTGGGCCACGCGGTGGAAATGGAGTCGGGCTGGCCAAATTTGGCCCAATTCGGAATTTCGAATTTTTGACGATTTAGAAAATTTAAGAAATATGATTAATTCATTTAGGGTTTTAGAAAATAGCAAATTGAGTCGAAAAATTCTAGAAAAATTCAAATAAATTCTCTGAGGTATTTTGGGCTTAAATAAAATATTTGCAACTTAACATTGATATTTATATTTGCAAATAAATTATTTCTCCTTTAAAATACATAGGAAAAATCTTTTAAAATCCATAAATTCAAGGAAAATATTTAAGTTTTATTTTTAATCAAGATTGAAACTTTGGGATGTTATAAACCTACCCCCCCCCTTAAAGGGAATCTCGAACCCGAGAATCGGGCTGACTAGAGAATAGGTTCGGGAACTCGGTCTTTAGGTCCTCTTCACGCTCCTAGGTGGCTTCTTCTTCAGTGTGATTGCTCCACTGGACTTTGTAGAAACAGATGATCTTGGTCCTCGTCACTTGCTCTGCTCCTTCCAAAATCTTGATGGGTTGCTCCTTATAGGTGAGATCATCCTACAAATCAACTACTTCCAACGCCATTTGCTCCTCTGGCACACGCATACATTTCTTCAATTGCGACACGTGGAAGACATCATGCATACCTAATAACTGAGGTGGGAGCTCTAATTTGTAGGCAACTTCTCCTCTTTTGAGAAGAACTACAAAGGGTCCAATATATCTTGGTGCAAGCTTCTCGCTTACTCTGAAACGACATATTCCCTTGAGAGGTGAAACCTTGAGGTATACGTGATCTTCAGGTGCGAATGCTAAATCTCGGCGACGGTTATCAGCGTAACTTTTCTGCCTGGTTTGTGCGGTTCTCAGCTTTTCTCTAATTGATCGAACTTGATCTTCGGCCTCCTTCAGGATATCTGGTACAAGCACTTGTCCTTCTCCTGTTTTGGTCCAATATAAAGGTGTTCGGCATTTTGTTTCGTAAAGAGCTTCAGACAGGGATATTTGCAGACTTGATTGATAACTGTTGTTATAAGAAAACTCTGCATAGTGCAAACTTTGATCCCAAGAGGTTTGGTTTACTAGGGCGCAGGCTCTCAACATATCCTCTAAGATTTGATTTACTCTTTCTGTTTGTCCATATGTTTGCGGATGATATGCTGTATTGAAATTTAAATTAGTGCCCAAGACACTATGCAGCTTTTGCCATAATCTTGAGGTGAACTGGGATCCTCGATCCGACACGATCTTCTTTGGTACACCGTGCAGGCATACTATCGTTGACGAAGAGACGCATCGGGGAGCCGAAGCGGCATTGATGCGAGTGAAGAGACGTATCAGCGGTGAAGAAACTCATCGGGGAGCTGAAGTGATATTATCACAGACGGTTATAGTTAAAAACCGTCTGTAAAGTCTACAATTATCACAGATGGTCTATCTGTGATACTTCACAGACAGTTTTAAACATGAACCGTCTGTGATATTACCTTTTCACAGATGGTCTTTAGCGCAACCAGTAACATAGACGGTCGGTAAACCAAAACCATATGTGATTGTATTTAATACAGACGGTTTTGGTAAACCGCCTGTGATGAGGCGCGTAGTATTAGCCTTTTTGTAGTAGTGTCACTTTCCTTATGCAACTAACTCGATCCATCTGCTAATGACAATTAATTCTCCACTTGACATGTTGTGCTATTGAATGAATGGATCCTATTCTCTGCAAATTAGACACACATAAAAGAATATCTCTACTACTTAAAATTTAAAGTTGGTGGTCGTCTGTTCTCTCTACCCTCTTCGAATATTGGATCGACTAGTGGGATACCAACAGTTCAGATCGTGTCGCTGAGCACGACAACAGTTGACAAAACTATAATTTTTTAATCCTGAGCTAAACACGACATTGAACTAATACAGTATAACGAAGTCTTCGGCCAACGAGAAGGAAAGGGCACGTGCATGAGGCGTGGACGCACGTGAAGAGAGCAGCCGGTAGCATAGGTTACTATTTCGAGCGAAACGACCGTGACGTCTTCGTGGAGCCGCCAGCTGAACCTGGACAGAAGACAGCATTGGGCCCACCGAGCCAAGTGGACGTGCCATGTGGTCCCGCCTTGGATTAGGGCAAGTGGCATTAATTAATCTCATCTTGGCTAGGGTTTGAGGCGCTAAGACCCATTAATATAGTAGTACTCCTACCTCACAATTGGCCTATCTAGAGAAGAATCTATACTGTACAACCTGCCTCTAAAAAACAGAGTATACAGGCGAAAAGATTGACTCTTCAAAAGTCTTGGTAGCCGTCTTGGTAGCCATTGAGGCTCTTCGTGCCTTGTTGAGCCATTTTCCTTTACGCGTTGGTGTGGGCAAATTAACAATTTGTGTCCTTTTTTTTTCCCTGAGAGCAATTGCTATCTGTTCTTATATGCACACATAGAACATACATGTAGTCTTAAAAGTTTGTACAACATGGATAACTGGATACGATGGATTATGCCTGCTTCAGAAAAGTTTGTAAAATGGCTTTTAAAAAAAATCTTCCTTGAAAAAAAAATCTGCTTCGCTTACAACAAACAGTAAAAATCTGATAGTAGCATTTAAAGAAGGGAAAAGTCATTGACCTCCCCCCCCCACCCACCCACCCACCCCAAACTTTATTGAAAGTCCGTGTCGCACTACGAACTTTAAAATCAGGTATTTATCTCATCCACTTACCTCTAAGGCTGTTTTTAATGGGCAGTATCTTAGTACAGTTTCTTTAGTACATAAGGAGTGTTATAATACTATCTTCCCAATGTATGGTTTCTTATGATGTAGTATCTTAGGCTGTTTCATTTAATTACATGCATGATCTTTACTAGTATTTGAGCATTGTGACCTATTTGTGGTATGTACTAAAGCAATACATGTTTGTTGACACACACAAACGTAAATACACGGGATCGATCACAATAAATTTTATACGTTGGATTTCGAGACCGAACCGGTATCCAGATTAGGTACTAGAGTACTCTCTCTCTTCATTAACTATAGTGCCACATCATCATTTTGCCTACATGGTAGGCTTAAGATACCAGCCAGGGTGGAGCACTGGGAGCAGCCTAAGCTGCTTTTGTAAGGTGGTTTCGCCTACATGGCACCATCAGTGGGCGGTTTGGCCAAATGGGATGACATGCTAGCGAAATGACCAGTGGGATCCGCATGTCAGTTTAATATTAACCCTAATTAACCTCTTTGTTTCATGTTTTGTGAGCATAGTGTCACCGTCATCTCCCCTAAATTCGGCCGAAACGACCACCATCGATGTCATTCCTCCTATAGTGATCTCCAAGGTGATCCCTTCCTCCTCAAGCACCACCTAGCATTCCTCTTTCACCTCAAACATTGATTTGGGCTCCTCTTTCCTAGGTCGTCGTCGCCACATCGCCCTTCTTCTGCATCGTCGGTCAAACGCCACCAAGATGCCTCGGAGCTTCCCTGCCCGAAATGTTCCATCCGGTGAGCTCCCCTCTCTCCCTAGATGCTTGTGCCCCCCTTCCTCAGCGCTGTTGCTGCCTTCTTCGCCATCGTCGGCTGCTGTGTGCCGCAACCAGCTCACCTCTATGCGTCTCGAGGCGCGTCGTCCCCACCTGTAGCACCCACTCCTTCCAAGCATTTCCTGGGTTGGCATCCCCGCTCCGTTGCCTCTCCACCTCTAGCCAGCTCGCCAGAGCCACAACGCGCATGCGCTCACCTCCTCCTCTGTTTTGTTCCCCTGCTCTCTCTCTCTCTCTCTCTCTCTCTCCACCCTCTCTTCCAACTCGCCACAAGATGCGCTCATGTGCTCCTTTGTTTTGTGCCCCTGCATTCTCACTCACTCTCTCTCCCTCTTCCTCGTTGTGTTTGTATGTGTGTGTTGATGATGCAGTAGCAGCGCGGGATGTGGCCACTCATCATGCCACGTGAGCAAAACCACTGCCATGTGAGCAAAACCACCGCCATGTGAGCAAAAACACCTTGCGAAACCGAGTTAGGGGGTTAAGTGAACTAGATTAGAAAGTTCAGGGGATCAAATACTTGGTTTTATAACAGGGTGCTGGACGAATTTTTGAGCAAAATTTTGGGGGTCATATGGACATTGTCCTTTGAAGAATAATGAGATAAAAGGTGATGTTTTATCATGTCTAAATTTAAGCAAACATTTTTTGCAAGGAAAATTTAAGTATATATACATTGTGGTAATTACTATTGAAGAGAAATTATTCTAGTACCCGCTTTACAAAATTTTTCCCAATATACTATTAAGTATAGTTGCGTAACATTTGTATGGAATTGTTGAAGTATGAGTACAATATTCACTTTTTCTTAATAGCTTAAACTTTTGGGTGATATGTTTGTAGTGGAGTCCAAATGGTCGACTCAGCCTGGCTAAGTAATCGGGTAGTGTGTCGGCCCAGGCATAGCACGCAGAGCACACAGGCCGTGTCGAGCCGGCCTGGGCACGGTTAGCTCGTCAGGCTGATGCCGACTCATTTAGCCCATATGACATGAAATTTTAAAAAAAATGTAAGAAAATCCTAGAATATATATATATATATATATATATATATAATTAAAATAAAATAAATTTATATATACTTATAAAATGAACTATATAAAATTTAAAACTACAAAATAAAACCATATAAGTATTAAAAATGAAAGTAAAATCATATAAATATTAAGAAATGAAAATAAAATCACACACACACACACACACACACACACACACATATAAATGAACGGGTCTAACGGGTCGTGTTAGGCCGGACTCGACACTATTCGTGTATTCGGTGACTCGATAAGTCAGGTGGCGACCTAAGCACAAAGATCATTGTCAGCCATGCCACCAGCCTAGCTATAGTGTGGAGTGCAGGGCGGTCCAACAACCCAATGCTTCGGCCCAGCCCAGGAGGCACGGCCCATCTGGCCATGTTTTTCTGTTTGTAATTGGTGCATGAAACTCAACACATTATTAGAGTCAAAGATCTAGCTAGTGTGATTTTAATAAATAGAAAAATTGTGGTCTACATAAAATCCACGTCATAGGCCTAGTGAAGCCTAAACGTAGGTTGGTGATTTTAACTAATTATATGCATGACTCCTATCCATGGATTACTATCGATATTTATGAGTAAATGTGGAGGGTACGGCCCTCGAGGTCACGCAAGAAGAGACATGAGTTTTTTTAGACAGGTTCAGGCTTTCTCCAGAGAGAATAACAACCCTACTCTTGTGTTCCTGTATTGAATGAGGTTACAAAAGCACAACAAGCCACCGAAAACTAAGAATGTCGTCAATGACTTCTGTCTATGTGTTCGTCTCTTATCCTTCTATTTGCCAGCTCCACCCCTTATAACGTGTTGAAGGGGTGGCAGTTGCTGTGTGTCAGAAGACGTCTTGACAGTTGCTGGAATCCGCACATTAATGATGGTTGCTGTCAGTGAGATGTTCTCCTTGCACGTTCGCCAAACAATTAATGCCGGAGACAGAGAGAGGCGAGTGCAGTTATGTCAAAGACACATAAGTGCATGTATTGTATTAACTACCACGCATAATCTAGCGTGGTGTATAGGGTATCTAGTCAATGAGAGAGAGCCCACATGTCCGTCTATAAGACTTATCGACTAAAAGATGGTCGTGTTTTGACCTGGTCGTAATAGGTCTTGTGACCAAGGGGTGGTCGTAACCTGAACTAGTCGTAGCTTGGTCTGGTTGTGGTAGGAACATTCAACCAGGGATATATTATAGGGCTATTAGAATACTATTATCTATAACAAATATTACAGATAAATAGTTTCATTAATTGAGGATTATCCTCGTCAACTCCTAACAAATTCAACATACCGATGGTTTTCTTATCCTACACTAGAAAGAAACCATTAACAAAAGAGCCACAACTCTTGCTCCTCGGCTAGGTATTCAAATTTATTATTACCATATCAAGTGTTCTAATGAAGGGTAGACTATACATATATAATGACTTTGCAACTGAAAAGATTGAATCAAAATTGAGGAAGTTACCATGAACAACACATCAACTAAGGGTGTAAGTGGCAAAACAAAATAATAATAATAATTGCGAGTAGGACTAGAAAACAGGACAAACTAGAGACACACGAATACAAAAGTACATGTAAAATAATAAATGTGTAGTATTCAAAATATCAGACCACACGCTTTGCTGTCGCGGAGACCTCAATTAACCTTTAGCTTTGCATCCCCTAACCAGTTTTTTTCTCTTCGAGAACACGCAAAAAGCTTCCATGTCATTCATTAATAGAAGAAGAAAGAGCAACAACAACCACCAATCAGTTTAACATTGTTTATAAAGAACAACGCGGTCAAGAGGAACAACCGCGGCTAAAAAATATCCAAATGTCTAATATATGTACAAGACAAGATAAAAAAAACTTGTATATTTTTTCTCCATAATTCATAGGTTGCCAAATCATTTTATGCCACCGGGTTTTGAATTTTCTTTCACAATATGCCATCATGGTCATTCACTCCGCCAATTGCTATAGTTAAGAGTGTGCAAAGATCATTTTACCCCTGTGAACATGTCATTCTCTCATCTTCTCTACCGCTGCCAATAGGGCCCACACATTGTAAGAGCCTTCATCTACCTTGGACCCTCTTTCTTCTCATCCTTTCATCTCTCCCTCCCCGGATACTTTCATTACTACAAAAAAGCTAATACTGGATGCCTCATCACAGGTGGTTGACCAAAACTGTCAGTATTAAATACAACCACAGACGGTTTCGGTTTAGAGACCGTCTATGTTACTGGTTGCGCTAAAAACTGTCTGTGAAGAGGTAATATCACAGACGGTTCATGTTGAAAACCGTCTGTGAAGTATCATAGGCGGTTCTAAATAGGAACCGTCTGTGATATTACTAAATATCACAAACGGTTTTTTTTCTTAAAACCGTCTGTGATACTTCCCGTTTGTGATAATTAACTCATCACAGATTATTTGTATTAAAAACTGTCTGTGATAATTTCACTTATTGCGCAGTCGACGCTCACATATCTGTCTTAAATTACAGATCTGTTCTCACTTCTCACAGGCTTCTGCTTTGAGGAGGTGGGGTTTTGAGGCCATTTGGTGAAAGGAGACCGCGGATTTGGGAAGAGTGATTGTAGATCCATTTGTTCTTGGCTATCTATGGTTAGTAATTTGTTCCTAATTGAATTATATTCTAGATCTAGCTTGGTAAAGGGAGAATTGAAGATGGTTTAGATCTAGCTTGATGTAGAGAGAAAATTATTTACATCTGGCATGGTTTAGGGTTTAGCCAATTCATAGTCTATTAATACTTAATTCAATTTAATTAATTCTTGCTACATATAGCTACTTTAGATCATATATAGTATACTAATTAATTAATTCAATATTTAACACTAAATTGTTATATGCGTAGCATAGTAGGACTGAAGCTGGATGTACGCTGAGAACCATATGAGCGAAGAGTACATTAATGGTGTGCATGCTTTTACAAGAGGTACCGAGGAGGATATGTTGAATAAAGGGGTGGAATATATGTACTATCCATGCATTGACTGCAAGAATCTAAAGATGCTTAATAACTGAGCGCAGATCGAACACACTTGATTCGAAGGGGTTTCAAAAAGGGGTATATACGTTGGACTAGTCACGGTGAAGAACAGATTATATCGGAAGGTAGTAATAACGACATCGCCGACAAAATCAACGATATGCCGCCGGATGATGTCGATTCGAATAGGTTGCACGATGACAATCTGGATCAGATGCTTCGCGATGCAGAAGAAAACTATACTGAGAGAGAGTTTGGTAAATTCGAGGGCTTGATGGAGGACTCTGAGAAACCTTTGTTCCTAGGTTGCAAGCCAAAATACAGAAGGTTATCATCCGTGCTTGAACTGCTGAAATTGAAGGCAAGCAACGGTTGGTCTGACAAGAGTTTCACGACGCTGTTTGGTCTCTTAGTGGACATGCTTCTGGATGAAAATGAGTTGCCCAAAACCACCTACAAACCCAAGAAGGTTCTTTGTCCATTGGGAATAAAAGTAGAAAGAATAAATACATGTCTGAACGACTGTATCCTCTACCGTAAAGAGTACGCAAACATGCATGTATGTCCGGTGTGCAACGTATCCCGATACAAGTGTAAGAATCAATCAGATAACGGCAAGAGAATCGAGGTGAAGAAAGGTACTCATGCTAAGGTGATGTGGTATTTTCCTATAATTCCTTGTTTGAAGCAGTTTTTTGCGAACTCAAATGAGGCAAAACTGCTACGTTGGCACTCAGAGGAGCGTAAGAAGGATGGAAAGCTAAAACACCCTGTTGATTCCACCGAGTGGAGAAACATTGATAGGAGGTTTGCAGACTTTGGTACGGAACCGAGGAATATAAGGTTTGGATTGAGTACAGATGGAATGAATCCTTTCGATAACATGGACAACCGACATAGCACTTAGCCCGTGACTCTCTGTATCTATAATCTTTCTCGGTTGTGTATGAAGCAGAAGTATATTTTGCTGTCGATACTTATCCAAGGGCCGAAGCAACTTGGGAATGATATTGATATGTACCTAGCACCATTGATAGAAGGTCTAAAAATATCGTGGATCGAAGGGGTACAAGTATGGGATGCGTACAAACGAGAGAATTTCACTTTGTGCTCCTTGTTATTCTGCACCATAAATGATTATCCTGCCCTTGCTAACTTGTCGGGCCAGAGTACAGAAGGGGCCAAAGTATGTACTCATTGCTTAGATGATAATAAGAGTGTGTGGATGAAGCACTCGCGCAAAACCGTGTACATGCGTCATCGTATGTTCCTTCAGAGGACTCACCCATACTGAAGAAGAAACAATTCAACGGAGAGAAAGAGGACAGTTCAGCTCAAAGGCATTTAAGCGAAAAAGAGGTCTATGATATAGTTAAGGATTTAGATGTTGTGCTCGAAAAGGGACGTAAATCAAGGACCCGTGAGAAGAACATCTGGAAGAAGAGATCAATATTTTAGGACTTACCTTATTGGGAGCACCTAGAAGTTCGCCACTGCATCGACATCATGCACGTAGAGAAGAATGTATGTGACAGCTTGATTGGTCTCTTACTTAACATTCGTGATAAAACAAAGGATGGTGTCAACACACGGCTTGACTTGGTTGATATGGACATCAAACCTGAGTTAGCACCGGCAAAGACCAATAAAGGACGAACGTACCTCCCCTTTCTTGTTACACTTTGTCCAAGGCTGAGAGAACTGAACTACGCCAGTGCTTGCATGGTGTGAAAGTTTCGTCCGGTTACTCCGCCAACATGAAGAAACTTGTTTCGATGGAATATTTGAAGTTAATTGGCATGAACTCTCATGATTGTCATGTGCTGATGACACAGATGTTCCCTATTGCAATTAGAAGTATTTTGCTGATCAAGGTCTGAGAGATAATCATGAAGCTCTGTTATTTCTTTAACATAATTGCTCAGAAGGTCATCGATCCCGAAGTACTACATGCTCTGCCGGACGAGAAGGTGACGACTCTATGTCATCGTGAGATGTATTTCCCTCCGTTATTTTTTGATATCATGGTCCATCTCATTGTTCACATTGTGAGGGAGATAAAGATATGTGGGCCTGTGTTCCTACGTAGCATGTACTCGTTCGAGAGGTTATTGAAATTCTCAAGTCCTATGCACGAAATCGATCTCGGCCGGAGGGCAACATCGTCGAAGGTTATGCAACCGAAGAGGACATTGAGTTCTGCATCGATTACACGGCTCAGGTCGAACCGATAGGTGTGCCTCGATCTCGCCATGAGGGGAGGCTCGAGGGTATCGGGACCATCGTAAGGAAAGCAATCACTCCAGATATGGATGCGTATGCTCAATCCTATTTCACGGTCTTGCAACATATGACTGACGTGTCCACGTATATCGACCAACACAAGGACGAGCTTCGGCAACAGAATCCGAAGCGGCCGAATGTGCATTTGAGTTAATTGATTTGTGAAATTGATGTGCTTGTTTATGAAATAAATGTGAATTGGATGTATACATGTACTTGTTGTGTTTTTGCTTGTTTCAGAGGGCATGGATAGTATTTCTTGAGGCTAGCCAATAAACATAAAGAGATTTAGCAATACAAAAGAATATCATAGACAGTTCCTTAGGACAAACCATCTGTGATACATCATCTATCATAGACAGTTTCATCTACAAACTGTCTGTGATACATCAGCTATCATATATGATTATTTATTAGAATCGTCTGTGCTGTGTATTTATCACAGACGGTTCTACTTTAGAACCGTCTGTGATGTCTAACCCTATTCATATTCGGACTCTAGGGTTTGTCCGCGCCCTCCCACTCAAACAATTAAGTTTCTCTAATATCCTTCCCCCTAAGCCCGTCGCCTCCTCCTCCTCGAGCTCGGCGCACATCCTCCCCCGAGCCCACCGCCTCCTCCTCGAGCACGAGACGTCGCCTCCCTGAACCCGGCGCCCCTCCTCCTCCGAGCCCAGTGCGCCTCCTCCCCGAGCCCACCTCCTCCCCTCCCCTGAGCACACGTTGCCTCCTCCTCCCCAAGCCCGGTGTGCCTTCCCTTCGACGCATCCCTACTGCTCTGGTGCTCCCTGCTCGTCCTTCTCCTCGACGCCCAAAGGTAACCGATGCCAAGTTGTCGACCCCGATGCCCCTTCCCCTCACTCTTGCTATCAATAATCTGTCATGCCGTCATGCTGTCATGGTCCTCATGGACTCATGGTAATTACGCTGGTATCTGGTTCAAACACTGAGTAGTATGAGGTGTTGTACTTGTTTTATAAATTTTGGCTAGAACTTAACAAAAAAAATTATGCTTAATAGGGGTGGGAATCAAGTTAATTGTGTCAGCCCAAATCTGAAATCACCTTTAAAAATGAATCCATGCGGAATATCTACATTGCTCAGATTGCTCAGTGGCTTTGATTGCCATCTGCTTCGTGAGTATCACATTATTTCAATTTAATTACCCCTTTGTATTTGATATGTTCTAGTCAGTGATTCATATTGTATTTGTTTTGATACTACTACTGGAATATATTGCAATGTGGTGTGGTGGGCTTGAGATGAATGCTCCGTGATGATAATAGTCTTGTACTAAAATTGTTCTGATAATTGAGTTTGAATTTGCATCCTTCTCGAGAGTTACATGACAACGCCATTGCTGGCTCACCGCGACAAGGAACTCATAATTTTGCCCTATAATCAGGGGTAAGTGCTGCACTAGTGGCTATACTTGTTGATTTGTACTTTATAAGCAACACAAACTTAGGTTTAATGACCATGGTGATATACCTATATTGGTTCAACTAGAGTCTAATTGTAATTATACCAAAATGAAATAAGGTAATATACCTTGATTCCCTAAAAAGGGCCGAACAAGACTTCACAATTGTCCGATAATTAATCGACGAGTAAACACATTTCCTCCATAGATAATTCTATTGTAGTTTTTCCTTCCATTGCAATGGCCAAGGATAATTTTTTGGAATCACATAGGTCGTTCGCCGTGTACTTTGCTACTGGAGGGAGATCCAAGGGAGGGATCCTGCGACACGATCTAAATTTCCTGGTATTCGCTAGTACACATTAATCCTATATAACACTTCGTAGTAATGCCTCTCGAACTAACTAATTCTATTTTTGTAGTGCCACTAGTAGTCGCTGGGCAACACCCGTGGATACTATGTTTGCCACAACATGCAACTACTCCTCGGTTTCGTGATGACCAATGATCCTCAAGTTTATCAATCTTGCAATAATTATTTTATACTTATCAATTTATATATGCACAACTTTAATCTTCCTAGGGACATGTTGCGACCATCGCTACAACTGCGTTGGAACAAGCAAGCTCACAAGCATTCGAGGATAGTTTGCATCCTTCTTGTTGTGTGAGGTCATAAACCCAAAAGGGGAGTTCCACAATGTAGATTGAACTTTATTGGGATAAGATTGAACTTAATGGTACATGTGTGTATTTGTTCATGAATGTCTAATTTTAGTTCATTTGAGTTAACTGATTTGTGAAATGGATGTGCTTGTTTTTGAAATGAATGTGAATTGGATGTATATATATACTTGTTGTGTTTCTGCTTGTTTCAGAGGGTATGACTAGCATTTCCTAGGCTAGTCAATAAACAGAAATAGATTTAGCAATACAAAAGAATATCACAGACGGTTCCTTAGGACAAACCGTTTGTGATACATTAGCTGTCACAGGCGGTTTAATCTACAAACCGTCTGTGATACATCAGCTATCACAGACGATTTTATCTACAAATCGTCTGTGATAGTCAATTATCATAGACGATTACGAAGTTAATAATCGCTCGCGATAGTCGGCGTGTCATTATCGATTATAAACTCGCATTTCTCACCAAACCGTCTGTGATGACCTTTTCTGCAGTAGTCTCCCTCTCTCTTTCTCTCGCTCGTTCTCACCTCTATTATCGTTATCGTCCTCTCCTCCTTGTACCTCGACAAGGTGGTCGACGACACGCACAACATCTACACGACATCCTGCTCGTGCTCGCATGACCCAAGTCGGAGAACCACCAGAGTCAGCGCTGACGAGGCCACACGCAACCAAGGCCCACTGCCAACCGAACCTCCTCCCCTGATGCTCCCCATCCCTTCAATTGCATTGAATTGTTGTCGGAGACCACTGCCGGCAAGCTCTTCTTCCCCGGATCGGAGCCACCGAGCTCCGGCACCGACCAACCAACCTCGATCTCACAAATCGGACAACTACCTCAACATCCGTTCACGTCAGAACATGTTCCACACCTTTCTCATCCAAAACCCAAAGTAATTTGACTTCTTTACTGCTACTTGTTCTTCACCGTGGTCCTTCATTGTCATGGGTGAGATTCTGTTCGATTCTTTTGTACCCGAGCACCCCCTCCTTCTCATGATCTTCACTTTGACACACTCTATTTGATGCCTCATGCACCATGGTGCCACTATCCTGTGTGCCTGTGCCGCTCCGTCGCCCTTCTCCGCCGCCACGGTATTCTCGGCGCCCATCTCCCCAAACCACCACCACCACCGGCTTCCTCATGTCACGTGCATTCCGTTTTGCCCATTTTTCAGATGTTCGATGCCAACCCATCAATGTCTGCATGTGCCACCCTTAGACGATATCTCTAGTTCAAACCGAGGAAGAGGACCACCTTTCTTTTTCTCTCTCTCCTTACAAGTGGGCCATGGTTACAGTCTCTTGCTGGGTGCATGGTCATTTTGGTCATTTTTTTGAAAAAAAAACTGACATGCTTAACGAATGGGGTTGGACGGGGAGACGACGAGATGGCATATCACAAATAAAATTTGAAACACGGTGGTATGGAATGAATAAGTATTTATTATATGACGGATTGTGAAAGAGAGAGTTATTCGATGGCATATAATGAATTTTCTCGTAATGTTATGCTTGATAAGCAAATCCTGCCTAACTAACCACCATGAGGAACAAAAAGAGGCATCCTATTTGCTCAAAAGAAGTAACTAGGGCGAGATGAAAAAGCACAAGATTCATGCTCTTTAAGCAGCTAACGTAGCAAAAGGCCGCATATATGTATACTACTTTTAACCCAGATGCGGTCCACTTCATGCACACGATGACACGATGCGTGCAAGTTGCAACAAGTGATCAGCTAGTGGAGCTCCCAGGGAAAAACAGTGCTGCATTATTCCGCAGAAGAGAGCGCGAAAATATCGCTAGCTCTTTGTGGGGAACGAAAATGAGCGATACGATGCCGCCATTACCGATTTTAAGGTTCTTTCCCATGACGGAAACAAGATTCGCGACAGAAAACTACTTATTGTAAGCCACGCCAAATTTATACACTGTAGGAAAAGCTACTTCTGTATTAAAAAGTTAAGGGCATTCGGAAAGGAAAACAAGCCGCACGAAATTAAGGGTGATTAATCAGCTAGCGAACCCTTACCGTTGTCCACCATGAGGTTTGAGAAGAACCCCGCCGGCGAGCTGCTGTGCCGGGCCAGCATATCCATTCCGTCCTTCATCTCCGCCTCGCCGCCGCCGCCGCCGCCGCTATGGAACTGACTATGGAGGTCGTGCCCGCGCCCCAGCGAGATGTCGCCTCCGCCGTACCGCGGGCCAGCGGCAGCCTGCTTGCTGCCCGCGCGCTCCCCGTGCGGCCCCGACGACGAGGACGAGGAGGGCTCCCCGCCTCCTCCTGCCGCCAAGAATCTCCTCATGAAATTAACAAGACCACTTCCCGCGCAGCTGCAGCGAAGGGCCGGCCGTAGATGCGGCGTGTGGTCGGCCGGAGGCCGGGGGAGGGGCGCGCGACGAGACGAGGTGGGTTTTTGGTCTGAGCTAGCTTAGCCGGTGCCAGTGCGCGTTCGTTTTCGCGTAAAATTATGGTGGCCTACGGGGAGAGGTGGGGCTGGACTGGAGGGTGGTGCAAGTGGGAGGGAGCGGTGGGCTAGGGCTTTAAAGGAAAGGGGAGTCCATCGGGGAAGAGCCCGTGATTGGTTCTCGGGGCGTGCGGCGTCGTGGGGACAGACGGAAACGGTTAAAGGTCGAGGATCACAGTGCAGCGGCACGATCTCTACTGATTGATTGGAAAACAAAGTTTCTTACTAATCACTAAAGTGCTTTGCTATAGTGTTTTTGCTACAGGGAAAACTGTACAGTACAAATCGCGCTGTTGTTAAAGTCACTACATAGCACTGTTTACATTCTCACCAATCACAGTCACACAGTGGATCTCTGCGGTAATACGAAGAGTTTGAATCCAGGACCGACCGGGTGGGTCGGCACCCAGATGGGCTAGCTATCTAGGGTGGATGCTGCTGCAAGTGGAAATCAGGAGGATTTTAGGATGCATGGGCAAAAGAGGGTGGTACTTGATTTTGGACGCTGGAGAAAGGATTGTTTCCTCCGTCGTTGCAAATCTAGGATTCCTAGAAGCGAAGTTCAAATGCGGTATTTCACCGGTCGATCGGTTATGATATATAAGGCTAGGGTTGACTGAGCTGAGCTGGGAAAGATTGTGTTTATTAATGGATTAATGGCCTTTGTCGATGGGGTCTGGTTTGGTCCACAAATAGAAATTGAAGTTTGATCCTCTTTTTTGGCTAGGCCCAGTTGTGGAGCGTGGGTGTTTGTTCCTACCCACCCATGATATGTCTTGTTTAGTCAGAGTACATGCGTATGCATTCGGTGAGATAAAACATATGTCCAAACTACCTAGGGCCTTCACAAAATTTCTAGAGTGTGTAGTGGATGCACACGTGCGTGGCGTGAGTGGGATACGCATGTGGTGGTGTGCGTTCTTCTTGTACCTAAAAAATAGCTCACCTTCATTGCTCATCCAATTTTATTTTGGGGTCTTAAATATAAGTCATATTTTTATCCATTATATTGGATCAAAATCAGAATTAGGCGCCCAAACTTTTCGAGCTAATCCAAATGCCAGGAAAAATCGACTTAGCTGGAGTTAATAGAAAATTAAGACAACTTACAAGTAGCAAAAACATTTAGTTTTTCAGAATTAGTCTAGGATTTATCTCGGGAGGTGTAGGTTTTTCTCTCTCTAGAGGATATTTTTCCTTAACATGGATACATTTGCCAAATTATCGACACCCCAAAACCTGGCGAAGCTGGTGGGCGGCATTGCGGCTCCACACACCCACGTATTGCTATATTCTTCGACGATGCATCCTGTTCTTGTTGATTGTACGTAGGGCATCAGCAATGTGCTCCAAGGAGTCCTAAGGAGGAGAGAGAGAACTTGGGGTCGATTTTCCATACATTGTAGGGAGGTGACGTTGCCACCAGATCTGGCCGCTGACGTCGTCTGTCTGGGAGAGGCCTCCACCGTTGGATCTTCGTGGATGGAGGGACGCCGACCGTCAGTTCGAGGAGGGACGTGATCACCGATCATAGGACCCATATGAATCATATACATAGGAGATAACACACAGACAGACAGGTCCCAACTGCCCAATGTACTTATGTGGTATCCTGTAGCTAGTACCATGCACTGTACCAGTACCGCGGAAGAATCTTGGCAGCACCTCCACCGTGGAAACAGTAGTTCAGGTGCACGGTAAAAATCGCAACATTTACACAGAAAGTTCTTTGTTTCCCCTTTGGACCGAGTCTTCGATCGCGCATGCATGCGCATGCGTTCCCTCCAGAGAGATGCCCGGCCAGGTACATGCACCTAGCGCCCACAAACGACGTAGTTTTATCGCCAAGTTGCGCGATACTTTTATCCCCTCGTGACGTACCAAAACCTCCTTAATCCCGCTTAAAAAACAGGCGCGCTCGCAGCTGGCCACGAAACGGCGCGTATCCGGTATGCACTTGCCGACGAGGCGCCGACGCGCGCGCCCTCGCGGCCGGTGTGGATGTTCTTCGGGATCACGTATTTTTCTCTCGTGCCGGCGGGTCCTCTGCTCGATCGAGTTCGGCGCGGGCAGCAGCTGGTCGCGATGTCGAAAGCGACTTATGCATGGTGGCGAGAGATCGTTGTCGACGACGACTAGATCAGGTTGAAGGCTACAATCTGCGCAGTCACGTCAACGTACGTAGGATCACTAAACAATCTTAAAAGAAACCGAAACATTGCGTGCCCAAGGAACGAAGGGACAATAATGACGAAGCATCATCGCGTGAGTCACAAGCATACCAACGTGCAGTACTGTTAGATGCGTTTGTGTAAGGGTGTGTTTGGTTGGTGGGATGAGATTGAATGGAATAAGATAGTATATGTAAGATGGAATTATCCTGTATGGGATGGAACATGTAGGATAGAATAGTCCTATATGGGATGCTACAGTCAGTCTGTTTGGTTAGTTGTATGGGATGATACATAAATGTGTTTGGTTGGTTGTATGAGATGATACACAAATGTGTTTGATTGGTTGTATGAGATGGTATAGATTGTGTTTGGTTGAAGGGATGAGGTTGGTTCGGTAACCTCCTCACTACATAGTGTGAGATTACCTCTATATTATTTTTTTTCTTTTCTTTTATTTTTCTTTTTTCTTTCTTCTCCTTTCCCCTTTTTCTTCCATCCTTTTCTTTTCTTTCATTTGGAATCACTCATTTGGGTGAGCCCACTGTCATAGGGTGTTCAAAGGGGAAGTTGTAGTGTCTTCTTTTCTTTGTCTCGGCTTGAACAGAGGAGCACAGAGGGTCTGCGGGAAGGGGCTTGGCCAGTGGGAATCGTTGTCGGCAATAGAGAGGTCAAAAATGGGTTGGGGGCACTGCATGCGCTGGGTGGTGATGTCGTGGACGGGCACCCACTAGGGCGGGCCGGCGGTGTGCCCTGCGGTCGGAGCGGGGCACGGGATGGGGGCGGCGGAGCTGGGGAGGGAGATGGAGGAAAGTAGGGGGAGAAAAACTGTGCTGCTTTATTCTGCTGCGTCCTTCTCGTTGGCCGAAGACTTCGTTATACTGTATTAGTTCAATGTCGTGCTTAGCTACGGATTTAACAAATTGGGAAAATTGGCTACAGGGCACTGCAAATTTGCGTCCTTTGCCAACGGACATCCAAAAAACGTGGTTTCGCCAGAACACACTGTAAAAAGGTGTAATTTTGCCGTAGGACATTGAGGTGACTATTTTATTATTTCCTGATCAGAGAGGAGAGAGAAAGCATGTAAATTGTCTATTTTGCCCTTTCTCTTCTCTCTCCTTCTGCTCTCCTCTTCTCTTCCGTCGGCCGAGATGCAGAGCAGGCCGAGCTTCTTGAGCGTGTAGAAGAGCGGGCCCATGGTGCACACCCACTCCGCGATGACCAGGATCTGCACAACCTGAGCTGCGAGCAGCCGACCGCCGCCGCCTATGAAGTATGAACAGCCCGTATGGCCTGCCGGCGCCGTAGGTATCCTCCACGTACTTCTGCTTCGCGAACAGCCCCGTGAAGATGATCCCCCACGTGACGCAACCGTCGTGGAGCTGCGCGGCCTCGAGCGGGTCGTTGAACTTGAGGCGCGCGGTGAGCGCGTTGAACCCGATGAGCACCCATGCCGAGATGAATCCGCAGATGACCGCCGCCCACGGGTCCACCATGCTGCACCCCGCGGAGATGGCTGCGAACCCACCGAGCAGGCCATTGCAGACGTCCATCATGTTCCAGTGTCCCGTCTGGAGCCGCTTCCCGAACAGCGTCGTGAGCGCCGCCACGCTACCGGACAGCGTCGTCGTCACGGCGGTGCGGCCCACGCCCGACCACTACCCGTTGATGCTCCCAGAGGGCTGGACCGGCTGGTACGTCTTGAGGATGGTGGTGAAGGACCCAGGGTTGAATCCGTACTATCCGAACCATAGCAGGAACGTCCCCAGCACGACGAGCGACGCGCTGTGGCCCTTGAGCACCACCGACCGCTTGACGTGGTCGAAGCGACCGATGCGGGGCCCCTCGATGAGCGTGCTCCAGAGCCTGGCAACTCTGCCGACCATGTACACGACGCCCGATTCGGCGAAGTCTATGACGACGGACTTGAAGAGAAGCGGGCCGGACATGCGGCTGGCGGAGACCCACCTGTCGGCGGACCAGATCCAGTGGGACACCACCGGGTTGTAGGTGTTAATCATGTTGAGTTAGCTTCAGGCGTGTGTTTTGCTTCAGCTAAGTTTTTTACGTTCTGTGAGAATAACCGAACTGAAAGTATGCAGTTCGTGTTGTCGGTTGTCTGAAGCTTGAAGTCTCTGCAGAGCTTCAGATCGTGTGGGATCGTATCTTGTGAGTACTGGTCCATGATCCGAAATATCAGGATCATGGCCGAGTCTTAGATAGAGTAGTGGCTTAGAATCCGGATTGGAATATGCCAATTCGTGTGTGTGCGTTTTTTTCGAAGTTGTATTAGTTCAGAATACTGTATTCGGTCAGTTGTGCAAAATACAACAGAAACTGAAAACCCGGTGCAAGTTGTTAGCACCAAAAACGTCTCCCGCTTGCTGTCGTTCTGAACTCCGGTGAATTCATCTCGCCGTGAGAGTGTCCACTGAGTCGCGTGCGTTGTGGGAGAGCAATCTGGGCCGACACGGGTAGACAAACCCAGTGAGGAACGCCGAGTAGATGAAGTACGCCACGAACTACGTCCTCTCAGTGATCGACCCCGACGTAATGCCGTCAGCGGCGATGGCGAAGGCCCATTGGAAGAGGAAGAAGTCCTAGCCGAAGCCGGTCTTGCCTGCGGTTCGAAATGGTGGATCTTGGCTGTTGCTACACTAGGGCCAAGATCGTGGCCACCATGGTGTGCCTCGGCGGAACCATCACCATGAGAATCCTCTAGAGCTCAGGCTCGGAGCTGTCACCGTCGTCGTCTGGGTGGGCGGTTGGGTGCTTCTGCCTTCTGGGCGCCGTCGTGGTGGTGTCCTGCACCACCGTCCTGCAGGTGGCGACCATGATCCATTTCCCGGCCCCATCACCCTGTGCACCGTCACCTCCCTCCTCGACGCACTGTTCACCGCCATTTTTCCAGGTGCTCACCCAAGGGGGCCTCACCGCTCACCGTCGGCACGCACCTCGTCGGCTTTCGCACCATCCTCGCACTGGTGCTCGTCGGTGGCATGGTCAGCTCGGCGTGCGTGGCATTCCAGACGTGGCCGCTCAAGAAGAAAGGCCCCATCGTCGTCTCCATGTTCTTCCCCACGCAGACAGTCGGCTACGCCATCTTCCTCGGGAGAGTTGTCAAGCCAGGAAGGTTTAATTCTAGTAACTGGATTATATATCGATCAGATTGAATAATTAACCCATGATATGCGTGCTACTGATCATATCAATTTGGAATCGAGGGGAATCTGGAGGTGTATGGTAGAGAGCAGAAGGAGAAAGAAGAGAAAGGGCAAAATAGATAATTCGTATGTTTTCTCTCTCCGCTCTAACCGGGAAATAATAAAATAGTCGCCTTGATGTCGTACGGCAAAATTACACGTTTTTACAGTGTGTTATGGCGAAACTACGTTTTTTGGATGTCCATTGGTAAAGGACGCAAATTTGTAGTGCCCTTTAGCCAATTTTCCCAAATTTTTTTTTATAGTTTCAACATGTTGGGTCGTCAATTGTCAGCGTGCTCAGCGACACGATCTGAACTGTTGGTACCCAGCTCGTCGATCCAATGGACGCCGAAGAGGGTAGGGAGGACGGACGGCCACCAACTTCAATTTTTAAGTAGTAAAGATATTCTTTTATGTGTGTCTAATTTGCGAAGAATAGGATCCATTCATTCAATAGCACAACATGTCAAGTGGATAATTAATTGTCATTGGCAGATGGATCGAGTTAGTTGCACAAGGAAAGGGACATTACTACAAAAATACTAATATTGGACGTATCATCATAGACGGTTTACCAAAACCGTATGTATTAAATACAATCACAGACGGTTTTGGTTTATCGATTGTCTGTGGTACTGGCTGTGCTAAAGACCGTCTGTGAAAAGGTAATATCACAGATGATTCATGTTTAAAATCGTCTATTGAATATCACAGACGGTTCTGAACACGAACCGTCTGTGATAATTGTAGACTTCACAGACGGTTTTTAACTATAACCGTCTGTGATAATATCGCTTCAGCTCCCCGATGAGTTTCTTCGTTGACATCGTCACCGATGCGTCTCTTCGCTCACATCAATGCCGCTTCGGCTCCCCGATGCGTCTCTTCGTCTCATATGTCGAATTTATTCCTTGTTTTTATAAAAAGGATAATCCACCATCGAAGATGATTATCCGAACATCACTCTATACGTACCTCCCATCGCTCTACTCACGGTATTGATCATATGTATACGCAACGATCGCGGAGCATGACGGAGAGGACCAAGGCTAGGAGGTCGGCGATTGCTGTCGCTTTTCCTCACGATGTCGTCATCGACATTGTCGGCCACATGGCCGCGAGCTCTCCTCAACCCATGGCTGACCTCTGCAGCCTACGAGCCACATACGTATGTATTTGTACCTATAAAAATACGTACTACTATTTATTATGATGTCTTGAATTGTGTGCGTATGTATGTTTGAGTTGCAAGGCCATCTACAAGGCGTCCAAGGAGGGTGCCGTGGGGAGGCGCGTGGTGCTGGAGCAGGAGGCGATCAAGTGGCTGGACAACGAGCGCTACCTCGCTGTCGTCAACCACCTGGCCGGCACCGGCAACCCGGAGGCCTGCTTCATCATCGGCCTCCCGCTTGTCTTCGTGCACCAGGACATGCAGCGCGGCCTCGTGTGCCTCGAGCGAACGACCGATGCCGGCCACAAAGCCGCGGCCTCCTAGTCTACATGGCCAGCGAGGCGCGCGATATTGGGAAGCACTACATCAGCCAGGTCGAGGGCGAGTTGGCTAACAGACGGTGTGAGACGGCTAAGAGGACCAACCAGGAGTGCAGACGGTGCCGAAGGCTCGCTACGGACATGGTCCAGGAGGCGGTGTGGAAGAAGATGGTCGGGCCGCTCGGTCGGGTGTGGGCGCTGGAGGACGACCACCGGTGCACGAACACCGGCTGCAGTGTGATGGAAGGGTGGGACGACTACATCGTCTTTTGTTGCGACGACTGTAGGATTAGACATGAGTATGCCAAATTCTTTGCATAGGTGTTAAACTACTTGCCGTAAAATTAAATACAATCACATGATGACAATAATTACTGACCGGTGAAACACAAGTATATCCATTTGTCTTCAATTTTACTGTTTATTACCCTAGAATTTACTTATTTATTGCAAAGTAGGTACCTCATGTGGTTATGTACCTGCGACTTGTTTTAATTAGTTAAGTGCACTGAGAACACCAATAACGCCACGCCAAATGCCAGTAAAAAAATGGTTATTTATTGGAACCGTATCACAAATGGTTCTATTATTGAACTATCCGTGATATGAGACCATGTCACGGACGGTTCTACTATGGAACCGTCCGTGATATGAGATCATATCACGGATGGGTGAATTGCTGCCTGTAGAGACCCAAAAATACAATTCTGGACTCTCTGTATATAATGCACTAGTCTAGGATCACACTAGTACACACAGTGTCAACATTGGTAAATATCGATCCACACAAGACGATTAATAGAATAAATGGCAAATTTGAATAGCAAATAACCATTTTGACCTTATGGTCGAGTTTACATTTATTGAGCCACGTTGGGCTAACAATAAAGAAATAAGCCAGCAGCAGAACAAACTAAACTTCAGCGGAATCCCATCAATTCGCCACAGGCAACCGACTGGGATCAAGACCCTAACGATCAGCACCTTCGTAAAACTCCTCCTCAAAGGTAGACGAAGACTCCTCCACTTCTGTTGATTGGTTATAGCAAGCATGAGTACACAACTGTACTCGCAAGTCATACCACATAATGCAATTTATACATGATGGCTTATTCCAAATGAATGGCTTCTGTGATTCTTTTGCAGAAATGTAATATTTGCAATTTGAATATGAATAATAGATTAAAACATAAAGTAAAACAAATAAACAATATTAATTTAATAGTTTAGTTTTACAAATAACACAAAGCCTAAACAAGTTATTCACAGAGCCATATGACTTAGTTCACACAGGTCCCTTCCCAACAAGTTTTATGAGAACTATCCCTCGTGTGAAATCCCCGAGCATGTCCATAACCGTGGACGTGGCTATTCGAATAGATTGATTTAACACTCTGCAGAGTTTGTACACTTTACCCACACGATATAACCAGTGTAGCTAGCACTAATCGTAACAAAACGTTTCATAAACTTCATCTCAAACATTGATACTCCTGATGTGCTTTATCGCTAGACTAACCCACACAGAAAGCCAGTCCGATACACATCATTGGACTTGAAGACAGCGAACCGCTCATAAATGTGTACTACCTGGTAGTCGACACCTCCACCCATTCACACTGCCTAAGTAATCAATGTCAAGAATCCATAACTTAATAACTTACTAAGTTAGGCCCGTCCCATACCAGGCATGTGGTCGTACAGTAAGGCTCAGTTCAATAATCTCTCAGTCACATAGTTCCATAATCTCTTAGTCAGATTCATATTTGCATCTTACATGAAATGATGACTCGTGGCATGACTAAACAATCTACTCGTGACTAACCATCCCACGTTGGTGCTAAAATAATAACAACTAAATAATGAACCAATTTAGGGTGATAAACGATTATGACATAACAATAGACAAGGTGGATTAATAACTACACCCAAAAGCATTTAAATAAATACTTAAAGTGAATGCAGTAATTTGAATCAAAGTAATTTGAAATCTGGGTTCAATATGATCAAAGGTATAATTTTCCTTGGAATAGGTCTAGGTACTGGTCTTGATCTTGAAGCACTACTCTGTCTCCAAAGTTCCCCGAAGTAGCAACATCTACTTGCAAACGAAGCAAATAAATAAAATAAATAAATAACAGAGAAAAAATAAACTCCAAAAATTAAATAAAAATCTCAGATAAATATATCTCAAATTTATATGAATTTACAAATTTAAATGGGCTCAATCGGAGTTCGGATGCAAAAGATATGGGCTTTGGAAGTTTAAATCTAAAGAAAATACCCTAAATAGGATTTATCATAATATTCCAAATTATTTTCCAACAGAAAAATCGAAATATGACGCAATGCTGAAGTCAGCCCTGGGAATTACGGGATTAAAATAAATAAAAGAAAAACTGATATGTGGTGGCCGGCGGATCTAGGGTGCAGTTGGATTGTCAGTGGCTCGGGTCACGGTGAACTAAGTTCATTAAGCCTTTGGATCTAGGGTGCAGTTGGATTGCCACGCACGTGCGCGCGTGGACACTCACTGGATGCCATGTTGGTGACACACACGCAAGGAAGGCTGAGGTGGCTAGCTGACCGAGACACCACGTTAGATCGATGGTGGTGAGCCTCAGATGCGCACAACGACAGCGAACGGCGGCGATCCACCAGCGGTGTATGGTACCAGAAGGTAGCTGAGGCTATTGCAATGTCAGGGATGCACTCATGGGTGGCTAAGGTTGACTGTGGTGGCCGGCGGCGAGTTCGAAGCGGCGGAGAAGAACCGGTTGTTGTTGGGAAGGGTTCGGGTGACTCTCCGGCAACACGGTTGGGCGCTGGGGTGGCTTTGGTGATGGTGGACCTGGCGCTGTGCTCAATGTCGACGAGGCAGCTATGGCGGTGGAGGAATTGAAGCTTTAGGGTTTTGGCTCTGAAAACCTAATCTGGCAATCACAGCCGCTCTAGGGTTCTTGAGGCGCAATGGGGGTGGAATTCGGGATGAGCGAACCAATGCGCACCCGGGGGTACTATTTATACCCCAAGATCAGATTCGGATAAGGAATCCCAATTTGGGATAATCTTGGACTCCACGGATTTTAGAGATAGAAATGGAATTGAGATATGATTTTGATCCGAACAGATGTGGAAGAGATAAAGATTAAGTTTGGCAGGATTTTCTGGGATCTTTTATTTGGCGAATCCGTTTTGTCAGACGGGTCTTCTAGAAGGTAGCAATGGCGGACGAAGGCATAGCTACGAACGAAGAAGATGGGCGTGAGGAGGACGACGCAGTGGCGGGCCCACCGGTCAGAGAAACGGAAGCGTGGGTGCGTTCGGAGAGGTCCGAATGCCCACACGGGCCCACACGTCAGTGACGACGACGACGCGGCAGTCCGAACGTGCACTGGGCCACATGGTGCTACTAGGCCGAAAGAGAATAGGGTTGGGTTTCGGCCCAAGAACTATTCTGAGATGTTCATTAGGTTTTCTATTTTATAAATACCAGAAAATGCAAAAGGCAATTAGGAAAAAGCAAATTAACTTGGAAAAATTCTAGAAAAATATAAAAAATATATCCAAGCTCATAGAATCCAAGTAAAATAGTTTTGACCATTGTTGATGTTGACTTTAATCATATTAAATTATTTTGGTACTAAAAGTCCAAGTTAAGCTTTTGAATTAAACTCAAATAAATCCAAATGGTGAATTTTCAACTACTAACTAATCAAAAGGATTTTTAAAGTTCAGAAAATTGAGATGTTACACTACCGGTGGTCGATTTACCGGTTGCACTAGGGTAACTACTCCCCTTTACTCGTATCCCTTTCCCTCCCCTTGCTCTGTGATGTGGGTGATGAATGATGTGGGCTATGGTGGGTGTTCTGTGATGGTTGGATGATATGGGTGGGTTCTCTGTGTACGATGTTGGTTCATGAGATGTGGTTCGGATGGGGCAAAACATCAGTCTGTACACATACAAATTTTTGTACATGTAACTAATCTTATGGTATATCTATATGGTATTCTACTTTTGAAAGTTGCAATTAACTTTTTAGATTTGTAAATGTTAGTCTAATTTGTAAAGCTGCAATTAACATACAAATTTATGGAATTTTTACCTAGCTTGTGCCTCTTATCATCAATTATTTATTAATTGGTGGGTTGGTGCTCTGAGAGCTATTGTGGCATGGGTTCTAATTAAGCAAAAATAATGGTGGGTGGGAATGGTAGTTTACCTCTATTGGTTTGGAAAATGGATGGACAGTTGTGGTACACGGGTGATGTCACTTTGATCTTCATTTTATCAGTCTGTAGACATACAAATTTTTGTTTGCTTTTGCTTATATGCTGGTGCTATTGGATATATTCAATATGCTTTGTGTGGTAGTACTTACCTGAAATGGTCCCTTTGGTAACTGCAGATTAAGTGCTGGGGTGGGGGTACTAAATGAGGAACCAACACACACCCATTTTTGCCTCAGTCTTTCCTCTTATCCTGATCTCTTCTCTATAAAATGCTGCTTGTGCCTTTAAAACCAGTTTCATATATATATATATAGTTCGTAGTCCCTTGTTAGCTAACTCGAGGCCTGAATTCAGCTAGCTAGCTCGCTCTTTGGGCTTTCATCATACACGTGCATGTGAACCACAACCTACTTCATCGAACTTGACACACTGGAGTGTGTGATTTGCTTCATGCCAAACCACACACTCAAGTGTGTCAGGTTCGATCAAGTAGGCCGTGGTTCACCTCTACAAACCATCTGTGATAGTCAGCTATCACAGACGGTTCTATTTTAATAACCGTCTGTGATAGTATGCATCACAGACAATTCGAAAATTGTCTGTGATGACCTCATGTCATTACCGAGCCATAAACTCAGACGGCTTATGAAACCGTCTGTGAAGACATTTTCTATAGCAGTGGCACAAGCATCAGGGAGGTATCTGGGACTCACTGGAGTAGTCAGCGGCGGCGGGGAGTCGCCGTGGCCGGCCAGCGGCGAGAGCCCAAGGCGACGCGGGTGGCTCACCGTGGGGGCAGCGCTGTGGGGAGGGAGAGTGGAGTGGGTGGTGGTGGAAGGAAGAGGGAGGTGAGGCGAAGCTCTAGTAGAGAGGGATTGAAGAATGGCTCACTGGGGAGAGGATGGCAGAGGTGGAGGCGAATTCGGCCACGTGTGGGGAAGATGGCAACGAAGCGGTGCTCCGGTGATGGAAGTACCAAATTGGTTGAGGGAAAACGCTTGTGGCATTGTGGAACACCATGTGACATGGAAGGGACTGTGAGAGTTTAGCTAGGGAAGCAGGAACGACATGTGGGGACGACGTCCGCAAACGGGGGCGTCACCGGATGAGAGGAAGGAGAAGTCGTCCAAGTGGGAGGTGAGCAAGGCGACGGCGTCTGATGGCAAGGGGGTGGCGAGGCAAGGAGCTTGGTGGAGAAGAAGAGGGGGAGGGAGAAGAAGAGGGGGAGGGGGAGGAGAGGCGGCAAGTGCCGACGGCGGAGAGAACGCAGTGCGAGAGAGAGTGAGCGCATGCAGCGCGACTACACGAGGAAGCGCTGAATGACGTGGTTCACTCAATTTCGTCGAACGGGATGGTTCGGAATCTCACAGGCATTTTTGGTTTCGTCGAACGGTTCGGTGCAGGACGGTTTGGTGCGATTCAGCGAACCAAACACGCCGAAAAGACCATTTCCCGAACCGGATGGTACAGGGACCATCTCATTTGGTGATCCAAACACACCCTAAAACAACGATACACAGATTGATCAATGAATCGCTCGCACTACACAAACGTACGCACGACCTTGCTTTATATAGTCGAGTACATGTGTTGGATCAGCCATAGTAATTACAACACCAAAACTAATTAGACACGGTTCGGTGACGTGTTGTACATGGGGCAAACTCATCTCTTTAGGGCTTGTTTGGATGCTAGGGGGCAAAATCCAAGGGAAGAAAAATCCCTGAGGAGGATTTTGATGGCACATGGAATCCCCCTCAACATAAGGGGAAATCTTCCCAGCCGGGAATAAAATCCATGTTGCCGTTTGGGAACAACAGGGATAAAAATCCCGACCATGAAAAAAATCAAAAAAAAATTTAAAAAAATTATGTAAATTCCAGGAAAATATTAAAAACTTTACAAATGACAGAACATGTGTAGAAATATGAAGTATCACAGACATCACAACATCATGCAAAATATGAAGTATTCCAGGAAAAGATTACAAACTTTAAAAATGACAGAACATATGTAGAAATATGAAGTATCGTAGACATCGTTACAAACTTCATGGATAGATGACTAGATGGCATTAGAAGCTACATAAAGTTTATACATGGATTAAAAAGAATCATCGATAACATCTAAGCATACAAATCAAATTGCTCCTAAGTATTAACCATCCACAAATCTAGGTAACCACATCAACACTATCTCAAAACGTTGTATCCTAAGTATGAAACCCAGCAGATCTGAGAAACCGGACTAAGCTAGACCACAACACCATACATGATAGAGCCTCAGATCCATAGATCTAACACATATAAAACAACAAGAATAAAGTAGTACAGAGAAGAGATCTGGGGTGGGGAGGAGGGCAGGAGAGGTTGCTCACCGAAGACGGTGTTGATGGGGGTTCATGGTGTCCTAGTTCTTGGCAGCATCGCCGATGAGCCTCTCAGAGTTGGTGAAGGAGATGTAGGAGGGCGTGGTGTGGTTTCCCTGGTTGTTGGTGATGATCTCTACCCGGTCGTGCTGCCACACGCCGACGCACGAGTAGGTGGTGCCCAGGTCGGGAGGGAGGCGAAAGAACACGGCGGAGGGAGGGAGGTGCGTGGCGGCGCCGATGCGGAGGGAGGGAGATGCGTGGTGGCGCCAATGCGGAGAGAGGGAGGCGTTCACGATGCGGGATGACTCGGAGGAGAATAAATTCCTATGTGAGCGCTCATGGTTTTCTTCCCCGTGGAAATGGCAGGGAATGCGCCTGGGAATCGACGTCTTTTCGTCATCCAAACGACGCGTTCGCCGGAGCAGGGGAAATTTCCCCTGGGCTTTTCAATCCCAGGGATTCGGTAGGGATCCCGGCCAGGATATAGGTTCCCAAACAAGGCCTTAGAGATAGAGAGCTACGATTTGTGTTCTACACAGATACATATCTGGTAACACGTTTACTGCTCATTGGTTGATGGTTGCCGGAAGTACATTAGTTGTACTACTGCCTTCATCACATGCAGAAGTTAATCACTGTTTCAATGGTAGTGCAAGTCGATTGATCTGTTCTACACATAGGTGGAGATCGAAAAGTGGCGATTCGGGATGCTATGGTGATATCATGACTACATGTATCTGGTGATTTTTTTAAAATATACTATTTTTAAAGATAATTACAAAATAAATAGTCAGAATTTTTTTTTTACAAAACTAGGTCCATATCGCCATTTGGAATGACGACAGGCTCCTGTCGCCATGTCAGCTAGTGATAGGAACCCTGTTGACCTGCTGTCGCCAGTCCTGCTTCTTGTCGTCATTTCAAATGGCGACAGGAATTAAACAGTGTTCCTATCGTCAGTTGAAATGGGATAGGAAACCGCGTTTTCCTGGTCTAGCTATAAAAAACCCCTAAAATCGCTGGAAAATATCATTTTAATTCTACAAAAAAGAGAAGGGAGGGAGAAGAGAGAGGAGGAGAGGGAGTGAAAAGCCGTAGCGAAGCCCTGCCAATTCGTAGCGGAGGAGAGAGAGATAGAGGTTCAGTTTTGGTTGGCCATTTTGCAGGGATATATTTTTGCAACTTTGTACATTATTTGGAAACCTTGTTGGTTAGCAAATAAAAATAGCTACATATAATTCATAAGCTTAGATAATTTTAGCTATTTTATGTAGTACATCATTTGAGTTGTGTATAGTTTAGTTAATTGTGCAGATCTTATTTTTGTTGCAGTATACGAGTGATTTAGAATAAATCTACAAAAATAGGAAGCCACTTATTATAAATCTGTAAAAATTACCAAAAATACTTTTTAAACTAGAAAAATAGCATGACACATTTTAAAATTGTAAAGAAAATCCGCAGTTTCTACATAGGTTACGTAGAGCTAAATTAAAATAATATGAACTTTATTTATTGTTTTATTTGCACATGGTAAATATTTAAAAAATATTGGAGACACTTTTTAAACAACGAAAGTTGCAAGATACGTATTAAAAATCTATAAAAATTGCAAAGTAGCTTAGTAGGGTAGGTAGAGCTTAATGAAAATAATCTTTGCTTAATTTTTGTTTCCATTTGAGCGCGGTAATTATTGTGTTAATGTTGATTTTTTTTAAAAAAAACTAGGAAAATAGCATGACCATCTTAAATTGAAAAAAAAATCTCGATTGAAGCTAGGCAAAAAAAAAGCAACCTAAATTAGCTTAGTACGGTTTGCATAGCTTAATATTTGTGCACGGTACTTATTTTTACAATGTATGCATTGAGTTTTTAGGTATGGAGGACCCAGGATACGCTGCGTAGTGGCCGTATGAGTTGCTTGACCCGATCATTGACACGCATCATTGTAGCTGCCTCAGTATCATCCTCCCCGGGAGGACGAGTTGGCGATTGAGCTTGGTGTGCTGTGGCTGCGCACGCCAATGAGGGTGTGGAGGGTGGACCCACGTTGGGTTTCGAGGTACGTGCAGTTGTGACCTTCGTGTACTCATTTGTAGCGTGACTACTTTGTGTGGACTAACATTTGTTCTTAATATTTTCCAACAGAGTTTGAGGCTGGTAGGCCTCCTTCTACTGGCGAGGATGGTTGAGGCAATGTGGGAGGACGATCAGGACCGCGCAGGTGGTGGGTGTACGTCCAGGCGCTTTCCGGATGACCGGTGCCTCCTAACGGCGCTGGTTGACCGGTGGAGGTCGGAGATGAACATGTTTCACCTTCCGTGCGGGGTGACGGCGCCGACGCTACAAGACATGAGCTTCCTGACCGAGTTGCCCTACGCAGACTTTCTCATGGCGGCATACGACGTCCTGACCACGTGGCGCACGGAGTTCCTAGCGAGGTTCCAGGGGATGCTACCACCAGATAGCGACTACGGGGAGTTCAACAGCACCCATGGGGTGACGCTGAAGTGGATCTGCCTATTCTACATAAGTCTTCTTGTCCTTTTGCATCAATTGATTTATGCACCTTGCTGATGTGCATCTGTCTTCTTGTAGCCCGAGCATATGGTGGAGGACGCACCCGACCACACGGTGAGGAGACACTTCGAGGCCTACTTGTTGTGGATGTTTGGGTGGGTGATGTTCTTGGGGTCCCACAGCGACAGCGTCGACAAGCACATGATCTTGTACGCATAAGAGCTGGCAGACTGGCAGGCGGAGGAGATCCAACCCTACGCCTAGGACCTGGTGGTGTTGTGCGTGATGTACCACGCCGTGTGCGACGCATCCCACCAGGCTCGAGAGAGCTCCATCCTTGGAGGATGCCCGTTGCTCCTTCAGTTGTGGTCTTTCAAGCGTTTCTAGATTGGACCGGTCAACCATGGGTACGGTGTGGTGCCGCCGACGAGTAAGTTTTCTGAAAATTTATTCTTTTTCGTAATGTATTTTAATCTAGTGTGCCAAGTTTGGGTTGTTCTATTCAAGAGGTCACATATGCGCCGATCACTACGCAAGCATCCTACCCGGACTATGTTATGATGTTTGATCAGCTGACGGATGACCGTGTCATCTGAACATCGTACACTCCTGAAAGGGTGTACGTGTGCGTGCCCTGAGGGCTATCGATCCTATGCACGCGAGACCACGAGTACTGGATCACGCGAAAGCCTTTGGTGCACAATGTCTTCATAGAGGAGTACCAGGTGTAGCGGGTCATGCGCTAGTTCGGTCTACGATGGGAGGTCCCACCCCCTGGGGGGAGCGAGTGCTGTCGAACGTCCATGGGTAAGTTCACTTTTTTACTTTTGTCTTAACATTTACGTCATGTACGTACGAAACAATCGTTTTGCCTTCCATAGGTACACTCGGAAGGAAGTACCTGCTATGACTTCCTGGACAAAGAAGATGTTCCCTTGGAACCAGGGCTGGGTCAACGCCGTTGGTGATGTTGTCGAGGAGGATACTCTCTACGACCCCGGCACGTACGCGGAGTACATCGAGTGGTACTCCAGTCGGACGCACGTTCGCTATGTGAGGGTTGTGGACGACCCACCACGACACGAGGCTACGACGTCCGACATGTACCCCACCCAGTCCGACTCCGCATTCCATTGCATGGTACGTATTGAATAGTCCATTCTTCTTATTTGGTTAGCAAGAAGAGAAGGGGAAGAGAGCGATGGGCCGCCAAAACTAATGATATTTGTTCCAATCGACTTTATTTCCATTCCAAAAAGGCGCGTATGTATCATGGGTGTATTTTGGTTTATTGCATCGTACATGATGTCGTTCCTTATGCACATAACCAAACCCTGCTCGTCGTGTAATCCGCAACTTTATTATAAAGTCTATTTCAATTCGCAACTGCGTTGTAAAGTTGACTTTAAATCTCATTCTCTTTTGGCATTCAATTCTTAGCGTAGCAAGGCAGGGAACAACATAAAAATAAAGGTTCAAATGACAATGAACTTCTACACTAAAATTTCATCTTTCGTGCCAAATGGTCCACATATCTTTTTCAACAAATTACATCTCTTTTACCCAAATATCGAGACATCACATATGGCAACCCTATACCCAAATATTTTGTCCATTCTCTACTTCACATTACATTGTCTTCTCCGATTTTGCATTCCGAACTATGTGGACACTTCAACGTATTACCAATTTTTAAAAATAAAATTAAAAAAATAAAAGATTTCGTTACACATAAATAAAAAAATGACAGGGCCCTCTTGTCGCCATTTGAATTGGCGACAGGACTCCCGTCGTCATTTGGAATGGCAACAGGCTCCTATTGCCAATTGAACTGGCGGCATGAACCTCTCCACTATTCCCTTTGGCGACAGGGGGTCCTTGTCGTTAGTTGAAATGACAACATGAGCCTGTCGCCATTCTAAATGGCGAAAGGGACCTAGTTTTGTAATAATTTTTTCCAACTATTTATTTTTGCAATTATCTTTAAAAATAGTACTATTTTAAAAAATATGTATCAGGGTAGCTAGCCAAGTGCATAGTGGAAATTCCACATAATTGTCCGTGGAACAGATCAATCCGCTCGGATCTAGAGGTGTTCATGGGTGGCCCGGCTCGAGCCCGACGCAGGTTGGGCCAAGCCTGTATTTTCGGCTCAGTGGCCTGGCCCGAAAGCCCGTAGGGCCGACAAAACCATTAAAAAATAAAAAACCCTTTTTTAATTCTTAAAATGAATTAAATATTACTTTTTATTCCAAAAAGCATTAAAATATCATTTTTTATCGGAAAAGCGATTCGAGCAGTAGGGCGAACTTCGAACACCCGTTGTGGTGGGCTTTTCAAGCCGACCCGACCGGCATTTGAACAGGTCTACTCGGATCGAGTTCACACAACGTCATCAAAAAAGGAACACACTGTTTGCGTCTGGTTATCTATCTAGGCTGGCAGTTTAGCTCGATAATGCTGGGGAAAGAACAAAATGAGAAGAGCTAAATGGTTGCATCCTGATTCCTGAATGTTTCAGTGCCGTTGTCGCCACTTATATCAGTTCTGTGCCTACATGGTGCTTATTGTCGTTGCTTTCCAAATGAGAAGGCCCTTAGTTTGTACAGCGATAACTTTTTCACAGCGGTTTTAATTTGGTATTTGAGGGTTGAGCAATTGCGAAATTTGAGCAATTTGCCTTGAAAAAAGTTTGATGTTTGGTACGCTAGCTTTTAGGTAAATTTGGTCTGCGACTTTCGAGATGGGAAATGTCTTAAATGCTCCTGATGACAGTAACGGCTTGTTTGATGCTGTTTAACTGCAATTAACACAATTAACTGCAATTAACGACATCTGACGACAACTAACGATAATTAACGACAAATGACGATTAATGACGTGCAATCTTTCCATGTTTGGGAAGTGGGAGCCTAATTAACGATATTTGACAACAACTAACGGTAATAAATAACAAGTGACGATAACTAACGACATTGGATGACAACTAACGGTAATTAACGACAAATTGAGCACAATTAATGTAATCAATGATAATCAACAATAAATAATTATTACAAAAAACAATTATTACATAAATAATTGCAATAAATTATGATTACAACAAACAAATATTATAGAAATAATTACAATAAAGAATAATTGCATAAACAATTTATATACAATAGAAAAGAAAAAAAATGAAACAAATGAAACAAATAAAAAAGCCAGATGACTGTTGTCCCCGGCGGCGACGGAGGACGGTGGCAGTGGTAGGAAGAGGAGAGAGCCGGAGGAGGAGAGGAAGAGGGAGGAGGGAGGAGGCATTTAGGCTCGGTCAGAGCCGGAGGAGGAGGGAGGCACTTTCGAGTGGGAGGCGAGGCAGTCTTGAGCGGAGGCGTCGAGGGAGGAGGAGAGAGCGAGGTAGTGACGCGGGGCATGTTGGGACCCAAAAATACAATTCAGGAATCCTCTATGTATTCTGAACTAGTCCCAGATCAGTAGCTAGCTCACACAAGAAACAATGATGAAATACAGTCCATTTATTCGATTTAACTGAAATGATCTCAAAATAACAAATAGTAATAATAACTGGACCTTATGGTCAATGTTTACTTAACTTGCCACGTAGGCTAAAGAAATAAATAAACTCTTACAGCGGGATGAGAAAACCTGGAAAGACCAATCAACATGCCGACAGGCAATCGAGTGGAGAACACATCCTAACCCGTAAAGCCTTCATGGTACTCCTGCTCAAAGAACTCTTGAGCAGCTTGATATTCTTAAACTGAGCAGCAGAAATTAGAGTCGTGAGCACATAAAGTACTCAACAAGTCGTAGGAAAATAATATGCAATTAATATTCATGCAAGGCTTGAACAAAGTTTAACTATATGATTCTTTTGTAGAAAGCAGTATTGACGATAAATACAATAAATAGATTGAAATACATAGTTTAAATGAATAATAAATAAGTAAATAATTGCTTTAAAACAACCAGTGAATTCCCCATTCACTTCCCAACACAAACCACCAAGTGAATTACCCATTCACCGAACGAACATTATATTCATCAAGTGAACTTCCCATTCACACTTCGACACATTTTTTTTAAGAAACTCTACCTCTCGCGTGACACAAGTAACTCGGTCCTTGGGGACCTAGGCACCATTCCGTTCACACCCAACAAATCACACCAACATCCATTGTGCCCAAGTCAATAACAATTTTGTTTTTATTTTTGTTTATTTATAAAGTAACAAGCACAAGATGGACATAATGGAATAATAATTTTAGTGTGATCAAGGTCATCGACATAATGTCGACAACCGCCCATTTCTACCGTTATCTAAGCATTTCTAAGCATTATCAACGTGAACTACTAAGTGATAAGAGTCCATCCATCGAACTCTAAATCACAGTAAGATAATCCTAGGCTTAGTAGTAGAGAATGAACATTTGCCTACAGGATATGCATCTATAGGCTCAACTAATCGATATTTTAACACAAAGTAGCATGCATACATACAAGTGAAACAAAGTATTAAACTTTAAAGTTATGGGACAATAATGGAATATGATCAAACTGCTTGCCTTGCTGGTTTTGCTCAAGATGTTGCTGAGGATCACTCACGGGGTCAACACACTCGTCAACACCTAATCGAAAAGGCGAAAAGAATCGATAAGAACGACGAAAACCCAAAAGACAGCACAGCAAACAAATTCCAAATGCTCTGAAATTTCTACAGAACAAAGAGGATGATTTTTAGAGAATTTAGCAACAAGAACCAATTGATTTGAATTCTCAATGCAAAAGATATGAGCAAAACAATTCTGCTCAGCCCTAAAAATCACAACTACTACTAATCACTAATTTAATTGTTTGGCAACATTTTCTGGAAAAGTGGTGCAACTGAGATTTTTACAGTAAAACAAGCACCTCATGAGATGAATAACACAATTGAGTTCACCTCATTTGGAGCTATTATGCATTTTCTATAATTTTTCAAAGATATGAGAATGAGCGCAACTAAAATGCATAAGTAAGCTTTTTGAAAACATTAACATGTTCAAAACCATTTTTAACAGCAAGCTCAAAAATACAGGAAACCAACAAAGTTGGTTTCACTCAAAAATAGTTTACAGAGAATTAGTTATGCATTTTCTAAGTTAATTGGATTTTTAGTAAAGCAATTAAAGCCTACACATGATTATAGCTATTTCTAGATTTTTTCTGTAGCTATATCAAGATTAAAACCATTTTTATATTAAACTTTAGCTAATATCATAATTAACAAAATTTATTTCAACTAAAAAGGAGTTGAAATGAATTTGTTATGCATTTTTCAATTTATCTGGGATTTTTAATATATTAAATAAAGCTGAAAGGGCTTTAAATGCATTTACAGATTTTTCTGGAGTTAAACCAAGCTTGAAACTATTTTTAGATTAAAGTTTAGTTCATAACAGATTTAACAAAACTAGAATCACCCGAAAATGAATTAATATGAATTAGTTATACCTTTTCAAAGTTTATTGCATTTTCCAGTTGTGAAATAAATCTTTCGGGAATTAAATAAATCCCACGCAAAGAATTACGGCGTGGCGCACCCTGGGCCATTGATCTCACATCCTACGGCCCACGCGCAGCCCACGCACAGCACCACCCGCTCGGAAAAGCATCCAGCCGTTGAGATCGAGATCAACAGCTGGGATTCAACGGGGTTCGGGGTGGTCCGAACGGCCCAATGAACCCTGGCCGTTGATTTCACGATGGAGGGCTGGGATTGAAAGAGGCGTTGAGTGGTCGACGTCTCTTCAATCTCGGCGCAATCTGAGTTTGGACGGTCGGCGTGGATCGGGGCATTGGAGCGGTCCGAGCGGCGCACGATCTGGCCGTGATTTAAAATGAGCGGGTGATATTGATTGATCCAATCGGCCCGTGCACGATGAAATCGACCAGGCGGGGCCGCTGTCGATGGCGTGGAGTCCTGCTATTTGGTGTTTTTGCGCGCCAAGACGGAAAAAGGGCCCACTGCCGGTGGTGGTGGCATGCGATTTAAGTGCCGATGCACATGGGTCCACATGGCGGCGGCAATGAGGCCGAGGGAGTTAAACGCGCACATGGTGTTTTAATTAAGCGGGCCCCACAAACCGATGGATCGCTTAAGCGTTACGGACACACTAACTCGCTAAGCAATGATTAGACCATAATGACTGTCATTAGTGTGTCTAAGCGGCGACAACAGCATACTGTTTACGTCCGAAGAAACTATCGACAGGCTCTCCGGCAAAATGCGGCGATTCACCTGCCATGATGCCAACCGAGGCCACCTCTGGTCTTGCGATAGCGATCTGCTGCAATTCCACCCACATCTCGGTGTGGGCTCGGGCGCGGCAGCGCGACGGTGAGTCTTGGCGGTGAACTTCTGACTAACGGCGACAATGCGATATAGCTCATGACGATCCATTCAAGTGGTGCAGAGCTACTAGAAGCTACAAGGACCCACTGTGTGACGCGGTGAGAGAAGAGGTGTCTGACTCGGCGACAAGCTCATGACAGCGTCAATAAGCGGCTTAGCAGCGAAGCTTCTACTGGACAACGGAGAGAGAGGCGCATCATAAAAATGAGTTCCACACCTCCCACCGATGCTACGAGAGAGAGGATTGGAGAGGATCACTCACGGACTTGGAGACGATGAATGAGTTTTGCGATCGAAAATGGGGAATTTGCAATTCAGCTCCACCCTGTAGAGATGAATCCAAATAGAGTGAGGGGATTTACTCTTGGAGGTTAGAGGGTGACTCCAGAGCAAAAAGAAAGAGAGGAGAGGGACAGGACCACCGCCTTCACTGTGAGCTCCAAGCTCGGCAATGGCGGCAGGAGTGGCTCGGGTGGTTGCAGCTCAAACGAACACCGTGGGTGCTAGCTAGAGTTGCGGAAGTGTAGTCCTTGCCACGGGCAACCTCTCATCGAGCCCCTGCAAGTTCAAGAAGTGGGCTGCAAGAGAAAGCGCGTGGACATACAATTACCTGGATGCATGTCGTGGCTTCATGCATCAGCAACCAACCATTTCTTGATGTCGAGTCCAATTACCTATCGACGACATGCATCCAGGTAATTGCATGTTCACGCGCTTTCTCTTGCGGCCCACTTCTTGAACTTGCAGGCTCGATGAGAGGTTGCCCGTGGCAGCTGCTCATCCTCCTCATGACCCACCGAAAAGGGTAGGGACTACATACTATATATATATATATATATATATATATATATATATATATATATATATATATATATATATATATATATATATATATATATATATATATAAGGGCACAAGCCTTTGCTTGGAGGTTTTATAGAGAAGATATCGGGGAATAGAATGGTAGGGGCGATATCGTGCCTAGGGCGCAAGGGAAGAGAACTTGACACAGGACACAAATCTGAAAGGTTAATTGCAGCCAAGCCCGTCCAAACCACATCGATCCTATGTAAGCTAACCAAGCACAAAGAACCGACATCAATAACCCACGAGTACCCATCAGAGAGCATTAACCAAACCCACCATTTTGCCCCATTCATTTTGTCAATCTGAACCCACAACATGAAATAAGCAAGATGCACATAATGCACATACACCAATAGCCCTCGGTTTACATCACGAGGCGAGGGACTATTAATATGAACTAATTATCAATTCAATTTCAGCATAAGACTATTAACATCATTACATCACGAGCAAGGGACTATTAATATGAACTAATTATCAATTCAATTTCACATAAGACTATTAACATCATTGAGCAATTCAACGACAAGGCAAAGAAGACCAAGGGTGTCGGACCCACCACACGATGGTAGCCCTCGGCATCCATCGCATGAGCACTAGCCATTTTCATCCACGAGCAAGGGGGTAGACACAGAGAGGGAGTAAGGTAGGGTTGATACTTCAGTACAGCGCAACCATAGCGGCGACCCCACTACCAGCACAACCATTATCCATCTCCTTCACCTTGCATACATCACACAAACATCAGGACACAACTTAAGGCTCAAGCATAAAAATCAAACTCAACAAAAAAACATTAAGCTAACAGATCTAGAGGAGCATAGAGGGAGGATGGGGAAAGCAAAGCCAGGGGGCTAGAGCCCGAGCGCAGGAGGCCGAGCAGGAGAACCAAGCCATGGCGGCGTAGGCGACACGCTGGGCCAAGCCTAGTGGCTTGGGTGGTGGCGTCACCGTAGTTGTGGCACGACCCTAACACTGCACAAGACACCACTATCGTACGAGTGTCTTGTGCGGTCTGAGTGGTGTCTGGCCGGCGGCGGCAGGCGAGGTCGGCGGCGGCGTCAAGGTGGGAGGAGCAGAGCGAGAGTAAGTCGCCCGGGGAGTGACGAGTTAGGGCGAGGCGCAAACCCTAGCGGCCAGGGCTTCTACTAATAAAGGACTTATCACAGAGCGGTTCTATTATGGAACCGTCAGTGATATATTCCATATCACGAATGGTTCCATAATAGAAGCGTCGTGATATGGGAGATATCACTGAGCAGTTCCATTATGGAACCGTCTGTAAATAATTTCTCAATTATATTATCTTGTATATACACTTACATGCATGAAGAAATTACATATTTATATGTCAATTTTTTCATTTAAATCTTCTGAAAATTTTCTTTAACTATATATATATATATATATATATAGTAATAATTCAACATATAATTAATATAGCAAGACTTCACCTCCAAACTAGATTTTTTTTCATTTTGGAATTTTCATATGGCCAAACAGCGTGGCCAGTCACTTCTTACAAAAAGATTAAAAAAGCAGAAACCTACAAATAAACAAAGTTTTTCTAGTGGCGAAGGTAACAAAGCTGAAATCGTCCACCATTGTGGCTTGCTCGTTAAAGTGTCTCCAAGACACTCGGACTGTTGAACCAAGAAGAATTGAGCCCATAGGCTCTCTTCCCTTGCTTGAGAGGTCTTTGCTTGGTCAACTCGGTCGCCTACCGCCTCGATTAAGTAGTCCCAGTGACGGTAAGCCTCCTGAAGACGTGCAACGTCGTTGTGGAGGACCACTTCGATGACGCGATAAACTAGCCGAAAGTAGGAGATCACCCGGAAGACACGGCAGAGGAGGATGTCAAGACAGCGGAAGGTGGCCGTCACCTGCTACGGCAAATTCTCAGACAGAGGAGGAAGACATTTGTTGAAGCAGTGTTCTTCCATGACATCCATAACGTCTGTGAGAGAGGTGCTTATGCAGTCAAGACGGAGTAGTCCATCAATGTCGACGACAAGGAAACATAAGAGGTAGCCATTTTTGTTATATGTGTGGGGGATGATCATCTTCGATGGGGAATGACCATCTTCGATGGCTTTGCCACGGTTCCATAATTCCTTTAGTCAAATTCATCTTTGTTGGGTTCAACCCAGCCAGAGGACCACCCCATTCCTGGCACCACAAATTTTAGTTAAGGTGACAACAAATGTCGTGGTCTCACACAGGACCACACTTCATTTTAATCAGCAACACTGGCCGCTACTACACAAGCCACGTCTTAGGTCTTGTTGGGGTAAACTAATATTGAATGATTCATGGCGAGACCAGGCGTCTACCAAAGCATGTCTAAGCAAACCACGATACCCATGTTGGTAGTACAATAATATCCAACTAAAATAATCCATCCTAGGGTGTCCAAGGATTTATGTCATTCAAGGATACATGTCATTCACAAATTATCAAGGAGGCATAATGGCAATTAGGTAATTAACTAATTCAAAACCATTTATTATAAAATTAGCGATGCATGTTTATATCAAACAATATACTTTTATAAAGATGGGTTCAATATGATCAAAGGTCTCGACTTGCCTTCGTTGAAGAGTAGAGGTGCTTGGTTGTCGGTCAGAAATCTTAAAGCAGCAATCTATACGTGCGAACAAAGCTAAATAAATAAAACAACTCCAAATAAAATTCAAATAAATACCAAATAAATACTAATAGGAAGACAAGGAATTTAGATGAATTTAGAAATTTGAATCACTCGAATCGGAGTTCGAATGATGAAGTTATATTAAAGGAAGATAGAGAATTGCATAAAATCAAGAAAAAGGATTTTCCTAATTTTTGGAATTAATTTTCTAAAGGAAAATCAATTTATTCGTCGGTGACGTCGATACAAGGGATTTAATTTCGGCGAATTATTTTCAACGGAAAAGATTAGAAAAACCACGTCGTATTGATGGCGACCACCTCGAAAGGTTTGGCGTGGCCGTTATTGGGCGCCACTTGGCGACCTGACGGCTTACGTCGGACCCGAGGCGTGCTCGGCCAATGGTCGCCGTGAGCAGGCGCTCAATGACCGTGAGGGCACCTCTGAAGAGGAAGCAGCATGATCTTGGTCTGCGAGTTTCAACGGCCAGGCAAGGGAAGGTCGCCGCCGGGAGGAAGAAGCGGCGGCGGCCCCCTGCTCGGCTCGAGGTCGGGGAGTCGCGCACTGTGTGCCTCGGCTTAGCGATCTGGGGGTGGTGGCGGCAGCGCGGAGGAACTGGGCGGCCAAGTCTGGGAGCAAGCTTCAGCTGGCAGCGTCTGTGCAGGCCGAAAGCTAAGCGAAAAAGAGAGGAAAGGGAGGAGGAGGAGGCGCATCAGGGGCTCTCTTAAATAAGCGACAGGCGGAGGAGGAGGAGAGAGCTTGCCGTCTTGCTTTAATGGCGGCGGCGAGATCTGTGGAGAAGGGGCAAAAAAAAAGCGACAGGCGCGAGAGTGAGGGGGGGTGGCGCGACCGAACAAAGGAACCAAGGGGCTAGGGCGTGAGAGGCTGCGCGGCTCAGCGGGATCATGGCGAGGCCGACAGGCGTGATGCAGTGGAGGTAGGAGACGACCAGGCGGCGGAGGCGACAAGCGGGGCCGTGAGGCGGAGAGAGGGAGACAACGGGGGGCGAGCGGCTTGAGCCGTCCGATTTTAATCGGATGGTGCGATGGAGGCACTCTGTGGCTGGCAGGAGCGAAGCAGGATGAGTGAGGAGAATGGGCCGAAGGAATTCGGCCCAAAGCCAAGGGAGGGTTTTCTAAGGTTTTTCGATTTTAGAAAATACCAGAAAAGCAAAAGCATTTTTAGAAAATAGCTTAAAACGTCCAAAAATTCTAGGAAAATTCACAGAAATCCCTTGAATTATTTAGGACTTAGTAAAAATATTTTCAACTTAACTATTGCTTTTAATTTTTGCAATTAATTAATTTTAACATAAGGCAAGAGGAAAAACCAACTTTAAAATCCAACAAAACTCAACTAAACCAACTTGAATTAGTTCAAGTTTAATTAATTCAAATTAAACTGCTTTTAAAATTCTAAATTACAAATTAAGCTTTAGCGAATTAATAAAACCAAATGGTTAGTTTTTAAAGTTTTTAAAATTTTCAAAAACTCATCAAATTTGGGATGTTACACATTGAGGGAGAGCAAGAGAAAGAGAATTCAACCCATAGAGAAGAACATAGCATGGCCTGGGGCGTACAGAAAGACGGCAACACCGGTGAGGGGCTAGGTGGCGGTGTCCGGGGAGTGCCAAAATGGGACCTCACGGGGATGGGGTCCCCATGGTGGCGGAGGAGGAGGAGCAAGGCGGTGGCGGCGTGCGGGTTGCGCGTGGTTTTGCCAACCTGGCGGTGTTGCAGGGAAAAAGGGAAAAGCATGAGGTGTGCCTGGAGGTGGAGGAGGTCCATGGTGGTGCGTCCACGGTGGCCGATGGCAAGGAAGACAAGTTCGTGGTGGCGCCACACTCCGACAAGGGGAAACACCGAATCAAGGTGGGGATGGGAAGAGGATCTTTGAGAACACGATGTGACGTAGCTACCTCAGTCGGAGAATCACCGGAGAAGGAGATCAACGAGAAAGTCGTTGCCAGACTTGGAGAAGAGAGAGAGGACGGTGTCAGCATTCCAGGCAATTGGAGATGAGTTAGAAGGTGGGATTTGGAGCGAAACAAAGAGGGGGATTGGGAACACGCCGTGCTCCTCTTATAGCATGAAGACAACACTCAGTTTGACGGGAAACACGTGCAGGAATCGTGGCTGCGCTCTGGCGGCATTGATGGCTTGGCACGTGGCTCGGGGCAACAGGGCATGGGCGCAACACGACATGGGTGCACATGGTAAAAGGGACGCGGGTGGCGCGGTGTGATGTGCGGCATCACAAGCACGACAGAGCACGCGAACAGCAGTTTCGAGAAGCGCGTCTGTGTCGGCGTGCTGAGGAGGTGGGGGTAGAGGCGGCGTCTTGTGCTGGGTGCGGGCATGGGCGCGGGGGCAGTAGGACCGAGAGGTGCAGGTGGTGCCTGGCTTGGGAAGGACACATAGTGGCACTAAAGGCGTGTAGGCGTCTTGCACTATCGGCAAAGTCTTTGGCGGCCATGGCGTAGGGACTCACGGTGAAGAAGAACAGGAGTCAGAGGAAAGAAAAGAAAGAAGAGAGAGAAAAAGAAAATAAAGAAAGAAAAAGGAGAAAAAGAAAGAAAAATTCAAAAATAAAAGAAACTCAAAAAATTCAAGAAAATTCCATAAAAATCCTTGGAACCGGAAGAACTCGAATAAAATAATTTTGAATTTAATTGAAGTTTATTTTAATCATTTAAAATGTTTTCACTTTTCTAAAATTCCAATTTAAGCTTTAATTAATTCAATAAAATTCCAATGGTTTATTTTATTTTGTAAATTTTAAAAAGGACCAAAAATTGGGATGTTATTTTTAACTTAATAAAATTATTTTCATCTTAAAGTTGGCTTTAGTTTTGCACATAAATTATTTTAAATTTTTGGAAATAGGAAAACCTTTTTAATTTCGAGAAAATTCAAATAATTAATTAAGTTAATCATTTTAACTTTAAATCTAAGAAATCCGAGAAAACTCAAATAAAATTTCCTTTTGGCATTTAAAATCTAGGAAATTCAAGAAAAGCAAGAAAACTCTTTTAAATCTCAGAAAATCCAATAAAGAATAACTTTATAAATTTTATTTTTGGTAACCGAACTTTGGGATGTTACAAACTAATCCCTTGAAAGGAATCTCGTCCCCGAGATTCGGAGAGGCAAGAAAGAAAATTGGGAATAGTTGGTCTTCGAATGGAACTGTCGTCGTACTTACCTTGCTTCACATTTGGTGGGGCCTGAGCTGTTGTGTTGTACAGACATCCCTTTCAAGAATTTCGTTGCTTCCTTTTGGCCTGTATGGTGTTGACTGTTGGAACTTCAGAGCTATTCGTGATGACTGGACTTGTTGTTTGTTGCTTCTTTGGACATTTATTGGCATAGTGTCCTGTCTCTTGGAAATTGAAGCACGTGATACTTGTGGCATGAGATGAGTTCTTCTGTGACTGGCCTCCAATAGAAGTGTTGCGGAAACCGGATTTGTTTGGGCGCTGGGTTGGCAGAGGTGCTCTGGACAAAGAAATGGAATCTCCGTCTTTGGTGGTGAGTGAGTGGTGCAGGGCTTGGGAAAACCCCCAGAGTTGAACTTCTGGATTGCCATCCTCCTCTTGCAGTTCTCCATCTCTAGATTCTTGCCCTCCTGGCGAATAGCCTTGTTCACCAACTGTTGAAAGTCGGTGTAGTCTTGAGCAATGAGGCAGACAGAGAGATCATCGTTGAATCCTTCCAAGAAACGTTCTTACTTGGCCTCATCAGTGGACATATCTTTAGGTGCATAACGAGCTAGCTGGTTGAACTTGTGTAAGTACTCGTTGACTGAGCGATTGCCTTCCCGCAAGGTGCGGAACTCTTTCTTCTTCAGGGTCACCATGCCTGAAGGGATGTGTGCATGACGGAAAGCCTACAAGAACTCATTCCAAGGGATCGTTTGAGAATCAGCGTGAGACTGAGTGAAATTATCCCACCACTCCAATGCTAGTCCATTCAGCTGGTGAGAGATGAATAGAACCCTCTTGCGATCAGTGCATTAGGCAATATCCAGCTTCTTGCTGATTTCCCTAAGCCAATTATCAGCATCCATTGGCTCGATGTTGCTGAAAAAAGTTTGTGGACGGATCCTCATAAATTCTGACATGCTGGTCCTTTGAGGTGGTGGTGATGGAGCATAGGCTGAAGCTACCTGCTGATTCTGATTCTGAGTAAGTGTCTGGGCAAACAGCTCAATCAGATGGGACTGGTTGGTCATCATTTGGCGCAAATCGGGTCCTTCAGCTAGAGGGGGTGGTGAATGCGGGGTCAGGTTCTCTTGATATTCTACATTTTCTCTGTCTTGACTGCTGGTGCTGCCATTGCCAATGCAAGTAGTCATCATCTGCTAGATCTCCAAGGACATAGGAAAGGAGAGGAGAAACTAAGGGGATAGAGCGAAAGAAAACAACCCAAACAAAACAACCAACTCAAAATCTTTTCCAAATAACTTTAATAGCTTTATACAATGTTATACTCGATCGAGACTCTTAATCTGGTAAAATGACTCAATGCACAGAATGAGCCATGGCAAACTTAGACTATATGGCTTGGTCGACCTCGTGATCTTCGGTCACGGTCTTCGGTGATTCTTGTATGACGATGCTCTGTTGTCAGCTTCATGTCTTGTGGTCTTGAACATAATGGTTAATAATCGTGTGACCACTATAGAAATTTTCAAGGGAAAGATGGTCCATTTAACATTCTAAAATGGTGAAGAGAGAATTAGGTAAGAAAGAATTGCTATGAAGAAGCTAAGGAGAGATAGATGACCAAGATGAGGAGAGAACAAATTATTTTTCTTGTTATATAAAATAAGTTTTTAAGTTTTCCAACTACCGGTCATTCTAACTAGGTTATGACATACAGCCGATATGGCTCTGATACCACTTCTGTCAAACCTGGGAGCGAAGGATCTCCGATTCTCTGTGTCTCATACACTAGTCTAGAAACAGCTAGTGTACACAGTCAAACAAAAGATGGTAGCACAACCATAATACGCGATTTGCTCATAATAATTCAAGTTTGCTACAAAAGGGCATAAGGCCAAAAGCAATATTTTTGGTTTAAGCTTTGTCTAAGCATAAGTTTTTCAACATGTTCTAGTTCATACTAATGTACCAACTAGATTTTTACTACAGTATCAAGAAATGACTAATTCAATAGCAAAATTTGGCTATACAACGGAATTAGGAATAACTATAATTTAAAACAGGGATTTAAATAACTTGAATATAAATATGCATGCAATAATAATTTAAAATATTATGATCAAACATGATCAAAGGATGTAACTTGCCTTGCTCAAATGCTTGAGGATCTAACTCTTCAAATAATTCAGGTTCCCCGGAGTTGTCGAAATCTATACGCGAAAATGAGCCAAATAAGTAAAGATAAATCCAAATAAAATCCAAAAAAATATCAAATTAAAACCAAAATAAAGGTACTGAATTAAGATGAATTTAGAAACAAGAATCAACAGAATCGGAGTTCGTATGAAGGAGAACGAACATCCAGAAGTTTGATAATAACATGAAATGATAGAATTTCAGAAAATGAGAAGGGAATAATATTATGGGAGATGATGTGCGGATTCTTGTTAACATGCAAGCACTGGCTGATGAAGGGGCCTACCTGGAAGAGAAAGCAAGAGAAAGAGAGAAAAGAAGAGCCACAGGCTTGGGGACCCCACATGTCATTGAGGGAGAGCAAGAGAAAGAGCATTCAACCCACGAGAAGAAACCTGACATGGCACGGGGCGTAAGGGAAGACAATGGCCATGGCGACGAGGAGTGCTAAATGGGACCCCCACGGGGATGGGGTCCCCAGGGCAGCGGAGGAGGAGGAGGAGCAAGGCGGTGACATGCGGGTGTAGGATCAAGGATAATCGACTAGAGGGGCTGAATAGGAGGTTCTAAAAATATTCCAACTTTCTAAAACAATTTCTACAAATTTAGAACTAAGCAAGATTAATATTGCAATTCAAGACCTACTCAATTCTAGTAAGGTTAAGGCACCACAAGACAAGTCTCTACAAATATATTTCTAGCACAACTAAATAAGACAATCTCAATTTACTAGAAATATAAATGCAGAAAGTAGAGGCAAAGAGATAACCAATTGATGACACGCTAAGTTTTCCCGTGGTATCGAAGACTTGTCGATCTTCGCTAGTCCACGTTGAGGAAAGCCCAAGTAACTTGGACCGGCTCCACAAATTAAACCTTACTCCTCGATTTCACTAGCGGTTGTTCTTCCTCCACTCCGGAGATGGTGAACACCGAACCACTCATAATTTGGCACCGGGCCTCTTCACAATCTCCTTGAAGAGATTACCGCGCAAACTCCCGCCAAGCTGTCTAGGTGTTGGCAAATACCAAGAGTAATGAACCACAATCTTCGTTTGACGGCAAACAAGTGCTAAGGATCAATCTAGAATGAATGCATTTGAATTATGCTCAACCACCTCACAATGAATGCAACAAGTATATATGAGGTGTAGAGAGAATGCTCTAAGCTCAATGATGTTAAATAAAGTCTCTCACATTGTCCTTGAGCTAGTGGAGGGGTATTTATACCCTCCACAAACAAATATGACCGTTGGAGGCAAAAACCCTAAAGTTTTTCGGCACAAGCGATAATCTGCCGTTCATCGGCGGTTACCGCACCTTTCTCAAGCTGCAATAACGTCTAGCATAGACGCAATTAATGCCTCTAATCTAGCCATTGGAAATGCATAGTGGTACTACCGTCGTTGATTATGCGGTAGTTCCGCTCTCCGGTCATTCCGATTTCAAGGTATGGTACGACTGCTTCGCTTTAAGGTCCAAAACAGGCCTTGACTGGAAATAACGTACCGCCAACAAATCTTTGGTCCGACCGGGTTGCGGTAGTTCCGCTTCGAATATGCGGTCATACTACGACGCGGTAGTTCTGCCACAAAACTCTAGTACTACCGCTTAACTGGTGAGCAACCAAGCTCAAAAAGGTGGCACTCTGGAAAACACGTACCGCCAACTAATCTTCGGTCCGACCAGGTTGCGGTTGTACCGCACCACATTTCTGCTCATACCGCTATGCGGTAGTACCGCCAAGAACACGTCGGTACTACCGATCTGAGTGCATGCATGATCCTAGATTGATCCAAATGACACAAGAATATGCTATCAAGCTACTAGTCATGATCCCTCTTAATAGTATGGTATTTAACCTAAAATCCGGTCTTCCATCCTTTTCTCCTAAGACTGGTAAAAACAAAAACAATCTTACACTACTTGTACCTTGTCTTTCAACCATATTGATCTTCATGTTGACCTTTAGCATGCATCTCCAGGTTGTTATATTCATCACCAGGACTAAACCTTGTAATCACTCAACAAACATGTTAGTCCCATATTCACCTATTGTCATTAATTACCAAAACAATTTTTAGGGGCCCAGCTAGATGCTTTCAGCGGGGTTACAGCAACCTAGCGGTGTTCTGGGGGAGGGGGGGAGGGGGAAGCATGAGGTGTGCCTGGAGGCTGGAGGTAGGGAAGGTGTTGCCGGGGTCGTTGAAACCGGAGGATGTCCATGGTGGTGCGTCCACGGCGGCCGACGGAGAGAAAGACGAGCTTGTGGTGACAACACGCTCCGGCGAGGGGAAACACCGAATCGAGGTGGGGGATGGGAAGAGGATCTTCAGGAACACGAGGTGACATAGCTACCTCAATCGAAGAATCACCGGAGAAGCAGATCGACGAGGAAGAGGGAGAGGATGGTGTCGGTATTCCGGACAATTGGAGAGGAGTTAGAAGATGGGGTTTGGGGGCAAAACGGAGAGGGGGAATGGGAACACGCTATGCTCCTCTTATAGCACAAAGACAACAGTCAGTTTGACGAGGAACGCGTGCGGGAATCGTGGCTACGCTTTGGCGGCATTGATGGCATGGCGCGTGGCTCGAGGCGGCAGGGCATAGTCAGCGGAGTCCTGAGCCTTGACGAGGCATGGCGCCCATGGGAGAAGGGCCTTGGCGGCGCAGCGATGTGTGGCATCCAAAGTCTTGGCAGCATCTTGGTGTGCACGAGTTCGAGTAAGCGCCTGCGTCAGCATAGGAGAGGTGAGGTAGGGTAAGCGTCTTGTGGGTTCTTGAACATAGGCACGCAGGCAAGCAGCAGATGGAGGCGAGGGTCGGGAGGTGTAGGCGGCGCCTGGCTTGGGAAGGGCGCACTGGTTCGCATTAAAGGCATGTGGCGTTGTCGGCATGGGGAGTGCAGGCGGCCATGGCGCAAGGACTCACGGTGAAGAAGAATAGGAGCTAGATGAAAGAAAAGAAATTCAAGAAAATTCCATAAAAATCCTTGGAACCTGAAGAACTCGAATAAAATAATTTAGAATTTAATTGAAGTTTATTTTAATCATTAAAAATGTTTTTCACTTTTTTGAAATTCCAATTTAAGCTTTAATTAATTCAATAAAATTCCAATGGTTTATTTTATGTTTTAAATTTCAAAAAGCCCTAGAAAATTGGGATGCTATTTTTGAACTTAATAAAAAAATTCAACTTAAAGTCAGCTTTTATTTTTGCATATAAATTATTTTTAATTTACGGAAATAGGAATACCTTTTAATTTCGAGAAAATTCAATAAATTAATTAAAACTTTCTTTTTACTTTAAATCCAAGAAATCCCAGAAAACTCAAATAAATTTTCTTTTTGACCTTTAAAGTATAGGAAATTGAAGAAAAGCAAGAAAACTCTTTTAAATTCCAGAAAATCCAATAAAAGAATAACTTTATAAATTTTATTTTTTGGCGACAGAAGTTTGGGATGTTACGCCGGTGGGAAAATCCCCCCATTTGGGATGAGTTCCGGCTTTTTGGGACAAAAAGCCGATGCCGAAGTTGTCCCAAACACCCCCTTAGGCTAATCTTAGCCCGTGTTAAGGTCTTGTTTGGTTGGGCCCAAATCCCTACTCATCTACATGGATAGACCGGGGTTTTAGTTCAAATTCTTGACCCGTCCACATGGATCCCGACCGGGAATGGACTTTCCAAACAAGCACTAATTCTCCGCTACCGCAGCTTCTGTGCGTATGTTCAAAGTTGTAGGCTAGGCCCATTTGACCACCCACGAGCGGCTCATATATGGTCCTATTGTATTGTTTTTCCTATTATTGCTGGACAATAACTGCATGTTCCACGTTTCCACCCTTAAAAAAATGCATGTGTAGTTTCGCAGATCCTGCCTGTCATCTCCAAAGCCCAAACTAGTATTTTTCGAAAAAATAGTTATTAACAAAACTTAAATAAACACACTATAAATTAACTAGAAAAGTAGCCAATGTCCACACTAGTCGTATGGGAATTGTTGAGGAACCATCCTGTCCGATCGATCACCTCGTAGACAAGCGTAGAATTGCACAGATCAATACAAGAACAAATAGTGGATTGAACACACAAAGAAACAAAGGTGTAGGGGGTATTCTTCCTTCTTTATTCCTTCAACAAACGATCAGCCTTTTACAATGACTAGCACCCCCTATTTATAGTCTAGAGACCCTGCTAGGATTTGGATAGGGTGCCCACCCATGGGCCGGCTGCTGGGCCAAGCCCATGGTTTCCCAACACTCCCCCTTGGGCACCCATCCTCACATATTCATGCCTCATCAAAACTCCATAAAAACACAATGGGAAAAATTTGAAGAAAGAGTACATAATACACGTTATGCTGTGTTGCACGAATTGCCTCATTAAAAACCTTAGCCCAAAAATTTCAGGAAAACTCGTCAAGGGAAAAAGAGTACAATCCACCCAATTTCATTTAATCTCCAGGATTTACTCTTTGGGTACTCGATCTTCGTAATCAAGTTTCAATAATGAGTTCGTGAAGATTCTCCCCATTAATTCTACACTTCTCTAAGTCCCATCATTCCAATTCCACGCATACACCTTTCAAAGCTAGATACTGGAAGTGACTTAGTGAATAAATCTGCAAGATTTTCACATGACTTAGTATGCAATACTTTAATTTCGTCCATCTTTTGCAATTCATGAGCATAGAAGAACTTGGAGTTGATATGCTTTATGAGATGACTTTTCACATAACCCATCTGCACTTGTGCAACTCAAGTTGCATTATCTTCATAGATAATAGTGGGGGTTTGCGTGGTATTCAATCCACACGACTGCGGGATGTGGTGAATCATCCGTCGAAGCCAAACACATTCTTGTGAGGCCTCGTACAGTGCTATGATTTTTGAGTGCTTCGTCGAAGTTGATACAAGACTTTGCTTAGATGATTTCCATGAAATTGCCGTTCCACCATATAGGAATACATAGCCTGTTTGCGACTTGACTGTATGTGGATCCGACAGGTACCCAGCATCAGCATAGCCATTCATAGACAGGTCTTGGTTCTTTCTGTAGAACAAACCAAGGTCTTTGCTTCCTTGGAAGTATCGGAAGATGTCATTTATTCACTGCCAATGCCTTTTGGTAGGTTCTGCACTATACCTTGCTAACAGGTTCACGACAGATGCAATGTTCGGTCTAGTACAGTTTGCAAAATACAAGAGTGCTCCTATTGCACTGAAGTACGGGAATTCTGGTCTTAGGACTTCCTCCCCCTCTTCTCTAGGTTTGTATTGGTCCTTATTTTGCTGCAAGGATCTCCCGACCATCGGCACTTTCGAAGGGTATGCCATTTCAAATCCAAACCTTTCTAACATATTTTGAGTGTAGGTTGACTGATGCACTAATATCCCTTCAGGGGCATGCTCAAGTTGCAAGCCTAGGCAATATTTGGTTTTACCAAAATCTTTCATTTCAAACTCCGACTCGAGGTAAGAGCTTGCTTTCTTAATACCTTCTAGGGTTCCGGTGATGTTCAGATCATCTACATACACTAAAAGTATACAAAATCTATCCTGAGATCGTCGTATAAATACACAGGGACAATTCTCATTATTTGTGTAGCCTTTCTTGCATAGAAAGTCGCTTCAAACGATTATACCACATCATGCCTGATTGCTTAAGTCCATACAATGAATTTTTGAGTTTCATAATGTACATATTTCTATTTGCTCTGTTTTGGTTCGAGGCAGGGATACATTTAGGTACCTTCATATAAATGTCTGAATCCAAATTCCATAAAGTGTGTAGTTACCACATTCATCAATTTCATTTCTAAAGTCAAGTTTACAGCCATTGAGATTAAATCTCTAAAGGTAGTTCTTCCCATGACCGGGGAATAGGTTTCTTCATAATCAACTCCTGGATGTTGAGTGAAACCTTATGCAACGAGCCTTGCTTATTTTCATTTATGTTTCAAACAAATACCCACTTATGAGGCGTGTGGCTTACAGGCCCAAACACCTCTATTTTATTCGAAGACAATAATTCTATTTCTATTGCCTTCTTCTAATCTTCTCAATCTGATCTTTTCTTATATTCAGCGAGCGATGCAGGCTCTGGATCAGGATCGATGATTGTGACAATTTTCTTTTGCAAAGTAAATGTTGACATTGGCAGTTGTCTTATTCATAGATTCTCCTGTGGTCACAAAGTTTATAGCTATTTCTTCATGGGGTGATTCTTCTAATGCTTCTAGTTGCTCACCGCTGCTTTCAATTATGGGGCAAGTCCCTTTAGTTTTCCAACTCCAATGTGTACGCACACATCCATGCTGGCATCTCCCTCCGCGGGAATGTTCAAATCTTGTATGCCTTTCCTAAATGTTCCATACTGGTGCTAGGTCTCAACTGGCTCCCCTTCTGGTTCTGGGGAACTTTAGTGATCGGTTATGTCAAGTCCTTCTTATCCTTTTTCACCAGACATCCCCGGTTACTTGGGATTCAAGGGATCGGAGTTCTCATCTTTTTCTGAGGCCTTAGGACAAGATACTTAGGACGGGATTAGGGATACCTACAACTTTCTTTGGTATTTCAACCCACTCTGGTGCATTGCGTGCAGGCACATGCGACTTGGTCATGCTATTCAAATCACTAAAGTGGTCAGGCAGTTGATTAGCTAATGCTTGCAAATCAATTATCTTCTAGACTTCAATTGTCTTCTAGACTTTAATTATTTGGTTTACTAGTGTGCGGGTCATGTGCATGGATTCCTGTGGCTTGCCATGTTGTTTTTCGATATTTTTTCATCAATGGGTTGATTTCCTCCCATAATGACGGAAAACTATCCTCATCTAATATACTATCAGCGAATCAGGCAGTATGCAAATCTCCAGTCATAGGGTCCAAATACCTGATTATGGATGTTGTCCCATAACCAACGTATATCCCAGACTTTCGGAGAGGGCCCATTGCAGTTCGCTGCGGTGGTGGTATAGATACATAAACCTTGCAACCAAATCTGCGAAGATGAGAAATTTTTGGTGCCGACCCTTGCGCTAATTGGATAGGTGAATGGATGGTATATGCCGATGGTCTTAAAATTGATGAGAGTTGCCGCGTGTCCCCAACATACAGTTGGTAAATTACAATTATGCAAAAAAATCTGCTAGTCCATTCTGTGTGTGGACATGCGGTACGGAATGCTCAACTTTAATTCCCATTTCCATGCAATATCCATCAAATGCCTTAAAGTAAATTCTCCGGCGTTGTCCATTCTGATGGACTTCACATTATGATCTGGGAAATTATTTTTTTATTTTAATTATCTGCGAGATTAGCTTTGCAAAAACATGGTTTCTCGTAGACAATGAACATACATGTGACCATTTCGAGGAGGCATCGATGAGCACCATAAAATACCTAAATGGCCTGGACAGGGGCTGTATAGGACCGTAAAAGTCTCCTTAGATACGGTCCAGGAATACAAGGACTTCATCCTTCACTTTCAGAGCAGAATGTCTAGTAATTAATTTCCCAGTGGCATATGTGGGGCACACAAAATCTTCTGGATTCAGGAAATTCTTTACATCGATATTATGTCCCTGCGAATTGTTAATTATACTTCTCATCATCCTAAGACTTGGGTGGCTTAATCTATCATTGTAGAGACAAAAAAGTTCAGAGCTTTTAAATACGGTTTTCGGAACAGTATAGGCTGCAAGTGCCTTAATATTAGTGTAGTATAGCCTAATTTCATATGAAGGAAGTTGTTCTAATACCATTTTTCCACTTTCTTCACACTTTGTAATGAGCAGGCATTCAATACCATATTCTTCTTCAGTCTCCATGTGGAAACCATTAGCGCGCATATCCTTGAGAGTTCTAGTCAATTTTGGGTACAACAAGGCTTCTTCAATGATAAAAGTTGTGCCCATCGGGAGTATAATTGTGGCCCTTCCTGAGCCTATTATACAAGTATCGCTGCCCGCGATTGTCGTAAGACTATCAACATTCTTGCTGATCGACTGAAAGAATTTTGTCTCTCTCAAGATGGTATTCGTTGTGCCGCTATCTGCTAAGCAAACTTCCTCCATAGGGCGCTACACGCGTTCTAATACTTCAAATATCATAAAATAACTTGTTATTATAAATACGGAAAAATAAGCCTTGCAGGACTCATCATAAGAATTTAATGCTTTGCTCTCCTAGAGCTTACAACCATTATTTAAAGTTCCATCACAATCACAAACTGCAAGTGATTGTAAAAAAGATCTAAGTGCAATACGTGCACTAGATCGAATCAGTGAAGTATGTAGAAAACTTATGCCTATATCTGCTTCATGGCGATCTTCTCCTCTTGGGCAACTACAACTGCGACTGCTGCGATATCCAAAGGAGGGATGGCGGGGGCTTTTACTAGGCTGTCCACATCCATGAGTGCAACTAATGGCTGTGGATTCTCTATGCCTGCAATGGCGAGGTGTGCCTCATGCTATCTTTTGCCCTTCTTCTTAGTCTCGAAAGCATCAATAACGTACGACCCACGACCTTACCGTTCTTGCCCCTCTCCTTTATCAGAGCTTTCCTCACCTTGTAGCTGCTAGCATTGGCTTCATAGCCAACATTGCTACTAGGCGGCTGTGAGATGTAGTTCTTCTTTAGAACACCATCTTGAGCTTCCGCAAATTGCATGATGTCAATTAATTCGGCATACTCCTTGTAGCCGTCTTGACGATAGTTGCGTGCGGATTACACCGTATTCGGGTGAAAGGTACAGAGTCTTCTCAATCTTCTTCTTATCCGTGATTACCTTGCCACAGAGTTGAAGACTAATACAAATTCTAGCCATGCTAGGCCAGCTCTTCGAACTCCCGGTTCGTGATGCCAGTCATCTACATATTCGTGCAAAGAGTTCATAAGATTACTGCTGGTAATTTGCATAAAATGGTTGCAAAATTCACATAATGGTCTTCGAACTCCTGGTTCATGATCCCGTATTTTTCTATGCATTTTTCATGATTGAATGCTATTTTCAGTGATTAAAAGTAATGTAAACAATGACAGATAATCAAAACAGTAAATATAATACATAAATTGGATAGAAATAATAATAACAAAGTTAATCCTGCTTCAAATGCTCAGAATGATTCAAAATTTGAATTCTTGAGGCCCTTTTCTGCTGGAAAATGAATTTTTAGTGAATTCTGCAATTTTCAGGGGCTAAAATGCTATTTTTCAGTTCTGAGAAATTTTTTTGTGCAATTTCAAAAAAACCCGAGAGCCTTTTTGCAAAATTTAGGATTTTCCATTTTCTGCCAGTTTCTTTTTTCTTTCATGGAATTTGATTGGGCCTGGCCCATTTGGCCCATTCGGCCTATTCTGGCCGGGTCAAAGGGAGAGCAAGGGTGTAGGGTTCCCCCTTGCCCTTGTGCTCAAAGGCGGCGGCGGCTCCATGTTGGGAAGGCACAGGGGCGGCCGGTCCGATGGTGGCTCCATCTTAGGAGGCCTTGAGGCGTGTCTGGCAGAGCGATGTATGTGTGTGACGAGGATCTAATAATCCTCATTTAATTATTCATCAGTAATTCTCATTATAGATAACAATACCGTCATATGGTTCTTGAGTATACCCCTTAATGTTCATAAAGGAGAAGCTAGAGGTTGTAAGTTCTTCTATGACCACCCCACAGTCGTAAGCCCTTCTACGACTAGCTCATGGTCGTAAGTTATTCTACGACCAGCCGCCAATCATGAGCTTTTCTACGACTATCCCCTGATCGTAAGTTCTCCTACGATTAGTCTGTGGTCGTAAGCTCTACTATGACCACCACCTGGTTGTAAGCTCTTCTACGACCAGTGCCTAGTCGTTGGGGCTTACATACATGTGGGCATAGTCGATCAGGGAATCTTCTACACCATATCTAAAGATATGGGCAGTCAATTACGCTATTACTCTCTGGAATAATGGTACGATTTAACTCTCTGTCCTGGTGATAACTGCCTAGCGATGTGGGAACATTATTACTCCCACAATAATCTCCAGTAACGACTCCATCATCTGAAGCATTAAGGCGCCCTTTGAACTAGAGATACGGTAGCCCACTTTAAGGATTGTATAAAAGGCGGGATCATCAGAAGAAGGGTGGGACAAGACGATCATGAGCATAAGACATCACACTCGAGTCTTTCTTTTGATTTGTAAATCAGCGTATTCGATACATCCAAACAGGAGTAGGGTTGTTATTCTCTCCAGAGAAGGGCCGAACCTGTATAAAAATCATTGTCTCTCTCTCTCTCTCTACGTGATTTGAGTCTTGGAGACCCCTCGAATCAAACAATCATTACGTAAGATCGGTTCTAAAACACCGACAACGTGCATCACGGCCAGCGCGGGCGGGGCCGTAGTGGCGGGTGTGGGCGCAGCGGTGTCGTGTCGATCCGACACGGGCGTGGTCGGTCGGCGCGAACGCGAAGCGCTAACTGGCGCGCGCGTGAGGCCGGCCGGGTGCAAGGAGCGGCTGCGATTGCGGCTTTAAGCGCGACTGGTGGCCGGTGCTCGTCGCGGGTGGCACCATGTGGGGGCGGCGGTGCGGCTGTGCTCCGTGTGGGGCTGCGTTCGAGGCGGCAACCGTATACTGCGGTGGCGGCGGCCGAAGCCGGCGTCGGGCTGGTCGGGCGGTCGCGAGGCTGGTCTGCGCAACGGCAACCGTCGCGAATGGTCGGCGGTGTGAGTGGTTGCATCGCGGCGGTGGTGCAATGGGCGGCATGGGGCGCGTGCATGTGGCGGCGCACCGTCGCGTGCTTCACTGGTGACGGCGTGGAGCCGTGCGGTGTACCTGTAGTCTGGCCGCGTCTGGCGGCGCTTCGGTGCAACTGCAAAGTCTTGGCGGCGTCGCGGGCGGTGGCAAGCCGACTCGGCTTCAGGCGGTGCGAGTGCCAGGACACCGCGTGCATGTGGTGTGTTGAGCATCCGCGTGTGGGGGGCATGTAGGCCGACATGGCGTGGCCGTCTGCAGACTCGTCGGTCGTTTTTCTTTTCTTTTTTTTACTGTTCATGCAATCTGCAATCTACCATCTACAGTGCAATCATCATCTACTATTTTATGCAACTCGCCGATCGGCTTGGCCGGCTACTTCAAGTCGGCTCGTGGTAGATTAGAGTGGATTTGCACCGTAGGAAAAAATCTAGAAAGCCAAATTTGCGGAGTTGAAAGTGATCTAGAAAATGCTATTCGATCTACGTGCGTCATTCTTCGATGGTTACCTTTCGATCCTAGTAGAGTAGGCCTAGAAGTAGGCTAGAGTCGATCTTGCTAATAACGTGTTAAGGAATCGTCGTTAGCGAGTCCAGTCCGATCGATCACCTTGTAGACAAGCGTAGAATCGCACAGATCAATACAAGTACAAATATGTCGACGATCGAGTCGCTGATCTTACAAAATAAAATAGAGGAAAATGGCAAAGAGTTCGTGGGAGAGAATGGGACTACTCTTTATTGCTATGAACTGGATCCTTTACAGGGGATGCCCTTGACAAGGCAGTGGACTAGTCCTAATTATACTTAGCGTAAGGCTTGTTATGCTATTGAATCAGGCCTGAAACATAAATCTAATGCTGATTGCTATGCTTCAATCTGATGCCCCTGTTCCTTTGTGCTCTATCTTTAAATAACCATTGAAGAGGTGACAGTTGTTCCTAGATAAGGTGCCTGTTGGAAGTGTCGTGTCTGGTTGGAGAGAGGCGGCAGTTGATGAAGTATCAACCGTTCGGCGGTTGATGTCTGTGAGACACTCAACCGTATGGTAGTTTTTGTAAGGGTCTTAGGACCATGAAACATCGCATGGTATAGAGCAAATATGACGTGTGCTCTTATTCATCACATGGTAAGGAATATGCTTGGAGATAAATCCATATGTCAATTCATTGCTTTTCGAATAGTCATCTGGTCAGAGACTAGGTATAGGACCTCATCCGACCAGGGTACCCATTATGTAACCTCTGGAATCCTTACGAGCACGGAGGTCGTTAGTCTTAGGGGTTACGACCACAAAGACATATAGTCTTTTATTATGTATTAAAGTAATACATAGATATTTTAATCCTTGTCAGCTAGCCCTCAAACTTTAAATGAATTGGTCGTGTGAATACCCTCTCCCGATGAAGTCGTATCAGGCAGACCCTCATATAATGTCGTGATATACGAGAAGGTCGGTATTCACTTTAAAGTTGAGAAACTGTCTTGGGACCCGAAGAGTTTTTCTGCCCGTTGGACTCTGGTTTGTGTCCGTTGGACTTTGGGTAACTCCCCCATTCAGTTAAAGAATTACAGCTGTAAAACCCCTTCAGCACAGGGCTTTAGGGTTTTTACGCCTCCAGATTTCCCTTTTCATCTTCTGAGAAAAAGATCGCCTCCGACCTCCTCATGTCTACAACTTTCTACGACCTCCTTTCTTCCTTTCATCCAAAACCCAACCATGTCAGACTCTATCATCAACTGGTCGGTTTCTAATCTGAGCGCGAATAAACTTAAGAGCCTGGAGGAAATCGGGTTGCTTGCCGACAAGGATTTGATTTCTTGGAGATCAGCAGCCGGAGAGCATTCTCGGAGTAACGGAGATGGGAAATCCCTGTTTTCCTCGCATATATTGTATGCGGATTTAGGTTACCAGTTCACTCATTCCTCCCCAAGATCTTGGAGCACTATGGAGTCGAATTGGTGAACCTTGCCCCTAATGCCATCGCCAACCCCAGCGTCTTCGTCTATCTCTGTGAAGCGTACTTGGGGATTCCTACAGATTTGGAGCTCTTCAAGTACTTCTACAGGATGACAAAGTTAGGGAAGACGACAGGAACGCCTAGAGAGTGCACCTTGCGCCTCCATGATGGAAAGGCTGATCAGTACACCCGTATATACTCAAAGTCTTCGTGGTCGCCATGGAAGAAAAACTGGTTCTACATAACGGTCACTCAAAAAGACAGTCTTTACCATACTGGTAAGAAGGTAGTCAAGAATCCAGAATGGTGCTCCTCCGTGGAGAAGGGGGGAAAGGTGGGGAGATGTGTTGAAGCCATATAATACCTTGGTGTCAAGGGTTTAACTTCTTGGCACGTAGTAAGGGATTTCTCCATACACCGGATTAGTCCCCTGAAGTCCTGAGCACATTCAATGCTCTGGTATATTGGTCGTGACAACGCGACCAACGATTCAAAGGAGGGTAAGTCCTTAAAAATTTCGACCGATTTGTTTATCTTAGCTGATCACTTTTGGAACCCTAAAGTCTCTCGTTTTATTCTTACAGCCCTTTCTCTGATGAGATTAGAAATCGGATTAAAATGATCTGCGCCAGAGAGCCTAGCGACAAGGCTGATTTCTACCGGATTTTAGCAGTTGTCTCTGCAAAAGAGAGAGCCAAGAGGCTTAAGGTAAAAATATCAACCACCTTTCACCATTTATGTGTTTTTCAATCGGTTTACGATAAATCCTCTTTGATGCACAGTCGGTCGGATTGAGTATCAATTAGGCCATTGAGAGTTGTGAGCCAATTGACGCTCTGACCGCTCCTACGACCACCCGAGATGGTGGTCTTGCAGAGGTGGGTAACTGAACAGAAATGTATATTCTAGATAAAGGATCTTCGTCACCTAACTAACTTTGATTGTTAATTAGGTAGTTGTCGTGGACTCCAAAGTGGTCACTCACGACTCGTTAGCTGCCACTGGAGCAATTGTTCTTGAGGTCGACGAATCTACACCCTTCGACCCGATGGTCAAGGATCTTGTTCTCGACCAACTGGTCGAGAATATTTCTTCTGACCTCCAGTCGGTGGATGTGAGGGGTCTAACCAGCCCGACCGGTTCCAGACTGGTGGAGTTGGTTGAGCAAAAGAAAAGGAAATGCAAGCGCGACGGACTTTGCTTCAACGCGCTTCAAGCTAAAACCAAGAAAACGACCAAGTACGTATACATGAAAGAGAGACTTATGTAAGTGCTTACCTCTGGTTTTTTAGAGTCTTGAGCTTATTTTCTTCTTTCCTTATAGGTCCTCTGGTGTTTCGGTCACTTTTGATCAGAGCACCCCTTAGGAGAAGGCTCCTGAGGAGAATGAAGTCGAGCCAACCCCCGAACAGGTGGCAGCACTAGCGCCTACTCAGGAACCTGTGGCGGCTCCAACCCCACCTATGGAGGTGGAGGTTTCTGAGGAATATCAGCAGGTTCTGACCCCTACTGGAAATTTCCCTCTCCGTGTCGCCTTTCCTCATCGCCCCCGGATCTTCAATGATGAAGATTTTGATGAGGCTTGGGGAAGAATTTTGGACCGTCAAGCAGAGACGAGTCCCAACTCTATCTTTGTCGAATATAACAACATGGCAATCCAGGTAAGGTTCCACGACCACTTTTAATAGCCTTTCCCTCAAACTTTATCAAAAACTTAAAGGAGTGCTATTTTGTAGCATCTGGTGGGGAACTTCACTGTGGTTGGAAGACTGACCCAGCGAATAAAACTCTTGGAGAAAAAGAACTCCGAATTAGAAAGTAAGTACTCTCTTTGTGTCTTCCTCTCTTCTTTTCTACCATTTGGCTCTTTTTCTATTGATTAACTTCTCACTCTATCACATTTGATAGATTCAGAGAAGTTTAAAGAAGAGGTTATGGCAAAAGAAGCCATAATAGCTGAGCTTAAAGAGGAATGCCAAAACAAGGACCGATCGATTGAATATCTGACGACTGAGAAGAAGATTGAAGGTAACTGGTCGTAGACTCGACCCGTGTACTATCTTTTCTAATTGTATGCATTTATTCTTTGGTCTACTCGTGTAGAGCAAACTCAAGCATTGAAGAGAACAGAAAAAATTCGAGTCTGAGCGTGGCAAGGAGGCAGCCATTGGGCAAAATCTTGAAGAAAAGGTCAAGGCCTTCAACAAGATGTTCAGCGATATGGGATTGGAAATGCAACTGCCCAACTTAGGAGATCCCGCGGAGAAGATCAACTTGGCTAGAACTCGAAGACCTCAGAAGCCTGCTCAAGACTACTAGGGAAAATCATGCACAGACCTTGTTTGAAGTTGTTGAAAATGGAGTCAGCTTTGCTTTGGCAAAGCTGAAGGCCTCTGGCCCCACCATAAATCTCCACGCTATTGAGGAAGACTTCAACTACTCAGGAGATGAAACAACCAAACTTTTTGAGGAAATGGCACCTCTCGGAAACAAAGTTGTGGAAGAAATGGAGGTCGGGTCTCCAGCGCGTAGTGACCAGTTTGATGATCACAAGGAGTAGGCTTTTGTAATATAAGAATTATGAATATAAAAACTCACCTTTTAGCTTCAATAAAGTCTTTGTTTATCCTTTTGACTTATGATGTACTCACATATTTTCTAGCCTCCGACTGCTTGTATAGTAGAAGATCTTTTACTAAAGAAGTAGTAAGCCAAGAATAAGAATAAAAGCCATGACCACTGTTGAAAGTATGTGTTGATTATGTGACAAAAATTGATCGTATTAATACTAGGAAATGAATTTTTGTCGGAACCAGTCTATGACTACAACTAGTTGTAGATCTGTTTTCCATAATCGAAATACTGTACAATACATTGTATGGTCGTAAGATAAGACTTGTCTTGATGAGAAGAAAATTATGCAAGGATGTATGCAATATATGATAAGCGGCGTTATTTATATATAGTATCCAAATTGGTTGTAATAATTGCTAAGAGCTGAAGACATGAAAAACACTTTGTGAAACGTGCTCATGCTCAAGTCCGATTGGCAGCGAAGATCGTAGGAAAAGGATTGTCGCTAGGAAGCTCCTTCCAATGGGCAGGACCACATCGAAGAGGAGAGACTTCGACTTCCTGATCAGTAGCCAAATGAGAGTAGAACAGAATGTTGAAGTGAAGAAATGTAGTCTCCGAAATCTTAAACATGTAAATTACTATATGTAGTCGTTTGTGTTATGATCCTTTTACTCATATCTTTATTGAGAAAAAAGTGTGGTCGCGTGTGAGAACCATTGACTTAATGGTCACGACTAGGACCCTTACGACGTTTGACTTATATGTCTTAGCCAGAAAGTAACAGAGATCGTTTAAAAGAATATCGAAGAGAATTTGGTCTTCTCTGACCAATTAGACAATAATAGTATGCAACCAGATTATGGATACAGTCATATAAACAACATCACTCATCGAGGAAAATAAAGAAATGATGAATCTTTATTAAAATTTACATAATGTAAAATACATTTATACAAAGAACTTACGCAATTGGTCAATACTCCAAGAGTTTGACAAAACATGCCCGTCTGACGTAGCTAGTCGTACTGAACTAGGTCTGGTGACTTCGACCACAGTGTATGGACCTTCCCATCTGAGAGAAAGTTCATTGCGATTTGCCTAGCTCTAAATTTTTCTAAGAACCAGATCACCTACAGCTAGACTGCATGCGAGGTTGCACCTTACGATTGTGATACATTCGCATGGCTTATTGGTAAACTGTCGATCGTATTAGGGCTTGATTTCGTTGTTCCTCAAGGACATTGATATCATTGAGTCTTTGTTCTATCTTATCGTTCTCATTGAAACAATCAATTTGAGCAGAGCCTATTTAAAGTTCTGGAGGAAGCATGGCTTCAGCACCGTAAATGAGAAAAAATGGTGTTTCACTGGTTGCACGACTGGTCGTGGTTCGAATAGCCCATAATACAGAAGGAAGTTCTTGAACCCAAGCTCCTGACCATTTTGTTAACTGGTCGAACACTTAGTGTTTCACCCCTTGCATTATGTTACCAATGGCTCTCTCGACTGCCCCGTTGCTCTGCGTATGAGCGACAGAAGTGAAATGTATCTTGATATCTAGATCCACGCAGAATTCCTAAAAATTTCCGCTAGAGAACTGGACACTGTTATCTGTGATTATACAACTGGGTACACCAAATCGTGTGATCATATTTTTTGTGAGAAACCTCTTAGCGGCTTCATTTGTTGTTTTAACAACTAGCTCGGGTTCTATCCATTTGGTAAACATGTCAACCATGACGAAAAGGAATTCGAAGCCCCTGGGTGCTCTTGGGAAAGGTCCCAGAATTTCTACTCCCCAGGTTTCTAAACGCCAAGAAATAGGTATGGTTTGCAAAGCTTGTGCCGGCTGATGTACTTGTCGACTGTGAAATTGACATTGTACGTACTTCGTCACGAACTCTTTTGCATCATGAAAGGCAGTAAGCCAGTAGTATCCTTGCCTAAAGGCTTTACTGACCAGTGTTTTGTAGGAATAATGTACTCCACAGACTCCTCCATGAATATCAGATAGCAACGTAATGCCATCTATTTAAGATATGTATCTCATCAACACTCCGTGAGATCCTCGTTTATACAAGGTACTTTCGATCAGAGTGTGTGATTTGGCTTTTCGAGCTATACGATCAACCTCTACATCATCTTCAGGAATAATGTCATGCTAAAGATAATTGTAGATCGACGTCATCCAATCTCTAACGGGATCGTGCTTAATGACCTCCTGTGGAGCATCCATATTCGCATGATTGATTTGTACGATCTCCAGTGGAACATTTATGTCCTCGGAATACTCAACCACCGAGGGTAAATCGAGTTGATCGAGAAAAACCTTGGGCGGGACAGGTGACCTTGTGGAGGCCATCCGTGCCAACTGGTCTGCTAGAAAGTTTTCCTTTCTAGGAATATGTTGGATATGAAAACTGAAGAAGTGCTTTTTGAGTTTTCGTACTTCCGCCAAATAAGATGACATCTTGGTACTTGAGCATTGATACTCTTTTCCGACTTGATTCGCTACTAGTTGAGAATCTCCTTTCACTAGTAATCAGCGAATCCCAAGTGCTCTGGCTACTCGGAGTCCTGCCAGTAAACCTTCGTATTCTACTACATTGTTTGTTGCAAGAAAGTTTAGTTGAATGACGTATTTGATGTGTTCACTAGTAGTGGATATCAAGACAACTCCAGCCCTGAGCCTTTGAGCATCAAGGAACCATCAAAGTACATTGTCCACTTGTCGTGATGTTCGTACTCAGGCCCTTGGGTGGGTTCAGTGTTTATCCATTCGGCAATGAATTCTGCTATTGTCTGGGACTTGATTGTTGTTCATGAGATGAAATGGAGGTCAAATGCCCCAAGCTCGACCGCCCATTTAGCTATTTGTCCTGATGATTCCCTGTTTCTGAGAACTTGACCTAGAGGATATCCGGTTGGTACGACCACTTTGTGAGCCTGAAAGTAATGCCTTAGTTTCCTTGAAGCCATAAGGAGGCCATAGAGCAACTTTTGTACCTGTGGATATTGTTCTTTTGGTCCATACAAGACTTCGCTTACGTAATATATCGGTCGTTGTTCGTTCTACGACCAGTACACCGCTGACTATTTGCACGTTACAGCCACGTAAATCAGTAATGTTTCTCCCGATCTTGGAGATACTAAGATCGGGGTACTCGTAAGGTACTTTTTAAGCTCTTCAAAGGTATTGTTTGCCTCTTTAGTCCACTCAAAACTTTCGTGTTTCCGGAGAAGTTTGAAGAAAATGAGTCCTTTCTCACCTAACTGTGCTATGAAATGACTTAGCGCTGACATACAACCGGTTAGTTTTTGGACTTTCTTTTTTGTGGTTGGAGGGTGCATCTGATCGATAGCCGATATTTTTGCTAGGTTTGCTTCAATTCCTCTAGCCGAAACTAGGAACCCAACAAGCTTTCCCGAAAAAAAAACTCCAAACACACACTTCTTTGGATTTAATTTAAGGTTATGCCGTTTTAAGTTATTGAAAGTCTCGTGTAAGTCTGAAATATGGTCGCTAGCATTGATGCTTTTCACAACCAAGTCATCAACGTATGCTTCTTGATTTCGACCTATCTGAGGATTAAATGTTTTTTGCATCAACTTTTGAAAAGTTGTACCAGCGTTTTTGAGACCAAATGACATCTTAACATAGCTGTAAGTGTCATATGGAGTGATGAAGAAAGTTTTCTCTCCATCTTCTTAACTCATATTAATCTGGTTGTACCTCGACTACGTATCCAAAAAACTTAATAACTCACACCCGGAAGTAGAGTCTACAAGTTGATCAACGCGTGGAAGGGGAAAGTCATCTATGGATAAGCTTTATTAAGATCTGTGAAGTCAATACACATTCGCCATTTTCCATTGCTTTTTCTAACCATTATAGGGTTGGCGAGCGACTCTGCATGGTCAACTTCAAGAATAAATCTGGCCTCGAGAAGCTTGTCGATCTCCGACTGGATTGCCTCCTTCCGATCAGGTGCAAAATGTCTAAGCTTCTGCTTGACCGGTTTTTTTCAGGCTGGAGAGCTAGCCTGTGCTCGATCACCTCCCTGGGAACTCTGGGCATGTCGGACACTTGCCAGATTAATACGTCCTGATTTGCTCGGAGGAAGGAGACGAGCGACTCTTCCTATTTGGGGCCGAGTCCTGCCCCGACCAGTACCTTTTGGGCAGATGTATTAGCGTTTCTTGACCCAGACGATGTGTTGGTGCTTTGCTGAGTGGTACCTCCTTGGTCTGGTCGGATGGCTTTAGTGTCATCTTTGGCCTCGAGTGCTTGACCTGCATGGTAGGTAGATTAGTTTCTCTGGTCGGAAGCTCATCGACCAGTTCTAAGGATTTTTTATCACATACATAAGCCATTTTTCTATCTCCTCGAACCGTGATGATTCCCTTTGGTCCTGGTATTTTTAAACTCTGATAACCGTAGTGCGTGGCTATCAGGAATTTTGCTACAACCGAATGATCGAGGATTCCATTGTATGCGGTTTCGAAATCCACCACATCAAATGGAACCTTTTCTGTTCGGAAGTTGTCGGGTCTTCTGAACGTAACAGGTAGGGACAGCTGTCCTATCGGTTTGGCAGTAGAACTAGGAACTATGCCATATGTAAGACCCGGGATTAACACCCCAAATCCTCTGTGCATTTCTGAACTAGTCCCATGATCAGTAGCTAGTTCACACAGTAAACAGATATGGTAACATCCATAAATCGCACAAATATATTAATAACATTCAACAGAGTTAATTACAAAAGAGGCTTACAAGCCAACAATAAATAACACAGTGGAAGATGAAGAAGTAGTGGAGTCCAGCTGATCTGCCACAAGCAATCGACTGGGGTAGCGGCCTAGTCGTCGAGATCCACACCGGTGGCAAAGTCCTTCTTCTCTTAAATTTATTTGCAATAAGCAAGGATGAGCACTACTACTGGTGCTGCAAGTTACACCCGTCAAATGTGATTTAATGCATGCATAAAGGATATTTCAAAGGAAGGCTTATTGGTTGAATTTGCATAAAGCAGTATTTTCTTTAAATACTTGTACTAAGTTCCAAAGCAGTTATTCCATAACTAAAATTCATTTTATAAATCAATTTTATAGTCAGATAACATTCACACATGAATGGTAAAGGATACCCTCCTATCACAAGGCTTCCCGCCCAATTCCCATTTGGATAGAAATCCAAAATCATTTATGTCAAATCATTTTGAAACCAAAAACCAAAGTATAACTTTGAGTGGCTTTGCTAGCATGTCCATGACCATGACGCTGCTATTGAATAGTTTTACACTCTGCAGAGGTTGTACAACTTTACCCACATGACACGAATTCTCTAGTTTGTCCGGCATATATCTATGCCACTGCTCACTACCTTAGGTAAGCAGTCTAGAGCACGTGCCAAGGCCTTTACAATGCGCCATCCCACCGCAGTTCCCCCTCGCTAAGGTTTCGCATCCCCCTTTGGACTGACCATCCGCCGGGTTCGTAGAGCCCCCTCTTGCGCCAGGTGGGAATATATAAAAGTAGGTCGTGAAAGACGCCCACACATCGGAAGGGAAAAACCACGGTGGAACATTGCAGATTAATTAGCTGTCACCCCCCCACAGGACATGTGGTAGTACGGTATGGCTTAGCAAAGGAACGCTCAGAGGCCGATCCTTAACTGACTTGGGCGACTTTCCACAAAACCCATGGGCCTCGACCCTAACCAGATTGAGCCCGTGCATAAACATGCACCATCTAAGCAACCATTTCGCCCAAGTACAAACCATCACTTTATTTTATTTTTCAAAGTCATTTATAAACTTCCATAGCACACCAATGCCATGGATACAATTTAAACAATATTTGATTTTTGGCTGAAATTCCCCAAATCAACATTTTTGGTCTAAGCATGTCTATGCAACATTTTCAAATGATCCTAGTTCATACTATTGTATCAACTAGGTTTTATCTAGGGTGACAAGGGGTGAGGGATTCAATGTCAAGGTATTGTCAGGTGCAAGACCGGTAAGTGAACCATCCGTACTGTGATCATCCAATCTCCAGCAATTGTAAAATCCTATACTCCAATATTAATTAGTCCAATATCCACCATATCAGTCTATTTCTATGATCTGACCTCCATCGATCCAACATTCAGTAATGCTCTAATTCTATAATCTGATATCCATCAATCCATTAATCCTTAATGAATTATTTCTAATAATTCAACACCCATCAATCCGATGATTATGTAATCCTATAATCCAATTTTCGATAATCCGATATCTAGTGATTATGTATTTCTATAATCTAAACTTCGATAATCCATTATCAACAATTATCTACTTCTAAGATCTAATCAAGTTTTATTTCTAAAATCCCACCACGAGTTAATCCTACAATCCAATATTCAAGCAAATCAACATTCTACAATGACTATTTCTATAATTCAATCTCAATAATCCAATCTCAATAATTAACTATCTCTACAATTCAATATCCATTGATCACTTATTTCTACATCCGTCATTCTTGCATTCCTATGATCCAATCTCTAACCATTATTTTTCCCTATAGTCCATCGATCAACAATTGTATAATTGTATAATCAATAACTAAGCATCATGTATTCATATAATCTAATATCCAATAATCACGTGATTCTATAATTCAATATCCATCCATAATGTATATCTACAATCCCATGTCCATCAATTGTGTAATCCTATACTTCCATCTCCAATATTCGATGTCCAATAATATATTTCTATAATTTAATCTCAACAACAAATAAAATTCTTTAATCTAATATCCAACGATCATGTTATCTTATAATCCAATAGTTTCACTTTGTACCTCCAATATATATATCACATTCAGAATGGTTCTCCATATGGTCTATACAGACAATATTTGGCTATACAATGGAATAGGAAATAACTATAAAGCTTAAAACAGGGATTTAAATTACTTGAATATAAATACGCATGCAATAATAATTTAAAACAGAATTTAAATAATGTAAAATAATGGGCGCAAATATGGTCAAGGGTGTAACTTGCCTTGCTTGATGGATTATTCTCAAACGGCGTCGAAATCTGACTCTCCGAAGTCGTCAAAATCTATACGCGAAAATAAGCCAAATTCAAACGAAATTCAAATAAATTCAAAAATGCAAATTAAACTAAGTCAAAATGAAATAATTTTATTTTATTTAGCTAGATAATAATTTTCTAAAATTTTAGCAATTTGAATCACCCAATTTGGAATTAGGGTTCAAAAGATATGAATTTTACAAATTTAAATCCTAATTTTTGTAGTTTAAATCATTTCAAATTCAAACAGACAGTTTAAACTTACTCCAAATCAAATAATTATATTTTATTTAGCTAGATATTAATTTTATAAGATTTTAGAATTTGGAATCACTCAATTTGGAGTTAGGAATCAAAAGATATGAATTTTACCAGTTTAAAACCTAAATTTGTAAATTAAATGGATTTCCCGAATTATTTTTCTAAAGGAAAAACCATTTATTACGCAAGGCTGACGTCAGCAGGGATTTTCGGCCGAATTAATAAACAAAAAGGACATCCCGACATGCAGGCCCCACTTGGCAGTGACTTGGCCCATGGACCAAGTCCACTCAAGCCGCGTCACTGCCACATGGCAAGGGCGGCTAGGTGGCGCCTACGTGGTGACTATGTGGCGAAGCCACGTTTACTGGCCGTGCCGCCGTGTCGGGATCGAGGGTCGCCAATGTTGTACTCTTGGCGGCGGCGAAGTCGCGAAGAGATAGGGGGACGCGGTGGTCACGGTGCGCTCACCCAGGCAACGTGAAGAGGATGGTGGCGGCCGGCGGCGAGGAAAAGGCGTCGGCGGTTGACAATGGCGGCGATTCTGTCTTGACTCCAATGGCGAAGGTGAGCACCGGGTGCACGATGAAGTTGCGATGCCGACGGTGAGGTCGGAGTGGCCGGGGAGAGCTTGACGGCGCTGGAGACGAAGAAAAACCGAGCTTCAATGGCGCGGTGAAGAACTCAAATCGCCGGCGATTGAGAGGGAGAGAGGAAGAATAGGTGAGGGGATCGGGACGAGTGAGGGAAGAGCTCCCCCGTGCTCCCTTTTATAGGGGCCGAGGGGCACCAGGGCGGCGAGGCGACGTGGAGGTCGTCTTGTGGCGGTTGCGACGTCTTGGGCGAACCGTCTTGTGATCTGAGGATAGTGGGGGTTGGAGGCGGAGGTGGGCGTGGGGATCGTCGCCACGTCCTTGTGAGGCGAAGCGATTGAGGAGGACGCGGTTGTGAAGCTCCGTGTGGCAAAATGACGGCCGGGTCCGTTGGGGGCGTGGGAAGAAGCAAGGGAGGAAGAAGGTGCAGCGGGCCCACCTGCACATGAGAGAGGGGAGAGGGAGATAGGTTGGCGCGTTGGATTAGAATCCAGCAATTGCGCCTGGTGGGAAAGCCGGATGGCTAAGCGGCGGCTCGGGCGAAATGGCCAAGCGCGTCGGAGGAGGGAATGGGCGGCGAATTCGCCCTGAGCAGTTAGGGATTTTAAATTGGTTTATGATTTTAAATAATCAGATTAATTCAATTTGGCTTTAGAAAATAGTAAATAAAATCCAAAAATTCTAGAAAAATTCACAGAAATTCCTAGATTTATTTTGGACTTAATAAAATTATTTCCAACTTAAAGTTGGCTATTAATTTTGCAAATAAATTATTTTTGCTTAAAATATTTAGGAAAAAGCTTTTAAAATTCAAGAAAATTTTAGAAATTAATTTAATTTTTATTTTTCAACTTTAACTCAAATAAAACTTCAAGAACTTTAATAAATTTTATTTTTGACTTTTAAAACTTCAGAAATTCAAATAAAGCAATTAAACTCTTTCAAATTTTAGAAAGTCCAACAACATAATAACTTTAATTAATTTTTAATTTGATAACAGAACTTTGGGCTGTTACACCATAAAAGGTATATTTCATAGGTTTTACCTTAGACTTGGGAATCTGCATCTCTTCCGATGCTCCCATAAATAAGATGTTTAAAGAGCTACCTCCATCACTTAAGACTCGATTAACTTTACAATTGTTAATAGTAGGTTCAACTATGATAGGAAACCTACTTGGTCGAGTCGACGGGATGGGGCAGTCTTCTTTGCTGAAGAAGATTACAGTTTTCGACAACCTGAACGACTTAACGGTGATTAGAGACTCAACAAGGTTGACCTCCTGCTCCACGGACTTCAGATGACATCTTGATTTGTATGAGGAGGATCCACCAAAAATCATATCGACTGTGTGCTGCTGCTCCTGGTATTCCATCTCTTCGTCGCCATCTTTGTCCTTCATGAAGCTTGGTTCTCCAAGTTCTGCTACGGAGAGGAAATGGCCTTTACCTAAGTAGTAATCTTCTAGTTTCTTTTGCCAGACCTGACAGGTGCAAAGATCACGCCCTGCTACCAGGTGAAGCGGACACTACTTCTTATTTTTCTTGTAATCGCTAGTCGGAGCCTTAGCTTTGTTCCGACCAGTGAAGTCTTTCTTGCCCTTGGTAAACTTTTTGGGAATCACATAGACTTCCTTGTTGTCGTACTTGTGATTCTTTTTACCCTTGATAGACTTCTTGTTTTTCTTCTCTTGCTTCTCTAGGCCTGGTTGAAGATTTTTATCTTTTCGATCAATAGCTTCACACCATTCGACCGCTTCATTAGCAGCCGCATACTTGTCTACCATGTCGAAAAGTTCGAAGGTCGTCCGTGGACAATTTATTGCAATATCCTCTGTAAACTGGCGATTCCTTAGTACTACTTTAAAAGCCTGGATGACAGAAGATTATGCGATCACTGGAATAGAGTTTCGAAACTACTGAATCTCTTGATATATTGTCGAAGAGTTTAATGGGTTTTCTGCTTCATCCGATGAAGATCATCCTCCTTCCCGGGACAGTTGTACGTCCCTTGAAAGTTGGCAATCAGAGTATCGTAGAGCTGCTTCCAAGTGTAGATAGATTCGACCGGTAGGTTGAGCAACCGCGACCAGGCAGACCTTCAAGGACCGTGGGCAAGTAATTTGCCATCACGTTGTCATTACCACTAGCAGCTTTGATGGTGGTAGTATAAATTTAAAGAAATTCTAATGGGTTCTGAGTCCCATTGAATTTCTCTATGTTGGCTGGTCGGAACCTGTTCGGCCAACGAATAGCTTGGAGACTTGCTGAAAATGCTCGGCAGCCCGTAATGGAATCGTGGCGCCTTCTCTGAAAAGGAGCCAGATTATAATCAGTTGGGGATCAGTTTCTCATATTTGCATATGTGAACACCATGAGGATATGCTCATGATACTAAGTGATGTAACAATTGGCAATTTGGTTGAAGGTTTGTTGGAATTCTGTTTTTGAAAGTTTGACAAAGTGTCGGGATAATCGATGTATGGGTGTGTTAACGGTAATACCGCACACTGAACGATCGGTGTAAGTAGAGTGGTGCTCTAGGAGGTCTTTGTGAGCGTGGCAATTTTACGTATCGGTAGTCTTGGCTTGAAAGCAGCGGTACTACCAGCGTATGCAATCTGACCGTTTCTTTGTTAAGCGGTATGGAAAAACCAGAACGAGTGCAAAATGGTCTTGGATTTTCTTGTGGAGCGGTATGACCGCAACTTGCTTGGCGGTAATACCGCAATTCAGTATGACCGTGGTTTTTGCGGTATGGAAATTCCAGAGAGCTTGTTTTTAGGAGTTTTTGGGAATCTTTCGAACGTGGTACGACCGCAATGCTGGAAGCGGTACTACCATGAAGCGGTAGTACCAAGACTTATTTGGCGGTAGTACCGCATGTGGACTAAAAGCTGATTCTCTTGTAAGTTTGAGTTGGGGATAAGTCATATCCTTGTTTGCCATTGCATATGTGTTGCATATTGCATGTTTTCAGCTAATGTGGGTCAAGTTGTGAAGAACTTGTTCCCAGAGATGATTTCTTGGTCTATTGCTATGCAGGTGGCTTGCAGGTCAACGGCGAGGAGGATCGGGACTAAGCTTGGAGAGCTGAGGTCCAGAACGATCATGGATGCCGGGTGAAGTCAAGTGACTCAAGCATGGCGCAGAATGGACAAGGTTGATCGAATGGGCAGTTCGATGCAGCTGGTTGGATCAAGCGGCGTGGGGGTCAGTGCAAGTGCCTTGGAGGTTCCGATGGGGATTCGGACGGGAGAGACTTGCCGACATGATGAGAGCCGTTGATCAACCTACACATGGCGGAGCAGGCGATTGCTTCGACAGAATTGGACTCGGTCCACGGAGAAGGATCGAGAAGGGGTATTTTGGTAATTTCACCAAATACCGCCTTTGTGACTTGTTGGCTAAACCGCAGCGCGGGTCGGCGCTTGATGAAGCGGTTTAGGTTAATCAAAGACGAAGATAACGCTTTGAGATGCGTGCGTGAGTTAACCCATTGTGTGTTAGGGTTTAATGGGTGCCCTAATGGAATATCCCTAGAATCTAGCCTCCACTATATAAGCACTTGTGTGCTGTGTGCTGTACGGGGGAATAGAACTGAATGTAGAGAAACACGAGAGTGGTTCTTAGGGTTTTTGGAGAGCTAGGGTTTAGGGTTGGTTTGATCCGATGCTCATGTATTGAGTTGTGTCCTCCAAGATGGAGAGGCTGTAAACATCAACCATATGTTCGGATCAATCCAATCATGTTTGTGAAAGTGAGTCCTTTTGCTCTTGGTCTTCTGTTTTGGAAGTTATTGTGATTTTGATGATCCACTGGTTTTCTCTTGATTCTCTCTGTTGCTTATGCTTGCTGTGACTTATAGGAGACCATCTAAGGTCATCTTGATCATCAATAGACCACAAGCAAGCCTAGGATCAGATTTGTGTTCTTGACCTGTTCTTGAACCAAACTTTATCAAATATGAAAAGGTCAAGTCTTTGACGTGGATCTGTTGAATAGATGATTGGAATAGGTTCCTGCTATTCTCTAGATGATATGTTTCAAGTTTGATTGGTTTTGGTTGGTTAAAACTCAAGTTGATCAATCGTTTGGGTTTCTTTTCTCTGCTGTCGGCAAGTTCGTCAGGATAATCGGACATACCGCACCATGAACAGTGATAATACTGATCATCTTGGTAATCCGCGCTCTCATAATGGCGGTAGTACCAATTTCGGTATTTTGCAGCAGAGGTTCTGATTTATTGTTGCTGCTCTTTAGGGATTGCAAAAATTGTTTGAGCTCCTATTCACCCCCCCTCTAGTCGCCTTTCTGGTCCTACAGCATACCTAGGATCCGATGTCCCAATCCGGTCGTGGACGTTGTGATAACGTCTTTGACCACTTGCTCGATTTAGATGATGCTTGAGATCGCCTGAATCAAGTGGTTGTTCCTCTTGATGAGGAGGAGGGTGGCTACTGTGAAGAGCCGTCTTTCCTCGTGATTTCCTGGTCGGATCTACGAGGGGGTCTTGGTGTCGATCGGTCCTCTACTCGACCATGTTGTCCCCTACTAAGAAAGGAGTGCTAGGATGAAGTCATCGTGTGACTTTGTGAGTTCCTTTGCTCTCGGTGCATTTCTATACGCTGCATGTTTGTTGGAGGATTTCCGACACGTGAGCTGCAAGCTGAGCATAACCTTGAGTTTCTGCTAAAGTATGATCTGGATTATTCAGAATATCCAGGACTCGTTGCAGGTTTTGTATTGTTTCCGAAGGTCGTGGAAGATTCCTGCTTGTAGTGGGCGTTCGATTAGTTGAGTTTTCCCTCGACCTTCCGGTTGGCCCTGTCTGACCCATTACTCATGGTGGGGTAGGAACAGGTGAATTAACTGTCCATCAGCTCGGTTGCCTCTGGCAGTTGGTGTTTGAGCACTCGTACTATTTCCACCAGCAAGTGTTGGCGAGCTAACCCATGGAGGATCGTGCACAACATCCAAATTGGTATTTTCGATTGTGTTGACTTTGTTGCGCCAACAATGATCTTCCGATGAGCTCTCGTCGTAGCTAAGGGAGAGCCTTCCAGTGCTACTGCAAGGAGCCTCTATGATGGGGAGCGGTTGGAGATCACCACCTCTGGTTGGCTTTACGGTGGACTCGGCCTAATCCGGTAAATTGCCGATCGTATGCTGAGTTTCACCATGCCCACTTGGCCTACGATCGATGATAACTTCATTGATACTCTTACCAGATGTCGGCTAGCCCTCAGAATACGTAGGAGCTGTTGGCGAATACTGGTCGCCCATGACAATATCGAGAGTACATGGACTCTCTGATTGCAGCGCTGAGCTTTCATTGCCACTTTTCCCGGTCGGATCGACCGGGCTTGTAGAGGCGTTCGGACGTTTCGAACTGGTCGAAATGAGCGGTTCCTCTGAGAGCGTCATTGATGGCGGCAGTGTATTCTCATCCATCCGGTTGATTTCGCTAATCTCTAAGACTAGCAAGCCGGTGGAGGAGGAGGATGATGACATCTCGTTTTCTTCCATAGTGCGGATGCATGCATCCATATCGATGTTGGAGTAGTCCGCCAGGTCGAACCAGTTTTCCACATGCCAAGTCTCTTCCATGTCTGCATGAGCGATGATGGGGCAAAGGAAGTGGATGGAGAATGCTTGAGTGAAGTAATCCTCAAGAACTCGACGCCTTCTACCCCACGGACGGTGCCAGCTGTCGACGATCAAGTCACCGATCTTACGAAATAAAACAGATGAAAATGGCAAATAGTTCTTAGGAGAGAATGAGACTACTTTTTATTGCTATAAACAAGATCATTTACAAGGGATGCCCTTGACAAGGCAGTGGACTAGTCCTAATTACACTGAGCGTAAGGCTTGCTATGCTATTGAATCAAGCCTAAAACATGAATCTAATGCTGATTGCTATGCTTCAATCTAATGCCTCTGTTCCTCCATGCTCCATCTTTAAATAACCATTGAAGAGGTGGCAGTTGTTCCTAGAGAAGGCGCATGTTGAAAGCGTCGCGTCTGGTCAGAGAGAGGTGGCAGTTGATGAAGTATCAACCGTTCAGTGATTGATGTCTGTGAGACACTCAACCGTATGGTAGTTGTTTTCAACGTCTTAGGACCATGAAACGTCGCATGGTATAGAGCAAATATGACATGTGCTCTTATTCATCACACGATAAGAAATGTGCTTGGAGATAAATTCAAATGCCAGTTCATTGCTTTTACGAGTAGTCATCTGGTTGGAGACTAGGTACAGGATCTCATTCGACCAGGGTACCCATTATGTAACCTCTGGAATCCTTACGACCACAGAGGTCATTAGCCTTAGGGGTTACGACCACGAAGACATATGGTCATTTGTTATGTATTAAAGTAATACATAGATATTTTAATCCTCGTCAAAATAGTAGAATGAATACACAGAGAGACAAAGGTGTAGGAGGTATTATTCCTTCATCAAACGATCAGCTTTTTACAATGACTAGCACCCCCTATTTATAGTCTAGAAACCCTGCTAGGGTTTGGATGAGGCGCCCACCCATGGGCCGGCTGCTGGGCCAAGCCCATGGTTTCTCAACAGGAATCAAGGACCGACAAGTATTGTTTATCTTGAGCATCACTTCCATTTTTTCACTCGTCGCTCATCGGTTGTTTGCAGTTCACCCTCCCATGTGGCATGCGGCCATGCCACTGCCATGCATCCATTTTGGCTCGAAAAAACCACCCAAATTCCTCCGTCGTTGCCACCTTTCCCCCCAAAATATTGGCAAAATTGGATATATGCCACTTCAAAAGATGGTATTTTAAAAAATACCACTCCAAAATATGAAATTAGAAATTTGCCACTCCAAAACTTAGCTCTTTAGATTTTGCCACTCTTAGACACTTTTGCCCTCCCTCCTCCCTTCTTCCTCCCGACCAGCGCCACCGCTTCTCCGGCGAGCTCCAACTGCGCCGCTTCCTCCTCGCCACGAACCGCGCCGCCACCATGATGATGGGGTAAAGGACGGTGGCATCCACGCGCACGACACAGAGCAGCTAGGAGTTGATCTCCGGGCCGCCGCTGTGGACGAGCATGGGGTGGAGCCCGACGCAGGAGAGGAGGATGAGGCGTTAGATGAAGGGGAGCACCTCCGAGAGCATGTCCACGCGGCTCCGTGCCGTCGCCGCCGCCGCCGAAGCAGCCGACGTAGCCACGGATGTGGGCGAGATGCGGAGGCGGCAATTGGCTTGTCATGGATGAGGCTGGGAGTGGGGTTAGAGAGCGGCATGGATGGGAGGAGAGAGGAGTGGTGGGGTTTCGCGATGAACATGGCTGAGGTGGTGAGGTGGTGGTTGGTCGGTTGTCTCGGAGGGATTGGTGTTCAACGAAATGCTCGTGGCGAGGAGGTGGCACGGCTGGAGCTCGTCGGAGAAGCGATGGCACCGACCAGCCGGGAGAAAGAAGGGAGGAGGGAGGGCAAAAGTGTCTAAGAGTAGTAAAAATATAAAAAGGTAAGTTTTGGAGTGGAAAATTTCCAATTTCATATTTTGAAGTGGCATTTTTTAAAGTGACATCTTATATCAAATTTTGCCCCAAAACATTAGGCCCTGTTTGGAACAATAACGCATGGAGTTTACATAAAACATTCCGTTGTAGGAATAGGAAAATATTCCCGCCTTCCAAACGCAACTTGACCGCACGCTCACACGGTGCACGGAAACTAATCCTCTGGCATTGCTAAATAATGTCACGGGTGAACAGTGCTATGACATCGCATAGCATCCGTCGAATCCGAAACAACAGTTGAGATCGAAAGCACTGTAGCAAAGAATACTGGTCGAGAATACTGTAGCACTATCGTGTTCATAAATAGTGCAGCAATCGATCTCATCCCTTTTTCCGAGTCGAGTCCGTCGAATATTACGGCATACTCGTGACATTCCCACGCAAATGCCACGCTGCACACACCCGGCCCCTACCCAGAGCTTCCACTCCCCTCACACTCGCCCCACCTCCGACGCCGGCCGCGCCCAACCCAAACCCCGCAAAACCCTAACCAACCGGCCAACACCCACGCCGGCCTCCACCACCATGCCGACCGCTCCTCTCTCCCTCGCCTTCCTTCTGCTCCTCACCCTCCTCCTCGTCTCGGCGCCGCGCCCCGCGGCCTCCACCGCCTCCGACCGAGCGGCGCTCCTCGCCTTCCGCGCGTCCCTCTCTCCGCCCTCCCGCGCGGCGCTCTCCTCCTGGCGCGGCCCGCTCTCGGCGTCCTGGCTCGGCGTATCGCTCCACCCGCCCGCTGCTGCCGCCCCGCCCTCCGTCGCCGCGCTCGCCATCCCGGGCCTCAACCTCTCCGGCCCGCTCCCGGCCCCGCCGCTCGCCCTCCTCCGCCGCCTCCAAGCGCTCGACCTCTCCTCCAACGCGCTCTCCGGCGAGCTCCCCTGCTCCCTCCCCCGCTCGCTCGTCGACCTCGACCTCTCCCGCAACGCGCTCTCCGGGGCCGTCCCCACCTGCCTCCCCGCCTCCCTCCCGGCCCTCCGCAGCCTCAACCTCTCCGCGAACTCCCTCCGGTTCCCGCTCTCCCCGCGGCTCTCCTTCTCCGCGCGCCTCGCCGCCCTTGATCTATCCCGCAACGCGCTCTCCGGCGCCGTCCCCCCGCGAATCGTCGCCGACCCCGACGCATCCGGCCTCCTCCTCCTCGACCTCTCTCACAACCGCTTCTCCGGCGAGATCCCCCTCGGGATCACCGCAATACGGAGCCTGCAGGGGCTGTTTCTTGCCGACAATCAGCTATCCGGGGAGATTCCCTCCGGGATTGGGAACCTGACCTACTTGCAGGCGCTGGATTTGTCGCATAACCGGTTGTCCGGTGTAGTGCCTGCCGGGCTTGCCGGCTGCTTCCAGCTTCTGTACCTGCAGCTGGGGGGAAACCGCCTTTCTGGGGCTCTGCGGCCAGAGCTTGATGCGCTTGATAGTCTGAAGGTGCTAGATTTGTCGAACAACCAGATATCTAGTGAGATTCCGCTGCCGCTGGCTGGGTGCCGGTCTCTGGAGGTGGTGAACTTGTCGGGAAACGAGATCACGGGGGAGCTCAGTGGCGCTGTGGCCAAATGGCAGAACCTGAGGTTCCTGTCGCTGTCTGGTAACCAGCTGTCTGGCCAGCTACCGGATTGGATGTTCTCCTTCCCGGTGCTCCAGTGGCTTGATTTGTCCGGCAATAGGTTTGTTGGTTTCATCCCTGATGGTGGATTCAATGTCAGTGCAGTGCTTAATGGCGGAGGTGGTCAGGGGATTCCATCAGAGGGTATGATTCCACCTCAATTGTTTGTGTCAGCGTCCGTGGACACGACAGGCCGGCTGCTGGAGCTGGGGTATGATCTTCGGGCAGCTTCTGGGATAGATCTGTCAAGGAATGAGCTCAGTGGGGAGATACCGGAAGGGTTGGTTGCGATGAAGGGATTGGAGTATTTGAACCTCTCCTGTAGTTACTTGGCTGGGCAGATCCCTGCAGGGCTTGGGGGGATGGGGAGGCTGCGGACGCTTGACTTCTCGCATAATGGTCTGTCAGGGGAGGTGCCTCCTGGGATTGTTGCCATGACAGAGCTCGTGGTGCTTAACCTCTCCTACAATAGCCTATCTGGGCCTTTGCCAACAACTGATGGGTTGCGGAAGTTTCCAGGAGCATTGGCAGGAAACCCAGGGATATGCAGTGGGAAAGGGTGCACTGCGGATGCAAGGTTGCCAGAAGGGAACATGGCAGGAAGTAATCGTCATGGTTGGCTCAGCGGTTGGCATGGAGAGAATGGATGGGTGTCCCTTGGCGCATTCTGTATCAGCACGATGACTAGCTTCTATGTGTCTTTAGCAACCTTGCTATGCTCCCCCAGGGCTAGGAGCTTCGTATTTCGGCCTGTGAGGACAGAATATTAACGTTGGAGGAGGATTGGGCAATTAGGTTCTGCTGTAAATAAGAGGATCTGTGTGAAGTTTGAATGACTTTAGTGTGCAGCTAATCTTGAAGAAAGATCGGACGGCCTTAGTTTTTATCTTTGTCTAAGGAGAAGTGTGCTATCTCGTTCTAATTATCAAACAGTATGTGTGAGTGTCCTAATATTGTTGTTGTAGGGACGTGTAAATCTGCTTCCAATGTATTTGCATCCTCTATAGATTGCAAGCATCTGCTGGTGGTAATCTGCATTACCTGCCCTGTTTCAGAGGATTGGGTACCAGTTTCTTCTTGTGATCAATGATTCTTGTTAGTGAGGATGCGCATAATTAGTTGTTGCAATGGCCACAAATGGAAGAATGTTGTACCGTGACTCCGGGAGCAGGTTCAGATGTAAATACCCTCTATCCATTTTCTTATGTTGAGATCAGGTTTGAGTTATAGGTTCTGAATTACTGTCCAGTTCATAACTGCTTGTGATTGTAATCTTGTATAGCAATCTTTCGATGTTGTGTCAATTTGACTAATTGACTGCCGATTATTGATCTGTATAAATCTGCCTACTTGTGGACTTGCTTCTGTTTTTTTCTTAGTGCTTTGTGACATCTGGTAAACGGTACTTGTGCTGTTCATTTCAGTAGGGTGCCTGTTACTGCTTGAATGATATGTAAGGCAGAATGGCTTGGCGAATGATATGTAAGGCGGAATGGCTTTCCTGTAGTGATAGTATTTAGACAAGAAAATGATGAATCCACGTCTTCAAAGAAAAAAAAAAGGGGGATGAATTCACTGTCTGCATCATCTGATAGCATTCAGCAAGGCAGTAATAAACCATGCTTGCAGAGCGATAGAGGTGAGGCAACCCATCCCTGTGTATTTCCAAACAATTAATTCTTACCATACTCGTTTCAAAAAATATATATATACTGTACTCGTCACTTGGATTGTTCATCTGGGAAAGGAGAATCAGCATCAGCCGCCTTTCAAAAGATTGGGTCAATCTTGCGTAGAATCAATCAGTGCTGGAATCAGGTTCTTGTCTATCCACGTCTACTTTATCTGAACTTGCTGCAACACCAATAGCCTGTACTTTCTGATTGGGAAAAAAAACACGTCAATATCGCAGTGTAAACCGCGGAATTTTCTTGTGATGTAACCATTTCCTGACAAATTAGCTTCGTTCAACCTGGAATGGATGTATACTTCCTGTGTAAAAAACAGTTGGTTTTATAACATTACTTTTTTTTTCTTTCTGATGGATTGCTTCAGATGCAGCCACTGAATTGTGCTAGATCTCAACTCCATACAGTAGCACTGACAACGCTGTCTGATTTGACTGACGAGCAAAATGTGACTGTGTACTGTATGACTGAACCAGAGATCTTCTCTGCTCTGATTTCTGAACATTTACTCGCCATTGTTAACCTCATGAAAGCTACTTGTGATGAACCAATGTTGTTCTCTCTGCAATGTCGATGATGAATGAGTTTGTGCTGAATCAGTTTTTTGGTGGATCAAGGTTATTTCGGGAACTCACTGGGTCTCTTGCAATGTCTATGATTAATGAATGAATTTGTCCTCGATATTGTGCCTGTATCTGTTCTGACCGTTTGTCGAATATATGAAAGCTCACAGGACAAACCATGCTAACAATATCAGTGCATAATACGCTTCCGGACATATTCACCGGGACGTTTCATACGCGCATGAAAATTTATAAAATTACAGTCACTTTTTTCACCTATAGATTAAGATTATGTAGCTCACATCTCTCCCTCTCTCACCTATATAATCCATCACATCATAATCCTAATCCTAACTCACTCCACACCTAGCCGCCTCTGCACCCAGCCCTGCCTTATGCCACCTCCTGCTGCATTGCTGGCGCAACCCCAAAGCCAGACCCCACAGCCCAGGGCGCTCCCTGCCCCCTTCGAGGCAGTCCAGGGAAGGGGCCCTCCGGGGCCCCCTTTGTTCCTGGATGCGGTGCTCCGCTTTGGCATTTTCGGTTGCCTTCGCACACCCCTTGCTCTATGCGGAAGGGATAGCGGAGACCCCCACTGGATTAATATCCTTGGTGGCCTTTGGGGCGCTCGCCCTATGCGAGGGGGTAGTGGAGGCCTTCGGACACCCCTCGCCCTGTGTGAACGGATAGTGAGGGCTCTCATCCTAGTTAAGACCCCCACTGGCTTGGTGCCTTCGGTGGCCCTCCTTGGGCCTTCACCATGTCGCTAGGGTCGATGGGCGTGGGGCGCTCCCTGCCCCCTTCGAGGCAGTCCAGGGAAGGGGCCCTCCGGGGCCCCCTTTGTTCCTGGATGCGGTGCTCCACTTTGGCATTTTCGGTTGCCTTCGCACACCCCTTGCTCTATGCGGAAGGGATAGCGGAGACCCCCACTGGATTAATATCCTTGGTGGCCTTTGGGGCGCTCGCCCTATGCGAGGGGGTAGTGGAGGCCTTCGGACACCCCTCGCCCTGTGTGAACGGATAGTGAGGGCTCTCGTCCTAGTTAAGACCCCCACTGGCTTGGTGCCTTCGGTGGCCCTCCTTGGGCCTTCACCATGTCGCTAGGGTCGATGGGCCGCCCCTACGATAGTAATTTGGTGTATGTATGCACTAAACGCAAAGATAGCAGAGCGCTCAAAATCTAAAATTAATGGATGATGAAAATGTTGAAATCCTCATAAAAAAACATGCAATAGTACAACGACATGCATGAATGTTTACTGATCACCTTGCATGCTTGAAAACTGGAGTTATCTCAACTGCTTAATAATTAGAGGCAAATAAGGAGTTCGCGAAGGTGATCAAGAGGGACAGCGGGTGATTAGTGGGCCAAAAATCCATGGGAAGACTCTTTTTGTGTGCGTGTGTGTTATGTTTCCCTGAAGAACTTTTATTATTATTTAATCCATTTTTAAAAAATATTTTAAAGATAACCTCTCCCTACCCAACTTTATTTCCAATTCTGGCTCCTTTGATCATGCAACAATACGTAGCGTGGCACGTTGTCATGTCACGGATCTCGGCGTGGTAAACAAGTGTTGTCACATCACTCCTCTTAGCATGATAGGACTTAGCCCAAAAACAGACGCGTGTTGGCTCGGAGGGCTATCGTGGTAGGTTTGGTTACACCGTGGTCGGTGACGTGACAGCACAGTTTGGTCACACCACGAGTCATGGCGTGACTAAAGAGGTCGGAATTGAAAATAAAGTTAGAGAGATGTTATATTTAAAATATTTTAAAAAATAGATTTAAAAATAATAAAAAAAAACTCTTCCCTGACATGATGCCTCTTTTTGCCCAGCAATTTTATTTCTTGGGCGATCTTATGATCAAAGAAGTTGATTTTTTTTTGCAACAGTATAATTTTTTGCTAGGGTCCAGGAATGCTGCAAATTTATTTCATATTCCTATAGTGCACAAGTCGTCTTTCTAAATGAAAAAAAAAATCTGGCATATACTTGTCGAGTTACCTCCTGACAACATTTTTGTTATACGATAGTGTTTGATAAGTTATCTCATTGTGTTTCATAATTTACCGTTCCTACAGTACACGAGTCGCCTTTCTAAATCAAGAAAAAAAATGGCATGTATTTGTCGAGTTACCTCCTGACAACAATATTGTTATACGATAATTTTTTATAACCATTTCTATAGTGCACAAGTCGTCTTTGTAAATGAAAAATATTAACTAGCATATACTTGTCAAGTTAAACTAAATTTTTCTGGGGAAACTTGAGCATGCAAGAAGATAACCTAACCTATCAATAAACACGAGGTAGCAATTGATGTAAAAGAAGGTAACTGCAGTCATATGGTAGTAGCACATTTTGATAAGATGCGTGCCTCAGCTTAATTCACACGAAGGATGGTAAAATTGGTACGATTGTAGTATTTTGTAGTAGTATACTGCAACTTTCAGCAGTAACAATTGTCATAAGCTGATAATCTAATGTTTCCGTTGGTAGCCTACAGAATTTTTAGTAGGATAGGCAACAATAATGGGCAACATATTCGGTGCACAGACACATTGGTGCACATGTGAACATGGACAATCTGAGCCATCCAATACGAAATCTGCGTCCGAGATCGAGCCACCCAAAACCCACCTCCCCCTTAACGGCACATTTGCAAAAACCCCCTCACCCGAATGAAAATCATCATCAATTCCCCTCTACGCAGCTCTGGCCCTCCATTGCGCTCTACGCCCATGCGTGCTAGGGTTTGGAGGCCCAGCGCCGCGCTGTAAGATCAAGGAGGCCGACTAGAGTGGAGTGAATAGTCTTTTCTAAAAAATCTCTAAGGCTAAAACGGAATTTTATGCGAAATTGTAAATCAATTTGGTTTTGCTAAATTAAAACCTAAATCAACTAGTCTTGACTAAGTGTACCAACAATCTAAGACTGCTGATAATGATACCAAACATACAAATACATGTAAGCAGTTTAATTCTATAAATGTAAATTACAATAGAGTAAAGCTCAAGAAGGCAAACCACAATAACATAAGAATGTTTTACCATAGTGTTCAGAGACTTACCGATCTCCTCTAATCCACGTTGAGGTAAGCCTAAATGAATTAGACCGGCTCACAACTTGAATCAACACCTCGTTCCACTTGGGGTTACTCTTTCTCCACTCCGGAGATGGCGAGCACTCCACTCACAACACGCCAGGCATTTTCACAAGCTTCTTGAGAAGATCATCGAACCATGATGCCTCCACGTTGTCTAGGTATCGGAAAACACCAAAAGTAATAAGCCAAACCTCTTGCTTGACTCTCACCAAGTGCAACACATGTATAATTGGACGCTCAATCCAATTCTAGTTGCAACACATGCAACTAGAACCTCCCCTTTGCTCACAAGGTGCAACACATGCATAATTGAGAGGAGAAGCTCACACTAGCTCAAGAGAATGAAAATAGAATGTCAAGAGTTGCCCCCAAACTGGCCAAGGTAGGTATTTATAGCTCACACACAAAAACTAACTGCTTGAAGAGAATCTGTTGAAAATCAGGGAAACCCGGACAATCCGCAAGCACAGGGCCGGTCAGTCCGGGCTATAGTGCAACAACTATAAAACTAGCCGTTATATATAATTCCCGGTCAGTCCTCCCTCACAGGGTCCGGTCTAATCGGACTTCCGGTCAGTCCGGGGCGGTCAGTCCGGGTCTGAATTTTAGCACATGCGACACTCGAAAAAATGGTCATAACTTTTGACTCCGATGTTAGAATTGAGTGATCTTGGACTCTATGAAAAGCATATTCAGATGGATACACAACCCATCTATTTGATTGATCTCAAATATATTTTATAAAACCAAGAAACACAACTCCAAAGAGCCAACACATAGCGTAAGTCCAAGAAAAGAGCAATGAGCAATCTTAGACCATGCCAAGAAATGATGCATGAACTTCAACAATTTACAAAACACAATTGCAAACTTTAGTATCATGCCACAAGGAGTAGGTGCATGGACTTCAAGCATTTGCAAAACACATTTGCAAATTATAATCTTATGCTCTTTGAAAAAAAATTGACGCATTACTGGTCATCCAGGTTCCGGTTTGACAAGTGAAAACACGGTGGTTAGTCCGGCAAGGAGAATTAATTAGCAAGACCCAAAAAACAATGTTCTCTGGAAAAAGCTGACCGCACTAATGTCCTGGAGGTCCGGTCAGTCTGGCCCTCCAACTGCGGTCAGTCCGGCCAGCAGAAATGCGAAATAGGGGCTCTTTGGAAAAACCTAACTGCTTTAAAGGTCTGGACTTCCAATCAGTCTAGCCCACCTACTGCGGTCAGTCCGATCCAGGATACAAAAGATGATTTTGCAAATCGCTTCAACTCAATTTTGCAAAAACACATTTGTAAAAGATACGAGATGCAAAAAAGGTATGAAAGCATGATTATCAACAAGTTGCAAAACATATTTGCTGACTTTTAGAATCATGCTATAAGGAATTTGGTACATGGACTTAAACCATTTGCAAAACAATAGCATCATGCCTAGAAGAGATAGAGTAAGCGGGATTGAGCTATCAACACATGATGAAACTCAAGCTACTTGACAAGACCCCTCTTAATATTACGGCAACCTATACTAACAATCCGGTCTTCCAACCAAACACCAAGACCGGTAAAAGACTAGGAACATATTTTTAGTCTATGCTAGTCATACATTTGCCTTGAGCATCCATCTTGAAGTGATCACTTGATGATGAACATCTTCACTCCAAGTCCGGGTTCTTGACTTGATAATCATCAACACATGATGATTTCGTTTACTCCAAGTTCTTGACTTGAATATCATCAACACATAATGATCTTCTTCACTTCGGGGTCTTGTCTTGAATATCATCAGCACATGATGATTTTATTTACTTCAGGATCTTGTCTTGATGCTCATCAATATGTGATGACATCATTCATCCCAAATCTTGACTTGAATATCATCAACACATGATGATCTTCTTCACTTCGGGATCTTGTCTTGAATATCATCAACACATGATGTCACCCAAAGTCTTCACCATCATGTGACAACTCATGAAAAATGTTAGTCCACATAACGATTGTCATTAATTACTAAAATACTTCCATTAACTCATAATGGCAGGTCTAGATTCTTCAATCTCCTCCTTTTTGGTGATTGATGACAGTCCAATTGCAAATAATTGAAATTCAATTAACATGAGTATATATCAACTAAAAAGCTCTATATACTCAAGGATACATTTCAAAGTAGAGATCCTTAATATACGTGGATGGAAGAATGAGATCAATACTAGTGAAATAACAAAACATAGAGTGAACTCCCCTATATGTGTGCATACAAATATATGGAATGAAACTAAATGAACATATTCATGTTTGACTCTTGGTGTAGTTCAATCTATATTTTGGATCTAAAGAATGCAACAATTGAAGGATATGACTATTTAACTCATGCTCACGAAAAACATGCATTCACAAAAATCCATAAACCATTTTGGGCAAATTGCAAATTAGTTTCCCATATAATTGTTTACCCATTTTAAATAAAGCCCAAAACGTTTTTCATTTTCGCTAAGAAAAACCCTTTTTTAGGAAAACTTCCCCTTACACAAAGGTTGTACTCCTTTGACACACAAAGTCTTTCTCCATCCAACCAATATCTCCTTCTTTGTTATCTCTTTGAAATATATCAATCCAAAACTCATGATGACTTCAAATTCTCTCCTTTGACCATTATTTGCAACCAAATTCTCCCCCTTTGACACTAAGCACCAAAAATGTCTATATGTGGATCACTCTTGAAAGGTTGTCATTAAACATCAGTTGTGGTTTACCTCGTGCCGACAAGACTTGAAATTGCAATATGCTTTAACTTCTCTCGCAAAGATCTTCAAAGAAAGCATCCAAAGAGAAGAGGGGCGGAGAGAATCCACTCGTACACGGAGAGTACTTGAGTTTGGTAAAGAGAAGTAGGCTCGGCAAGGAACAAGATAGACGGAGCAATTGCCGAGGTCAAGATGATCAAAAGAAGCTACCACTTGAATAATAAAATTGCATTTGTAATTAAGGAAAACACTAGAGGGTAGCTTTCAAAGATAGCAATAAACAATTTGACTAAAGGAAGCAAACAATGTGGCCAGAAGAAATAGAAATTGACAAATAGACCATCTACTGTTGCTGACAACAACGACTGGTCAGACTGGCGTTCAAGGGGCAGTTAGACTAGAGAAACAACAGAGGTCAGACCAGGGATACACAACGGTCAGACCGGTTAACCCTGACAGGGATTCAATGAATTTTGATTTTGAGAAATTTGAGCGAGGGGGATTCTACACAACTCCAAATCTTATCGAAATGAAATAGAAGCATGATTGGAGAGTTTTGAATCAATAATCAGGATTTGAAAACATGTTAAACTCATTTTCATTTAAATTGTCTCCATAATTGCCAAAATTAGCATATGAGGGTATTTTGAGCATCCTTTCGCACGAATAAGTTTGAAATACCCTTATGAACCATTTTTCATGAAGATTTTGAGCTCAGATTTTCAACCACTTGAAAATATGCAAGATAAATGTCCAATTTTCTGAAAATTGACAATGTCGAAGAAAAAGTCTTTTATGCATATAAAAACTTGAGATATACATGCTCCGACAAATCTGAGATAAATCATGGAGCTGGTAAACGAAAATACTCACAAGTTTGGTTTTAAGAGGCTCACCCAAATCCCAACCATTTTGAAGATATGAAATTCACACAGATTCAGAAAACTAAGTTTCAGGATTTCAGATTTTGCAAAACCAATTGAGCTTTGAAAGATGGATGAAAAGCTGGACAAACGACCTTCAATAAATCTGAGAAAATTAGACAACGAATTTAAACTATGGAGGATCAAATCTTATTATATTAAGTTCCTCAAATTATGAACCCATTGAGAGATACAAGAATCACAAATCAACTCAAAACCATGCAAAAGTCTGAATTTTCAACACATTGATCAAAGAGATAATAAGTCAAAACTTTTTCAAATCAAGTCTAAATGCTTTAAAATTTTGTAAAAATAAACTTTAGACTCCTAGTATTAATTTTAAAAAATAATTTTTGTAAAAGGAGTCTCCATTCAAAATATATGCCAAATTTCATATTGAAGGCATGATTTTTGTTCCACGAGTAGAAAAGTCAAAATGTTTTCAAATAAAGTCCAAATGGTTTGGAACTTCCCCAAAAATAACATTGGATTGCCTAAAATGTTTTCCAAAAATATTTTTTATAAAAGTAATTTCCTTTTAAAAGATAAGACAAAATGTGCTTTGTAGGCACATAAAGATAATGATTTTGCACAAACCGTCTAAACACATCCAAATTTGAATTTCATGGATTTTATTTACTTTAATGGCTTTGTATGGGTTAGAAATACTATTTTAAGCCAAGATACACAAAGAAATCCGGCTCAAGTAGCTAAATCCACAGTATCTAAGAATATGTCATTTTGTGTCAAAGCAAGAATTTTAGGGGGGAGGGGGAGAGGGGTAATGGAAAAGTTGTAGTTTCCTCCAAAGTTTCACACAATCGACCACATAAACATATTTGGAGCATTTTCAACTTATATAGCCCTTAAAAAACCAATTCTCAAATCATTTTTTATAAATTAAGCTTTTGATTTCGCAAAAAGAACTAGTTTTCATGAAACTTCTCCAAACGTGCCAAATTGAGCTTATGATGGAATTTAAAGCATTCAAATGCATGTATGAGTTGTGAATACCATTATGGACCTATTTATATGAATAATTTTAGCTCAAATGGCAAAACTCACTTAAGTGCTAGAAAGTGACCACTTAGGTCAAAATAGTATTTTGAATGAGTTTTGAAATCAATAATTTTTGCTAGGTTGACTTCTTGGAAATATTTTAAATACCAAAAAGATTTCGAATAGCTAACTCTAAGATTTTTCTTTTGGGATGGTTTTCAAATTTCTTTTAGAATAGATTTTACACAAAAATCTAGTTTGTGTCAAAAACATGATAATAGGATCTAGGATTTTGGCTAGAAACTTATTTTTACTTAGAATAGGTTTTTATTGAGACAAAACCTTTTAATAGCATTTGTATACATTTTGCAACTAGTTTTTCACAAGATTACTAACATTTATGATTTTTTTTTTACTTTTGGCTAAAAGGCTCAATTTTGAAAAACATTACTTGGCACTTAATTTACTTGAGCACACTTAGGGATGTGGCAGTGGTACACATGTATATGACATAGCACTCCCTCTTAATGGGCCACACCCATCTTGCTCAAGATTGCAATAATGGAGATTTTGAACAAGAGCAAGAACACAATTTTTGAAGAAGATTTTCATGAATGCATCCTACATAAGGCTAGGGGCTAGATACTTCAATGTAAGTACTTTTTACCGAAATAGCATTGGTTCTTGATGTGAAATTATTATCCTCAAGCTAGTCTCCAATTTGATATATGGTGGAATTCACCTTTTTATGAGTGAGTCAAGCCTTCAATGCCTCTCTAAGTACCTATTTATCATTTTAAGTATTTTTTGGTACCCAAACTCGGTTGGGTCCTTGAATGTTAGTCACTGGATATTTGTGCACCCAAATGACCCTAGCAATAATCTTAGGTAAAGTAATAAATCTAGCAATCACCCTACCATTTTTATCTTTTCTAAGCAAATAATGATAATTAAAAAGAATAGCCTTAGGAGAGTTACCCATGGGACATTGTTTACCAATATGTCCCTTTTCCCGGCAATTGTAGCAAGTTGGGCTTTTACTTCTCCTTCTTATCTTGCTCCTTGCCGGTTTGCCTCTTTCGTGATGACATTTGCTTGTCATCAATCTTGTTAGGGCACATCGAGGCAAAATGTCCCTTCTCATGTCAATCAAAACACTTGAAATTCTTCGAATGTCTTGTATTGTGTTTTGTCTTGCTATTCTCCTTGTTGGAGACAAAACCAATCCCTCTCTTGTCATTCAAGCTTCGTTGCTTGCTCAAGATATTATCAAGAGGGGCCTTCCCTTTGTAGCACTTTTTCAAGTTATTTGTCAATTTCTTGACTTGGGTCTTAAGCTCTTCATTTTCCTCTACAAGATTAGTCTCAACAAACAAAGAGGAAATAGAAGCATTTTCACTAGAGCTATAAGGCATATCTATCAAGTCCTCACAAGAAGTGGATATGCTAACCTTATATGTAATGGAAGGGTTAGCAACTACACATGGCATATCATCTAATAAATCACATGTTATGCCTATATCCACCTTGGAGCTAGTACATTCCTTGAGAAGGAGAAACTCATGCTCTTTTTTTAGAATATTATAATTATTTTGAAGAGAGATATGTTCTTTCTTCAAAACTTCGAATTTTATCTTCTTTTTCCCGAGATACCCATTAAGCTCTTCAAGCATATCCATCAACTAATCATATGAAGGCTCATCGTCATTTACCTTCTCATTACCTTTGGCCACAAAGCAATGAGGTGATGTGGATGGGGTTGAGGGCTCCTCATTGGAGGAGCTAGAAGTTGAGCATTCTTCTCCCGACGTCCATTGTTTTATGCAATCATCATTAGTGGAGGTGGGCCTTTCATAATGATCTTTAAGATGGGTCCACATCTCATGAGCGTTCTTGAGATTGCATACTTCATTGAATACCTTTACACTCAAAGCATTAAATAAAGCGTTAATTGCTTGAGCATCGAGATGTAACCTTTTCTCTTCCTCACTTGTTGCAGCTAGAGGATCCATTAGAGGAGAAAAACCGACATCTACAATCTACCATATTTTTTGGCACATGGCCTTAAAATAACAAGACATACAGATTTTCCAATGAGCATACTTTGTGCCATCAAAAAGAGGTGCTTCACCGAGGTGCACTATATAACTAGTGGCCATCCTTTACTATATAGATGGTTAAGTCTAATAAATGAGAGACCAAGCTCTTATACCACTTGTAAGATTGAGGAGGCCGACTAGAGGGGGTGAATAGTCTTTTCTAAAAATCTCTAAGGCTAAAATCGAGTTTTATGCGGAATTGTAAATCAATTCGGTTTTGCTCAATTAAAACCTATATCAACTAGTCTTGACTAAGTGCACCAACAATCTAAGACTATTGATAATGATAGCAAACATGCAAATACATGTAAGCAATTTAATTCTAGAAATATAAATTGCAATAGAGTAAAGCTCAAGAAGGCAAACCATAATGACACAAGGATATTTTATCGTGGTGTTCGGAGACTTGCCGGTCTCCCCTAATCCACATTGAGATAAGTCCAAACAAATTGGACCGGCTCCACGAATTAAGCCAACACCTCCGAGGTAAGCCCAAACGGATTGGACCAGCTCACAACTTCAACCAACACCTCGATCCACTCGGGGTTGCTCTTCCTCCACTTTGAAGATGGCGAGCTCCAAACCACTCACAACACGCCGGGCCTTCTCACAAGATTCTTGAGAAGATTACCGGACCATGACGCCTCCACACCGTCTAGGTGCCGGCAAACACCAAGAGTAACAAGCCAAGCCTCTTGCTTGACTCTCACCAAGTGCAACACATGCACAATTGGACACTCAATCCAATTCTAGTTGCAACCAGTGGCGGAACTAGAAATTTTTCAATGGGTGTGCACACTTGATACCCATAATTCTAAAGTTTGTACAACGATTTCATAACATCATAAATCCAACACATAAGTTCCAAATTTGTCACAATCACAATGCAAATAGTTCAAATTTCCATTCACAATTAAGCTCACATTCACATAACAATATAACATAAGTATGGAATTGAAATAGCCGAGGACTATGGCTGTATGGCATACAATTCACAATTAAAAATTTAAAATCACTCAAAATCTGATAGACTGAGACGGCATACTGATTTCTTCAGTCCTTCACTCCTTCTCGGCTCTCGCTGTTGTTCTACTTCTCCTCGAACTCCAAGGCTCCAAATCGGCAAATCCAATCCAAGTCAACCAGTCAAGCAACCCAACACTCCAGCTCCATCCATTGGTCGCTTGCTCCGCCGCCGCCGCCTCCCGTCTTCACCGTCAGACCGCCACAAGACTGCCGCCGGCGGGCGCCGACCACTTGGTGCCTGGCGCTTGCTCCCAAGCCACGCTGCGCAGGCCGCCCATGAGCCCATCTGGTATCCGTGTCTACTCTGTGCCTCTACAGCCTCCACTCGGCGCTCGATCGTGCGGCGTCGCCAAGCCAAGCTGTCCCAACGTCCATTCGTGGTTGCCTGCTTCCCTGGACGCTAATCGTCACAGGCTCGCAACGTTGGGGATTGGGGAATTCGGGGTCTGGGAGGAGAGATTAGGGTTGGGGAGGCGGAGGACTGAGGAGAGCTGAGAGGATTGGAGTGGACTGCTAACTGCCTGAGTTAGATGTGGCCTTTGGGCTAGACTTTCAGCATTTCGGCAACTGGGTTGGACTTTCATCAGTGGCGAACCAGCTGGGGTTGTGCTAAGGCACTGAACTCTGATTCTCTGAACTGATCCCTGGCAGTTTTTCAAAAAAATTGGGGTGTCGGTGCATACCTGGTGCCCCACCTACTTTCGCCCCTAGTTGCAACACATGCAACTAGAACCTCTCCCTTTGCTCACAAGGTGCAACACATGTATAATTGAGAGGAGAAGCTCACACTAGCTCAAGAGAATAAAAATGAGATGCCAAGAGTTGCCCCCCAACTGGCTAAGGTGGGTATTTATAGTCCACGCATAAAAACTAGCCATTGGAAGAGAATCTGTTGAAAATAAGGAAACCCGTCAGTTCATAGCACCTGAGCCGGTCACCAGATACTGATTAACGGCTATAAAACTAGCCATTACATATAATTCCTGGTCAGTCCTCCCTCAAAAGGTCCGGTTTGACCGGACTTCTGTTCAGTCCGGGTCTGAATTTCAGCACATGCGACACTCGAAAAAACGGTCATAACTTTTTCACTCCGATGTCGGAAATGAGTGATATTGGGCTCTATGGAAAGCTTATTTAGAGGGCTACACAACCCATCTGTTTGATTGATCTCAAATATATTTGATCAAATCAAGAAGTACAACTCCAAAGAGCCAACACATGGCCTAAGTCCAAGAAAAGAGCAATGAGCAATCTTAGATCATGCCAAAGAATGATGCATCAACTTCAACAATTTGCAAAACACATTTCAAACTTTAGTATCATGCCATAAGGAGTAGGTGCATGAATTTCAACCATTTGCAAAACACATTTTATAAATTATAGTCTCATGCTACTGGAAAAAGCTGACTGCATCGGTCAGTCCAGGGTTCCGGTCTGACTAGTGAAAACACGGCGGTTAGTCCAACAAGGAGAGTTAAGTAGCAAGACCCAAAACCAACATTCTCTAGAAAAAACTAACCACACCAATGACCCGGAGGTCCGGTCAGTCCGGCCGTCCAACTGCGGTCAGTCTTGCTAGTAGAAATGTGAAACAAGAGCTCTCTGGAAAAACCTGACCGCTTCAAAGGTTCAGACTTCCGGTCAGTTTGACCAACCTACTGTGGTCAGTCCTGTCCAGGATACAAAACTTGATTTTGCAAATAGCTTCAAATCAATTTTGCAAAACACGTTTGCAAAATATACGAGATGCAAACAAGGTATGAAAGCATGATTCTCAACAAGTTGCAAAATATATTTGCTGACTTTTAGAATCATGCCACAAGGAATTTGGTACATGGACATAAACCATTTGCAAAACACATTTATAAACTAAAATCACATGTTACAAGAATTATGCATGAGCTTCAACTATTTGCAAAACACATTCGCAAACAATAGCATCATGCCTAGAAGAGCTAGAGCAAGCAGGATTGAGCTATCAACACATGATGAGACTCAAGCTACTAGACAAGACCCCTCTTAATAGTACAAAAACCTATACTAGTAATGTGGTCTTCCAACCAAACACCAAGACCGATAAAAGACTAGAAACACATCTTTAGCATATGCTAGTCATACATTTGCCTTGAACATCCATCTTGGAGTGATCACTTGATGACGAACATCTTCACTCCAAGTCCATGTTCTTGACTTGATAATCATCAACACATGATGATTTCCTTTACTCCAAGTTCTTGACTTGAATATCATCAACACATGATGATCTTCTTCACTTCGGGATCTTGTCTTGAATATCAACACATGATGATTTTGTTTACTTCGGGATCTTATCTTGATGCTCATCAACATATGATGACATTCTTCATCCTGAATCTTGACTTGAATATCATCAACAAATGATGATCTTCTTCACTTTGGGATCTTGTCTTGAATATCATCAAGACATTATGCCACCCAAAGTCTTCATCGTCATGGGACTCGACCTATTTCACCAACTCATGAAAAATGTTAATCCACATGACGATTGTCATTAATTACAAAAATACTTCTATTAACTCATAATGGTGGGTCTAGATTCTTCACGCGCCGCTGCTCTACGTGACATCATCGCCCAATGGCACCCTCTACGCGCAGTGCTTGCACCGGTTTGGAGGCCCTCACGCCTGACTCTCACTTGACAAAGATCGCCCACGCCCGATCGCCACCCCCCCTTCTTAGTAGTAAATTCTCACGAGCAATTGGTGTGTATAGCTTACTAGTAAATTATAGTCTTTTCTTACTAGTAAATAACTTCCAGTTGGTGTGTATAGTTTCCCGTTGGTGTGTAAATTTAAGTGGGCATCCTTCTTCCATATGTTTGTAAAGTTCTGTTACTTTCTAGTATATTTCAAGAGCAGTTTAGTCTTGAGAAAGCAAGTAGAGGGTAGGAAAAAGCTTGGTTCCAGTTTTCTTACTTAAATTCTAGGTTTGATTGTGTGAACAAGCACAACCCTTGCCTGTTTTTCTTTTTAGTTTGTCAAAATTTTCCTAAAATTTGGAGGTCTTTAGCATTACTAGGTTCCTTTGGTTTAATTAATATGACTAAATCGACACTTCATCCTATGTCAGATTTACACCAATAGCTTAAAATTAAGATTCTTTTTGTTGCTATGTTTTTCCATCATATGTCAGATTTACACCAACTAACTACATCCAGTTGACAGTTGATGGGAAAAAAGAAAGCGTCGTAGTCTGCGTCATCAACGTCGGGGCCTAGTAGGGGGCTACCGCTGGTGCCATGCCCAGAATGCATGCCAAGATGATTTGGGTAGTGTTTGGGAGCTCAAAGAATCGAGAAAAAAAGTAACACAAACGCCCTAACAACGTGGTGGTGTAAGGAAATTTCCAAAATTACATAATTGTCAACTTGATTTCCGAAATTACATTTTTTAATTGGACGGTGGTTACAGAATTCTCAACTTGATTTTCAAAAATTGGTGCTTCATTTTTGTGTAGAATATTCCAGCGGTTGCAACATTTTCATGTGGAAAGATCAATATGATATTCGTTTGGCTGGGTTGCATTTCATGGAACAAGTGAAAAAAAAGAAGAATGTCGTGTGAAGTTCAGCAATGCACAACGAACAGATCCAATGGTTTGTCATGTTGACGACCATGTGTTGGCACATTTAGCTGAAATGAACAAGTCGTTGGACCAGATTAACAAGTCAATCCTAAAATCGGCGGCCGCAGATGATAAGTTTAAAATGGTTCTTGTTGCTTGTTTATTGTTCTTTCTAGGAATTTTCATTGCAAAGATTGGCAATTAACTGTGTTTGTGAACTATAATATGTCTTGTATCTGTGAACTGTAATGTGTCATGTGGGAATATGTTCAATTTGATTGGAACTTATCCGGGAGATATCTGTTTTATTTCCTTTGTTTCAAAGTACAATGAACCATTTGATAGGTCAAATAGAATAATGGTTGAGCGCAAGGAGCTATGGACATTTTTCAGCAAGTAAGAATGAAACAACCTAATTTCAGGTTCTGGGAAAAACAACCTGAAATCAGCACAAGGAAGAAGTAACAGATTATGCAAACAACAAATTAGACAATTTGCCTGACACAACTGTCATTTCCACGGCCAAATTCGCCTCTTTTCTTTTGTCTCATATAGAATGAGAATCAATCCCAAAAGGAGAAGCTTACTTTTCTACTTTAATACAGGAATGTGAAAAATGTTCTAGGACAGGAACGAGACAGACCAATTATCCAAAACAACTTTACCCAAACTCTATACATCTGACCAAACAAGTAAGAAACTATAATATTTTCTAGTTACATTGAGGGAGCAACCACCAAGAACACCAAATAATGTTCATTTTCACCAGGTCAAACACCTAACAAGGGGAAAGTAGGACTACTACCAGAACTGACAACATGCGCTTGTTTAATAAGAGTTTTTGGCCTAAATGGCACTATTGGCGCCGTTATTAACAAAATTGGCCGTCGATGAGCCGTAATGCCAAAAAAATGGCACAACGGACGTGCCGGTGGCTGACACACGTCCGAATTAATCCCCACGCGTCCGGATCGTTCTCCGCCACTCCACTCGGGGCGACGCCTCCCCATGTCGCCACATCGCCGCTGTAGCACCCCCGGGCGCCGGAGCAGCCGAGCCCATGCCCCTAGGCCATGATGCCCTTCCATGTGTCGCCACATGTCCTCTGTCGCTCCCCTTGGCCCGAACGCCCGCCACGTCGCCATTGTCGTGCCCTGGTGGCACGGTATTACGTGCGCCAGTGCCCCCTAGGCACAGACTCCGCTCCCGCACGCTGACGTCACATGTCACATTCTCCATCCCATCCATCACGTCCATGCCCCCCATGCATGCAAATGATTCCCCGCATGCAAAAAAAACATCGCGCGGGAGGGAGGAGTCCCTCCCGTCACTTCGCTGTCTACGGGAATTGCGTTCACGTGGCTATAAATACTGGAGTCACGCTCACTCTCGCTCTCATTCTCAATTTCATTCGCGTTCTAGTGCTTGTCGCTGAGAACACAGAGATTTGAAGTGAAGATTTTTCCCGGATTACGCTGTGGATTAAAAAGTGTTTAGACCAGTGCATAGGACCGTATTAGTAAAGAAAGGTCGCCTCAAGAGAGGGTATTTTTTTCTCCTATGCATTATTAGTTTATTAGTGGTAATTATTTAACGGCAATTAATCAGTTGTAATTAATTAGTCTTGATTAATTTAGTGCTAATTAATAAGTGGTAATAAATTAGTCATAATTAATTTAGTGATAATTAATTAGACAGGAAATCATAAAACCCTAAACCGGGGGGAGTCATGTGAGTTTCGACATTTCATGTGAAGTTCGTTTGTCATCCGTCGTCATTTCATGTGGAGTTACAAACTAAAATTTGAAAAATCAAATTGATGAAATTTCATAATAAACAATGTAATTTGCGAATTACATGTGGCGCATGGTTTGGTTATGTGCATCACAAACGACAACATGCACGAATTAACAATCCGGAAAACACCTGTAACATCCCAACTGTATAAACAGGTGTGTGTTTCAAATGTAAGAAAATGTATAGAAATAAAAACTTTTTCTCACATTTTGAAACTCTTGAACTCCTCTAAAATTCTTATCAAAAGTTGTGGAGTTCAAAAACCTAAACCTCCTGTGGACTAAAGTCCAACCCTTATTCAACTTGTCTCAAATCTTGTGCCTAACCCTTTGGAAATATTTTTCTTTGGTCCTTGAGATGTTGAGGGACCCCTCTGAAAAATATCATAAGTTGTAAAACTTGTTTGATAAATTTTGGAGGTAAAGCAAACCCTAGAGCAGCCTTAATGAATTTCCTGAGAAAAATGCATTGCATAAAAACCTCTGAAAATTTTATGTAAGGTTAGTCCTTATGTCAGCAAGCTCCAGTTAAAATTTCATAAATTTTGGAGTTGTGTTGCTATCTCAAATAATTCTGCAAAGTCTCAGCTGTTAAAATTGAATTCAAAACAATGCACTGTCCCTTGGGCTGAGCCACTTTCCAATTTGGGTCAAACCCAACCACATCCCTGGCTTAGCAGACCTCCTCTCCACCTTGTTGAGGTCGTAGCCATTGGATTCAGATCCAAAGGCCACGACCTCCGCTGCAAACCATCGCAGCGAGATCCTCCCACCTTGTCGAGGTCGTAGCCGTTGGATTTAAAATCTACGGCCACGACCTTCCCTTTGCTTCATGCACATTAGACCTCCCACCCACGTGAGGTCATAGCCGTTAGATGTAAATCTCACGGCCATGACCTCCCTTGTCCTCTCCTTGCCATTGGGTCTCGTTTCAACGCGCGAGATCTGTGGGCCGTTCGGACCATCCGTTTTAGCCATTAGATTTAAATCGTGCGGTCTCTGTTGAGTGGGCAGTTCGGACCACTCCTGTGCGCCCTTAGATCTAAATCTAAAGGCCATGACCTCCTGTGCACTACCGCAAGGCCCAGGACCTCCCTCACTTGATCAGCACCATTGGATACAAATCCAACGGTCCTAACCTCCTTTGCGCTATGCGCAGCGCCTAGGACCTCCTCATTTGTTGTGCGCCCTTGGATTGAGATCCAAAGGCCATGACCTCCGCATCTTTGGCTATATCGAGCGCAACGTTAAGTCCTCCCATCAGGTCCGCACCGTTGGATTTAGATCCAACGCCCTGGACCTCCTGTCCCCTTTTCCTTTGCGCATCCGCGCAATGATAATTGGAGGGTCACGACCTCCCCAGTCCAAATCGGAGGGCTGTGACCTCCTCCCTCGTCTTTCGCTTAAGCCTTACCGTTTCAAAATCGCATCTGAGGGTCATGACCTCCCCATCCTCTTTATCCAACGGTGGAGATCATGTCCTATTCTTCTCCTAGCTTGGGCACGCGTGTGAGAGCCATGGCAGTGGAGAAGGTCAGAGCCTTGTCTTGTCCAACGGCTCTGAGCATGCACGCATTTAATGCGTGTTAGCCTTTCCGCCCCCTAGGCCATGCCCTAACCTACCTACCATGTCCTCTCCATCTTGTCCAAGCCATGGACCGCGCATGGGCTAAGCTCACCATGAGCTTAACCCGTGGCTCATGACCTCTTTTGCCCTAGCTATAAAACCTCCTTGGTATCACCTTTAGCTTCTTTTACACACTTCACCAAATTGCTCTCAGTTCTGTGGAGCTCAAACCATAGACCTCCCCTTGGCCGCCATTGCTAGAGCTTGGAGCTCCTCCGTGGCAGTGTTCCAGTGGCTCTCCTCTCCCTCTCATTGCTTCAATTCATGCCATTCCCTCTGTGACCAAGGGCCTAACTAAATTGGTTGGGACGTTTGGAGAGGTGGCCGAATTGGAGCTTGGAGCTTTGGCCGTGGAGCACCCTTCTTCACCAGCGCCAGTCCTCCTCTCCTCCGACCTCCCCAGCTCCGCCACGACCTCCAGGTAATCACCCTGGTAGTCCTTTAGAGCTTGGCACACGCTTGTATGAACGCTGCGGACCTCATTATCACTGTTTGTGTTTTTGGCCATGTTGGTCACCTTGCTCCTCTCCGGCTCGTCGGCGTTTTAGACCGCCGCCGCCGTCGAGAGTGGGTCCACTGGGTGCACAAGGCTATTGCACACTCAGTGGTGCCCTTGGATGTCGCCGGTGAGGTCTGCATCACCGGCGAGGACCATTTCCTTGCGCTCGGGGTCTTTGTCGGACAACAGCAGTGCTGGTGTCGTTTTAGAACAAAGATCCTCCTCTTAAATGCCTCAATCATTGGTAATCATGGAGTTAGCCTTTAATGCCTTGATCCTGTCCCTTGTCGCGCATTTAAGACCCGCGCGCCTGGTCTCCCCGCGCGCGCGCATCGCTCTGGACCGTTCAAGACCTCCCCTCGTGAGAGATCTTGACCGTCCAGGACCTCCTCTTGTGAGATCTTAGCCGCCCAGACCTCCCCTGGAGGTCTGAGCCGTTAAGACCTCCTCCGTGTAGGACCTCCTCGAGGTCATCTCAGCCGTTGAGGACCTCCCTCGCTCGATCTGGACCGTCCCGGTCCTCCCCCTTTTGTGGTGGTCCGTTGGATGCAGCATCAACGGCCACGACCTCCTTCTCGATTCTTGCGCATTCAGGGAGGACATGGACCGTTGATCCAGATCAACGCCCATGTTCTCTGGACTCTTGACAGCGCTGCGTGTTTCTTGAGAGGTCTTGGGCTGTCCGATTTAACATCAGCGGCTCATGTCCTCCCCCGTCTTTGTGGTTTTCAGAAAATCCAATGAGCTCTTATTTATGAACTGAAAAAGGTAATAACTTTGAAAATGCATAACTAATTCATTTTAAATCCAAATGAGGTGATTCAAATTTCTGTAGCTCTGGTTTGGACTGAGCTCTAATCTAAAAATAGTTATGAGCTCAGTTCAGCTCCAGAACATGGATTTGCAATAGGTTTCAAAATTAACTTTAAATGTTACATTAAAAATTCAAATTAACTTGTAAAATGCATAAGTAAATCTCTGTAGATTATTTTTGAGTGAATCCAACTTTGTTGGCTTCCTCTATTAATGCACTAAATGTTAGAATAGGATTTAGGCATGTCACTGTTTTTAAAAGATTTGTGGGTGCAATTTAGTTGTGCTCATTTTCATATCTTTGGGAAATTGTAGAAAATACATAATAGCTCCACATGAGGTGAACTCAATTGTGTTATTCATCTCATGAGGTGCTTGTTTTACAGTAAAAATCTCAGATGCACCACTTTTCCAGAAAATGTTGCCAAACAATTAAATTAGTGAATAGTAGCAGTTTCCAATTTGTTAGGCTGAGCAGATTTGTATTGCTCATATCTTTTGCATTGAGAATCCAAATCAATTGGTTCTTATTGCTAAATTCTCTAAAAATCATCCTCTTGCTGCTGTAGAAATTTTAGAGCATTTGGAGTTTGTTTGCTGTGCTGTCTTTTGGATATTCGTTAGTTCTTATCGTTTCTTTTCGCCTTTTCGATTAGGTGTTGACGAGTGTGTTGATCCCGTGAGTGATCCTTCGCAACATCTTGAGCAAAACCAGCAAGGCAAGCAGTTTGATCATATCCCATTATTGTCCCATTACTTTAAAGCTTAATACTTTGTTTCACTTATTTGTATGCATGCTACTTTGTGTTAAAGTGTCGTTAGTAATCCTATAGATGCATATTCTGTAGGTAAATGTCCATTCTCTACTACTAAGCCTAGGATTATCTTGCTGTGATTTAGAGTTCGATGGATGGACTCTTATCACTTAGTAGTTTACGTTGGTAATGCTTAGCAATGCTTAGATAACGGTAGAAATGGGCGGTTGTCGACATTATGTCGATGACCTTGATCACACAAAAACTATTATTCCATTATGTCCATCTTGTGCTTGTTGCTTTGTAAATAAACAAAAATGAAAACAAAATTGTTATTGACTTGGGCACAATGGATGTTGGTGTGATTTGTTGGGTGTGAACGGAATGGTGCCTAAGTCCCCAAGGACCGAAAGTTACTTATGCCATTGATCCAAGCACTTTTATGCGTGCTAACCACACGAGAGGATATGGGACCTCTCTTGACTAAGTACTTTGGGAGGTGTTAATTATGAACTGGTCGGTGGGTGTGTTAAAAATAAAATATGTGTGTGGTGTTGGGAAGGGAGCATTAGCAGACCGGCTAGGCTGTCTAATGTGCCCTTATCCCCGTGGGAGGCGGCTCTTAATTAGCATCGTCCATTGGAAATGTCTCGTAGAACTTAGCCGTGCAAGCATACCAAAGGAAGTGTGCTAAATCATGTGGCGAAAAAGGCGGTCTCAGCGTGTGGGTATATTGGTACACCCTGCAGGTTAAAACTATTCAATAGCCTCGCCCTAGGTTATGGACACGCTTGGTGATTTCGCAAGAACTAGACTAAACACTTAATTAAAACTTGATGGGTGGTATGAATTGGGTAATTCATGCTATTGTTGTGGTGACTTGGGTGAGTCACTTCCAGGTTGTTCTTGTTGTTATGTTATTGTATCGTTGTTATTTCAACAAGTAAAAATGCTTTGTCAAATTGCTTTCAATCTATTACATTATTGCAAATGAAAACTTGCTTTATGCTAAAATGAGTCCAAAGCCTCATCCACTTAAATAAAGCTTGCATGTAGCTATTTATAGTTCTGTTATACTACACATCAGTCTTGCGAGTACATTATTTGTACTCATTTGCTTTGCTTAATAACTTTGTTGCAGAGGAGGTAGAGCCCAAAGGGCTTTACTTTTGTGAGATGTGCTACGGTTGGGAATCTAGCTAGGCGGCTTCGTTGGTTGCCTTGTGGGCTAAAGGCAAACCGTGTGGCTCTCTTTTGTTTATCGCCATCTTATGGCTTTTGCTTCCACTGTGTTTATCTTTCGTAGTTGTATTTGGCCGGTCGGCCCCTTTTGTAATAACTCTATGTTATGTATGTCTTTTAATCTAGTTCGTGCTTTGGTTCTATGTCTTGAATGGAATTGATGCATGATTTTGTAAAGGGGTGTGTATACTGCATTCTGGGAAGTATACATATCTCGAAGACACGGATTATTATGTTTGTGATGCTAGAGTCAATGGATGACTAAGTATTACAAGCCTAATAAACCGGGGTCCTCACAACACCTATGATACACGCATGACTTTTTTGGAATGGAAAAAAAAGGTGGATCAAAATTAGTCTTGGTGGCGCATCGATCCCTTCCCCTTGTCTTGGTACTACCCACGGCGGCGGCGAGTGTCGAAGTCATCCATGTTCTGCGAGATGAGTTGGATGATTGCATGATGTTAGCAGAATGAAAGGCGAAATCAATAATCTGGATGTGAATTAAACATCACTTACCTCATCGATCCAAAGTGTGCCAAGGCGAGGGGGAGCTCTAGGACAACCACCGGTCTCACTAGCAAAAGCCTTCCCCTTGTCGACGGGTGACTCTTTAGTAGGGTCGGGTACGTAAGATTTCCATCGCTGGAAGGTTTTGGCTCGCATCACGTAGTTCAACATGTACTTTTGCTAGATGAACGCCCTATCATACATCTCCAGGCCATCGATCCATTAGCAGAAGTTGTAACACGTCTCGGGCTGCCATTATGCGCGGATGAAGTTAGGAATATGTGGAATGCAATGTAAGGAGTGAAAAAATCGATGTGTGTGTAAGATTCTCTTACGAGGATGTTTCCGCATGTGTAGTACGCCCAGGCCGCGGTAGGTGGGTGTGTGGACTGAATGATCTTCGTCGATTCTTCGCACACACATTGCGGACGTAGAAACTCTGGTTGTACCAACGCATCCTTCATAGAAAAATCTGGATAGGGTTTAGCCTTCTTGGCAAGCCAGTTGTGCTTCTACAGTATCTCCGCATAGAAGTGCGACGACTAGTTAGACATCTCTAAGGCTAACCTAATATTTTGTTGTTACTCACAGAACATGGGTGAGTCGGTTTGGAACAAATTGAATGGTGAAATACATGCACGTTAAGAAAGAATGACGTACAGAAATGCACAAATATGATAAGACTACCAATTTAGATTAAATGACGGTCCCAATACATGTAAATAGTACACTTAATTACGACACAGAATGACGACTAGATGAGCTCTGTCTGTTGGGGCAATCATTCATGGAGTGTCCAATGGTCTTGCATATCCTGCACTTCATCGCGCGGCTCAGGCCCCCACACTGGTTGTTATCTATGTCGTTCCAAAAGTGCCACATCTGCTGTCGTCCCTTCCCAGTTGACTTAAAGGCCTTGCTCAGGCCCCATTTCACCCAGTCCGGCCAAAGATCCCTATAGTTCATGTCCACGCCATATGAATGAAACTCTGCACTCCATGTACTGAAAAGATGCTACATGTCGTAGTACTCAAAGATATACGGCGTAGACATCTGCCTGACTTGTGCACACGCCTTGTACACATGTGAGCATGGCTTATGCAGGAGCTTCGGCTTGTTGCAGGTGCATGTAGCCACATCCCCCAGGGTGTATGCATGTTTCCTTTCCCCCTGGTATGACTGTTGACATATTTTTTCCTCGGCCTAATCTCGTACTTCCTCTTGAGGCCATCGATCACACAGATGTCGTGCATACGGGCCTTCTATGTCTTCTGGTCCATATACCTCTACATGTTCTCGAACCACTGCTTCTCTTCTTCTAGTTGTCGCCTCGCTGCAGTGGCTCTATTGACGAAGTAACCAACTGTGCGAGTCCAGGTCTCCTTAACGACTGTAGTGATAGAGATGCACTGCACACCTTTCAACACATTGTTGTACACCTCGAAAATATTGGTCGTCATAATTCTGTACTTCGCACCGTCTATGTCATACAACTGAGACCATTTCTCCAACTTAGGAGCGTGGAGATTAATCCACTACGTGAAACTTATAGTGCTCCTGGATTACCTGCTCACGGCCTGATGTCCCTCCTGTGCCTCTAGACGTGACTCCATTGTATGTCTTGTAGTCTGATGTTCGAGGTCTATCCAGATAGACTCAAACTACCGCCTCTGGTTTTGCATGCACAACGCTTTGAACGTCTTCATTAGTTCCTGATTGTGGAACCGCGTGAAGAAGTTCAATACAAGATGCCTCATGCATCACCGATTACGCGCACCTCTACTCCTCGCATCCACCTCTGCTGGGACCACCGTGTCAGTCAAGCCCCACAATGCCCCACCTAACCGTGCGCACCTTCGCTCCTCGCATCCACCTCTGCTGGGACCACCGTGTCAGCCAGGCCCTGCAACACCCCACCTGACCGCGCGCACCTCCGCTCCTCGCATTCACCTCTATTGGGGCCACCATGCCAATCAGGCCCCGCAACGCCCCACTCGACCGTGCACACCTCTGCTCCTCGCATCCACCCCCACTCCTTGCATCCCCTTCTATCTCCCTCTCTACCCCTCCCCACACACACTGACGACGGCGGCGCCATGGCAGGTCAATCTAAAGCGGGCGGCACATCGCTTTACGCGGGTGGCTAGCTAGCCACGGCGGGCGACTGGCCATGGAGGGCGACTAAGGGAGACGCTGCTTTTCCACCGATGGCAAGTCCTGATGACAGCACGGTGGCTACCTCCTTCACTGACGAAGTACTGCAACAAACTTCATAATTTGCAATATCACGTATCTTACCAGTATTCTCATGATTTCATTTTGTGGAAAACTTTGTTGTACCTGCTAGGAAACTATGGGAAGATATTGTTTGCTACCGTTCATTTCCATAATTATCGCACGAAGTTCTTGTTCTACCATGTTGCACTAATGTGATGCCCGTAGATATATGTATCATCGTCTTTTAATTGCTTGATTCGATTTATGTGTTAAAGGAAAATATTATTTCTGTAAGGTTTGGGTTCCGTTACAACACACGGGCACCCTACTAGTAATAATTAAAAAAACACTATCAATACCAGTGGGTGTCAAATAGATCCGAATTATCCGGTATCCGTATTCGGATGGTAGCAAATGTGATAAGCAAAAATGTATTTGTATTGCAAAACGAATACGAATCCAGATAGAGTTCAGATTTTGTATCGAATACGGATACAACATGGTATGCAAAATAGGTGTCTAATCGAATATGAATGTGGATAATATATGGATTCAGCGCAATAACAACAGCTAGCTATTACGTATCTTCTACATTTGACCTCCAAATTGAACATTTTATATATAGATTTCGATCGTCTCGACAAAGCCGTCGTCATGGTGAACTCTAATTTGGCATTTGAATTTTTTTCCATTTCGGCACATCCCCCAATGAAGTTTTTTGCATTGTCTTTTTAGCCAAATTCAACATGTTTATAACCGATTTATTTACAATATCTCTAAAATCAGTTAGGGTTAGTGATAAATTGACACCAATAATCGATGATTACATGATAAACTATAGGAAAAGGGGCATAAATATTACTATAAAACCGGTGCCAACTTGTTAAACTTTATTATGCCGTAGGCTATTCGGATCCAACTGAATTGAGTAAGTATTCGATTTGTAGCCACATTCGTTATAATATTCAATTCGTAGCCATATTCGTTATAATATTCAATTCGTATTCGTATTTGAGCATATTCAAATTCATATTCGTGTTCATTTAAAACATGCGAATATGAATATGAGAAAATTCGTATTCGATCCGTTGACACCCTAATCAATACACAGCTTAAGTAATTAGCACGGAGAAAACTTCAAATCATCCCACCGGCTCCACGACCTGTGTACACGCTATATAGCCTATAAACAAGCCAACCCAGACGAATTATGATCCAATCCTAAACCCAAACCCGAATATTTCTACCTCCCGCCCACACGCGTCTTCAGCTCTGCTTCTCGCCATTGCATGCCATGGTGAGCATGGAGCCTTCGCCACCACCGCTGCAGCTGAGCCTGGCGGACTTCAAGGCCCTGACGGTGCTCGGCCGCGGCGCCAGGGGCGTGGTCTTCCACGTCGTGCCCGCCGTCGCCTCAGGCCGGGGCTTCTCCGACGTCGATCCCATGGCCCTCAAGGCCATGTCCCGCGTCGCCGCGCGGCAAAAGAGCGCGGCGGGCCCAGGACAGGGAGGGGCCTGCGGCGGCGACGGCGGAGATGGACACCGGAGGATCTGGTTCGAGCGCGACGTCCTGCTGGCGCTCCGTCACCCGCTGCTCCCCTCCCTCCGCGGCGTCGTGGCCACCGACGCCGTCGTCGGCTTCGCGATCGACCGATGTGCCGGCGGTGACCTCAACTCCCTCCGCCGCCGCCAGGCCAGGCGGGCGTTCTCGGACACCGCCATCCTGTTCTACGCGGCGGAGTTGGTGCTCGCGCTCGAGCACCTCCACGGCCTCGGTGTCGTGTACCGCGACCTCAAGCCGGAGAACGTCCTCATCCAGGGATCCGGCCACATCATGCTCGTGGACTTCGACCTCTCCACCACCCTGCCCCCGCCGCCACCTCCTCCGCCGCCCGACACGACTCCCCCACCTCCCAGTAGCGCGCCTTCACCTTCCTCACGCCACCGCAAGCGCAACAACCACCACAACAACAACAAGACAGTGGTCTTCGGATGCTCCTCCTCTCGCCGCGCAGCCTCGCCGGAGTCCTCCTCGTCCCAGTCGCCACCTCCAGGACGGCCTCGTCCGCCTCGTCGTCGTCCTGCTGCTCGTCTGGCGCGCGGACACCCGCGAAGTCGAACTCGTTCGTGGGGACGGAGGACTACGTGGCGCCGGAGATCGTGGCCGGGAGCGGGCACGACTACGCGGTGGACTGGTGGGGCCTCGGGGTGGTGCTCTACGAGATGTTGTACGGGCGCACGCCGTTCCGGGGCCGGAGCCGGCGGGAGACGTTCCACCGCGTCCTCACCGCGCGGCCAGAGAATGAGATGCCGGGCGAGCCGACGCCGCTGCGCGACCTCATCGTGCGGCTCCTGGAGAAGGACCCCAGCAAGTGGCTCGGCGGCCACGGCGTGAAGCGGCACGCCTTCTTCCGTGGCGTGGACTGGGACCGTGTCCTCGAGTACTCGACGTGGCGCGGCCGCCGTTCATCCCGACGCCCGACGACGACACGTGCCCAGAGGCAGACACAGAGGCGCTCGACGTGGAGAAGGTCGTACATGAGGTGTTCGCCTCAAGTGCCGCCGGTGAGACGGTGGAAGAGGAAAAGGCCGCGCCGGAGGTCGGCGGCGAGAGAGGGAGAGATGACGATTTCTCCGTATTTTTTTGAGTTTTATTTCTGAACAACAACCATGTTAGTACGATAGTATCAAAGCATTTGTAGAGTTATACAGTATGGTTTTAGGCGAGAAAATTAGAGATTACCGCAGAGAATATAACTGAAATTGAAGTTCCTATGCTGTTTAACAGTGTCACCGTTTGTGACAAGGGTTTTAGAATGGTTTTGGTTCGAGCGGGATGATGACCTTGCATTTCAATCCACGCTTCAGTGTTGCACTGCCATAGTATGCACTAAACAGAACAGCTCTTTTTCTGCCATTGCCAAATGCTACAGCATATCGAAGCTCGCAAATGAAACATGCACGGAGATAGCTAACCTGGTGATCACTTGTTTTTTTTTTATCTGATGACACGGGATGCAGATGGCCTCCCTTTCTCTCTCTCTCTTTCTCTTTTTTAGCTTTTGTTAGTGGAAAAGTGTGACCAGCTACTGCTACGTGCTCTCTGTTACTACCATTTTTGGTCACGCCGGCTTACGCGACCAGGAAAGAAGGGCATACTGCAGTAACTGCACACACATGCTTCGCTAGTTTTCCTTGCTGGATTAGTGGATCCGTGGCAATGATCGCATGCAGTCCCGCGACTCTGCGAAAGAGGGAAAGAGATCCTCTGCATTATCAACTGCTAACGTAGAGAGCTACAGAACCATGCAGCTCAGTCCATACGGTTAGAAATCAACGCCCTTATCATCTGCTACAGGGTCCGGTTGGAACAGTACCAATCTGCTACAGAACTCGATTTCTGCATTGCTGGTTTACTACACTGCGCAAACCAAACTTTGTCTTCCGTTTTCCAATCCAGAGGCTGTTGGAGCAACTGCACGGACTGTAGTGCATGCAATAGCTCCTTTACTACAGACAATCTGTGTATTCCACTGTTCCAGATCCTTGAAATGGATGGAGAGAGAAAGAAAGAAAGATAACTAGCTGCTGATCCGTTTAATCAATCACCAGAATACCATATCCAGGTTGGGTGCTAAACTTCGTCGCAGTTTTCATTCATTCGCAGTTCTACATGAATCAGAACTTCTGATGCTGTGTCGACATTATTGTGCTAGTCATGACTAGTCCTGGGCACTGGGCCATGCCGTGTCGGCACGGCACGGGCACGATGGGTCACAGGGTCGGACCGTGCCGTGCTTGCTCGGCTCGGTCAGCACGCCGTGCCGTGCCGACACGGCCCGAGTCGTCTCCGGCGAGCCCAAGCACGGCCCAGAGATCCACCGTACCACCGCCGTGTCGTACCGGCCCAAGCACGGTCCTATCGCCGTCGCATGACGTGTTGTGGTCTGTGGAATAGAGGGAGGGTCAGGGACCGAGCCACTACGGGGCGAGGGAGGAGAGGACATGCGACCTCACCTGGGCGCCGTCGCCGTCGCCGTGGAGGACCGCCGCCATCTCCGTCGCCGTCAACCTCCACCGCTCCACGCATTGATGCACGCGCACCCAAGGGCCAAGGGTGACTTTGAGGCGCGGCCGCGCGGGCGGAGCGAGGGGACCCATGCACCTCACGGAGGGCCGGCCGTGGAGGACCGCCGCCGTCGCCGTCAACCTCCACCGCTCCACGCATTGACGCACCCGAGGGCTGAGCGCGACTTTGAGGTGCGGCCGCGCGGGTGGAGCGAGGGGTCCCATGCGCCTCACGAAGGGCTGATGGAGGGGTGCGGAGGCCGGAGGGGGGAGGGGTGAGCCAGAGCACAGCGTCCGCCGTCTGCGCGACGCGAGGGAGCTGAAGGGTAGCGGCGGAGCCCGAGGGGAGGAGGAGAGGAGGTGGAGGGACAGGGATGGGAGAGGCTGGCCACCGGCCCACCGCCGCGGTCGTGTGGAGAAGCGAGGTGGGGGCGTGGGGCGGGCGGGCTGTGCGGCGGCGGATGAGGATTGAGGAATGGGAGGACGGGGAAGAACTGAAGAAGGATTAGGGGACAAAAGAAGAGAAGGCGAGAAGCTTCTCAGCTCGGGCCACTCAGCTGTAAAGGAGGGAGAATGGAAAAAAAGAGAGGGAGTGGAAAACAAAGAGGAGGGAAAAAAAGAAAATGGGTTAGGAAAAAAGTAGGAAAAATAAAAAATAATATAGGAAATATAGAATGAAATAAAAAATATTCATAACGCAGTAACACATAAATATTCAGGGGAATAACTAAAATTTATTCATTGTTTAGTACAGTACAAATACAAAGTTTGTTGCCTCGTTAAAAACCTTACCCCCAATGTGGGGTACCCCTGGTAAGGAAAAGAGTGCAGCAACTACATACACATAGGTAGACTAGTTGACGTCGAGATTCTCTAGGTCCGCTATCGCCTCCGCGATCTCCAGATCCTCGAGTTGATGTTGCGTCCGTTCATCTGCGCCCTCCCAGTCTTTGAGGCATGTGAGTGCCTCAACCATCTCAGGTGTGAGAGACGACCTCTTTGACTCGATGATCCTCCCCACCGTACTGAATGTGGCTTCCGATGAGACAGTCGACACTGGAACCACAAGTACATCTCGTGCAAAATGTGACAGCAGGGGATAAATACGCTGGTGGTTCCTCCACCACAAGAGGAGGTTGACATCATTGCCATCCGCGAAGTCAGGCTCGGTGTCCACAAAAGGTGTGTCAAGGTAGTGGTTGATCTCTACTCTTGGATTCCATTGAGACCGGGTCGACGCACGAGAAGATGAACTGGAATTTGGTTGCAAATAATAGTCAAATAAGAGAGGTGATGTCATTATGAGTTTTTGGATGGACATATTTCAAATTGATGACAAAGAGGGAGTTATTAATTGTATGGAGAAAACCTTTGTGTGTCAAAGGAAAAGAAAAGATTGTCAACAAGAACCATTGTGTAAGGGGGAGTTTTTCTTTGTGAAAAACATATTAAATATTTTGGGCTTACTTAAAAATGGGTAAACTATTATATGGAAAAACCTAATTTGATATTTGCCCAAAATGGTTTATGGATCTTTATGAATGCATGTTTTCTCTTAAGCATGAGCATATTGTCATATTCTTCAATTGTTGCATTCTTTGGATCCAAAATATAGAATGAACTCCACCAAGAGTCAAACATGAATATGTGCATTTTGTTTCATTCCATATAATTGAATGCACACATTTAGGGAGAGTTCACTCTATGTTTTGTCATTTCACTAGTATTGATCCTATTCTTCCATCCACTTATTTTAAGGATCTCTACTTTGAAATGTATCCTTGAGTATATAAAGCTTGTGTAGTTGATATATACTCATATTGATTCAACTTCAATTATTTGCATGAGGATTGTCATCAATCACTAAAAAGGATGAGATTGAAGAATCTAGACCCACCATTATGAGTTAATGGTATATTTTGGTAATTAATGACAATCATCTTTTGGAACTAACATTTTTCATGAGTTGGATGAACAGGTTATGTTCCATGTTGATGAAGACTTTGTACGACATCAAGAGTTGATCGTCATCCAGTCAAGAGCTTGGAGTAAAAGATGCATCATGTGTTGATGCGTATCAAGATCTCTAAGAAGATATGATCATGTGTTGATCATCAATTCAAGTCATCATGTGTTGATGAGTGTTCAAGTCAATGACCCAATCTTGAAGTGAAGATGTGTGTTATCAAGCTTCAAGAGGATACTCAAGGCAAAGGTATGACTAGCTAGGGCTAAGGATGTGTTCCTAGTCTTTTACCGGTCTTGGTGTTTGGTTGGAAGACCGGATTGCTAGTATAGGTTACCGTACTATTAAGAGGGGTCTGTGACTAGTAGCTTGAGTGTGTCATATGTTGATAGCTCGTTGTGCTTACTCTAACTCTTGTTATCATGGTGCCAATATTTGTGAATGTGTTTTACAAATAGTTGAGGCTCATGTATAATCCTTGTAGCATGTGACTTTAGATTGCGAATGTGTTTTGCAAATGGTTTAATTCCATGTACCTTATTTCTTGTGGCATGATTCTAAAAGTTAGCAAATGTGTTTTACAACTTGTTGAGAATCTCGCCTTTTAACCGTTGTTTGCATCGCGCATCAATTAGCAAATGTGTTTTGCAAATTGAGTTGAAGCGAAATGCAAAAACCCTTTTTCTCAGCTCTAGCGGTCTGATCGCAGTTGTTAGTCTGGTCTGACCGGACCCCGGACTGATCGCTGGTTTAAGTCCGGTCTGACCAGACCCCCAAGTCAAGGACCCGGTCAGCTTTTTCCAGAGAGTATGTTTTTTTTGGAAATCCATTTTTTCACCGCCGGTCAGATCGGGTGGCGCGGATCGACCGCCTATGGTCAAGGTTAGTCCGGACATGGTCCAACGGCTAGTTTTATAGCCGTTGGAGCATGGCCGGTTTGACTCTGCCATTGGCTCTCGATGGGTCCCGACCGACCTCTCGATTTCAAGTAATCTTTCCATAACGGCTAGTTTTTGTGTGTGGGCTATAAATACCCACCTTGGCCAGTTGTGGGGAGGTTTTTGGTGCCATTACCCATTCCCTTGAGCTAAGAGCAAGCCCTCTCATCTCTTTTGTGCATGTGTTGCACTTAGTGAGCTTAGAGAGCAAACCCTAAGTGCATGTGTTGCAATTAGGTAGTGGATTGTGTATCCATTGAGCTTAGACACTTGATTCGTTCAAGTGAGTGTCTCCGACTTGTTACTCTTGGTGTTTGCCGACACCTAGATGGCTTGGAGGAGTTGCGCCGGTGATCTTCTTCAAGGAGGTTGTGAGAAGACCCGGCGGTTTGTGAGTGGTTTGGTGCTCGTCATCTCCGAAGTAGAGGAAGAGCAACCCCAAGTGGATTGAGGTGTTGGTTCAAGTTGTGAGCCAGTCCAAGTGTTGGACTTACCTCAACGTGGATTAGGGGAGACTGGCAAGCACTACTACAGAAAAGGTATTCACAGACGGTTCAAAAACGTCATCACAGACGGTTTCGTGAGCCGTTTGCGTTTATGGGTCAGTGATAACATGAGGTCATCACAGACGGTTTTGAACCGTCTGTGATGCATACTTTCACATATGGTTTGTGGCTGAAACCGTCTGTGATAAGTACTTATCACGCACGGTTTCATCCACACACCGCTCGTGATAATACTTATCACATACGGTTTCAACCACACACCGCTCGTGATAGTACTTATCACGACGGTGTGTGGATGAAACCGCTCGTGATATGTACTTATCATGCATTTGCTTGTGGTCAAACCGTCTGTGATGACTTTTCTCTATAAAGCCCCAAGTAGTGGCTGCTTGTGCCATTAAATTCGGCATCATATATATATACATATATGTGTGTGTGTGTGTGTGTGTATGTATATGTATATATTGTTCGTAGTCTCTCAGCCACTTTGGGGGGATCGTCCACGCAGCATGAGAAGGATGAGACAGTAGCCACGGGCAACCTCATTGAGCCCCTGCAAGTTTAAAAAGTATGGATGCAAGGAGAGCGTCAAGACATCCAATTACCTGGATTGGACGTCGCTATGTTCAGAAAGTGTCGTTGATGCTTGGTGTTCTTGTTGGGTTTAAAGACGATTACATGCTCAAGAATGGTTGGTTGCTAATACATGATGCTACTTCTCACGGAGTACTCACAAGATCAACGACACTTTTCGAACATAGCGACGCCCAATCCGTAATTGGATGTCCCGACGCCTCCTTGCATCCATACTTTTTAAACTTGCAGGGCTCAATGAGGTTGCCCGTGGCTACCGCCTCATCCTTCTCATGTCATGGGACTAACCCTAAAGTGGTCGGGACTACTTAATAATATATATATATGATGCCTGTTTTAATGGCACAAGCGACCACCGCTGGAGACTTTATAGAGAAGAGATTATGAATGGAATGGTAGGACTTACCTGCTACGCAAGAGGTAGGAGAACTTGACCGCATGAACAAGGGACTATTAATATGAACTAATTATCAATTCAATTTCAGCATAAGACTATTGACATCATTACATCACAGAGCAAGAGGACTATTAATATGAACTAATTATCAATTCAATTTCAGCATAAGACTATTGACATCACTACATCACAGAGCAAGGGGACTATTAATATGAACTAATTATCAATTCAATTTCAGCATAAGACTATTAACATCATTGCATCACAGAGCAAGGGGACTATTAATATGAACTAATTATCGATTCAATTTCAGCATAACACTATTGACATCATTACATCACAGAGCAAGGGGACTATTAATATGAACTAATTATCAATTCAATTTCAGCATAAGACTATTAACATCATTGAGCAAGAGAACAAGACCAAGGGTGTCCAAACCCACCACACCAGTAGTAGCCCTCGGCATCCATTGCAGAGCACTAGCCATTTTCATCACAGAGCAAGGGGGGTAGAGACAGAGAGGGAGTAAGGTAGGGTGATACCTCAATACAGCGCAATCACGGTGGCGACCCCACCACCAGCACAACCCTTATCCATCTCCTTCACCTTGCATAAATCACACAAACATCATGGACACAACTTAAGGCTCAAGCATAAAAATCAAACTCAACAAAAGACATTAAGCTAACAGATCTAGAGAAGAATAGAGGAGGATGGGAAAGCAAAGCCTGCCGTGACTTAAGGGGCGCAACGGGGTCGGGCGACGATGGCGGCAGTGGTCGAGCTACAGCTACGAGGTGGGGAGGGAACGAGTAAATGCTGTTGGGAGTGACGAGTTAGGGCAGCGCAAACCCTAGCGAGCCGGGAGGACAAGAGTTAGGGCGCCACCGTAGTTGTGGCACAACAAAGGACATCGCAAAAAAACACTCTTATCGACGAGTGTCTTTTGCAATGTCACCATTGTGCCACAACCGCTTGGCGAAGGGAAGAATGGCGGCCGATGGGGTCACTTCCAAAGGGGAGGGGAACGAACGAGAGTAAGGTCACTGGGGAGTGACGAAGTTAGAGCGCAAACCCTAGCGGCCAATCGGCTCCTACTAATAAAGAGATTTATCACGCATTTGGTTCTATTATGGAACCGCTGGTGATAATTATCACATACTGTTCCATAATGGAACCGCTCATTATATGGTTTTTACTCAAGTATATTTATCTTGTATATACACTTACATGACATGAAGAAATTACATGTTTATATTAAAAAAAGTAGAAACCTATAATTAAACAAAGTTTTTCTAGTGGCGGAGGTAGGCGCCTATCTCCATCTTCAATACTTCATAGGCGACGGTGTCAGATCGGATGGTTCCCGATCATCGTGAACGAAGCTCGAATGCATCCACTCCGACGCCATTGCTCGAAAGTGTCTCCCGAGGACCTCAGATCGTTGAACTAAGAAGAATTGAGCCCATAGGCTCTCTTCCTTGCTTGAGGGTCTCTACCGTCGACTTCGGTCACATGCCGCCGATTCACGCAGCCCAAGTGATGGCAAGCCTCCGAAGATGTGCAACGTCGTTTTGGAGAACCACGCCGATGACGCGTAAACTCGCCGAAGTGGGAGATCACCCGAAGACACGGCGGAGGAGGATGTCAAGACGGCGGAAGGTGGCCGCCATCCGCTTCCGCAAATTCTCGCCGACGAGTGAAGACACCGTTGAAACAGGTTCTTCCGCAAAGACGGTTCAACGTCACACGAGAGAGTGCTCGTGACAAGTCGGCTAGGTAGGCCATCAATGCCATGCGATAAGGAAGAGGCGCCATTTCGCTTTTTTTATAAGTATATGGGGATGATCACATCGTCGATGGCAGATGATCCTTTTTATAAAACAAGGTATAAATTCGGAGCGTGAGACGAAGAGACGCATCGGGGAGCCGAAGTGGATCAATGCGACGAAGAGACACATCGGAGAGCCGAAGTGGATGGCGATGAAGAAGAAACGCGCGCATTGGGCTGTAGCGATATTATCACAGATGGCTATAACAAAAAACCAGCTGTGATATGTGGTAATATCACAGACGGTTATTGTTAAGAACCGTCTATGATGTTTCACAGACGGTTTTTGTTGAAAACCATTCGTGATATGTAGAATTATCACGCATTTGTTATTAATAAGAACCGCTCGTGATAATTCTACATATCACAGATGGTTTTCAACATGAACCGTCTGTGATATTACCTCTTCACAGACGGTTTTTAGCGCAGCAAGTAACATAGACGGTCTCTAAACCAAAACCGACTGTGATTGCATATAATTCAGACGGTTTTGGTTAACCATCTGTGATGAGGTGTCTAGTATTAGCGTTTTTGTAGTAGTGAAGCCTCCGATCACCACGGTAAAATATCATCGCATCATCGTGGTTTGCCTTCTTATGCTTGTCATTGTGCAATTTACATTTCTCGTATTAAATTGCTTAATTGTCCTTGTATGATTGCTTTCATAGTCAATAGTCTTATTGTTGGTGCACTTAGTCAAGACTAGAGGATTTAGGTTTTAATTGTGAAAAACCGATTTGATTCATAATTCTGCATTAGAAATCAGTTTTAGCCAAAGAAGTTTTTAAAACCGCCTATTCACCCCCTCTAGTCGGCCTCCTCGATCTTATAGCCGGGTCTTTCAGCTTCTTCCAGACGTTAGAAGTGCTCACATTGCGTTGTCCTTGTTGCGTTGTTGAGGTAGTTGTTCTCAATTGACTTCTGCTGCCAAACTTTTCATAATACGAATCAAAAACTCAAAAAAAAAAACTCGTCATGAATGTGAGTGTAAGCCTCAGAAAAATCAAGATCAAATGCCTCCCCAATTCCCTCGTAAGCCCCCTTTAGATCTGCTAATTTTCTACGAGGGTCCATAATAGTACCAAAACAAAAGAGATGTGGCATAGCTTGAAAATATTTTAAAAATTTTCTCTGCATTGGTTCAATAATAGGTCTCAGAAGGGCATCGTCTTTATTTTCCTTGAAAGCGTTAGCAATAGTCCAAAGCCACTCGATGGCCAAGTAAGAAGTAGGATAGTAAACACCAGATAAAATTGCGGTTGCATCGTAAAATACTTTCAAAAATTCACGAAAACGACCAAAGAACTAGCCAACTGCTTTTAGTAACCACCGCTACTGTAATTAGTATTGACGAAGAGAGTGATGATGTACTCGCATTCTTTGCACCGCCCAACATAGTATATGTGGAGTTCCACCGCACCTTCATGTCCAGGTTGAATTTCCTTGGCCTCTTATTGTTGGTCTTGCAGTACTCCTTGAAGTGGGCATATCTTGGGGCTGAAACTGTAATGAACTGGATAGCATCGCGTATGTTGTCTAGACTAGGTTTCATTACATGCAAGCCTGCCTGCACGATGAGATTCAAGATGTGGCACATGCATCTCTGGTGGAGGACGAAACCACCAGTGTAGGACTCCAGATGCGGTGTGAGGAACTCCATGGCCGTTGTGTTAGCTGAGGCATTGTCAAAAGTGATGGCAATAATTTTGTTCTCTATTTTAAAATCATGAATGACTTCTAATATGCGTTGTGTGATGGTCTCTCCAGTGTGTGCCTCATCGATAGACCTAAACCCTATGACTCGCTTATTCAAGTTATAATCATCATCTAAGTAATGCGCAACAATACTAAGATAGTCTGCCCTTTGGTGGGATGAAGTCCATATATCGAAGGTTAAAACAAAAGAAAAGGTAACTTTCAGGAAGTTTTCTTTTAAACTTGACAGTTTACATTGGTAGAGTTCTACTATGTCTCACGTAGTTGTTCTCCTACTTACGTGTCGGTATTGCGGGCAAAAACCACGTTGGATCATTCTTTCGAAACTAGAGCTACCATCCTAATCGGAAGATCCTCAAGAACTATATATCTAGTAATTTCGCTCTAGCTACCGAGGGTTGTACATCCATGTACTTACCGAACCATCGGGCCAAAGTTGCTCGGTCCGACGCTCTCTCCTTGCGCCCGGCCCAACCGCCATCTTCTTCAAACACACCTGCACGTGTCGCTTGAGATGACCTATACCTCCACCTGAGCGTGCAGACAATTTAGTATGACAATATTTACATGTGGCATAAGGTACCTAACGCCCATCCTCTATTTCTATGATGTACTCCATATGCTGCTAACACCATGCACGTTGATCGCCAGAGCTTCCACCCGTTGCATGCACCGTTGCGCCGGCCTCGACGTTCGGGGTGGAGACGTTTGGGGTGGAGACTTTTGGGGTGGAGACGTGGGCATCCTCAAAGCCCTCCGCTCCATCCATATGTTGATCATCCATACCATAGTCTCCCATGTCTGGGGAGAGTTGGCGAGGATCGATATCTTGCTCATGCACTTCTTCTAGGGGAGGAGGACTAGGAGTGCGAGAGTGTGCTCTCCTGCTCCACCCTGTTGTTTTCTTCTTTTCAAACATACTAGAAGACTACAATTTAGAGAGCAAAAAGATAGCAAATAGAAAGCAAGCAGATTGTATTATGCGGTGAACAAATGAGGAGGGATGAGGGAATTTATAGGGAGGAAGAAATGTGAACGTTGCCTCATACTCACACTATCACACACATAACGTCTCTCTTGTATCAGAGATCACAACGTCTCTCATCCACATCTTTATCAGTTATCACTGCAAAAGTGATGAGCGTCTGAGTCTAGCCAACCCAACGTCTCTTGTGATGAGACTCGACGTCTTCTCTCAGCCTCCCATCGCCAGCAGAAGAAGGCAAAGATCGCCTAGTGGCAGTCAAGCACCGCCGATGCCCACTGCCAATGCCAAGTGCCAACCATTACCACACGCCGCTCCATCTCCCAATCTCTCCATCGACAGTCCCACTAACCCACTCCCACACGCCTCCGGCCTCTCCATGGCTCCATCTCCCCTCCGGCCCTCCGCCCTCCTCAATCCCCTTTCGGCCACTCCATTTCCACTCCACTCCCATGACGCCCCTCTCCTCCCCCTCCTCCTCCTCCTCCTCCCCCTTCTCCACCTCCTCCCACCCACTCCCCACGCCTCCTCCCCCCTCCCTCCCAGCCTCCCTCCATCCGGCCTCCCTTTCCACTCCCCACGCCCCCGGCCTCCTCTCCCTTCCTCCCCCCCCTCCCTCTCTCGCCTCCCCCACCCCCCACCTCCCCATGCCTCCCTCCCCCTCCCTCCGTCGCCTCCCTCTCTAGTCCGCCTCCCTCCACTCCCCATGCCTCCCTCTCCCCACCCTCCGCCGCCTCCTCCCTCTCTCGTCGCCTCCCTCCATTCCGCGAGGGGGCCCATGTGCAAGGGGGCTCTGTGCGCTGGCACACTATACATGGTGGTGCTAAGACGCGCAATGCCTCAGCAAGGCGCCATGTGTGGCGGCGGGTCAGCTCTCACATGCCCAGAGCGCCTACTTGGCTGGCACGACTCAAGGCCAACACGCCGCTGTAACCACCCACCGCGCCTTCACCACCCTCCTCACCGGGCTCGCCCGCCACGATGCCCTCCGCCACGCCAAGGATGCCCTCCCGTCTATTTCTCTCTTTTTTTTTGCACCCAAAAGCATTTAAATAAATACTTAAATTAAATGCAATAATTTGAGTCAAGGTAATTTTAGAAAACTGGGATTCAACATGATCAAAGGTATAACTTACCTTGCTATAGCAATGATGATCTCATTTAACTTTAATCTTCTACTTCCTTAATGTTCAACTCCTTCTTGATCAGAACTTCCCGAAGTATCAACGTCTACTCGCAAACAAGCAAATAAATCAAATAAATAAATAACAGAGAGCAAACAAACTCCAAAAATTAAATAATAATCTCAGATAAATAGATCTTGGATTGAGATGAATTTAGGAATTTGAATGGACTCAAACGGAGTTCGGATGCAAAAGATATGACTCTCGGAAGAATCACATGAAATGATGAAATTGGGAGAGAAAAGAATATTCAGAGAATATCCCTTTGGATTAAAATAGATAAAAAGAGTTGGAGACTTACAAGTGGGGTCCACTGGTAAGTGAGAGAGAACAAGATAGTGAATGAATTGTGGGACCAGCTGGATAATTGGATTTCAGAAATTAAATGAATTTCCGAAAAAGAACAGAGAGTATGACAGGAGGGCCATTGGTCCATAGACCAAGTCCCCAGGCTAGGGTTTGGGTTCATGGTAAACCGAGTTTACAAGACAGTGCAATGACATGCGGGGCCGGCTTGGCATAGGTAGACGCACTGTGAACCAAGTTCATGTGGTTTTGGTTTTGGGGTTTGGGTTAGATGTGCCACATGGCGATGATGTGCAGCCATGTCATAGGGAGGTGATTAGGTGGCTGCTTAGGTGGCAGATGATGTGGCATGGTGGCACAGGAAACGGAGGCGATGGCTCGGTGGCGTCCGGCTCGCCGGAGTTGTGGTTGACGGTGGAGGCAACCAAGCAGCATGACGAAACCAGCGAGATGAGGCGAACAAGGTGACACGGTCACGGTGGCGAGGGACGGCGGCAATCGCCAGTGGCAAGCCTTGGAGCGGCGGCGCACGCATGGTGACAAGGAGCTACGGCCATGCTCCGGGAATGTGGATGAGAGCATCGGGTAGGACACGGCTCGGGGATTACCATGGTGAGGTCAAAGAGCACAGGAGTTCACCGAAGATGGCTCAATTGGCCAGCGAAGGGGTGGCAGCCGAAGAAGAAGAAGCGAAGAGATCTCGGGCTGCGAAGAACGAAACCCGAAATTTAAAGTTGAGTTGGGTAGTTTGGAAGATTTGGCACATGGTGATGCGATCGAAACTTGGAGGGCTTACCCAAGGAGCGAGGGACGCGGCGGAGACGTGTTCTAAAGACAAAAGCGCCGAGGCGAAGAGGATGAAGCGCGGCTTCGATAGAAGGCGAGGAGTTCCGGGGTGCTGCAGAATCGGTGGAGGAGACCGAGGCGATTGCGGTGACGCAGACGCGGCAGCTCGGGGAACCTTGACGGCGGAGAACGGTGGAGGCGGTCGGTGCCGGCCTTGAAGAAGATGGCTACGGGGCGGCAGTTCTTGGTGTCTCTCCAAGCGGCGGCGCTAGGGCACAGCGACGGCGGCACGAGGGGAGCAGACGTGCAGGAGGGGTGGCACTATTTATAATGCCCCGGGATGCACGCTAGGGCTCGAACGCCTAGAGCGGCGGTGTCAGAACACGCCAAGACTTTGGCGGGCGCGCTTAGCAATGACGGCGGCAGTAGCTTGACTCGAGTTCGGCGCGATTAGGGTTTGGCGACGCACGCACCCGATTGGGTTGAGTGGCGATGCGAGTTGGGCAGAGCAGTGAACCGGACCAGCTGGACCGAGCGATGCAACGTGGTCGGGCCGAACGGGGGAGCAGGGCAGAGCGGCGCTGCGGGGCCGAAGAGGAAATGAGGAAGGCCGACGGTTGGGCTAAGGCGGCAAGGGTTGGAGGCTGGGCCGGACGGGAGAGGGAAGGAAATGGGCCGAGTCAACGGAATAGGAATAGGCCGAATTAAAGGATTCGGCCCAAGAGGGTTAACTGAGATTTAAGTTAGTTTTCTTTTTAGAAAATAGCCGAAAACACAAAAAGGCAATTAGAAAATAGCAAATGCACTCGAAAAAATTCTAGAAAAATCTAGAAAGTATATCCAAGCACATAGAATCCAAATAAAATAGTTTTGATAATAGTTGATGTTGAGATTAATCATATTAAATTGTTTTTTATTTATGAAAGTTCCAATTAAGCTTTATTAGTTCAAATAAAATTGGTGAATTTTTCCAGTGACCTAAACTACTCAAAAGATTTTTGAAAAGCCAAATTTTGGGACGTTACAGCTGGCCCAAAAAGCCCTGGCCCAGTGCTCAGGTCTAGTCATGACTCATGAATTAACTTGGGCGTATGTGGACGCTAATCCTCTAACATAGAGAAGCTAATTCATGGTTGTGCAGCACCCCTCTTATCCACCGTATGTTTTCATCCAAAGTTCCTTGTTTAGTGGCCCCACCACGTGCCCAACTTCACATCCGTCGTCTTCCTCGCGAAGACAAGGAGGCGAGTGTCGTCTGCCTTACCATTATTGTGGCGTTGAGCTCGATCGGCGACTGTAACACCCCTAAAATCTAGGACCGTTAAACTCTTCACAACCGTTCAGGATGTGCAATTGCGAAGTAAGTAGTGTCTCAAGCAAGCTTTCGATTACAACAAAAACCAGACTTTTATTACATAAGATTAAGGCTTAACAGCCAATTTTTACACTGACACAGGCATCCAAGCCCAAAGTTAATATAATACAAGACAAAAAACTGCAAACCACAAGCACGCTTGAGCGCAGTCGCGACCTAATAACCGTAGTCGCTGCCATCCGTGGGTCCACCAAAATCGTGTTCATCATGAACCTCTACATTTTCCCAGGTTTCCTCTGTAGATGATTTGCAGATTACAAGAATGAGTACAACATCTGTACTCAACAAGCCACATGAAAATTCTAAATAATTACATGTAAGGAGTTCAATGGATGGTTAGGGTTTACCATATCTGGCATATGTAGATGCATTTTGCAGTTAAAGTAGTTTATCTTTAAAATAGTAAAACAATAATAAATAATAATATCAGGGGTTTCTCAACACTTGCACAAACCAACTTAACATCTCAAAAACTCTACTTATACTTCTGTACTGGAATAACCCATCAACACAGCTTCATTAAACAAAAGCACGGTGTATTCAAATACCTTTAAATATACACTCTACAGAGTTGCCCAACTTTACCCACAAGATATCTCAAACTCATACTGTCAGATCACAGACATGCAACCCATTAGTGTGCGACCGAGTTTGGGATAACAAAGCCTTTTTACTACTCAACCTTTCTAGCCTCTACCTGGTAGGTTCAAACCCATACAACCCTTGGGAGACTCCACCGGCCGCCGTGGATCTTGTGCCCCGATGCTGACGGGACCATACCGTTGTGTAGACCAGCGAGTGTCCCTTTTCGCCCCATCCCTATCCCATTCTCGATACTGTAGATATTCAATCAGAAGAGCAGTGTACTAAGCCAGAGAGTAATGACCACACCTGTGGTTGAGCGGTTTACTGTGTCTGTTACTGTGGCACAAGGTTCTTGTCCTTACTTGTCTTTAGTGAGGGAGTGGACTAACAACCAACTCGTGGCTTTTCACCCTCTTGGCCCCACCTTTGACCAACTTTTAACACAAGTCTATTGGGTTGTCTAACTTCCTGGACCCAACCCTCAACTCTCCTCTAAAAACCATTGGCGAACCGTCAATACTGCTTTTCAGGATTATAACCACATTTGTGTGACAAAGCTATTTATATAGCTAATATTTTATGTGAACTTGTCAAGGTGAATATAGCCTACAAGTGCTAGATGAGTTTGTCTGTGGGGAAATAGGATTTATATAAGTATCATGGCATTCAAAAGTATTATTTGAATATTTAAATTAATTGGCACAAATATCATAATGAAAGTAATAATATAAATATATGGAAATAGGCTCAAAATAATCAAAGGAATGTGACTTGCCTCCTTGAACAAAGTCCTCTAGATGCTGGTCTTGTCCGGCATCTTCTAGAGCCTGGTCATCAAAGTCGTGACCTAGCACTAAAAGGAATAAAATAAACCAAATAAAATCTGGCTCGATAAGGAATGAGCTGGGAACAACGTGCAAGTAAATAAAATCAGAAAAGAAATATAAAAGGAAAGCGGTGGAAGGGTAGGTATTTATTTGGATCTTCAATAGGCTGAACAGATTCGAGAAATGAATTCACGGGCTCGAAACGGTCGATATGGATATAAAGTGTCAAATTAGGGTTTTGGGCGGAAATTGTCAGATGATGAATAGTGCTAAGTACTATTCATTGCATGAAAAAGATTAGGAACAGTAATTAGGGTTTACTGTTTGTGGTCAATGACCAGTGTATTTTTTGGATTTGGGAACAGTAATCCATTTCGTTTTTTCGGTTTTTTAACAGTAAAAGGCCGAAACAGTTTGAATAGTAACGGGCTGGCCTATTTACTGTGCGGCCCACGACCCATTTGGCTAGGCCATAAAGGCCCAACTTCGGGTGGCTTTGAGCTGCGCCACGAAGGCAGAGCTGGCCGGCTCACTCGAGCCATGGCAAGGTGGCTATTGTTCATGGGTCAAGGGGGGGGGGTGGTGGTGAGCATCACAAAGGTAAGGGCTTTCCATTTTGGGGGTTTCGAGGGGTAGGGGAGGTGCAGAGGTGGGGTGGCGGTGCAGCGGCGCTCTAGTGGGCAAGGAAGTGAGGGAGGTTAGGGGATAAGTCGGCGGCGGTGAAGCGGTGCTAGAGCCAAGAGGAGGAGGCAAGAGGAGGCGAGGGGACGATGTATTTACCTCGGGTCACCGGAGAAGAGGTGGGAAGCAGCGGAGAAATCCGAGCAGATGGCCGGTGTTGAGGACGAAGGGAGGTGGGGGTGAGGGTGTTGCAAGGTTTAGGGCTCCGGATTAGGGCCTTTTATAGGTGGGCGAAAGCGGTGGAAGCAGTGTAGTGCGGTAGCAGGGAGGCGACGTGGTTAGGCGACAACTCTTGGACGGCGCTGGAGGGGGAAAGGTGGCGGCATGGTGAAAGCATCTAGGCCCCTAAAAATTGCTTTGGTAATTAATGATAATATGTGAATATAGGATTAACGTGTTTATTGAGTATTTGCAAGGTTAAGTCCCATTCATGAACTTGATGCATGCTAAAGGATGACATGAAGATCTACATGGCTTAAAGTTAAGGTACAAGTAGTCTAGGATCATTTTTATATTTTACCGGTCTTGGGAGAATTGGTTGGAAGACCAGATTATAGGTTAAATGTCGTACTATTAAGGGGGATGATGACTAAGTAGCTTGATAGCATATTTTTGTGCCATATTGATCAATTTAGAATCATGCATGCATTTGAATTTGAATTTGAAAGCTCTAAGTGCTTTTGTTAGAAATCGGTCGTACCGAAGTTAAACGGGCTGTTGTACCACTTGAAGCGGTATGACCGCACTATACTTGGCGGTACTACCAGAGTTTGATCGGTTCGCTAATCGAAGCGCTAATGCGTGACGATCGCTTTTGAGCGGTACTACCGCATTGCGCTGTTCGATTTTTAGTTGGCGTTGGATAAAATCGTAACCTATGCATTTTGGCTCGAGCTCTCCTTAGTATGTCGGTTGTACAGCGCCATAAAACGGTTGAACTGCTACTGCGGTTGTACCGATTTTTATGAGGCGTGCGATTTTCTAGAGAGCATGTAAGTTCAGCTTTTGGAAACCCTACGATCCGCTGTACCGCTTCGTCAAAGCGGATGATCGGACGATGCAGCTTGTACCGACTTTGGTCAAGGTCGTATTCACACGGAAAATTCCAACGGCTATGTCGAGTATTAAATGTCGCCGTTCTAGCCAAGCATGGGTTTCTCGACACAAGTGTGGTTCAACAAGCACTTCTAGTTGCTTATCAGTCTGAATTCACTAAAATTGGGGATTTGGTCCTCAACGGTCATAGTGTTGGTGGGGGTTATAAATAACCCCCCCCCCCACAACTACTCAAGGACTTAGGGCTAGTGTTCTTTTAACATCCTTAGAGCCTTGAGAGCCTTGTGCATTCACTCAACACCAAAGTTCTCTTGAGCATTCATTGTGAGGTAGTTGAGTTCATTCAAGTGCATCCTTTCATCTTAGTTGATCCTATTGCACTTGAGCGCCGCTGCTTAAGGTCTTGATTTGTTACTCTTGGAGTTTTGCCAAACTCCTAGACGGCCTTGGCGGTGGAGCACGGTGATCTCTTCAAGAAGATTGTGAAGAGGCCCGATGCAAGCTTGTGAGTGATTTGGTGTTCGCCATCTCTGGAGCGAAGAAAGAACAACCATAGTGATCGAGGGAAGACTTAATTCGTGGAGCCGGCTTGAGTTGTCAAGCTTCCTCAACGTGGACTAGTGAAGATCGGCAAGTCTTCGATACCACGGGAAAACATCTTTGTCTTATTGTAGTTATTCCTAGTCTTTACTATTTCCGCATTTACATTTCTAGCTTCTCATTGTGATTGAATTGCTTAGCTAGAAGTGTAACTTGTTTAGACTAAGTTATTAATTGGCTTAAATTGTTAAATTGTTAAAACGTTTAAAAATCTCTTATTCACCCCCCCTCTAGTCGGTTATCCTTGATCCTACGCATGGGCGGGGTGAGGTGGCGGCGGTGAAGGCGGTGGAAGCCGCTAGTGGGGGCGAGGTGGCATGGTGCGTTGGCCGCTGACAGAGGCGGCGATGGAGGCGGTGACGACGTGCGGAGGAAGAAGGGCGAAGGTGCCTGGGAAAAGCCGTTTTCGGCTGGAGAAACCGGCTGGTCGAAAGGGGAAAGCTAGAGAGAGAGGAAAACTTGCCGAATTGGGCAAGTTTTCACATTCAAACAAAAAAGACTTCAAAAAAATTTGAAACCTGAGATTTTTGGGTTATTTCAGTCTATCCCCCTTAATTAGAATCTCGACCCCGAGATTCACTCAAAGCCAGGGGACAGATTGGAAAATTACGCTGCATTTTCGATTCCTTTTTTCATACTGCTTTTTCTATTGCAAGATTATGTCAAAGGTGGCTCCTGGATTGATAAAAACCAATATTGATCTTGCACGAATTAAAAACATACCAGCAATGATATTTGTGGCTTCTGCTACTTCATTGGTATTAACACAATTGATCTTGCCTTGAATTTGTCCTAGTTGCTGAAATTTTGGTTGTTCTCTTGGTCATAGCATACCTCCTTTGTTAGCTTGTAGTGTTGGTGGTGTCTTGTTGATCTGTGATTGACTCTTCACTTGAGCTTTTGCTGCTTCTGCTAATATGCCCCTCAATGGGCATTGAACCTTGTAATGGTCTGGTTGTCCACAATGGTAGCATATTACTAATTTTTGTGGACATTCCCTTTGGTAGTGATCTTCTCCGCATGTGTGACATCGAACTGTGGTTGATCGACTCACATTGTATTGTGGTCTTGGATTGGGATTGGTAGTTGGTCTCTGCTGAAACTGTACTGGTGGTGCTGTCATCTTTCTTTTTCTAGGTACACTTGGTGAAGGTGTCATTTGCATTGCTCTTCTTTTTCTAATGTCATGTAGTTCTCTTCTGGCTTCTTCTAATATAAGCAGTATATTTACCATAGCTGACGTGTCTTTAAAATCTAAGGCTGAAATGTGAAATTTCAGCGACTTTTGCAATCCTTCAGAAAAAATTTCAGCTTTTTCTCTTCAGTATCCACATCATTTGGGGCATAACGTGCTAGGTAGTTGAATTGATGCAGGTATTCTGTCACAGTAAGTGCTCTTTGCTAGAGAGCAAGAAACTCTCGGTGTTTGGAGGCGAGCACGCTAGTGTGGACGTGTGCCTTATGAAATGTATCCTTAAATTCTTGCCATGGTATATCTATTTCGGGGTGGAGTGCTTGGTGATTCATCCACCATGCCGCGGCTTGTCCTTGGAGTTGATGGGAGGCAAAAAAAGGGTCTTCTCTTGATCAGTGCATTGGATAGTGTCTAACTTTCTTTCCATGTCTCTTATCCAATCATCTGCTGTTAGGGGTTCTGGTGCAACTATGAAAATTGGTGGTCTTGTTTTCTGAAAATCTGCCCATCTTGATCCTGTAGTGATTCTTCCATGTGTTGTTCCTGGATAGGGTCCTGATGGTACTGGTGATCTAGTTACTATCTGTTCTAGGAGTCTGGTGTGTTGCTCCATCATTCTGGTTTGATTTTGTTCTGCCTAATATCTATTTCTTTCCATCATGGTTATTACTTCTGCCATGCTTGGTTGATGATCTTCTGAGTTGGTCTCATTTTGGGGATTGTCATTACCATGACTTCTTGTTCTTATTTCTGACATCTTGGGAATGTATTTCTGCAGCGGTTTTGATAAAATACAGAGAGGTGAGTAAGATTCAGACTTAAGTGGAGAAAGATTAAGGTAAGGTTCAAGATGAAAAGAAGGAATTGAATTTTGACAAGGATGACATACAGGTACTGATAAAAAAAACAAATTATCGGTAAATCAACATAACTCTTTTATTTATATGAGTTGTATACATACTACTTAGAGTATATAATACAACTTGTGTTATAACCAAAAGATCGTCTGATTAGGGTTTACTCTTTTTAACACTACTCTAGTGTATTCTGAACATTGCTGCAACTTCTGATGAAAGGTTGAAATTAGTTGAGAAAGAGATAAATCTTTTATAAAACAAATCGAGATTTTACAAATCTAAGTTTAGATAAGATAGCAATGGAAGGGAAAAGACAGCAATAATATTTATATTTTTGTTTTCAGAAATTCTTTTATAAATCTTCAAATTAAGAGTTTAGAAGGCCTTCATTTCCTAATTCTTATAACCAACCTAAGGTCTCAACTTACGGTCAAGCTAAGCTCTGATACCACTTTGTAACGCCCCCAAAATCCAAAACCATTAAACTCTTCACAACCTCCCAGAATGTGCAGTTGCGAAGTAAGTAGTGTCTCAAGCAAGCTTTCAATTACAACAAAAATCAGACTTTTATTACATAAGATTAAGGCTTAACAGCCAGTTTTTACACTAACATGGGCATCCAAGCCCAAAGTTAATATAATACAAGACAAAAGAACTTCAAACCACATGTACGCTTGAGCACGATCGAGACCTAATAACCGTAGTCGCTGCCATCCATGGGTCCACCAAAATCCTATTCATCATGAACCTCTGCATTTTCCCAGGTTTCCTCTGTAGATGATTTGCAGATTATAAGAATGAGTACAACTTTCGTACTCAACAAGCTACATGGAAATTCTAAATAATTACATGTAAGGAGTTCAATGGATGGTTAGGGTTTACCGTATCTAGCATATGTGGATGCATTTTGCAGTTAAAGTAGTTTATCTTTAAAACAGTAAAACAATAATAAATAATAATATCAGGGGTTTCTCAACACTTGCACAAACCAACTTAACATCTCAAAAACTCTACTTATGTCTCTGTACTAGAATCACCCATCAACACAGCTTCATTAACCGAAAGCACGGTGTATTCGAATACCTTTAAATATACACTCTGCGGAGTTGCCTAACTTTACCCATAAGATATCTCAAACTCATACTATCATATCATAGACACGCAACCCATTAGCGTGCGACTGAGTTTGGGATAACAAAGCCTTTTTACTGCTCAACCTTTCTAGCCTCTACCCGGTAGGTTCAAACCCATACAGCCCTCGAGAGACTCCACCGTCATTGGGATCTTGTGCCCGATGTCGACGGACCATACCATTGTGTAGACCAAATGAGTGTCCTTTCCGCCTACCGTCCCATTCTCGACATCAGAGATATTCAATCAAAAGAGCATTGTACTAAGCTGTGAGTAATGACCACACCTATGGTTGAGCGGTTTTCACGTTGCATATCGTGACACAAGGTTCTTGTCCTTACTTGTCTTTAGTGGGGGAGTGGACTGACAGCCAACTCGTGGCTTTCCACCCTCTTGGCCCCACCTTTGACCCACTTTTAACACAAATCTATTGGGTTATCTAACTTCCTGGACCCAACCCTCAACTCTCCTCCAAAAACCATTGGCGAACCGCCAATACTGCTTTTCAGGATTATAACCACATTTGTGTGACAAAGCTATTTATATAGCTAATATTTTATGTGAACTTGTCAAGGTGAATATGGCTTACAAAGGATTTTAACCTTATGAAGCTGAATATGGCATAAAAGTGCTAGGTGGGTTTGTCTGTGGGGTAATTGGATTTATCTAAGTATCATGGTATTCAGAAGTATTATTTGAATATTTAAATTAATTAGCACAAATATCATAATGAAAGTAATAATATAAATATATGGAAATGGGCTTAAAATGATCAAAAAATGTGACTTGCCTCCTTGCACAAAGTCCTCTAGATACTGGTCTTGTCCGGCGTCTTCTGGAGCCTGGTCATCAAAGTCGTGACCTAGCGTGAAAAGAAATAAAATAAACCAAATAAAATCCGACTCGACAATGAATGAGCTGGGAACAACATGCAAGTAAATAAAATCAGAAAAGAAACATAAAAGAAGGTGGTGTGGGATGGTAGGTATTTATTTGGAGCTTCAATAGGCTGAACGGATTCGAGAAATGAATTCACAGGCTCGAAACGGTCAATATGGATATAAAGTGTTAAATTAGGGTTTCGGGCGAAAACTGTCAGATGATGAATAGTGCTTTGTTACTATTCATTGCATGAAAAGGACTAGGAACAGTAATTAGGGTTTACTGTTTGTGGTTAATGAACAGTGTGTTTTTCATATTTGGGAACAATAATCCATTTCTTTTTTTCGGTTGTTGAACAGTAAAAGAGTTTGCTGTTCATTGAATAATAAAAGGTCGAAATGGTTTGAATAGTAACGAGCCGGCCTGTTTACTGTGCAGCGCATGGCCCATTTGGCCAGGCCATAAAGGCCCAGCCCCGGGTGGCTTTGATCTGCGCTCGGCTCACCTGAGCGACGGCAACGGCCATGTGGTGGCTGCAAGCAGGGTGGGTGGTGCGGTGAGCACCACAAAGGTAAGGGTTTTCCATTTTGGGGGTTTTGAGGGGTAGGGGAAGTGCGGAGGTGGGGTGGCGGTGTCCATGGCGCACGGCCGAAACAGGGTGGCGGTGCGGCGGCGCTCCGGTGGGCAAGGAAGTGGGGGAGGTTAGGGGTTAGGTCGGCGACGGTGAGGCGCTGCTAGAGCTAGGAGGAGGAGGCGAGGGGAGGCGAGGGGACGACGTATTTACCTTGGGTCGCCGGAGAAGAGGAGGGTGGCGACGGTGAAATCCGAGCGGATGGTCGGCGTTGAGGACGAAGGGAGGTAGGGGTGAGGGTGGTGAGGGTGTTGCGAGGTTTAGGGCTCTGGATTGGGGTCTTTTATAGGCGGGCGGAGACGGTTGAAGTAGTGTGGTGCAGCACCAGGGAGGCGACATGGTTGGGCGACGGCGCTTGGACGGCGCTAGAGGGGGCAAGGTGGCGGCATGGGCGGGGTGAGGTGGTAGCGCAAAAGTGGTGGAAGCCGCCGGGGGGGGCGAGGTGGCGTGGTGCATCGTCACGATGGAGGTGGTGACGTCGCAGCGTGATTTACATCGCTGAGGAAAAAGGGCGGCGCCGAAAAGCCGCTTACCGAGAAAACGGGTGGCCGAAAGGGGAAAGTGGGAGGGAGAGGAAAACTTGCCGAATTGGGCAAGTTTTCAAATTCAAACGAAAAAGACTTAAAAAATAATTGAAACCTGAGATTTTTGGGTTATTTCAGCGACCATGGTGGCTATGTAATTTAACGATCTCCAACGTCATTCATTGATCTCATTCTCACGGCGCCCCCGCATTGACGCTCTTGGAAGGCCTTGCAGGGTATCCAATCGAGGCTATCATAGTGCAATGGATGAACTTTGATTCATTCACTTTCCACCGGGCATGGAAAGGGAGGGGCGGCAATGCGACGGCCACCACCGAAGGGAAACACCGCAATCACATCCAATCGTGAGTGGTGCCACACTCGCTTGCGGTTTTCAGTTTTTCGGTGTTTTTGCCCTGTATAGCGTCAGAGGCAATGCTCCCCTGCCTCGACATGTTTATAACCGACTTATATTTGCAAAATTGATACTCCTTGTTTAATGCAATAATGGCAATTCCCTTGCTATTTCCTCAAAAAAAAAATCATTCACTTCCAAGTCACAGACAAATCCGACTTGGTTGCTGAAATATTATATTCTTGTCATTGTGCGCTAATTAGTTATGACTGACACTAAACAAAGTATCATAAAAGCTAGCATACAAGAAGGAATCGATCAAACATCTTACATGTGTTGATTACAACATTAACAATATTTGTTGGCTGCCAGAGACACTCAAGTGCACCCCATTGATAGCCGCAATGATGCTGGACTCGGCTGGAGACGCGAGGGCATGATATGGATGTCAGGAATCGAAGTGGCTTCATTCCACTTCCACTTCAATCGAGAGTGAGTGCAGCGGAGGCAACGGTGCCCAAGTCCCAGGCCGCACTCGCGTTCTCCTCTTTTGTGAGAAATACAATGGGAATGGGAAAGAAGTCAGGTGGTGAGGTCACTTAGCTTCTCCACGTCAGAGGATCCGCGTCCGGCGTATGTGTGATTCGTTTGTTCCCCATACGTACGGTAGATAAGACCTAGGCTCGATCGTCAATCGTCACCTGATTGATTGATTCTTCAGGCAGATGTTGGTATCACCGTGGCATCGTGCAGTGGAGTTGCGCCTTGGTAGTGTACTGTGTACAGTCTGAAGACAACGCGCGGTGACATTACGGTAGCGGCCTGCGTCGGACGTCTTCGCCCCCAGCGTCGGCATTAAAACACCTGAAAATTTTCAAATTATTTCAAATTAGTTTGAGTTCGAGTTTGAATTTCAGTTTCAAATCTAAATCAGTAAAATTCGGCAAAATTCGTCAAACTCAAAATCTCAAACCCCAAATCCGCTTTCCCTTCTCTCTCCCCGCTTTCCCCTCCCGGTCATGCCCCAGCTCAAAGCCGCCTCCACCCTGCCACTCGGCCACGCGTCGCCATGGGGGAGCGAAGCCGCCACCGCCTCTGGCCGCCGCCCACGCCCCGAGCAATTGCGGCGCCACCTCCCGGGCTGCTCCAGTGAGGAGGTTGCCACCAGCGCGACGCAGCCCACGCCCCTCCCATGCCACCGCCCCTCCGTCCGGCACCGCCCAACTCTCCTCGCCCAACCACGCCGCCGCAGGCACCGCCCATGCCGCCGTTGCTCCCACCGCCTCATGGGCTATAAACTGCCCCGCCGCCTCCATCACCCGCACCAACCTCTCTCCTCCCCACCCACTCGTCCCTCGACGCAAGAAGAAGCCCGCCGCCATCACCTCGGTTCTTCCACCAGAAGCCAAATCACCCCCTCTCCAGATCCAACCAATCAAACACCTGCACTTCTTCCCCACCTCCGGCCCCAGATCCGCCGGATCTGCGTTTGCCGCCGCCATCAGACTCGCCACCGCCACCCCAAAACCCAAACCCTAGAAAACCAAACTCACCTCACAAGAAACCCTAGAGGTAGAGCCACCTACCTAGGGCGGAGCCTTCCTCGCGCCGCCTCCCTCCGTCGCTTGCCGTCACAGCATGCCGCCGCACCATGCCGCCTCTCGAGCCAAGACGCTTCTGAAGACTGCCCAGCAGCCTCAAAGGCGCTATGGCCTTCGCCACCACCCCGGCCTTTTGTCACTGAAGGGCCGTCGGGCGGTTAAATAACTGCTCGGCCCATTTTCTTTAAAGGCCAGACAAAGGCACAAATTTAGTTCATGCTCACTCGGTTTTAATCCAATATCGCTCACAAAGACAAGAAAAATTATTATCGCTCCAAAATCCGTAAATTTCACAAGAAACCCTAATTCTCGCTCCTAAACCTAGATTAGTGATTAATTATTGTTTGTATCTAATTAATAGGTATGAACAGTAAAATGATCACTATTCATTGAAAACCCAAATTTGACATTATATATCCATTCTACCATCTCGAGCTCATAAAACCCATCCCTAACTCCGTTCAGCCATATCAAACTTCTGTTAAAACCTTTACCTCTTTAAGTTGATTTCTTTTCTCTTTTTATATTTTTGTTGTAGTTGAATTCTTTTCTAGGCTCATTCCTTGTCGAGCCAAGTGTTTTATTGGTTTTTGTGTCTTGCGCTAGGTTTCAACGCCGACGAGCCAGCTCAGGACTTCGCAGGACAGGACACAGACGTAGCAGGACAGTTCGAGGACTTTGAGCAAAGAGGCAAGTTGCATACCTTAAACATATTGAACCTACATTCCATATAATTCATATTATTATCTTCATTAAAATATTTTAGCCAATTATTTCAACAAAGAAATAATACTTTGGAATGCCATGTTGAATAGGTAAGAACCCTTCACCCCACATATCAAACCACCCATTCTTGTAGGCCATATTCACCTTGACAAACTTGGTTCACATAAAATAATAGCAAATATTCCGCAAAGTCATGCAAAACTCTCTTCTAAATACTGTTAAGGAAGGTTGGCTTTAGGCCAATAGGTTTGGGTGTAAGTTGAGGGTTGAGACCAAAATGTTGGACAACCCAATATACTTGGTAAAATAAGTCATCAATGAGATTTAGAGGTGGACAACCACGAGTTGGGTCATCGCCTCACTGGATGATAAGTAAGGACAAGAACCTTGTGCTAAGTAACAGACACAGTAAACCGCTCAACCACATGCGTGGTCATTACTCCCTAACTTAGTACACTGCTCTTCCAATTGAATATCTGCAATATCAAAGGCGGGACAGGGGTGAGCCCATAAGGACACTCGCTGGTCCACGCAACGGTATGGGCCCATCAGCATCGGGGCATAAATTCCACTATTGGCCGGTGGTCTCCCGAGGGCTGTATGGATTTAGACCTACCGGGTAGAGGCTAAAAAGGATAAGTAGTGAAAAGGCTTTGTTATCCTAACTCAGTTGTACGCAAACATGATGCGGTCAATGTGCGTAGAGATATCGTGTGGGTAAAGTTGGGCAACTCGCAGAGTGTAATCAATGTTATTCAATACACCGTGCTTCCGGTTAATGAAGCTGTGTTCATGAGTGATTCCAATATACAAGGCATAAGTAGGTTTTACAGATGTTAATTGGTAATTTCAGGTGTTGTAACCCCTGTGGCTATATTTATTACTGTTTTACTGTCTTTATTTACTGTAAAGCTTTTAAACTCAACTTTTGCATTCCACATATACCTGTAATGGTAAAACTGTACCATTCCTTTGATATCCCCAGCATATAAGTAAATAGCACTCCCTATGCAATTTGTTGAGTACGGTAGTAGTACTCATTCTTGCTTAAACATCAACAGAAGAGTTTTGGAAAGATCCGAGTGTTCTTTACGAGCAGGAAGAACCAGTAGACTACGACGACTACTGGTACTAGGGTCTCTTTTGCGCCCAAGCTGCCTGTGGTTCTGGCACTCTTTTGCAGTGTATTATATTAAACTTGGGCTTGGATGCCCGTTTCCGCTTTCAAACTGGCTGTTAAGCCCTATCTGTTGTAATAAAAGTATGTCTTTCTTTGTAAACGTTTGCTTGCTTGTGAAACCACGACTTTACAACTGCACATCCTGGACAGTTGTAAGGATTCTAGCATCCTGTTTTGGGGTCATTACGAGCATGGTGCGATTCTTGATCGATCGTCGAGTCAAGTCAAAGGAGAATTCCGCATGGTCTCCTGCGAAAGGACCTGAGTGTGACCCGATCGTCGGCGAGTAGCGTGGGATCAAAATCGCCCAAAACGGTAGCAAAGAATACCAGTAATTGGAAGATTTGGAGGGAAATAGGGTGAGGAATCAAGAGAAAGAGCTGAGAACACCGAAGAACAAGAGGGGAATTTCAGAATCACTTCATTTCATCGATGCCTTAGTTGCGTACAGAAGCTGGTCATTTAACTCCAGTTTGCATTACACTGAAACATGGGTCCCATGGTGTATGAACCAAGACTATGTAACATACACTCACATATACTCTACTGGCCCCATATGTCATGGACCTGGGTACCTGACATTTCCGATCCAATAACACCAACGTCTGGTCTGATGGCTCCGTCATGGTGGTTCGTCTCCCTCACCGATCAAGAGCACAGAAGAACAAGAGGGGAATTTCAGAATCACTTCATTTCATCGATCGCCTCAGTTGCGTACAGAAGCTGGGCATTTAACTCCAGTTTGCATTACATTGACACATAGGCCCCATGGTGTATGAACCAAGACTATATAACACACACTCACATATACTCTACTGGCCCCATATGTCATGGACCTGGGAACCTGACATTAATTGTTATGACCCGATCGCCGGCGAGTAGCGTGGGGATCGAAATCGCCCAAAACAGTAGCAAAGAATACCAGTAATTGGAAGATTTGGGGGGAAATAGGGTGAGGAATCAAGAGAAAGAGGTGAGAACACAGAAGAACAAGAGGGGATTTTCAGAATCACTTCATTTCATCGATGCCTCAGTTGCATACAGAAGCTGGGCATTTAACTCCAGTTTGCATTACACTGACACATGGGTCCCATGGTGTATGAACCAAGACTATGTAACATACACTCACATATACTCTACTGGCCCCATATGTCATGGACCTGGGTACCTGACATTTCCGATCCAATAACACCAACGTCTAGTCTGATGGCTCCGTCATGGTGGTTTGTCTCCCTCACCGATCAACCACGGGCTGGGATTGTAGTGGTCACCGTGAACGAAATGAGCGGAAGCAAAATTTGTGGGCTCTGATACCAAATTGTTATGACCCAATTGCTGGCGAGTAGCGTGGGGATCGAAATCGCACAGAACGGTAGCAAAGAATACCAGTAATTGGAAGATTTGGGGTGGAAATAGGATGAGAAATCAAGAGAAAGAGGTGAGAACACAGAAGAACAAGAGGGGAATTTCAGAATCACTTCATTTCATCGATGGCCTCAGTTGCGTACAGAAGCTGGGCATTTAACTCCAGTTTGCATTACATTGACACATGGGTCCCATGGTGTATGAACCAAGACTATGTAACACACACTCACATATACTCTACTAGCCCCATATGTCATGGACCTGGGTACCTGACATTAATTGTTATGACCCGATCGCCGGCGAGTAGCGTGGGGATCCAAATCGCACAAAACGGTAGCAAAGAATACCGGTAATTGGAAGATTTGGGGGGAAATAGGGTGAGGAATCAAGAGAAAGAGGTGAGAACACAGAAGAACAAGAGGGGAATTTCAGAATCACTTCATTTCATCGATGCCTCAGTTGCGTACAGAAGCTGGGCATTTAACTCTAGTTTGCATTACACTGACACATGGGTCCCATGGTGTATGAACCAAGACTATGTAATATACACTCACATATACTCTACTGGCCCCATATGTCATGGACCTGAGTACCTGACATTTCCGATCCAATAACACCAACGTCTGGTCTGATGGCTCCGTCATGGTGGTTCATCTCCCTCACCGATCAACCACGGGCTTGGATTGTAGTGGTCACCGTGAGCGAAATGAGCGGAAGCAAAATTTGTGGGCTCTGATACCAAATTGTTATGACCCAATCGCCGGCGAGTAGCATGGGGATCGAAATCGCACAAAATGGTAGCAAAGAATACCAGTAATTGGAAGATTTGGGGGGGGGGAATAGGGTGAGGAATCAAGAGAAAGAGGTGAGAACACAGAAGAACAAGAGGGGAATTTCATAATCACTTCATTTCATCGATGGCCTCGATATGCATGTAAGTGGGCATTTAACTCCAGTTTGCATTACACTGACACATGGGTCCCATGGTGTATGAACCAAGACTATGTAACACACACTCACATATACTCTACTGGCCCCATATGTCATGTTCCTGGGTACCTGACATTTGCCTTCCCATGAAAAGCAGCTTGCCCTCAAGCTGCTGTCATTTGAAAAGTTGGTGTGATACTTGGTTTGAAGGTTGATAATAGAAATATCAAATGCAACAACTGGTACTAGACATGAGATCTTTGTGTACAATTGATGTCTCAGGTGCATTTGCTTCCCATACTTCCTAACCCAACAAGTGACAGTCCTGGTCATCATAATAAGGATTTGAATAATTTGTTTAGGCAACATTGTTCTAACATTGATTCCATTGGTTCCTGGACTTCTTCTTCTCACCTCAACCGCTTCTAGCACACTAGAATTAACATAATCTTCATCATTCTCATTGAAGATTCCAGCCATGTATCCATTACCATTAGAAGATGAGTGAAGCTACAAAGAATAGGGCCAAAGTTCTTTGCAAAGTACCGAGAAACCGAGAAAGGAGTGTAGTAATGTTCTTGTATTTATACACAAAGACCCGAGAATGTAGCCTGTGTCGCCCAGATTTGGTCGATGAGTTGTCGATCGCTGCAAAGTAGCTTTTCTTGCATTACAGATTTACATAGAATCGGTCCCTCCATCGCCATTAATCCGCCTGATTAGTGACATTGATTACTTGATTTTCTAGGGGCTTATCGCTTGGCTAAGTGGAGCTCACCTTCCTCTATCAATGACCCATTTCCATAGCAATAATGAAGGAGCACTATCAGCCACGTCCATGTGTACCCCAAGATAAAGAGTATCGTCACCTGTATGCATATATGAATAGTGAAACTAACCCCTCCATTAGAACCAGGAGATAACCAAATCGATTAATTTGTTCAGTAACATTACATTCATGTGCAAATTGGAAAATAACATCCGATGTGTGGATGACAAGTGGGCCATGGGCCCACATGTCATACTCACATCGATGTTATTTTGCAACTTGTGATATCTGAGTAGTGCTACTGAGCAAATTGCCCCTCAAATCCCTTAGAACATAAAGTGAACTGCACATCTATCAATTGCATGTCCTGTGTCAAAATAATCTGCCCAAGAGCACATCACTAGCAACCGAACCAACAAATTCCAGACAAAACAAATTAAGCTTGGCATGTTTTCAATAGTCGATGTCACACCCAGAGAATAAACTTCAAAATACCGATCCCATTGTCTTGTAGCCGACGTTATCTTGTATAGCTTATGTTGCAACATAGCAGTATGAGAATATTTCCACTTGAAGTACAGAGGTAACAACTTAGTCAACGATTGAGCCACTTCAGTGATCATGTTCAACTTCTTGTAATGGGGCACCGTCATCAGACTTCTTCTTCTCATTGTGCAAATCACTCGATCAATCAACTTCTCTGATTTAACTGCACAGAACAAACCACGATCCCATGGTATGGTGATAAACAAGCTAATCAATGTCGCATCCTCAACTTCTACAAGTTGTGTTATCTTCACAGTTTTGGTGACAGCACCTCCAGGGCTAAAACCACTTCTACTCCAGGCAAGAACCTTGTCGAACACCAAGCAAGCAACTCCATTTACAGAGTTCCAGGGACTAAACGAACTTCCTCCCCATAGTGGTATCTCCTCGAACACTTGTTGTGCACCAGCAATTTCACAACATGGGAACAGCCACCCATTGTCCTCAATGCAGCGGTTGTCCTGGTCGCACCTTGTGATGACGATGTTGGGCAGTAAATGGATGCCCAAATTGACACCGGCAATGTCGCTCATGGTCGTGTCATGCGGTGTGCTCAACCATGCACGCCATGGTAGTCTACTGCTTGCAAGGTCCTCCTTGGTCGTGCGCCCTCCGACCAACATAGTCGACGAGCTCGTCATGACGATCGGTTGAAGCCACGCCCTAACATGCTCCTGTGATACTAGATCTTCTGGCTTGCTGTCTAGTGGCATTTCATCACACAATATATGGTCAACATCCAGAACCAAAGTCTGCCACAACTGTGTAGAGGTGTTATCTCCCTCATCACATGCCGAGAGTTCACCAGCCTCGCGAGGCATTTCGTCAAACACCTAGAAGGCACTGTTACTTGGATGTTGTAGGTTGACGACAAGCTCCTCTTTGTATGGTGGCAACGGTTGCCTCGAGGTCGAGGCCTTGCGGAAGCTGCATCCTCCACGCACTTGCCTCGGGGTCGAGGCCTTGCAGATGATGCGCCCGACTGAGTGGACGCCGAGGCACCGCGGGTGGACCGCAATGGGGTCGAGACACGACGTCAGCTTGCCATCATTGTGGTCGAGGCACGATGTTGAGCACCTGGTGGGTATCACGGCCCCAAGGTTGCTAACAATGGCATCGAGATCCACCGCAGCGGCCGACACTGGTGAGGACTTCGAGCGACTCACCCGGGCCAAAAACTCCTTGCACTTCCTCGTCTCAAACACCTTGGCCGCGTCGCTCTCTGGTTGTTGTTGGGAGCGCTAAAGGTGGGCTTCTCCTTGCACGGCAGTGGCGGTGGAAACCTAAACATGTTCTTCGCACCTGCCACGACCACCATCACCTCCTCAGTTGATTGCTTCAGGTGTTCCATCGACTACTTCAAGCGCTCCACATGCCTCGATATTTCGCCTAAGCGCTCATCGCTATGCTTCATGCGAGCTAGTATCCGATCCAATAACACCAACGTATGGTCTAATGGCTCCGTCATTGTGGTCCGTCTCCCTCACCGATCAACCACGGGCTGGGATTGTAGTGGTCCCCGTGAACGAAATGAGCGGAAGCGAAATTTGTGGGCTCTGATACCAAATTGTTATGACCCGATCACCGGCGAGTAGCGTGGGGATCGAAATCGCACAAAACGATAGCAAAGAATACCAGTAATTGGAAGATTTGGGGGGAAATAGGGTGAGGAATCAAGAGAAAGAGGTGAGAACACAGAAGAACAAGAGGGGAATTTCAGAATCACTTCATTTCATCGATGCCTCAGTTGCGTACAGAAGCTAGGCATTTAACTCCAGTTTGCATTACACTGACACATGGGTCCCATGGTGTATGAACCAAGACTATGTAATACACACTCACATATACTCTACTGGCCCCATATGTCATGGACCTATGTACCTGACATTTCCGATCCAATAACACCAACGTCTGGTCTGATAGCTCTGCCATGGTGGTTCGTCTCCCTCACCGATCAACCACGGGCTGGGATTGCAGTGGTCGCCGTGAACGAAATGAGCGGAGGCGAAATTTGTGGGCTCTGATACTAAATTGTTATAACCCGATCACTGGCGAGTAGCGTGGGGATCGAAACCGCACAAAACGGTAGCAAAGAATACCAGTAATTGGAAGATTTGGGGGAAATAGGGTGAGGAATCAAGAGAAAGAGGTGAGAACACAGAAGAACAAGAGGGGAATTTTAGAATCACTTCATTTCATCGATGCCTCAGTTGCGTACAGAAGCTGGGCATTTAACTCCAGTTTGCATTACACTGACACATGAGTCCCATGGTGTATGAACCAAGACTATGTAACACACACTCACATACACTCTACTAGCCCCATATGTCATGGACCTAGGTACCTAACACTGAGCTGAGCATGCATGACAATGGAGGCCGACCCACAGGCCAGTGGTCGAGACCGCACGCATGCAAGCGGCGGACGGCAAGGGAGCATAGTAAAAAACCGGAATGGATCGGCGGTCTGACCGAAAAAACCGGGACCGAAGCATAGTCCAGTCTGGTTTGCTCTTTGAATCGTTTTGTAAAAAACCGGGTGAAAATTATTTTTAAAAAAATCATTGCGTCACTAGGATTCAAACTAGAGACCTCTTGCTTCCCCATGATGGAGTGAGCCATCTGGACTACATTTATCGTTAGTCTAAGTAGGCATATGCATCTTTATTAGGTTACATTGTCTAATAGATGACACTGTCCCGTTAATTTTTTCAATTGATTCTGCCGACCAGAAAAACCAATGGTTGCCAGTGAACCATAAATCGATCATGCGAACGGTTTGCTTGCCGATCCAGTTTTTCACACTATGCGCAGCAGCCCCGTGCACGGGGGCAGATTCCCGTGGCCGCGGCAGCTCAACCGGGTGGATCCGAGCGCGCTTCAGAGCTCCGAAGCTCTCGGCAAGTGCCCGCGGTCGATCGGCTCGGCCGCACGGGGGCACCGCGTGACCACGAGAAGCCAAATTTTGGCCCAGTAAGTCAGTAACGCAGCGCGACGTACCCCGTGCAACACGCACGCTTGTACGCTACAACTATCGGTCGGCTCTCGCATAGGGCAGTGTAGCACCCACAGCTGCCGGAGAAAACTAACCAACAGTAGAGCCACTAAAAAGAACGACAGTAGAAAGGCTAAAAATACGACGTCTAACAATGTAAAAAAATAAGATAAAATACGACGTCTAACAATGTAATTAGGTAATACAAACCAATCAGAGTCGCATCATCACGTTTACATCTCACTTGGGAACTGCAAAACATAGCAACGGAAGTGGTTTGACAAACAGCAAGAATACAATCTTCAGACTGCTTATTCAGAGATCTTGTAAAAGAACAGCAGGCACTTGGAGGTATCACTCAGAACAAATGTGCCACCATGACCAGGTAGACAATCAGATCATCGAGCATTGAGCATAGACGGCGAGTTCAGACCACACCAGAATCCAAACCTTGTATTATTGCTTTGGCCTCCAGTGCCACGTCTGTGCGTGGGGATTAAACCGACGAGCGAACACGTGATGTGCAACATCGACAACATCAAGCAGACCAGCAAAGCTTTCTTATGAACACCAGTACTGTGGGATCCATCCAAGTAACACCAAAGATTCATTTCCAAAACAAAAATGGGTCAGCATAGCTTAGCAAGATTACCAGGTTTCACTCGACATGATTCCTGTTTCTTTTCCTTTGTTCTGTGAAACCACAGGATCCCTTTAGAGCCAAAGCTCCCAATATGAAACAATGGGGACTGGGTAGGGAAAAACTCCAACAGTAGCTGTCAAAAGATGTAATTTGTATTGGATTCTCTTTAAGGAACAGAGGAACTCATCCAACAGTAATGCTGTCAAAAGCAACTGGGCATTTGGTTATTGAAGAAAGGTATCTGTGATTAGTGACGCATGCTACGGGGTAGCCACCAAAGGGAGTCTTATACTCTTATCAGAATAAAGGAAAGCTCATTTATCAGATTCGAGGAAGGCTGCCCTTCAAATTGTCATTCTATAGAAGTTAGCATAGGATAATGTTGAGTGTTGGCAACCACCTGCACTTTCTTACAGGTGAAGGATAATTGATAGGCAAGATTCTCAGAATCCATAAAGCATGCAGCATCACTGCTGGCCATTGAACAAATGATGCTACTGAACTCACATTCTAGCAGTCATCAACCATTAATCTGATGATATTGAGTTCGCATCTAATACAATTTACAAATTACGGTAATGTTCAAGCGGTTCTTTTCTTTAGACTTTGACAGATTTAGCCACACCCAACAACTAAAATTAACTATTTAACATAAATAGATAATTCCCAAATGTAAGCCAGACGCCAACGTTTAGACATATATGCGCCAGATACCAAAGACGTATATAACAAAAGCAAGAGACAAATTGCAGTGTAAAGTCATTTTTGCTCTAGGTTACCACAAACGTTCTTTCATTAACAATGTGCATAAAAAGTGCAACACATCCTAGCTAACTTCAATTGTCGAGAAGAGCTTCTCATTATCTCATGCATGTCAAGGCCACATTCAACAATGGTTTTCCTATGGCAATTAGCTTGGCCTACTGCTGAAACATATTCACAAGTCTTGCATAGTCTATCCTACAAACACAACTCTCTGCCTCAGCAAGATCGTACAAATGAAAAGGCCTTCTAAAGACTATCACACCAGAGCAAAACTCAAAAGCTGATCAAGTTAGAATAACAATTAGGTTAAGTTTTGGATTCCAAAAAAGAAAATGAAACTATATGCACTCTTTTATAAGTAACAACTATGTTTGGAACGCAGGAAATTCACAGGATATTGGTACGAACCAGTATAATTCCCACAGAAATCCTGTAAATTTCTCACGTACCATACAGGGCCCTGCATTGGAGTACAGCACGATGTTCACTACATACCATTCAGTAAAATAAATTTGATACCTGAAATAAGCTCTTCATTGTTGCTTGAAACCAATGATAGCTGTTCACCCTAATTTTTACCATGCAACAAACAAAAGAATATTGGGGGAAACAAGAATAGACCCAATGGAACGTATTCTGAATGTCATTCACGCCTAACAAACTGGAACCTATTCCAGGCAGGACGGCAGCAAGCAAGATCACCTAAGTATCCACCTTCCATTAATGGTTCCTAATTGCAACCAAGGACTATACTTTCTAGAGCAAGGAACTTATTCCCACTAGCCAAGACCAGTAGACCACCCCTAACCTACCAAATACTTTGGAAGTACAGAATAGCCCAAAGGTTATTCTAAGAATCATCTAATATTCTAGTGAACACCACAAATTATTTAGATTTCTATCAGTATGAGAAATATATAAACTGAAGCTAGGTTCTGGTACATATACACGTATATATGCTACATCGTGGAGGTTTTGGCCTAAATGGCATGGTTCCACAGCGTATTTGCGAATGTGACTCTCCTCGCGCGGTATTTGCAAATATGGCAGCCCAGACGAGCCTCACGCCGCCACGTGCGCAATTCCGCACGGCCACCGCCCGAACACGCCTCCTCTGCACGGCCACCACCCGAACTAGCGCTATGTCATGCATGCATGCATGCAAGCCCTCCTCGCACGGACCTCACCACGCGCGCCTGTCACCATCCATCATTTCCCCATCGTCATCACCTTTACCCTTTATTCTCCTCTCCGTCACATCCTTGTCTACAGATGCATGATTTCGTTTCTCATCCTCGCTCACTCGCTTTCTCGTCCTCGCTTATTCAGTCGATTTCGTTTTTGTAGACGATTAAGCATTATTTACAGCCGTTATTAGCATTCATATTAGCAGGTAATTTTTTCCTCGTACGTAATTTCTTTATTAATTGTGTGGTTAGTAAATTAGTCGTAGTGAAATGTTCGTAGGTAATTAGTCGTACTTATTTAGGCGTACTTAATTGAGTCTTTTTCAAATTTTCATAATAAAATTTGTGTGAGTTTATTAGTCTTAATTAATTAGCCATAGTTAAACTAATCTTATGCAATTAATTAGTTGTGATTATTCGAGCATGGTTAATTAGTTACCAATTAATTAGTCGTAATTACTTAGTTTTACTCAATTAATTAGTCGTAAATAATTTGTTGTAATTAAATCTTAATTAATTAGTCGTCATTAATTAGTTGTAATTAATTTAATCGTATTTTATTAGACATAATTAATTAGTCATTAATTAGTCGTAATTAATTTAGTGGCCTTAGTAAGCCATAATTATTTATTTGTTATTAACTGTGGTAATAAATTTGTCGTAATTATTTTAGTGCTATTTAGTTCATCGTAATTAATTTAATTGTGAATAATGTAGTTGTCAATATGTAACACAGGTTCATTTGTGGTAATTAATTAGTCCTAATTAATTTAGTCACAAGTCACAACTAATTTAGTCGTAATTAATTTGGTTGTAGTTAATTAGTATACATTAATTTGTTGTCTGTATTTATTCGTAATTTTTAATTCCAGTAATTTATCGTCATTATCAAGTTTTCACTAATAATCTGTCTCTTCCATCTCTTGTAAGCCATGCCTCTACCGGAGCTTCTGGAACCCTTTTACGACGAAAATCACCGGTGCAAGTCGTGGATTGCTGGGACAAGGATGGCCCTCCACCCCTGGTGCTTCGATCCAAGAGGGATTACTGGCAGCTGGACGCTCGCTACGTCCCAATCCTTCGGGACACGGTCTTGTTGCCCTTTGCGAGATTGCTCACCGTCGGACGCCTCTTCACCTTGGACGGCAGTCTGCTGTTGGCACTTGTCGATAGGTGGAGGCCCGAGACGTACACCTTCCACTTTCGGTCGGGTGAGATAACGATCACTCTCCAGGACATCTCATTCTTGACCGGTCTCCTGATCCGAGGTGAGCCACTTGTTCCAGGCCATCTACCGGCGGACTGGAAGGCCAGGCTGGGGCATCGATTCGGCATACATGTCCCGGATAGTGCCTGTGGCGTCCCTCGGACTTGGCTGAGGCATTTTGATCAATGCCCGGAGGATGCACCTGACGAAGTTGATAGGGGACACATCATCGCTTACCTTCATCTCTTTGATTCGGTCCTATTTCCCATCACACAGGGCGATTGGGTGCACCCCAACTTCTTCCGCATCACTGAGTCTTTGGCTGACACGAAAGCTGGGGCGATACCTCAGTATAGCTGTGGATCAGCTGTCCTTTGCACCACATACAGAGGATTGTGTGACGCTTCGCAGCGCGACACCGGTGTGAAACCGAGCCTTGTCGTCTGCTACGTGCTCCTACAGCTATGGAGTTGAGAGCACTTCCCTGTTTGACGGCTCTCATTCGAGAAAGCAGTGCACCGCATTCTCGAGTTGCACGACCGACAGACAGCCCACTATGGGCTACCGATCGCTGCTACCACGCCTGGGCCAAGGACAGACCGGTGAGGTGCTACTCGTTGTTCCACCATGAGTTCGAGTCGTTACACGACAACGACATCATATGGGCTCCATGGAGCCCAGATTTCGTGGACACGGTAGCGCCACACAGGTTGTCTGTGCAATGCACACAGGACATCGGATTATGGGTGAGGACCTGCAACCTGGTGTTTGTACATATGGTGGAGCCTTACGCAGCGCATAATGCGACAGTTCGATTTGTACCAGCTCGTGCCCCCTCCCAACAGCAGGATCCTACAGCGAGCCGTCCACTTGTGAGTCCCAACGCCATCCAACTAATGTTTACACTTCATACCTATATCCTCGGTTCTAACATCAATCCTTCCAGAATGCAGACAATCGAGGGTGGGCCGACATGCTGAGGACTGGTAAGCAGTCCAACATAAGTAGATTACGGCTTGGACGGAAACGACGCACATCGAGATCTTGCAGGAGCAGCGACCATACGATGTACGGACATACCATCAGTACATCGAGTGGTATGTACCACGGTCGCGCACCAAACTCACACGTCCTCCACCAGAGCGCCCGAAGCAGGTGACGCACCAGGAGAGGCTCCGCTACTCGTTCAATCGACACAGCGCTTCGTGGCGTGATGACACCATAAGACACAACCTTTGGTCGTTCCATTGATAATATTTGTACTATTTGTTCCTGAACCAGTTGTCTCACTTCAGTTGGAGCGGTTGCAATGCATCGGAGACCACCATCCGCAGCCTAGAGCACACCGTACCAGGGCTGCTGAACACTTTGAAGTAAATCTTCGCAGTCGAAGAATGTAATAAAGAACATGAGCTGCGGTCATTCGAGAGACGACGTCCTACACGCCGCGCACCGAGTGGGGGGGCCATGCTCACCTGCTAGGTCAGCATGGCCAAGTCAGACTGGCGAGCGTCGTAGCACTCCCCGTCGGTCATCTGCGCTCTAGATCGGCGGGGAGGTAAGTTATGCACAAATTTATGTTCTGTTTTTTATTACGCCTTAGGTTCCGCTAACATCATGTCGTTCTCAAGCCGCACGTCCGTCGGGATGCATCACTTCTACCATCTGCACCCCGTACTTAGACTGGCATTCCCCTTTGGTCATCTGCATTGCACATCCGGGAGGTACAAGATGTTTAGTTTACGTCCTGAGTATTTATTTCACCTAACATCATTCCGTTTTGCAGCCTTCGGTTGACCATGGGGGTGACGGCCATCCGTCCACTAATGAGGATACGAGCCTCCCAACTCCTGCCAGGGAGCAGTACACGGCGCCAGAGTTTAGACCATGGCACCCAGGGCACCCACCCCTGTCGTACATTGAACAGTACGAAGTACCGTACGAAGGGCAGAGCTCCTCCAAGGTCGCTGGCACGTCGCACGGTCAAAGCCAGAGCTCCTCCGCACCGAGGGACTTGTAGACAACTTATCTAGGGGAACGATCCGGTCGTGGATTTCTATATTCATTCATTACTGACATGATTGCAGGTGGCAACCAGTTTGGCATGGCTCAGCTGGACGACTATGACGTTGGACAGACTCGATTGGGCCAGAATCAGCTTGCTTATGCACCTCCGCCAATTCAACGGTCTCCGTACCCCCTCGAAACCGATACGCACTCTCCGAACCGGCTAACGTATCCCACGGGATATGCTCAACACAAAACCAAGACGCGTACATAGACGCAGCAAGCAGAGAGTGGCGCAGACTAGTGAGTCATATTGTATCCCGTGTGTAACTACACTACATATATGTCATGTGCCTTTGTTGTGCTATATTTGTATGCATCTTTTGTATATTATGTGTGTATTGTCGGAGTAAATCAATTCTGGACTAACATGAAATCAGAAAACAAGGTTCACATGGATTCATGAAATCACGATAGTTTGAACATGGAATCATAAAATTTGATAAAGAATATTGACGCCATTTCGGAATGCACTTGGTGATTTGCGAATTACATGCCCCGCACAGTTTGGTAACATGCATTTCAAACGACAGCATGCACGACTGAACAAACCGAAAAACAGCTAAAATACACACACGACTTTTTTGGAATCGGCAAAACGGTCGATCAAGGTTTCCCACCGCCTTGTGTACAAAATTCACGTACACCATCGACTTCCCGTATATCGCCGCCTCGGATTATGAGGCAATCTGCATGTACTGGCCCTATGCTACGCTTTCATTCACCTTGACTAGCTCCCATACGCCCTTCCCTCCTCTATTCGTGCAGGTGAACCCCTCAATGACAAGTTTCTTCGTCATTGGCTTCGTGTCGAACTCCCTCCGAATACAGCTCCGAAACTCGTGAATATTCATCGCATCGACCCCCTTCGCCTGGACCACTTTGTATTGGGATCTCGACAGGTCCAACCCATCGGGTCCAGCCCGTACGAGACCATCGTCATAAAACACTACCAAATCTTGCATGTTCGAAATTACCTAAATCCACAACAACTCGATCTACGGTACGCGATATAACAAACATGGTATGTAGTTACCACAAATTTAATATGACTGAACTAATTAATACTATTTAATTACAAGTAATTTATTCATCAATAATTACCCACGGCACAAACAATGATGACAAATTGCATGCAAGTAGTCGATTAAATACAATGAAATTTATTCGTCAATAATTACCCACGGCACAAACAATAACGACAAATTGCATGCAAGTAGTCGATTAAATACGGGTAATGAAATACGAATAATTAATTAATTAGCAACAAATTGGTTACTTGTCAAAAAAATACGTACAGGCAATTCATTACTAGTGTAATTACCACTAATAAATCACGACTCAAGCAAACAAGATTTATTAATTACCACTGATTCATTACCACTAAATTAATTACGACTATTTAATTTCTGCTAAATTAATTATGCCTAACTAATTGCCACTAAACTAATTACGACTGATTAATTACCACTAAATTAATTATGCCGAACTGATTAACACTAAACTAATTATAACTAGTTAATTACAACTAAACTAATTACGACTATTTAATTTTCACTAATTTTTAACCACTAGCTAATTCATACTGAAATAATAATGCCTGATTAATTACCACCAATTATGCAGCACTAATAAATTACGGATACATTAGCTACGACTAAATTATTAACAGTAATAAACTACAGCTAAATTATTAACAGCTAAGAATACAAGCTACATTAATTATGATTAGCTGAATAAGACTAATTAAGTACGACTACGATAATAACAACAAATACAGTGGGCAAAAAATTACCTGCCCTTCAAAGGAACCGTTCAAAACTGCTATAGTCCTAACAACTGCTCCGAACTTTAATCTCAAAAAAAAATTATGTTCTCTGTGTTCTCAGCGACGAGCGCGAAAATGGGAACAAAAACACAATTAAGATGACCGAGTGCAAGAGTCCCAGATTTATAGCCGCCAAGACGCCGTGACCGCGGCAGAAAATCCGGCGCCGTCTGTCCGCAAAGACTTCGAGCTAGGGGGACGGCAGCAACCAGGCGACACTTGTGCGGAGGAGGTTTGTTCGGGCGGGGAACGTGGTGGCTGCTTGTCCGGGGGGGGGGGCGGACAAGGCTTGTTCGGCCAGGGCCGTGCGGACTTGGTTCCAAGCTTGTCCAGGCGGGGGGCGCGCGGATAAGGCTTGTTGCGGTGGCCATGCAGATTCGGTTCCCAGTGGTGACTGTGCGGACTCGGTTCCGGGCAGTGGCAATGCAGATACGGCTACGTTAGGACGGTGGCCGCGCGGACTCGACTACATGTCGGCACACCGCGTGTCTAGGCTGCGAGAGTGCGGCCGAGCAACCATTTTTGCAGATACGTGTACTCAAAAACGCCCATTTAGGCCAAAAACTCCTACATCGTGTATACAAGAACTAATTAACTGAACAACAAATATATCCATCATGCAAGCATAACAACAAATGAAGCTATTTGAGGGACACATCAAAACTCGATCTACAAGTTAAATCATGCAAGAATTCTACCGTCACAGTAACCTCAAGTACAGATGACACGAAACCCCGTTAGCAAGAACCAGGAAGCAACAGTCCTTGAACAAAAGTGAGAACCGGATGCAGAGGTTTATCGATCGATTCCCGCGTTGTTGTAAGCTGTATGTAACAAGAAAAACCTCTCCAGAAATCACCACCCCGGATCAGGACAAGGCAGGGAAGGGATCGATAAACCACTGCGCCCAGACATCACCCCCAGATAAACTGACAAATTAAACACAGATCAACGCAAGAGACTGAAACAAAAACAACAAGAACGCAATAAACCACCTGCAAGATCAGATATGCGCATATAATGCAACAGATGTGTGTATGTGCAGATACACAGCAAGAAGTGGAGGTGAGAGATCTGGATCTGGGGATTTATATGCCACATTGGGTGGAGGATGTGACAGGAGGGAAGGGTGGCAACAGTGGGGTACCGAAGTGGGGGGATGACTAGGAATCTTTCTGGTGCTTCAAAGGGAGACTTGTTCCCAAGGGAAGAACACAAGATGGCACTTTGGCTTTGTTGTTTCTCTCTTCCTCTTTATTTCTTTCCACTCTTCTTTGTTTCTTGAGGAAATCGTGGAAGGAGAGGACAGAGCCACAGAGGAGTAATTGGGGGAGCGGTCCTGCCGTCCCTTTGGCACTGGTGATGATTGTTGGTTTTGACGTGTTGTGGGCTTGTGGCAGAGGAGGTGTGGCCGTGTGGGGGCGAGCAATGGCAAAGCAAATCCAGTGAGCTCAGCTGGACAGGAACAGGTGTTGCCGGTGGCCACTTGCCATCCGGCTCCACTTATCTCTTTCCATTTGGCTCGTTTCGCCAATTTTGCAGCCAGAGGTTTTTACGATTTGTCGTCATGAACTTACTGATGTGAGTTAATGGAGTTTGGAGATGGCGAAAAGCCGAAAGGATATCTCTAGTTTGCTTAGGTAAATAATGGCCATACGGCCCATACCTATATGCTGATGTTTATAGGTGTGTCTACTGGTTGAAATGAACATGCACACACGTGCAACTTGCTGATTGATTTGGGATTTTTTTAAAAAAAATATTACTTTAAAAAATACAAAAAAATAGTTGACTTTTTTTTTACAAAATTAGCCTATTGTTATCATTCCAAACAATGACGATAGTCTGCAGGCGATTTACAGCGGGGCTTGAACATTATAGAGATCCTCGTAAATGGGTTAAATTGCGATAGAATCTGTCGCCACTCCAAATGGCGACAGGGCTTTGTCGTCATTTCCACTAACGATAGAGACCTCTATGCACTGCCATTTTACTGACTATTTCTAAGCACATATTTTGTGGACAAATCGCAATGATATTATAGAACACTTAGCGCAATGTCGTCACATATTTTGTCAACAAATCGCACTAACATTACAAACCATTCGCCACAACGTCATCACCTAGTTTTTCGACAAATTAAAGTAATATTACAAAGCATTGGGCACCTCATATTTCAACAGGACGAACATTTCCCGTGGCCGCGACCTCAACGTCCGCCATGTGGACCGCCTCGAGTGGGGCAGTTAGATGATGTCCCCGCGGCGACGTCCAGACTGCCGATATATCCTTCGTCCTGTGGATTTCTCGTAGGGCATTTCTTGAAGGTGTGCCCAGACTGCCTGCAAATGGAGCACTTCTTAGTACAACGTCCGGCTTCTGCTTCGTCCATATCGTTCCTGATGCATCGTACCTGTCGCCAGCCAACCTTTCCCTTCAGTTTATCGATGTCCACGGCCCAGATAAGTTGCTCCCAGGTCGGATAGATAGTGAAATAGCCAACCACGTCGTAATCATACAACTTTGCACTCTAGGTTTGTATCACCTCCTCCTTATTGAAATAATCAGAGAGGTACTGGCCGGGATGATGCACCACCGTCGAACATGCGGTCATGACAAGGGATCAAGGCCTATGCAGAAGAAGAGGCATGTTGCAAGTGCATACGCAACTAGCGTGGCGTAGCATGCACTCGTGGGTGATTCTCTCGCGGTTCGTCCCACGACGACCTTTATCCCTGCACAGTATCTCGAAGTGAAGCTCCCTTGTGCCCATCTTGAATGCTCGGTGCATCCCACCCTTCTTGCTCTTCTCCTCTATGTACTTGGTGATCATGGCGTAGTATAGTACTCTGCCATCTGCCATGGCGAGCGACACGTTGTTGCTTCTGTCAATAAAGTAATTTGTGGTACCGCGGAGAATTGCCTCCATAATACCAACCAAATGGAGGCACCTTTCGCCACCCATGACCTAGTTGTACACCTCGGCTAGATTAGTTGTCATGACACCATATCGAGCACTACTCCTGTCATATAGCAGCGACCACTTCTCCTAAGGCTCGTGTTCAATCCAGTCCAAGAAGTATTTCACCTGCTGTAGGATCAAGGATAACCGACTAGAGGGGGTGAATAGGAGGTTTTTTAACTTTTTAACAATTTATCAAATTAAGCCAATTAATAACTTAGTCTAAACAAGTTACACTTCTAGCTAAGCAATTCAATACAAGAAATAAGCTAGAAATGTAAATGCGGAAAGTGTAAAGATTAGAAATAACCACAATGAGACAATGATGTTTTTCCCGTGGTATCGAAGACTTGTCGGTCTTCACTAGTCCACGTTGAGGAAGCTTGACAACTCAAGTCGGCTCCACGAATTAAGCCTTCACTCGATCACTATGGTTGTTCTTCCTCCGCCCCGGAGATGACGAACACCAAACCACTCACAAGCTTGCACCGGGCCTCTTCACAATCTTCTTGAAGAGATCACCGTGCTCCACCGCCAAGGCCGTCTAGGAGTTTGGCAAAACTCCAAGAGTAACAAACCAATGACCTTCGCTTGACGGCACTCAAGTGTAATAGGATCAACTAGGATGAATGGATGCACTTGAATGAACTCAACCACCTCACAATGAATGCACAAAGGAATTTTGGTGTTGAGTGAATGCACAAGGCTCTCAAGGCTCTAAGGATGTTAAATGAACACTAGCCCAGTCCTTGAGCAGTTGGGGGGGTATTTATAACCCCCACCAACACTTATGACCATTGGGGACCAAATCCCCAACTTCAATGAATCCCAGACAACCCAGAACTAGGTTACAGATGCAGACGACCGGATTTTAGTCGAGTAATCAGAACTAGCTATAATAGCCTCATTTAATACTCGACATAGCCGTTGAATTTTCCGGCGGATGACCGCCAACCAAAGTCTTGAGACAACCACATTGCCCGGTCGTACCACATTGACGAGGGTACAACCGATCATAGGGTTTCCAAAACGCTGAAATTACATGCTCTTTGGAAAATACGTACCGTCTTAGAAAAATTGGTATAACCGCAGCGCGGTTCAACCGTTTCTTAGACGCGACGACCGATTATCAAAGAGAGTTTCGTGCCAAAATGCACTTGTCTTGCTTTTTATTGAACCGCCAACTAAAATCGTAACAACCGCAATGCGGTAGTACCGCCAAAGAGCCTCGTCTTCGCATTAGCGCTTCGATTAGTCGATGCCTTCAAAATCCGGTATTACCGCCAAGTAAAACGCGATCATACCGCACCAAACGGTACAACCGCCATTATAACTACAGTACTACCGATTTCTGACAAATGCACTTAAAGCTTTCAAATTCAATTTCAAGTTCAAATTCAAATGCATGCATAATCCTAAATTGATCCATATGGCACAAGAACATGCTACCAAGCTACTAGCCATGATCCCTCTTAATAGTAAGGCATTTAACCTACAATCAAGTCTTCCAACTAATTCTCCTAAGACCGGTAAAATATAAAAAGGATCCTAGACTACTTGTACCTTGTCTTCAAGTTATGTAGATCTTCATGTTGTCCTTTAGCATGCATCTTTACGTCATCAAATTCACCAATGGGACTAAACCTTGTAAATACTCAATAAACACGTTAATCCCATATTCATATATTATCATTAATTACCAAAATAATTTTTAGGGGCCTAGATGCTTTCACCTGCGCCCCATCTTCCTCGCCACACTAGGACCATCTGTGAGTAGTTATGGCAATGCTTTGGAGGCCTGGTCAGTGCTTGTAGCAGCCTTTTTTTGCTGCCACCCTTCTATGCGTCTGGGTCTGCTCATCTACAATCTTCCAGAGTGCTTCAAACTTTCATTGCTGGTTCTGGTTGCACAGTCGCTTGGATAGGTTCATCAAGTCCCTGTTGTGGAACTGATTGTAGAAGTTTGCACCTAAGTGCCTCATGCACCACTTGCTCTGCAGATCCGCCCATGGAAGTAGTCCGTTCTCTCCTTGTTGTAGCTGAGTTGTTGCACTCAACAGACTTGCTTGCCGATCATGTATGACGCATACGTTAGGACGATCCTGTACAATAGAAATCCTCAAATTCCTCAGGAACCACAACCAACTGTCTGTGTTCTCACTTTCAACGAAAGCGAATGCCACGGGAAGAACTTGATTGTTCCCGTTCGTCGCTATTGTAGTCAGTATCTGGCCCTTATACTTTCTAGTCAGGAATGTTTCATACACGCACAAGATTGGACGACAGTGCCAGAATACATTGATGCATAGACCAAAAACGAAGAATCCTCACTTCAGTACCCTCTTATTACCCCACTTCGGAGGCGTGGGATCTTGAATGTCGACATGAGTGCGTGGGATTCCTATCTTGTATGACTCGGAGTAGCCCTGGGAGGTTGTGGTAGGGGTCATCGAACGTACCGAACCTTGATTCTAATGCCTTCTGTTTTTCCCTCCACGCCTTGGTATAGATGATTGTGTATTGGAACCTTGCCTCAATTGCCCGAATGATGGATCGTGGCTCAAAATCTTGATTATACATTATCTCACCGTACATGATGTTGGCGATGAAGCCTGATGACAGGTTCCTATGATACTGCACTGACTCAGCGATGACACATGTGTGAGAGACCACTATAGAGCATTTCCAGTAGGTGTCTCACTTAGGCTGAAATGCGTGCACTCACCAAGGGCATCCCTCTATATCGCACTTCACGTTGTAGCATCTTGGGTTAGACTTGATGATTGTGAATGTACGCTGCACCGGCAAGGCCTAGAATTTGACTACCTCCTGCACGACTTCCTTGTATTTGTACATAGCTCATTGCCTGACCTCGCTCTGATCATACTCCCATGGCACACAGGAGCCTTCGTTAACGACGAGGTTGTCGAACTGGTATGCGTTCTACTCGGATGGAACCACCTGCTGATCCACAGCATCCTCATCATCGGATCCTTCATCTTCTGATAATGCTATGTAGTCCTGGTCTTCGAGACCCATCCTTTGCACTAGGGCTTCTAGCTTCTCATCCTCGTTAGCATGCCCACTAGCTTGCCTGACTGAAGGAGCTCCTTCCATAGGGTCTTCATTGACAGGATCAGTAACTCCCGGACCTTCGACCACTGTGTGCAACACGCTGTGGCTGGAGTCCCCAACTTCTTCTTCGACATCACCACCGATGTAGGAGTGAGCTTGGCATATGCCTGGGCCAGAAGGACAAAATCTCACCGTTCCTCCCTCGCCCTACGTACATATGACTATCATGACATTTGTTCCCTTGAGCTGCACTAACTCCTAATATGTGCCCTGTGGTGCTCTGTTGGCAAGGCAACTCAATCTCAGATCATACACAGTATGGTCCAAATCGAATGTGTGGAACAACCACCGCATCACGGCGCCCTATGTACGCTGCTCTGGTCTTGTTAGGGCCACGTTCGCCGATTGGAAATAACGCAAATCAATCCCCACGGGACTCTCCCATGACCATAGTAAAATTTGAAGTTGGTGGCACCCAACATATTTGACGTATTGCACCGTAAACAAGATTTTCACGATTAACCACATATCTAAAACTAAACTACCCACTAAAAAGGATTATATACAACATACTACACTATGTAATCGTACATCTAAAACTATGTAATCCATTCGGTTAAAAAAATTACCTGAAAGGTGGGCGATCAGACGAGTAGCACTTCGCTAGCTTCTCTCCTCCCCTCTACTCCTCTATGCTCCCTTCCCTCCTCTCTTTCTCTTTTTTCTGAATAAAAATGAGTTATGCCAGAATTTTGGAGTCTTTTATATGGTAGATTGTGTCGCCATTTGGAATAGTGATAGGGACTTGAGGGATCCCAATTGCCATTTGGAGTAACGATAGATCCATATCGCCATTTCAACTAGCGACAGGGGCCTCTCTGTACTGTTCAAGCCCCTATCGCCATTGTCTAGGCTACTGTCGTCATTTGAAACGACAACATTTGTGATTTTTTTAAAAAAAATATTATTTCAAAAAAATCATTGATTTTGTATCAAATGAGAAGTATAGCTAGGCAGGCACCTGAAAAATAATCCGGAACAAAAAGAAGCGTCGGAAATTTTTGCTTGGACAAAACGTTCGACACGATAATTATGAGAAACAAAGGCTCACTACTACGTTCGAAATTCCCTATCCTTTTGTCACTAGCCAACTACAAACAGTACCAATCAACATCAAATTGGTCAAATTCGATGATGATACGCCAAAATTTCTAGTGTGTCAGTCATCCAAGTGTAAGGTACCACCACACACGCTAAGAAATACCACATCAGACGAACGCTGAGTCTATTTTTTTTCCTTCGGTGTTTATTATCTCTTTCGTCTCAAAGGTGGGACCTACACAGACTTATATTCCCCTCAATCGCTCTGCTCTCTCACATTACCCTCCATCTCTCTTGTTCTCTCTCTCTCTTGCATTGACGTCATCGCCGCCACCGCTTCACGTCCCCCTTCCTCTGCGCTACCGCTAGTGCCACATCACCCCTCCCCCTCAACGCCACCACCTGCGCTCCCGTCAACGATGTCGCCCACGCTCCTCCCCCCCCCCAAACACCGCCGCCCGTGCCAGATCTAGAGGCGGCGAAGGGCATGAAGATCTAACGATGGTCTCTTCGTCCTCGTTGTCAACCTTAGCCGGCCAGATCCGGATCTGCAGCGACAACAACAGTGGGTGACAACAGCCATGATGACACCTCCTGGCACGGACGACGACAGCTGCTGCGGGCTGACTAGTGGAGCCATTCAACTTTCCCCCCTTGGTGCCGGTACCTCTCTGGGAGCAATACCTCGCCTAGTGCCATTACCAAGTTTTGCCCTAATGTGTGGTACCAATCATAACTTCCTATCTCTCCATTTGGTGCTGGTGAAAACCATGTATTGGAGATGCTCTCACAGAATCACAGTGGATGGTGATGACTGTCAGGACCCAATAATGTTGATCCCAATTTCTAGAAGAATCAAAACCGATTAATAGCAGAATTGAGGAAGAACTGGAGAAAAAGAGAAGAAATGTAAGAATAGAAGAAAGGGGGAAGTAGAGTAGCTATTTAGGGTTCCATTTAATCAATAATTCCCCAGTTCCTTACAAGACCGTCGCTTATACATCACGCAAGGCCTGCCAGCAAGTAGGGACAATGAAAATGACAGCAAGCTACGATGAACAGTAACGGCAAATTACGAAACGGGAAACAGTAAACTCCATCATCATCGTGGACCGTCTGATCTGCAATGTTCGTCTCAGATATGATTTACCTCTTAAGACTCTCCAATCGATCAAGTCGTGGACCGTCCGATTGAATTAAGACTCTCCAACCGATCAAGTCGTGGACCGTCCGATTGATGGGGAATCAAGAAATCGTGGCCATCCATTAACTAAAATAAAATGAGCTTCATCAATCTGCATCCAACTCATTCGAATCCTAACAAATGCTCCCTCCTTGACATCTTTGTCCTCAAGGATGGAAATTTGGAAAGATTCGGGCAATGAAGTTAGCATCCTCCCAAGTTGTTGCCTCCTGTGGTAGATTCACCCATTGGACTAGCCATTGGACCACGGGTTCATTGTTCCTTGGAATGACTCTTCAATCCAAAATTGCCATAGGCTACACTAGTATGTTTCCCTCAGCATCTACCAAAGGCAATTCTTGGTTGGGAATCACCCTACTTCCAACATGTTTCTTTAACTGGCTGACATGGAACACAGGGTGTATCAAACAGCCCTCAGGGAGTAATAACTTGTAAGCAGTCCTTCCAATCTTCTCTAAGATTCTATATGGACCATAAAATCTAGAATGGAGCTTCAATGAATTGTGTAGTCCCAAAGCATTGTGTCTATAAGGTTGTAATTTTAAATATACCATATCACCAATCTGAAACTACTCCCTCTCAGTTCCGTGTTTATCTGCAAAAAAAAAAATTCATTCTGGAGCTTGCTTTCTCCCATTGTGCCTTGATAGCTTCAAAGGCTACAGCTCTCCCTTGCAATCTCCTTATGGTATCTTTAGTTGCAAAATCAGGAAGTGAGGCTTCTGTAATTTGTGGTGGCTTCATTCCATACAAGGCTTCAAAGGGAGTCATATTCAATGTTGTGTGGTAAGAGGTGTTGTACCACCAGTCTGCTTGTGCTAACCAAGAATGCCACCCCTTTGGACTAGCAAAGATCATGCATCTCAAATAATTCTCCAAACATTGATTAACCCTCTCTGTCTACCCATCAGTTTGGGGGTTGTATGCACTACTTAGCCTTATCTTTACTCCTAATGCCTTGAACAATTCCTGCCATAAAGTGCTTGTAAAGATTCTATCCCTATCTGAGATGATTACCATTGGTAATCCATGCAGTTTGTATATGTGTCCCAAGAACAAATCCACCACAATATGGACTGTAAAGGGATGGCTTAATGACAGGAAGTGAGCATACTTAGTGAATCTATCAACAACCACCATGATCACATCTTTGCCCTCTGATCTTGGCAACCCCTCTACAAAGTCCATAGTTATATAAGACCAGGCCATTTCTGGCATAGGGAGTGGCTGAAGCAAACCAGGATAAGGAATGTTTTTAGATTTTTTTTATTTTGGCAAATTGCACACTGCCTAACAAATCCTGAAACCATAGACTTCATTCTCGGCTAATAGAAGATCAATTTCATCCTTTGATAGGTTGCTCTTTCTCTAGAATGCCCCCTAATGCTGATGCATGGAATGACTCCATTAACTGTTTCTTCATATCTGTGTTAGTACCCACATATAATCTTCCCTTATAACTTATGACTCCATTGTGTAGGGTAAAGGATGTAACTGCATTAGCATCAATCCTTAGCTTTTCTTCTATTTCTTTGCACCTTTCATCTCCTTGATAACTCAATAAAATTTCAGAGATCCAGTGAGGAATGGCCAAAGTAAGGGCCATTGTTTTGGTTGAGCATTGTACTCTTGACAGAGCATCAGCAGCTCTATTCTCCCTTCCTTTTTTTGTATTCAACTTTGTAATTGTACCCCAGCAATTTTATCAAGAGCTTGTGCTAGATTCCATCAACCAACCTTTGTTCATGGATATACCTAAGGCTTTGCTGATCAGTTTTGATGATGAGACTAGCTCCAATCAAGTAATGCTTCTATTTCTTCAAAGCTTCTAATATTGACATTGCCTCCTTGTCATATGTTGACATTGCAGCTGCTTTGGGTCCTAAGGCCTTTCTCATATATGATATTGGTCTACCCTCTTGCATAAGCATAGCTCCTAGTCCATAGCCATTGGCACCAGTCTCTAACACAAAAGGCTTAGAAAAATCTGGTAATGCTAATACTGGAGCATTGGTTAATAAATCCTTGATCTTCTCAAATGAGTCTTGCTGTTCTTTTTCCCCCATTGAAAGGCATTCTTTTTTCAATGCTTGGAACATTGGTCGACAAATGATGCCAAAGTTTTTTTTACAAACCTTCTGTAGTAACCTGACAGCCCTAAGAACCCCCTCAACTGAGTAATGTTCTTGGGAACAGGCCAATCTCTCACTGCTTGTACCTTGCTAGCATCAGTGGCTACTCCCTGTTTACTGATCAGGTGGCCCAAGTACTCCACTTGCAATTGCCCAAAAGTGCACTTGCTCAGCCTAGCATACAACTTATTACTCTTGAGAACCAAAAGTACAGCTTGCAAATGTTTCTTATGCTCCTTTAGGTTTTCACTGTAAATCAATATGTCATCAAAGAAGACAAGGACAAATTTCCTGAGGTATTTAGCTAGCAACTCATTCATCAAGGCTTAGAAGGTAGCTAGAGCGTTTGTAAGTCTAAATGGCATTACTAAAAATTCAAAGTGCCCATTGTGGGTTTTGCCGCATGGAACTCCGCCGGGGTCTCATCTGAAGGGAGGCAAAAGTTGTCTTGTGTATGTCAGCTAGGTGCATTCTTATCTGGTGGTACCCAGATCTGAGGTCCAACTTTGAGTAATACTGGGCTCCATGCAACTCATCTAACAGATCCTCAATGATTGGGATGGGATATTTGTTCTTAATAGTAAGTGTATTCAATTGCCTGTAGTCTATGCATAATCTCCCGCTCCCATCTTTTTTCTTCACAAGAATGGCTGGCGAGCTATATGGGCTAACACTATGTCTGATGGTTTGGGCCTTGAGCAATTGTTCTATCAACTCCTCCATAGCATCCTTTTTTGATGAGGTAATCTGTATGATCTCAAATTAATTTGCTTAGCATCAGGATTAAGTGGTATTGTATGATCACAATCCCTACAGGGTGGTAACTCCCTTGGTTCTGCAAAAACTTCATGATACTGGTTCAAAATCTCTAGCAACTCTGGATTAGCACATTTCATACCATCATTTGCTTGTATTTCCTTTGCATAGATTACTGCCCCTACCACTCCTTTGTCTATCATTTTCAACAGCTTATGTGAGTTAATCACACAATCAACCTTTGGCCTGGTTTCATCTCTGAAAGTGACTGTCCTTCGGCCATCCTTGAAAATACTTAGTTCTCTGGTTTTCAAATTGATGCCAACGGGACTATGATTAAAGATCCAGTCACTGCCTAGGATGATATCACATCCTTTGAGACATAACAATCTAAAATCTGACACAAATTCCTCCCCTTGAATAATATATTGGCAATTTTGACATATAGCCTCACTTGTCAATAATCCTCCGTTAGCAAGTGCAACATGAATAGGGATATGATTGCTGATTTTGCAACCTAATTGCAGTGCCACCTCAGGGGTCATAAAGGTTGTGGTACTCCCACTGTCTACCAATGCAGTGGTGTGGCATTTCCCTATTTTAACTCTCAACGTGAAAGTGCTAGCTTCTAAACTTGTGCCCTGAAGAGCATGCATTGATATTTACACTTCTATATTATCCTCCTTATTTTCAGGACTGCCTGGTGGTGTGCTGAACTCAGCTTTTTGTTGTTCCTCATCATCTCCTTCTTCATCACTAGTTATAAGATGTATTTGCTTCTTGAATTTACAAACTGCTTGGTGCCCAGGTACCCAAGGTTCCTGACACAGCATTTTCCACTTCTCCACTTGTCAGATCCGGAAACAGGGGTTGATGTACTCTTTACCCCATTCTCTTTCCTGTTAAAGGTTATGCTCCCCCTTGAAACATTACTACCCTGAAAATTAGTTTTTCCTTTGCAAATATTTGTCCAAGGTTCATATTGCTTATACATGGGTAGTTTCTCATAATTCCTAGCATGAGTGTATGCATCCACCAATGATCTTAAGCCAAGAGACTTCAAGGGTACCTTGATGTAATTCTTTAACCCAGATACAAAAAAATATAGAAAGTATTCTTCCCTCAAATTTGGATTACTCCTTTTTACTCTTGCCATCGCTTCCTCAAACTTATCAACATAACTCAAAACAATACCAGTCTACTGCAAGCTCCTAAAAGAATCTTTCACATCAATCCTTCCCTCGGCTGCAAATCTCTTGCAAACTAAACCACATAAATAAGTCCAAGTCATACCGGCAATATCAATGCTATTACTACTAATCCATTGATCAGCCGTTCCTACAAAATATATTTATGCTATTTGTACTTTTTCTTCAGCAGGAGTTTTTACAACTCAAAACACCTCTCAGCCTTCCGAATCCATGCTTCAGGATTATCACCATCAAATTTGGGAAATTCTAACTTAGGACCCTTGCTGAATCCGTGCCCATAGAGATTCCTCTCCCTTACAAAACCATACTGCCCACCATGCCCCTCAGGAGGTCTAGCCCAGTGTGGATCTAGTCTAGTGTGTTGGACAACATGTGGTGGTGACCATGCATGACCATAGGGAGGCACACTTGTGTTGGTTGTATTAACATATTGTTGCCCATAACTATTTCCCCCATGCCCTGGTGATGTTACCACTATCGGTGGGGTTGCCAGTAAAGGAGGACACGACGCCATGTGCTGAAACTGAGGATTAAACCGAGGACTGCAGTTACCTAAATGGGGTAAAGGCGGGGCAAAGGAACATCCACTTCCTAGTGTGATAGCTATTCTTCCATGTGTACTGTGATTTTCCCCATTTGGTTCTTGTCCCAAATGACTGCCAACACCATCTATCCCAGTTGTCGGAGCTACGGTTTCCTTGAACTCTCCCTGACCTTGATTCGCCAACATCAAGTTCACCAGATTGTCCATTTGTTACTGCATGTGGATGGTGTTCTCTTACATCTGGACTTGCATTTGTCTTATGCTATCGCCCAACTGTTGATTCTGAGTATTCATCTCTACTAACCTTCCTTTGATTTCTTCCACTTCATTTGCCAGATGCGACTCCATTCCTTCTTCTCCCACCACATGCTTGGCTCCCTTCGGCATCTTACACAAATTCCCTCTTACTGATAGATCTGGTATTTTATAAAGAGAAGTCAAGACTCTCTCAAACCCTCTCTACCAGTTAATTTTTCTTCGGATTCAAAGCTCTAATCTGAACTCTACAAGCTAGATCCGAAATTTTACAGAGGAAACTTGTTCCTCAAACCCTTTCCACTCGTGAACGGCTCAGATCTGAACTGATATGCCAAGGATAACCTGGCTCTGATACCAAATGCCAGGACCCAATAATGTTGATCCCAATTTCTGGAAGAATCAAAACCGATTGACAGCGGAATTGAGGAAGAACAGGAGGAAAAGAGAAGAAATGTAAGAACAGAAGAAAGGGAAGGTAGAGTAGCTATTTAGGGTTCCATTTAATCGATAATTCTCCAGTTCCTTACAAGACCATCGCTTATATATCACGTGAGACCTGCTAGCAAGTAGGGACAATGAAAACAACAGAAAGCTACGATAAACAGTAACAACAAATTACGAAATGGTGAACAGTAGACTCCATCATCCTCGTGGACCGTCTGATCTGCAATGTTCGTCTCAGATATGTTTTACCTTTTAAGACTCTCTAACCGATCAAGTCGTGGACCGTCCGATTGAATTAAGACTCTTCAACCGATCAAGTCATGGACCATCCGATTGATGGGGAATTATAAAATCGTGGACATCCGTTAACTGAAATAAAATGAGCTTCATCAATTTGCATCCAACTCATTCGAATCCTGACAATGACGCCCATCTAATCAAAACCTCCGTAAGATCAGCACAAGGTGGCCCGGACTTGACGGCAAATTCTGCCAAAAATATGGTTCAAAGGCAGGAATGATGAGCGCGCAAATGGCTTATCAACAACCTAACCTAATCTATATGAGACCCCCACAAGGAGCACATATTGAGGTCAAGCAAATTACACAATGGACGGCATGAATGAAGGCAAGCAACAACACTCTGGTTGCTTTCCTGGTCGTCGGCAGCGTCCCACTTTAGCTTAGGCTTAGCCACTCTTGTACCCGTCACCTTTCGTAGACTGCGCAGATATTCACGGAAATACATCCTTTTTCACCCTGCATGAGCCGTTCGATAAAAAAAGGACGATCCCGATTGCACAAATATGATGAGCTGTTAAGCTCCTTGCAAGATTTTCAGGGATAGTTTTTGGTGAGAGTTATTGCAAGGAACCTGTGACAAGCTGCATCCAGGAACAGAAATAAACACAGCAGGCAACAATTTGGCCCATAGTTTGTTAGGTTGACAAAAGATAACGAGGCCCGCATGTTTCGACAGAACCCATGATCCAGCAACATATTATGAAGCCTCTAATTTGTCTACGTATGAACTTTAAACTACTGCCTGCTGACAAAAGGGGCAAAAGCCAGCACAACTCAAGGTTAGAAAGGCCAACGTATGCATATGCACACCAGAGTTAACGAGCATCTTGCCAGAAGGTGGAGGGCACAAGCACAACACATCTCCGTATTAACATCACACAACGTGCTATTCCTCCCATGAAGAGCAATTTCTGCCACCACAAGTCCTCAAGCACGCTTACGCCTCAACTGACCAAACAGCTGCAGATATTAGACGAAAGTTGAAGCATCAGTTGTGCCTGTTGTAATCTAGAATGAATCTTGTAGGATTTTCATGCTCATAAAATTAAGAATAGAAGATATCAGCAACTGTGTCAGGAGAGTTAAGTTTACTAACTTTTTCTAAGAGAAATATAAACTTTACCTGGAAGGGATATTGCAGAATCCATCCAATGATTGGAATCTGAAATAGGAAGGCCTGGATAGGAGGCCCATAACCACTACGAAATGGAAGCAAAAGTTAGTATCAACCAAGAAATGAATATTATACAAAAATGGAGTGAGGTAGGCAATGACCTGAAGAGGACAAAAGATCCATACAGTTCCATGATAATGCCAGCAACAGGCCATCGGACAAATAGAAGAAACAGACCAAAGAAGAAAGGTACAGATCCCTGCAGGAAAAAAAAAGGGATTCTTTTTAACACATGGATGTGGAGAGACATCAATGTGGTCGGCATTTTGCTCGGAGATAATGTACAAGACTAATCAAGAGCGACAATGATATTGCATTATTGTTAAAGACATCTGGATTTGCTAGAGGGATATCACTGTCTCAGAGAATGCGATCTGCAATTAATACTCTGTGTGTCCTGTACTGGATGTCCATGGCTAATGTTTTAGCCACAGCACTTCTGTAGCACATCACAGTGCTGGTGATCGCCACTTTTTACTATTCTTTGCAGCACAGAATAAATGCCCCCCTAAGGAATTACTTAATTGTTTATAAAATTATGTAAGAGAAGCTACGGGATTACCATACACATTCAGAAGATTAACATCAATTTGAAAACTTGACCAATTAAGAAGTAATCTAATTTCAGTAAGAAGCAATGGATAAATAATAATGATAATGTAGCAAGCGGCACAATTTATCCAAGCACAATTACAAGCTATGAAGAAACAGATGGATAGCCTCCTGTATCTATATAAGTGTTGAGTACCTTAATGTTTGCCTTCTTCGTGAAAAGCTGCCACATAGATTGCCAACCAAGTAACAGGCCTACTCCAGTCAAGAAGAAAATCTAGAAGAAACAAGGTAGGAAAGAACAAGGTGGCATTATAATTTCATTTGATACGGATACAACAGAGGAAGGATTTGTGAGTTGTTGTATCATACATTACCCAGAGCCAACAAACCCCTGTCGAAGAAAAGGATAACACCTAGGAATGAGAATAGGATGCCAAAGCCCACCAGACCTATGCCAATTTCTACATTGACATATGGAGATTAAATTGAGATTATTAGGACTTCAGTTTAGATGCAGAAAGAGGTAAATACATGAGATCAGCAAATATGAACAAGTGAAAACTTTCTGTAACTGGAAATCTGGAATTTGATTGCTATTGCACATACTATACATTGACTCTCTCTTATAATTTCTTTACTGTGGACATACTTTCTGTTCTTAGAGCCCTTCTGCAAGTTCTCCTTTTCTTCTTTTATGTTGTTTAAAAATATATGCTCTTCAGTTTGGTTTGAATTTTTCAATAAATACAATGTGAAAATAAATAATTTAGACATATGTGTGTCTACTGGAAAGAAAGCTGACAATATTTTCATTAAACCCCTGCAGTCCATACCCTCCTCTTCCTCCCCAATCACATAAAACCACCACTAAAACTGGCAGCAAAAAATAGCCACATGGTTGTCCATGGTGGCGAAACCACCTCTAAAACCGATATAGGGGATTAAGTGATCTGGCTTTAAGGAGATTAGGGGGTAAAATATCCAGTTTTGTAGTTCAAGAGGTTAAGTGGACTTTACCCCAAAGTTCAGAGGGTTTTCTGGACTTTTTTTTTCTAACAATCAGAAAGTAGCAGTATAGCACTTAGTTTTTGCAGTGTAAGTGCTTTGATCACTTGCAGTAACTAGTAGTCTTAATTGAGAATAGAACTTCACTTTTGATCTCACTAATCTCGTAGGCCATTGCACCAGCACCTGAAGATAGCAATACAATTTCAATCCACCAACTGAACCTGCAAAGTTTCATATACCCGTACATTAAAAAAAGGTTGAGGTATCCAAACAAAAAAAATTTGGATGTGCATTTGTTTATATCATAACGGGGTAAACACCGCCGAGATGATGGCCGGGCGGCGGCGGTGTCCTTGGGGGAGAGAAGGGAGACTAAGACTTGGAATGACTTTTCTATTTCTTTCTTGCCTCCTTTGAATGGTGCGGCTCCTATCTTTATATAGATGAGGTTAGCCCCTAACAATATGGAAACTATCATATCTAATGCAACCAATCAACCAAAGATATGATAATATCCATACTTTCTAAATATGAAGATATGCATCTAATCATTCCTAGTATGAAAATATGCATATAATCATTCCTAATATGAAGATATGCATCTAACTATTCCAGTGTTGTGGACAAAGGCCCTAGCAACAGGTGCGTGCAGCAGCTGCAGCACATACATGCACATCAACAGCAAGTGTCATGGCCGGCCGGCCGGCCGTGTAGGCAAAGGATCCAACGCCAATAACAATAGTCCAGCAACAGCGTTCAGTCCAGGATGATTAGGAGGTTGAGTCCGATACGAGCAGCAGCAGTCAAAAGCGTGCAGGAGAAGAATTAGGAAAGAATAGAGTTAGGAAGAGTCCAGGAAAAATAGGAAGAGTAGAGTCGGATGAATCTATTAGGAGGTTTCCTAGTTAGAGTATAATACTTAGGGGTCAAGTTAGGATGTCCTATATAAGTATCAGTCACGTAACCTTTCTAGAGGCAAGCAAGAAATAAATCTTCTTTCTTCCGATTGCTACTCCTTGCCCATCTTAGTTCTCTCTTCTATCCCCATTATCCTTCTACTGCCGGCAACGGCATTGGCTCGTCGGACTCGTCATCCGGTGAATTACCCCTACAACCTTCGCAGCCGAGGCCGGTTACAACATCCTAATATAAAGATATGCATCTAACTATTCCTAATATAGAAGAAACAACTAATCTAATCTAAGCGAATGTGTTTGGCGCACTGTTCACGCGCGTGAACAGTGCACATGAACAGTACTTCCTGCCCATAACAGGCTCCTTGCATGGCTATAGCTCCCCCTAGGCCCATGCCCATAACGGTATCCAAGCATTAATTCAAGAAAGGGAAAATTAGCACCATAGCATTCTAAAATCGCCACTTTAGCAAAACGCCGCTCGAATGTGCCATCTTAGTATAACACCACTAAAAAGTACACCATTAGCTTCTTTTTTTTCTTCAAACTCCTAAAAACTGAGTGAGCCAAGCCCCACAATCATGATATGTTAGCTGGTTAGTCTTCCTTTTGAGTTACACAGATATTCTGCTAGGAAGGAGGGTGAGCCTATCACAAGGTATGCCTGTGACTCCCAAAGGGGATGTTGGACAATAGAAAGACAAAGACATTAAACATATGCCTATACAATTCTCCGAACCTTGCCAGTGGTTTTAGTTGCACTTGGACTTTCTTTTCATTCCTTTCAAAAAAAAAAGTTTCAAAGGCATGACTGCAGCCAGGCCATGGCAGCAGGGGCCAAGCAACCAAGGCTGGTTGTGATGCAGGCAGTGGCCAGTCACCAAGGTCTAAAGGATTGATTGTTGTTGAATGGGTGATTCCTGAAGACAACAATGATGTGGAGCGTGGATGGAGGTGTCCAGGGAGAAGTTAAGGACTGACATGTAGAAGGTGCAGGAGGAGAGAGGCAAACTGTCCAAAGTAATGGCCGTTACACACTCACACATAATGGTAAAAACTAAAAACTTAACAACACATTTTGCAGTATACTTTAATAAGACAAAACATTTGGTGATATTTTGCAGAAGTGTCACTTTTGCAGTTCTTTGGCGCTAAACAAAAAAAAATGAAATATAAACTGAAAAGATATCTAAAACAGGTATAGTGTTCCTGAGTTATGCCTCGAACAAGTATCAACTGTCTTTCAAAACTTATGATGGAGGGAAATGACAAAAGTTCATATCAGAAGTGGGGATATACAATGAGCAAACCCCACTTGCAAAATAAATCACTTAGCAGCAACTTCTATTTTTACATTTTCATAAATACCGAAGTAGTTTATTCAAAATTGAGGCAGCTGAATTAATGTCTACAATAACTCAGATGTATTCAAACAATTATGCATCATAGTTTCAGGATGTTTAAGTATTAGAATGCAGGATTTTGGCCTCACTGTCACAGCTAATTAGAGCACACAACATGCTCAACCAGTACAGACCTGATACAATCACATGAGTGGACACCAGAAATGACTGTCTAACATTACCAGTTTAACTGAAAGAATTTGTTGAAAGTTGTAAATAGTGGAATTCAGATAGAGCAATGTTGTTAAACTTAGATTCATAGGCCAATACATTATGCATGTTCCCATTGTCATGTAACTCATGTTACATATCAGTTATCCTACATAGAATTGTTAAGAATTTACTGCCATAGGTTTGATTTAAAACCCAATTTTATCCAAATGTGCCATGGTTATGCGATTTTTTCTAAACCCTTCAGACCCGATTTTCCCTAACCTCCCCAAACTTATGAAAATTTTTGGTATACACAAAAATGTCAGCAGTTATAGAAAACTACTGGAATCACGCAACACAGGTAACTTGTAGTAACAAACTCCAATCAGGTGCACAGAGTGACCGACCACTCTCTTCACAAATATAAGGTCAACTATATGATTTGAACTATGTGTTAACTGGCCAAGGGAACAAAGTGTCAACTAATCTCCATGCTAGGTAAGTCCAGAGTCCAAAGTCCAAAGTCCAAAGTCCAAAACCAACCACGGTCATCTGGCAGGAGAGCGAGCCTCGTAGGCCGAGACTGCCCCAACATATAGCTTGGCAATAGCCATCAAGAACAGACTTGAGAGTCATTGGCCATTAACAATATCACGGATCTTCTTCTCTAGAACAGCTTTACAATCAAAGCAGAAAAGCTACAAGCATTTTACTTGGACTGTTGGACAAGTTCGCCGGATCAGCTATGCCAACCAAAGCAGTGGACGCAGAGCTAGATAATTTAGTCACAGTGAAAAATGGTGGTCGTTACGCCCCGCCCATGGTTCCCCAATCCCCATGCTCGAACACTTTTTGCCCGCCGGGACGGGCTGGGCGAGGGGTTGCGCCGACACGTCGGCACAGACAAGAGAAAGCGCGCCTGCGCGGAGAAATAATTGGGGGGGTGATTAGGGATTACCCGCCGACAAAACAAGGATCCCCGGCCGGGAAGTCGGGGAGGCCGCGCCGCGTGCCGGCGTGCGGTTGCGAGGAGAGAACGACGAGTGCGCGGCCGCCGGGTCTAGTGGTGGTGGTAGGAGGAATGTGCAGCCAGAGGCGGAGATCGGGAGGGGCAAAAGGGCGTTAACAAAGGGGACCGGACAGCGTGCACCCAGATTATCAGTGGGCCAACAAATTTCGTGCCCCGCCTTAAGAATTCTTGTTATTATTTAATCTTTTTTAAGTTATTTTAAAGATAGACTCTTATTAACTTTATTTCTAATTCTGACCCATCTGGTCGTTATGACCCATAGCGTGATCAAATTGTACTATTATATCACTCTTCTTGGCGTGACAGGATTTAGCCCAAAAACAGACACGTCCAAAGGGGTTGGTGGCGTGACAGTACAGTTTGGTCATGCCACGGTTAGTGGCGTGATAGCACAGTTTGGTTACACCACGGGTCATGACGTGACCAAAAGGGTTAGAATTAGAAATAAAGTTAAGAAGAATGTATCTTTAAAATAATTTTTATAAGAGGATTAAAAAAAGGCTCCCGCCTTAATGCCCGATGGAGAGAAAAAATTATATAATTTTTTCATGAATACGATAGCACCGTGCCAAAGAAATTCAAGCTGGGCTCCTCCTCCTCTAGGCATGTTGAAGATTAATATTGATGGCGCTTTTAATGATGTTGCGAAAATCGGGACTTAGGGCTTCATTGTCAGGGATTACACTAGAGCAGTAATGGCAGCCAATGTAGGTCCTATGGTGGGAACAGCAGACGTCTTGCAAGTTGAATCAATTGCTCTCTTGAAGGCGGCCAAGGCAGCCAACAAGCTTGGTATGGGCAGAATCTGTTTCGAAACTGATTGTCTCATCCGAAAGATATGTCGTAGTGTGGTGTTCTTTTCAAAGAGATTAAGTGTCTCCTTGTGCTTCGTTTGATAGAGTTTTAGTCGAATTTTGCCCGAGGGATTGTAATAAAACAGCACATGTTATCGCTGCTGAGTTTGCGGGATTGAACCAGACCAACAGTACGGTATGGTCTGAGCACATCCGTGATTATGTTTCATTCGTGGCTGCCAACGATTTAGTTGTGCGCTAAGGTTAATGGAATCCCTTAGTTCCATCTCGAAAAAAAGGTCCTACCTCCAAAGGCCCTCCCTAAGGGATTGGGATCATTTGCATTGACTCCTTCAATGCAGAGGATCTATAGTGCATATCATTAGAAGCAATCTGCATCGTCCGATAAAAATCAAAGACCGGGATCAATATCTACAATGTTTTGCTACATTAAAATCGCAGCAGTAGATATTTTGTTGTTGATGTAGTGTTTGCTACATTTATCACTGCAGAGTGCACGTTCATACACTTATGAGACACTGTTTACATAGTGGATCTCTGCAGTAATACAAAAGATCTGGATCCCTCACACCCTTCTCCCTCTCCACCGAGAACAAACAATGGCCGGCCGCCCGCCCATCCTCCCTCTTCCGCCCTCCTATAGATTCATCAGCCATCAACAACCATTTAATTGATCTTCTCCAACAGGCCTAGGCATGCAAAGAACAATTTGCACAGCTGATTGAACAACAAACTCCATTGATCTCCATATTAAGCAACCGAATCAATTAACAGTCGATAAAAAGCAACCTTTCAATAAATTAATCATCAAGATGTTTCTACTATTGTGTGCAAGTTATGAGTAATGGAGCGGTGATGGTTGTTTCTTGGCCACTGGCTTCCCGACGTAGTAGATGGCTGATGATTGTGCACTCGTGGTGGAGATCAATGGAGTTTGTTGTTCAATCGACTGTTGGCTTGAAGCACAGCTAGTTGGAGTATATGAGGTGGTGTTTCCCTAGGCCTTCTGTTCTTGCTGCATAGATGAATGCATCATGTGGGTGCTTGTGGGTGCTAATAGCCTAATAGGACAGCAAAGACAAACAAAGTTGAATCATCCCACCTCTGGCTGTTGTCTGATTTAGGTTCTACCATTGCTTAGTTCTTCTTGGACAGCAGCTATTACCTCTCATTGGTCTGTTATGTGGGCACATCCAGTGAAGTGGTGAAAGGTGATATGTTGATCACCAGTCATCTACATATTTGCTGGAGTACCCAAAATTTAAGTTGAGGATAACAAGCCAAGCTACATCTTGTATGCCTTACCAATGTGAAAGAAAAAAAAACTCAAAAAGATAATTTTGTTGAAATGTTGGAGCTAATATATGAAATGCTAAGGGCATTTATCTAGATAATTTTTTGTTAGACCTCATGATGTGGTATGAAGCGATGGTTTTTGTCTTGCTTAGCCTCCCAAAAGGGTAATTTAGTTACTGATGTGGTATGTAGTACTGACTTTCTAATGTTTTCTTCGTATTGTTGGATGTAGATGGATAAAGTGGTATGTGTTTGTACCGATGGGCCGGTCAACCAAACAAACAACATCGAAGTGATTGTTCTTGTGTTTCGAGAATCACCGTCCTTTCAAACTCTTCTAACGAGGATTAAGTCCCCCTTTCGATGGGATGAGCCCGAGATCATTCTAAGGTGCACTCCTTGTTGATGCCAATCTCATGCGACGATGATTGGGATACTTACAAGGAGGTTGTGCTCGCATTTTAGGTCAGGTCATTGGAGGTTGTGGTGGAGAGGACAATTGTTGTCGAGAATTTGCCGAACAACTTGGATGTGGTCGATAGCAACATGGCGAAAGTAGTACCCGCTGTCGATCTTTCGCAAGGCCCCCCAATGGCGGAGCAACCTTACCAAGAGTTCATTGGCGCCGGTCTTAACAACGATCCCCCTGGTGGTTTTGGCATATGCGTCTGTTTATTCGCCATACCATGTTACTGACCCCGTGACTGATTTCAATGGGGCTGTAATGAACAACGAGCCTGAGGAAGAAGTTTTTCGAGATGGAACAACCCGTGGAGTCCGACGAAGGCTGGAGCTCGACCGATAACGAAGCTCCCACTCCGCTTTTCTCCTACGAGGAAGGCCGAGTTCTTCACGGTGTAATGGGTGAGGTCTCGTTGGTGCATGCATTTGATGATGTTAGAATGACTAATAACGCGGTCTGTGCAAATGGGTTGAAAGCAGGAATGGCAATGCGGACCCGAAGAATGACGTAATATGCAAGAACATGTTGTTTCCAACCATGGACCCTCAACTATCAAAACCACCCCAGTTTGGGTTGAGGGGAGTTAAATGAACGGTTTTGATAGTTGAGGGTGTAGGATGCCCAGTTTTGTAGTTTAGGGTTGATTTCTGGACTTTTCGAAAAGTTCAGTGTTGTAAAATATACTTTTCCTTCTTTATATTAGTATTATCGACCCGAAAAAAAAAGACTGTGAAGCCTAGACACATGCTTTCTCATTAGCTTGTTTGCGTATACCTAAAGATAAGTAACTAAGATTCAAACTCGGGTGGATGGGGTCATACACGCTTGTATACAAACCAACCAACAGATGATTCCCTACTAATTCCAATGGCTTTTGCTATCGTAACCTTCGCAACCATGATTTTTTTATTCTATTCTCTTCAGTTATTTTGCATAGAAATAACTAGCAGCTAGCCAAGTATCATTTGAGTTCTTCTTTTTTCATAGGAAGGCAGGCAATTTTATTCGTTGTTGGGACCCAAATATATAAATCTGGATCATCTGTGTATACTGCACTAATCCAGGATCACGCTAGTGCACATAGTGGTAACATCGATAAAATATCATTCCATATGCAAATATAACTAAGAAATAAGCAATTAACAATAATTATCAGAGTAACGACCTTAAGGTCAAAGCTTACAATTAATGCCTCAGAGACGAATAACTCAAATAAGCTGTGGCGGAAGGAAACAGAATAACTTCAGTGAAGCCCATCTGTATGCCCATAGGCAATTGACTGGGGTAGCGCGACCTAGTTCTCCCTGGTTCTTAAAGTAGACCTTGTTGATTGACGATGGACTGATGTAGCCTTCTTCAACTAAACAACATTGTTTATAGCAAGAATTAGTACTTAGAGTACTCAGCAAGTCGCACCACAGAATGCAATTATAGATGATGGCTTATTCCAAAGGATATGGTAGCTATAGTTCTTTTGCATAAAAGTAACATTTGTAATTGAATATGAATATTAGATTGAAAACAAATAAACAATAATAATTTAACAAGTGTTTCACAAAGTTCATTTAATATAAATCCATTCTTTCACACAACTGCATAAATTTACTCACACAGCTGCCCCTCCCAATTGTTTTATAAAAATCTACCTCTCGTGTAAAATCCCCGAATATGTCCATAACCGAGGACACAGCTATTCGAATAGATTGTTAACACTCTACAAAGGTTGTACACTTTACTCACAAGATACAATTAACTCATCATGTCTGTCATGACTCGCCATACAGAAGTATGCGATTAAGCAATCATAACAAAACCTTTCCGAAATTCCATCTCAACAATTGACCCTCCCGTTGTGCATACTATCAGCACCAAACCCTCACACAGGTGTTGGCCTGTCGCACACCGTTGGGCCTAGACATGACGAACCGCTCATAAATATGAATCGCCACAAGACAGAATCACACCTCCACCCTGGCACGCAGCATAACCTATCTGCCTGAGCAATCAATGTCAACAATCTGTAACTTACTAAGTTAGGCTCGTCCCATACCAGGCATGTTGTCGTAAAGTTATGACTCAGATCAATGGTGCACAAAGTTACGTCCTTAATTGACCAATGCAAGACTGCCAAACTACTTCCAACTGTCACATTTATATTTTCCCAAACACACACAGCTCCACCATATCACAATTCCATCCACTTTCCTCGGTCTAGATCTTTTCCCACTCTGTTGGTTAAATACAACACATGCCATCAATGAGTGACAACATACTGCACACAGCTTTCCATAAAGTATTCCATATTCACTTAGTCAAGATTCGATTTGCAACTCAAAATGATATTAATAACTCGTTCCATGGCTAAACAGACTATTCGTATCTAACCAACCCACGTTGGTGCTATAATGATAACAACTAGAAATTATCCAACTAGGGTGACAAAAGATCATGGTAATAAAATGAGCAAGGTGGATATAATCAAATGGGTGTATAGCTAATCCCAAAACATTTAAAGAATTAAATACTTGAAATAACATGCAATAGTATGAATCAAAGTAATATTGAAAAACTAGGTTCAACATAATCAAAGGTGCAACTTACCTTGCTATAGTAATAGTGTTCTTCTTTTATCTTTGATCTTTTACTTCCTTGACCTTTGGCTCTTTCGCACGATTCCAGAATGACAACGTCTAACGAGAGGGAAGACACAAAAACAAACAAAACTCAAAAAGACAAATTAAATAAACTCCAAATTGAAATTAAAAGGTACTAGAAGGTAGGGCTTTATTTATATGAATTTAGAAACTTGAATGGGTTCAATCGGAGTTCGTATGAGGCAGAATGTAACATCCCAATTTTCTGAAGTTTCAAAACCTTTTTGAGTAGTTTAGCCCTTCAAAAAATTCAACCAATTTTATTTGAATTTTAATAAAGCTTAAATGGACTTTTAAATAGAAAAATAAATAAATGTGACTAATATGAACATCAACTAATTCTAAAACTAATTTATTTGGGTTCTCTATGCTTGGAAATATTTTCAGATTTTTCTGTAATTTTTTTGAGTTCAATTGCTATTTTTAGTTTGCTATTTGGATTTACTGGAATGTCTAAAATGCAAAAACCAATGAAAATCTCATAAATCTTGTTGGGCCAAATCTCCCTTGACCCGGCCCAATCCTGTGCCTTTCAGCCCAACTCCCGCGCGGCTCGCCTTCTCTATCTCTTCCCATGTGTGTGTCGTTTGCCACGCGGTTTCTCCCGAGCTTGTGTCGCTGACCTGTGGGCCCCACCCAAGTTACTGTGCATATTCTCCGATTCGGTTGCGATCCGAACTACTCCACCATGTGGACCTCCTTGGCGTGCGTGTTCCGGACTCTCCTGGCCGCCAGCGTATGAAGCGGGAGGAAGCCCTTGTTCCTCGCATTTCAACCATAGCCGCCACAGCCCGGGAGCAAAACCTTAGCCGCCGGAGATCGCCGAAGAAGCAGAGCACCGCTGAAATCGACGACGAGCTTTTTCTTCGCCGTCGGAGCACCTCAAGCCTCACCATCGCCACCGTCGGGTTTGCAAGGACCTAATCTACATCCTTGACACCTTCACTTCACCGGAGAGTCGATCCTGTCGAGGCCAAACCTTCGCCGCCGCTTCGACCTTGCCGTCAACCAGCATAGTGGTTCCCTTGCATTCATGAGTGAACCAACATGATCCCCGTCGTGTCCTCTACTTATTGCGCTACTTCGCCGACACCGGAGAGCCGCTGTTCATCGAATACCCTTGGGCCAAGAGCCTCACCGTCGCGGAGGTGACGTGTTCGCCACGTGTATGCCACAACAACGCCAACTCAGCGCATGTGCTTGCGTGTCGACCGAGTCATCGCCACATCAACGCACGCATGTCAAAACCAGATCCAAAACCCTAAACTTAAAACAGTAGATCTAGTCCACCGTGAGCCATCTCTATGACATGGGGGTCCCACCTGTCGGATCTTCTGTGCTGTAGACCCATGAGCCATAGACCCGAGAGCCAACTCCATAAACTCGGTCCATATACCCCTGATCCCACATGTTAGCCACTGTTCCTATTTTCCAGATTTTCTTTAATTCTGAAATTTGTTGCTGATGTCATGCTGATGCAATAATTCAGAATTTCTAATAGAAAGATAATTCGGGAAATTCAAAATAGTAATTCTTTTATCTTTTTCTTAGGGTTAGATCTTCCAAAAGTCTGTTCTTCCTCATACGAACTCCGATTGAGCACATTCAAATTTCTAAATTCATCTAAATTCAAGCTCTAACTTTTTGAGATTTTTATTTAATTTTTAGAGTTTGTTATCTCTCTGTTTTGTATTTATTTATTTATTTGCTTTCGTTTGCAAGTAGGCATTAATACTTCAGGAGCTTTTGAGGAAGAAGGAGTTGATCAAGCTCAAGACTAGTACCAAAATTTGTTCCAAGACAAGTTGTACCTTTGACCATGTTGAACCCAGTTTTCAAAAAATACCTTAATTCAAATTATTGCATTTTACTTTAAGTATTTATTTAAATGCTTTGGGATTAGTTATGTACCAATTTGTTTATATCTACCTTGCCTAATGTATCATCATGATCTTTTGTCACCCTAGTTTGGTTATTTAATAGTTGGTAATATCATAGCACAAACGTGAGTTGATTAGATACGAATAGTCTGCTTAGTTATGCAATGGGGTCATTGTTATCATTTGAGTTGCAAATATAAACTTGACTAAGTGATTATGGAACTTGTGTAAAACTATGTGCAATATGTTGTTACTCGTTGATGGCATGTGTTGTACTTAACCAACAAGGTGGAAAAAGATTTAGACTGGGTTGAGTGGATAGAATTATGTGATATGGTGGAATTGTGTGATCGGAAAAATATGAATATGATAGTTGGTAGTAATTGAGCAGTCTCGTCTTGGTCAATTAAGGATTTAACTTTGTGTGCCATTGAACTGAGCCATAACTGTACGACCACATGCTTGGTATGGGACGGGCCTAACTTAGTAAGTTATGGAATCTTGGCTTTGACTACTCAGGCATGTAGGATAGACTGTGTGTCAGGGTGGAGGTGTAGACAACTCTGAAAGTCACATCGATGGACGATTCGCCGCTTCCAGGTTCAACGGTGTGCGTCATATCAAAGCGTTGTGTTAGGGTTGGTATGACGATAAAACACATCGGGAAGGTCAATCGTCAGGGTGAAGTTTGGGAAAAGTTTTGTTATGATTAGTGCTAGCTACACTGGTTATATCGTGTGGGTAAAATGTACAACCTCTACTCTATTCGAATAGCCGCGTCCGCGGTCATGGACATGCTAGGGGATTTCACACGAGGGGTAGATTTTCATAAAACAATTGGGAAGAGACAACTGTGTGGGATAACTTGTGCCGCTGTGTGAAAGAAATTGATTAGGCTTAGTGTCTTTGTGAAAATACTTGTTAAAATTATTATTGTTTATTTGTTTTGAATTACACTTTCAATCTATTATATGTATTCAATTGCAAATGCCGCTTTATTGCAAAATAGCCACAAAAACCATTTCCTTTGGAATAAGCCATCATCTATAATTGTATTCTGTGATACAATTTATTGAGTACTTGGAGTACTTATTCTTGCTGCAATTATTCAGCTAAAGTGGAGGAATCGTCGACTGCCTTTAAGGAGGAGCTTTACGAGGATGGTGATAATTAGATCTTGATCCCAGTCGGTTGCTTGTGGCGATTCGATGGGTATCTGCAGGAGTTATTTTTGTTCCGCTATCGTTTCTTTATTTAATGTCAGCCCTGTGTGGCTTAATAATTGTAAAACTCAACCATGAGGTCGAAACTGTTATTTATTTAATCAAATTAGTCGTTTATGTTTATATTCGTCTTGTGTGGAATGATATTCACTTATGTTGACACTATGTGCATTAGCTTGATCATGGATTAGTGTATTATACACAGAGGGTCCATAATTGCATTTTTTTTGTCCCGACAAAGAACGAGCTCTCGGAAATTTGATCGGGAAGGAAAATGCTAAAAAAAAGAGAGAGAGAAAATGAGAGACTAACAGGTGAGGCCGAGGGAATATTCCCGAGAATCGTTATTTTCATAATTTTGGAAATAGACTAAGTGTATGACATGTAGGACCCACTGAAATTTATGGATTTTCAATAATTAAAATAATTCCAGAAAAGCGGAAGTGATTGACAAGTGGACTACTGGTCCATAGACCAGGTCCACGGCAAGGAAAAGGTTCATGGTGAACCGGGTTCATGCGGCTAGGGTTGACCAAGTTTGACTGACATGCGGGACCCATAAGTGACTTGGCTAACGTGGATTAGGTTTACATAGTTTGGGTTTAGGGTGATGCATGGGTGTGCCATGTGGACGTGGACGTGGTTGACACATCGCACAAGGGGATGAGGTGGTAGGAGACGGTGATCACGTCGTGGATGACATGGCGCTGGCGACGTGGCACGGTGGTGCATGGAGCTCAAGGGCTTGCTGGAGCTAGGGTTTGCGGCGGCGGCTATGAAGTGGCAAAATGGAAAGAGGGCGACGAGGGGAAGGTGATGACGAAAATGCGGCGGCTAGGATCGACATCAGTTGCCGACGACGTGGAGAGAGGTAGCGACGCAAACTCGGCTCCAGTGGTGATGTAGTTACACGAAGCTTCAGGAAAAGGAAGGGAAGCACGACGTAGAACGTGGTGTGAGGATGAATATGGTGGGGTTGATGAGCGGCGGAGATCACCGGAGAGACGAGGAACGGTTGACAAAGGGCGGTGGCCGGAGAGGGAGAAGAACAAGGAAACCGTGGTGCTTGAGGGAAGAACCACGAAATTAAGATATGGGAATTGTATATCTGGCGGTGGAACACAATGCGACGCGGAAAAAATTGCGAGGGACTCACCGAGGCGGCGGGGAACACGAAGGAACGGTTTTAGCGGTCGCGGTCGTCGCCAGAGTTGAAGAAGATAAAGTCGTCTTTGGTGGTGTAGTGCACGGGGGTTTCGGTGGTTGGGAGCAAACGGCGGAGGAGGATGCGACAAAGCCGATGACGCGGCCAAAACGCCCCGAGGTGTTTTGTCGGTGGAGAACGGCGGGGTATGGGTGGCGGCTGATTGTGAAGAAGAAGGCCACGAGCGGCGCCGCACGTTGGGTCTCCAGCAAAGGCTGCTTGGGCACGGAGGTCAGCAGAGTGAGACGGAGCTAGGGCGCAAAGGGCGGCTGCCTTTTTATGGCGCTGGGAAACATGTTCGACCCGGATGCTGAGTGTGAGGACCCCCGGGTTATCTTCGTAAGACCGAGACTAAGCATGGTCTTAAGGACATAACTCTAGGGCCTCAAGTAAATGGATTCAACAACTCAATCCAAGTGAAAGGCAACTACTAAATGGAGCTCTAACGATCATGAGCCTTTGCTCCCATGAGCACTACATGATTGTCGGTTCTCCAACGAGTCAAGCACTACACTTAGTGAGTTAAGTAGAAAGCCACGAACAGCGAGTATGCAATCATATTGGCTCCCAAGATCAGCGACCAATATGCTCATACTCTCATACAACGTTGATCACATCCATACAACAACATACATAGCTAGTTCAAAAGACATACAACATAATAGTTAAAGTTTACATCCATTACAAACGGCCGACCGGCCAAATTCAAATGAGAGTATTAAGTAGCAGCGGAAGCAAGTAAATAAACCAAAATATCCAGCATGGTATGCCCCATAACCTATCGGCAACCGACTGGGAGTTAAATGATAGCATTACTCATTAGCGTCGCCAAAATCGGGCTAACAAGCTCAACAGGCTCATACACTTCCTCACCGAAATTGTAGCAACCGGGTTGAGTACAAAGGTACTCGCAAGTCTTACACAAATAAAAATTAGTATGCTAGAGGTTATTACAAAGGATGGCTCATATTGGCTTAGTTTTGCAGAAAAAGATGCAACAATTTACAACCTACACATACTAGTTTTTCAAGTGCCATTTCAAAATCAGATTTGAAGTAGAAGTAAAGCATGTGAATAAGTAGTAAATTGAATAACAAATGAAACATCCAAATAACAAAGTGGCTGTCCACTTTGATACAACAACAAACATGAACATCCCATTCATGGCGATACCAAGTTATACCACAATTTTAATTCCAAGTCTAACAATAGCGACCACAAACTCAAGCGGTCGTCCATAACATCGGACACGGCTATTCGAATAGATTTATACCCTACGGTGTACTACTTTACCCACACGACTTGATTAGCCCGTAAGCCTCCGGATGCCTCCGAATATAGCATACTTCCTATGGTATGTCGGTAAGTAAACCAAGACTTAATATTTTTCACAAGTTGATACCATTGAGTTGACTCACCCATACGCGACATAACCCCATTTAAGTGTAGGCTACCCACCTACAACTAAGCAGACACATAAGTTGTCTTAGGAAATGCCAACCCAATTAATAAAGTTTAAAGAGGGCTCACCCTCACAATAAAGAATTGCAATCGGCACCCTTATGGAACATATATGCGATGGAACACATATACACCCTCACACCACCAGTCATCAACCCAACAATACCAACCCCTTACTTAACCAAGCGGTGCCCATACACCGCGTGTGATAGCACGAGTTTTGCTTGAACCGTAGGTACCCAAAGTTCGGTCCTTAATTGTCCAGACAAGGCAACCACTTACCCGAATCTCGTGCACGAAGGCACCATCACTAACCATCACTTGTCCAGACCCAACAGCTCATTTAAAATGACAAAATTTAACTTATAAAACAGATACGAAGATCTGAAACAAAAGCATATAAAGCTAGTTGTGTTTAACCCATAATTGTCGGGTTATTCCCGACAATCAACTAACGGTTCTAGACTTGCATAGCTAAGCAACCCGAACAATATATTTCAACCATTCTAACTTAAGCATGTGGTACTGGAATAATTCAAGTATAACCTCAATGAATTAGGAGATAACTAAACTACACATCACAAAAATAGCGACATTATCAAAAATAGCATGCAAGCAATTATCATTGCACTAACTTAATAAAACTGGGATCAAGTATGATGCAAAAGAAAGTTCAAATGATGCTTGCCTTGCTGGTAACTCAGTTGCTCTTCTTCAGTAGCGTAAAGGTCAATATCGATAGGCTCGGTATCTAGATAAATATAATATCCAATAAGCATCGAGAAATACCCAAAAAATTAAAATACTCAAAAATGCATGATTTTTCTACAGTAGCTAAATCATGATTTTAGATGAATTTAGGTGAAAGAATTATTTCATTTGGATTTAGCCTGTGAGAGTTATTACGACTTGAATTTTCAGTTTTCAATATGCTCTCTTTGAGTAATTTAATTATGAGGTCAAATTTTGTAGAGCAGTGGAGGGTATAAGGATTATATGGATGAATAGGGAATATTATTACAAGACCAGAATAGTTGAGTTTACCTCAATTGGAATTTTTATGAATTAGTTATCCATTTTTAAAGTTATCAGCCTTTTTCTATTGTAAAAATAATAAGTTTATGGATCACTTTCCATAATAATACTCTCTGCTATAGAGACATATTTGGAATCAATTTTAATATAAAGTTTATCAAAAATGAAAACTACGAAGTGGTTTTATCCATTTTGGAGTTAAGATGAATTAGTTATACAATTTTGAAGTTACAAATATTTTACAATTGTACAAATAATTCGTTTTGATTTTCTAATTCATTCACCACTTTTCTTACGAAGCGTGCTAACCCAGCCTCTGCCCGGTGGGCTGCTTTGCCCGTGCCCATCACAAGGTGTGTGGTAGCGTGAGAAACACAGATAGGCTCGTGAGCCGTTGGATTTAAATCAACGGTCACCACCAATCGCGCTTCGATGGGGTGGTCCGATCGGCCCATCAATCGCGACCATTCATTGCACAACGTCGGCCCAGATTGCGGCGCGTTGGGAGCGGTCCGAACGCCCATCGAACAAAGCCGTTGATTCTACATCCAACGGCTCAAAAGCGATCTTAGTGTTTTGGGTCATGTTTAAGTTGAACAGGGCGACTTCGTGGCTAGGCCCTGCGTCGATCTCACAAGGGCAAGTATTTGTGCGAGTGCGTGCAAGGGGCCCGTGTAAGTGAGTGAATTAGTGTGTTTAAGACGGAGTTTAAATGCTAATGATTGTAAATTAAGTCCTAATCATATGCTACAGTGTCGGTCGGAAAACGACAACGGGATTTCGCCCGCGTGGTTCACCGGTGGCTTCTTTGTGGCTTGTCGCCACCAGGCAGCGCCGCTAAGGCCATGTCTAGGTGCGCAATAGTGTTGCGCACCCGTTGAGGGCACTCACGGCACCTGAGCCGGCTCGAGGCGGCGACAATGGCGCTACTAAATACTGAAAGCGAAAAGCGAGGTAAAGCTCATTGCAATTCAATCAGCGGGTGCCAAGGACCTAGGGATTAATGAGAGGTTACCTAAGCGAGAAAAGGTGCCCGAGGAAGCTTGGAGTTGCTGGAGCTCGGCCGGAGCTGAAGAAGACGACGGCAATGACACGGGCTTCAAGAGGATAGGGCACTGGGCACAAAACGAAGGACAATGAGTGAGTTGGGGAGATTAAGGAGGCTAAGTAGAGGATGTAAACACGAGGAAAAGGTGAATGACCTACCCGAACGACACTAGGGAGTGAAATGAAGCTCTTGCCCGAGAAGGGGGAAAATCCCAAATTACCTAGCTCCTGTGGACAATTCGATGAATTAGTTGAGGGGAAAACATCACTAGGTATGGAGGCACAAAGTGACGTGAAAGGAATGGAGAGGATCTCACCGTAGACGAAATTGGCAACCAGAGTTAGCCTCGGGCGTGCTCTGGTGTCGCCAAGAGCACGCAGGTGTTCCACGAGCTACAAGCGAAGACAGATGCGGATTAGCTCAAGCGGACACTGGCGTGGCTAGGAGAAAATGAAGGGCACCAAGGAGGAGCTTACTCGTGAGGTTCACTTTGAGCAAGTGTCCTCTCCTCGCCAACCGGAGGAGAAGTGAGGAAATGCCAAGGCTTGGAGCGACTTATGCTCGGTAGAGAGCGGAGGCGGCGGCGTCAAGTGGAGCTCTTGTGATAGGTGGGAGAGGCGGTGGATTGGCGTCGAAGAACCGTTCTGGCGCGTCGGAGAAGCTTGGCGCGTGGCAAGCTCTCTCTGCAGTGGACGGGAGGTTGAAGACAAAGTGGCGGCGGGCGGCGTGCGTGGAAGTGACTCATCGCGAGCGCTTGGGCGGGTTTAAGTGACTTCGGTCTTGGCCGTTGGATTTGAGATGGGCCAACAGATTAGAAAAGGGCGCTTCGATTCGTTATGAAGGGTACACAATATGGGCCGGATCTCCCATCTGGACGGCTCACACGCCTTCGGTTAGTTGGGTTGAGTCGTTCTGCCGCGTCGGACTCGAGCAGGAACGATCTTGAGGTGGTTGGGTTAGGGTTTGACTAAGATTAAAATTGTCTTCTCCCCTTTTACCAAGGTGTTAAATATAGTAATAAATTTCCTAAAATTGTGAAATAAATCACATGGGTTCCTGGGAAGGTCTAGTGCCCAAAAAATTATTGAACACCACAGTTCATGATATAATGTATATATAATAAATTATTGAACACCACAGTTCATGATATAATGTCTGAAGCACACACGGGAGGGGCTTGCGGTGGTGCGGCACTAGCAGGTGGGCTAGGCGTGGGTGGCACAACGAGTGGGTGTGGCGTCTCGCACATGTGACAGGCCGAGCTGGCACGCTGTTAGGCCGGGAAGGTGATATGGGTCGAAGCGAGGCGGGGCGGCGAGGCTAGAGGCAGAGGCAGGGAGCCAAGCGGGATGGGCCGGGAACAAAGGGGCAGTGGAGAGAAGGAATGGGTTGCAGGGATTCATCTCACAAAGGATTTAGAATTAAGAAAGGATTTTGGAATTACAGAAAAGCCAAAAAATCCAAAAGAGACAAAATAAATAGCAAACTAACTCTGAAAAATCCAAGAAAATTTAGTAAAATTCCTTGGAACACAAGGAACATAAATAACGATGTTTTTTAAAAAAATTTAATTGATGTTTACATTAGTCAAATTAAATAGTTTAAATTTTGGAAATTTCCAATTAAGCTTTATTATTTCAAGAAAATTTGGTGGAATTTTTCAGGGACCTAAACTGCATAAAATATTTTTGAAAATCCAAATTTTAGGATGTTATATTCGTTCAAGTTTTGAACATGTACATCAATGAAACCCGACGGTGAGCCCAACCAAAGATAGCGGCCAGCCTCCGGAGTACAAGAATGTGTAGCTAGATTATGAGCATCAACATTAAAAGTCTCATCTGAGTGAGAACTGAGCTTTGCTCAGTCACCCGCCTGCGTTCGAGCCTCGCTCGACGCAACCGCGAGGAGGCCTGAGCAAAGCTCAGGGCACAGGGGACAAATGGCCCCCGCCTATCTGGATCGACGCGCGGCGCCTGGACTTTTCTTCTTTAAAGCAGCCCAGGCAAAGCTTTGCCTGGCCACAAAAAAAAAGTCTCATCTGAGTTCAAGTACGGGGAAGAAGCACGAAGTCCACCTTCGTATACGGCCCAAACTACGTGGGCCGTGGGCCGCAGTAGCCCGGTCGGCCGTGTCACTTCATCTGCAATTCTTCTAGGTTAAGTACAAAACCAACCATCTTGGCTTGCTAATACTTCGCTACATGCAAACGAGTAACCCTAATCCCATGCAACAAACACAACAAACAAACTGCATGCAGCTATACGCGCATGCAACGACTCTAACTAGCTCGATGCAAAGTTGCAAACAACTCCATGCATGTAGCGTGTTGCATCTCACAGATATTAGCACCTCCTCCGTGCAATCTGGCCGCTTCTCACGGCACCTCCACATGCACTTCGACTCAAGGGACCACGTTTCGCACGTAGCGCCACCCACTGCTACTGCTACCTTACAAAGGTCCACACAGCACATTCACTACATGCAAATGAACTAAGTAAACATGCAAATAAAACTCTATCAAGATTATTATCTAACATATATGGCAGAATCATAGAGGGGGTTGCGGTTAAAATATCTTCAGAGGCCCATGATGCTCTGAACCTTGTTCTGCAACCGTCCGCCATTGCTCTGCCCAGAGCTACGCATAAATATATTCTGTGACCATACATAAGACGATTGATGCGCAACGCATGTGCTCATCTGGTGGAATAACTAACAAGTTAATCACAGTAGTCCTCCGTAAAATTCCGCGATTAATAAAGTATGTAAGCACCGGATCGATGCACGCATCTTGCCCTCGTCACATCAAATCTCCCGAAGGGCCCAGCTAGATCTCTGTGCCTGTGGGCTACGCTTACTGTTCTAGCCCTATAGCTACGATTAATTTTGAAAATAGCCCTCATTCTTCGTAATTAACAAAAATGGTCTCAAACAAGATTACTCTCTACCGTGCCTGAAGGCGAGACGACCTACCTCGCCCGGGCAGCACCGCCTGACCAAGGCCAAGAAGTCCCCACACGTCTTGTGAATCAATTTCATTATAAATAATTTTCATTATATTTTTAAAAAATAAATGAAAAAAATGAAAATTTTAAATATTAAATATTATTTCATTATATTTGATTTAAAAAGAATATCCATGATGGAGATTTACAAAAAACCTTTCATTAAGAAATAAGGGCAAGAAGTACGGTTTTTATCCATCCAAATCGAGGTTTAAATCACGCTTTAGCGCATATATAAAAAGGTATCGGGACTATTGGAGTGTCTCCATGATGAAGTCGTCTGAGTATCTGGCGCCATATAAATGACGATCGATGAGGTACTTTATGAAGCTTATCTGAGAATGTGATTGGAGGGTTGAGAGCGGTCGTTGTGATGATGAAGATGTCCGAAAACATGGAGTCTCTCCTCGATGAAGTCGGTGCGAATGGTTCTTTATGGGATTTCACTAGAAGAGACATACTTGCAATATAGGTTTAGCGGAGACACGGAACAAGAACTACATTAGAGTATACGGACAGAAGCATGTTACACATAGTGACATGGCATGATGGTCCGACTAATTGCTTTAGTCATCATCGCTACTACTACGATACAACTGCGACACAAGCATCCACACCATATAAGTACACATGCCTTTAGGGGATAGTAAAATACATGGGGTAGGGCGGGGACTACTACGTAATGACCTAACTCTCTGCGTGGGCCGGGCCATTTTCCTTCCTTGCTAGCTCGGCGTTGAACTCCTCGTCGGCCTTAGTTTCCCCTTGTCGCGGGAGTGTCCACGTCGGTGGTATGTCGGTCGTCCATGTCCTGCGATTTCATGATGTAAGTTCATCGTATAGTGGAAATCGGAAGAATGATGTAAATTCTTCATAACTCACGTTGTCGTCTGGATTCGCCGGACGGCCGGATACTTATCGTGGCGGAGCTCGGTAGCATGAGCCTTCCCTTGCCCTTGTCGCGGGGCGCCCACGTTGGGCTAGTATGTCGAAGTCGTCCATGTCCTGCGATTCCATGATGTTAGTGGGGCGTATAGTGAAAATCGTAAGAATGATGTAAATTCTTTGTAACTCACGTCGTGGAATCTGAGACGCCGGCGGCGGCCGGATCTGTTGTGGCGTCGAGCTCGACCACATGAGCCTTTCCCTTGCCCTTGTCGCGGAATCGCCCATGTCGGTTTGGTATGTCAAGTCGTCCATGTCTGTGATTGTATGATGTAAGTGAAAACGTAATAAGGATGTAAATTCTTCATAACTCACGTCGTCGATATGGATTACGCCGGCGACTCTTCGGGCTCCTTCGATCGTCCTCAGCGGTCCGATGCGTAAGGTTTCCACCGCACGAAGTTCTCGGCCCGCACCGAGTAGTTCAGCATATATTTCTGCTGGATGAATGCCCTGTCGTACATCTCTGGGCCGTCGATCCACTGGAAGAAGTGGCAGCGCATCTCTGGTTGCCATTTCGTGGGGATTAAGTTAAAACTTTAAGGAATTCAACGTTGACGAAAATCAATGTGTGCGAAAGAAATGCTTACGAGGTGGTGCCTTGCGTAGTACGCCTTGCCACTCACGGTGGTGGGTGTGTGGACTGAATGATCTCTGCTGGTTCGCCACACACACATTGCGGGATCGGAAAACGTGGTGGTACTGGAGCATGTTTCATTGATTTATCTGGGTATTGTAGCTGTTTCCTCTTCTGTTTAAGCCAATTTTGCTTCTTCAACATCCTCGCGTAGAAGTTTGCCGAAGAGTCCATAGCTGGGTATCTATTGTGTAGTGTTGTGTAGTGTTGGGTTTGGTTCAACCCCCTTTTATAAGCCCCATGGTTGGCATGGTGTAGTTAATTTCATGTCCAGTTCAGAAAAGCTGAGGAGGTACATTGTTGTCATGTCCATCTGGTCTTTTCACTGCACAAAGCTGCCCCGAGTGGTCTTGTCACTATGCAAAGCTGTCTCCTTTGGTCTTATCACTGCGCAAAGCTGCCCCGTGTGGTCTTGTCACTGCGCAAAGCTGTCTCCTTTGGTCCTATCAACTGCATAAAGTCGCCTGTGGTCTTGTCCTTTGCGCAAAGTCGCCCGTGTGGTCTTGTCCTTTAGCGCAAAGTCGTCTCTTTTGATCTTATCAACGCGCAAAGCTGCCCGTGTGGTCTTGTCCTTTGCGCAAAGCCGCCCCGGTGGTCTTGTCATTTGTGCAAAGTCGCCCGTGTGGTCTTGTCATTTGTGCAAAGCTGCCTGTGTGGTCTTATCATCGCGCAAAGTCAGTCTCTTTTGGTCTTATCATTTGCGCAAAGGCGCCTGTGTGGTCTTGTCCTTTGTGCAAAGGCTGGGCCGTGTGATCTTGTCCTTCTTAAAAGCTGTCTCCTTTGGTCTTATCACCGTGCAAAAGCCGCCTGCTTGGTCTTGTCCTTTGTGCAAAGCCGCCTGTGTGGTCTTGTCCTTTGCGCAAAAGTCGTCTCCTTTGGTTTTATCCTTTGCCGCACAAAGCGGTTCTGCGAAAACTACTTTGTTCGGTCACGTCGCGTAAGGACTGCACCCTCCACCAGGCGCGATGCGGACGCCGCCCCGCCGCCGGCGCGATGCGGACACCCCCACGCGCTATTTAAGCGCGACCACACACTCGCTCGTCGTTCCTCTCGTGAATCTCTCCCTCTTCGAGGTGCCTCCTCTCCGTACCTAACATTTTTCTTTGTCCATTGTTTGAATTCGTTAGTCGTTACTAATGCGATGCATGTTTGAATTTGCGATCTTCCGTATGCGAGGTTAAGAGTCGATAACGTCGTACGGTAAGTTCATTTCAAAGAACGCACGTATGGTTCTTATGTTGTGTGTTCGTTGAAATATTGTCTTATTTTTTGTCGAAATGGAACCTTGTCGTGTTCCATGGTAACGTGCGTGCCGGTCCAGACGGAGTTGATTTGTCCAGCTGCCAGTGTGCCTTGCTAAACGTTCCCAACCTGGCACACGTCGATTTGCTGGAGCTACGATGGTGCATTCGGTAGTTGTTTGATAGGCACGTCGCTAGGAACAAGATAGTAATAGAGGCGGTCACCGCCACCATGGTCCCACCACACGGGCGAGATGTTGTGGGGCTGGCGTGACGGCGGTGCCATGTGGGCGAGTGCGTGGAGATCGTTAGCAATCCTCACGCCCGATCTATGGGCGACCCATGGTGTATGTCCATTTTGTTTATCTGCTCAATCCTCCGGGGCGCCGTTCAAGGAGCGGCGATGCTCTTATCCCCTCTTTGGTTTGTTGGCGACGGAGAGGTCTCGAGAGCGCCAGACGTCGTTACGCAGGATGCTCCAGTTGATGGACATTCTGGTAGTTTCCAACCCAATGAAGGTGTGGATAGATGGCGGGATGCTCGTGTTGATTGTCATGAGATTATCGGTGTCATGTCCGAGGGCACTGCCACCGAAGATGAGGACGACTTCGACTCGCAATCCAAATGATATGAAGCCGACGATGAGGGCGGGATTGTCGGTGGCATTGTTTCGACCGACACGGACTATGTTCCAAGTCGGTTGGATTGCCAAGCGGCCTCTTCCCTTGTTCTGGCCCAGAAGCACGAGTCGTCATGGGCCTTCGATGCGGACACCCTGCTTGTGGGGCAACATTTCCCACACAAGGCTGCCGCCAGGCAAGCTATCGTGAGTTTCGCGGTGAAGACCAGTCGGACTTACCGAGTGTACAGGTGAGTTTGAACGTTGTTTGATGTATCTTCAACCATCTACAGTGGGTCGTACTAACTAATATATGTCTTCTGTTATGTGCAGGTCTAATCCTGACACTTACATAGTTAAGTCGTTCTTAGCTCTTGCCACGCAAAGTCCGGCGCTTGAGATTCCTCGGGCGGAGCGGCCTTCCGCATCACGATCGTGACGGATCACACATGTGAGCTTCAGAAGCCATTGCAAACGCATAGGAATGTAACCTTGGCCTACATCGTGAGCATCGTAAGCCATGCAGTTGTCGCTGATTTGACCGTTTCGCCGAAGGTTCTGATGGCTAACATAGCGAATCTGATGGGTATGCCGTTAGCTTCTGATGAAGGTCCGGCGAAGCGGAAGGTCCTTGAAGGGTTGTACGGTACCTACAAGGAGGCGCATTTACCTAGTCCCGAAATCTTTGAAGCAAATTGTGGATGCTAATCCGGGGACATCGTCGATAGGGACGACAGGCCGACTGTCGAACAACCAAAATTCCCTAATCCTTGATCGAGTCTTCGGGCTTTTGGCGGTAGTCGAGGCTTCCACCGCTGTCGTCCGCCCCGAGTATGGACGGTACTTTTCTTCTTGGGAAGTACAAGGGCACCATTCTCACCGCTATTGCCGTGATGGCAACGACCAATTGCTCGATTGCCTTTGCAATTGTGGAGAATGAGAACACTTGCCGATTGGCTATGGTTTCTAGCCAACATAAAGCAACATGTTGTAAGGGATCGGCCAAGATGTGTGCGTCATAACCGAATCATCTTGGGGTTGTTGTCGCGTTACGCGCCATGCGAAACGGTAGTAGGGCACCGTTCAATGGAGCGACATGCGCTGCGTTGATGCATGCGGCATCTAGCGCCAACTTCCACACACGCGCTTAGGAGCAAAGACCTCATGAAGAAGTTCAAGAAGCTCGCCTCTGAAACCGAAGCGCAAGTTCGATGCCATGTGGCGGGAGCTTGAGGTCGAAACCCGGCGTGCAAGTGGAGGTTACGGCCAGCGCACCGCAAAGTGAGTTCGCCGAGTGGATGGCGAGCATGCCCCGACTATGAGAAATGGTCCCTTCTTCACGATACCTATGGTGCTCGGTACGACATCATGACAACCAACATGTCCGAGGTCTACAACGGTGTGTTGAAAGGGGTACGTGCCCTTCCCATCACCACTATTGTAGACGAGACATGGAATCGTACGGTTGGTTACTTCGTGAATCGGGCAATGATGGCCAAGCAGCATTTGGACGAAGGGAAACAGTACTCGGAGGTTACCCTTGCCTACATGGAGAAGAAAATTACCAAGGCCCGATTCCATGTAGCTATCACAATGGATGGCGTGAGAAGGAAGTTCGAGATCTGCTTGCGGGACAAGTACGTTCGCGGCCACATGAGAGGTGACCGGAAGCATGTTTGCACCATAGGCAATGTGGCGGTTTACACGCAACAAGCCTCAACTCTGCACAAGCCTTGCTCCCACGATATCTTTGCATGTCTTTGTATTTCACCAATCTTCTAGCATGTACATGTCGGAGTACTACGACATACGACACTGTATGATACTTGGGCAGGGAGTTCAACTCCTACGGTGTGGAAAGCCACTCTGAGGACCTATGGTAGGGAGCGATGAAGTGGTCACCGAATGAAGCATCGCGGCATCCGGCCGTGGGGCGTCGATCAAGGCGCATCCATAACGACATGGATGCGAGCCAACGTGGAGATCGGCCAACACCAATAAGGTGTAGGCTATGTAAGACTCGTGGGCACTCATTCAGGAACTGCTCGAGTAGACCTTCTTCCTCCGGCGCCACTTAGTATCTGTAAGCTATCCGGTGTATTTGAGTCATGTCAGTGTTGTAGTGATGTTAGTGTTGTAATGATTTGCGTTGTAACCTGCACTGCTTTCTACGATGTAACAAGTTGTTATTACCGCTTCGAGTTATTATTACCACTTCGTTTGGGTTACGTCGTGCTTTTCAGAAAGTAGTCGCGTCCTGCTTTCCAGAGTGTTGTCACTTCCTGCTTTCCAGAGAGTGTTGTCACTTCCTGCTTTCCAGAGTGTTGTCACTTCCTGCTTTCTAGATAGTGGTCACTTCCTCCTTTCCACACTGCGCGGTCACGTCCTCCTTTCCGCACAGTGGCCCCTTCGTGCTCCCAACACTATATATGGATGCTTTGGCTTCCATTCACCTCACTCTTTTCTTCCTCTTCTCCTTTCCTGTAGTGTAAAACAAGATGTCTTCGGCCTCATCGAACATTCAAGTGAGCAGAGAATTACAATCACTATGACAAGAAATGCTTTGCCTCGTTCGCGAGGATCCGGTCAATGTGTTTACCTCTCATATGCCAACGAATCCGTCCCGAGTTTTCATGAAGTGTTCAATCTTTCGGTAACTTCGCAAAATCGATCTGAATGAATGCGTTGTACATCTGGGTTTTCTTACTTTCATTTGAAGTCGCAATTCTTTTGTAGAATACAACATGTCGGTATTGGCAATGGGGTGTGACGGTCTGTCCCAAAGGCTTCAAGATATTGCAATGCAAATTCTTGCCTTCAAGAAGACTCCGTGGTGTTGCGCAATTAATTGCGATGGCTCGGCGTCCGATGAACCAATGCAAGATTCCGTGGTATTCTTGCAATTAGATGCGATGCCTCGGCGTTCGATCAACCCATGCAAAGTGAAGAGAAAAGGCTTCAAACACTGCATGAGAGGATGGAAAGAGTTGAGAAGCTGCTTCAGAAGTTAGTTAAGATAGTTAGTTTTGCGGTCTTTCTTCTTTTATATCTTGTTCTTGCCAAGTAGAACGTCAGTGTGTAATGAGATTGTAATGTCCACTCGTTATCTATGCATCGCAGTCCTTGATGAATGAGAATAAAATTGTTCTACTAACATAGATAACGAAGTACAAGCGTCCGATTATATTCCAATTAGCACACTCTACTTGGATTACAAATCACTTAATGAAGCACAAGTTACAACATATAATAGACTACTAATGCTACTCTCGCTCACGCTTGCTCCTCATTTCTTTGTCGGGCATAGTACCTGTCTTGGCCTTCAGCCGTGTTCCTCCCAAAGGTCTCTGACGACATGTTCTGTGGAAACGTCAACCTATCGGTGACCGTGGGTTCTGCTTGCAGCAGTCATAGCGAGGCTCCTCAACCGCCGTGTCGGCGTACAGGGGGGCATCACCTGTAGAAGCGGCGTTGAGAACAAGTTTGTGATCAAGCATTAGGATCCGTAGTAGGATCCATGGAGGGCACCAACTTAGCTCGGCTTATGGATGGATGGGAGAATCGCTCGGTGCAGTTCACCTTGCGGGGTGAGCAGCGCGAGGTACATTGTGTACCCGGATCGATACCATGGCGCCAGTATCACCCATTGGAAATTGTCCAACGGTGTGGGGAACGCAAGGAGAATCTGGGATAACATCTGCCAGCGGTTCGGGTTGCACGTCCGTGTGCTCTGGAATGTCCTCTTTGTGCCTCTGTGATGACGACGGCACCAGCGTAGGAGTCCCTCCGAGGCGAGGGCGGCTCCAGCGTGGGGTCCCTCCGAGACGAGGACGGCATGGCGTAGAGTCCTGCGTGGCAACCGCTGCAGACGATCCGCCGCCCATCTTTGTTCTTGCGCCATTGGTCGACTTCGCTCGGACGGGAAGATGGAGGCGAGTGCGCGACGGCGCTCCGTCCGATGCCTCGAGTCGACATCGCTGGGCCTTCCGCACTCATGTTACTTAACGACACCTTGACATCATCAACAAGCGTCTTCATGACCGAAAAAAAGCGTTCGATTGTGTTGTTCGTACCCGCTTGAGTTCCGCACGGCGCTCGAATAACGCTCTCCAAACGGTCCACTGCATGGTTACCGAACAAACAAAATTTTGTTAGTTGACCCTATTTTGGAGGTGCTTAATCTACTACGTGCTCAACGTCATCAATCGTCATTGCGTCTTTGCGGTCGCGGGTCCATCCCCAAGTCAAGCGTCTGGCGTGGCTAGGATCTGCATGTCGGGCGGCGCTGTCGATCTTGTCGCGTGTGCCGTCGTACCACTCAAAATGCGTGTCGTAAGTCCCTTCATCGTAAGGCGTGCCTCTGCAAAATGAAATCGGTGGCCGTTTGCCATGCATCTACCCACAGGCTGCTGCGTGCGGCCGATCATCACTCTTGCGGCCCTTCTTCGTCTGCCTGAAGGTAGAATAAAATAAATAAATTATGGTACCGACATAACATATGACTAAATGATCTACAATATTATTAAAGCAAAGCAATGTACTTACAGGTGACTACGCCTCGCAAGCGGTCGCCCTAGAGCAGGGGGGATCTCCTAGTGCAGTTCGAACTGCCTCATCACCCGTTGTGGGTTGTACGGCTCAACCATGTGGGAGAACACCAAATGACAAGTTGTCCTCCAGTACGCCGCATCCTGGTGGCATAGCAAGCTCAAGCCGTCTGGCGCCATGCCTGCTGCGTGGGCATCCGTCCAAGAGCCCATATTATGTCGCCCTCGTCGAGGTCTCGAATTCATTGTGGAACTCGGGGTATATCTGGCGCTCTCTCCTAGCCCACCCCATCTTGCCCACGATCCATCGGGATCCCATGGTCGGCCCTTCCACGGGATCCTCCTCGTCCGCCTCACCATAGAAATCTTGTGTGTGCGGGTAAGGGTGGGCTCATGCGCGGAAGTCTGGCCGTCCGACCGAAGTGCTCCCACGACCCACGGTATAATAACGTGTGGCAACCCAAGAGCTCTGTTCGCGTCTCGCTATGACGTCGCCGAAGCCGTGATCGTCAGCGCCTGATCTGGACAACCCAAATTATCTTGCGATCGCACGTCCTCATCGTTGGCGTCCACGATGGACTCCGCAAGGTGAATATAACTTCGGGTACACCATGTCCCTCGTGCTAGGAACATGACCCACCCGAATATAAACAACAAATATGCAATAAGGTGGCATCGAACCACCTCAGCCGTTCGTCAATTGGGTAATGCATGAATCGTCGCGATAACCGTGTGGAACGCCTTTGACCTCTCGGGGATAAGTGCCGAAACGATGATGGAGAGCGCCTTCGGTCCGGCGACCTCGGAGGAACAAGCGCGGCCTGCAACGGAAGGCCGTGTAATGAAGTGACATCTTGCGGTGTCACCGTCATCTCCCCACCGGAAGTGGAACGTGTGGGTCTTCGCGCCAACGATCAACCAAAGGCGGAAAGAAGAGAGCATCAATTAGGAAGTTCGCCCGTATTCACATGCGGGTGAACGCAATCGGCCGGATTAATGAAGCCTCGAAACATACCGCTCATCCAACGGCCAGTCTCCTCGGTCCCGTGTCACGAGTTGGTGGCCCATCGCCATCAATCAAAGCGTGGCAATGATGCTACCGCCCCATACCGCTTCAAGTAGGGGTGGTAGAGTGCGTGCCATAAATTGCAAATAGACAAAAACTAACAGTTAGCGAAATCTAAGTATGTACTTAACGGTAAAAAATGCAATAAGCAAAAAATTAAACACGTACTTACCTAAACTAATCGGAACGCTCGCTGCGCTTATGAGTTCGGTCTGCCGCGCGCGTTCGTTTTATATCTGTGGCGAAAATAGGCAATGAAAAACAAATGACGTGATGTAAAGAAAGACAATGAAAACAATGACGCGATGTAAAGAAAGCAAAAAAAAAACGATACGCCAACATTCTTTGGTTACAATGGTAGGCGAGCGAGGAAAAATTCAGCGCTGTGAGCACTTTCTGCCCGGCGAGGCGTCCTCTGCGCCGAGACCGGCAAGTTGATTATTCGGCCCTCGCGTCTTGTGATAGAATCTTGTTTTGAGGCCATTTTGCTAATTATGGGAAATGAGGGCTATTTTCGAAATTAATCGCAGCTACAGGGCTAGAACAGTAAAAATTCCTTTTTCGAAGGCTGAAATCTGGACTGGACCTAGTTGCAGGTGCAGCGAATGCTCATTTCGAGCAGGACAATGGTCAACGACCGGCGTCTCAGAATTGTTTACTCAAACGTGTGATCTTTCTTTCGGCCGTCGTCTCGGTTTGCATACATTCTTTTCTTCGCCTCTGCAAGATGCAGTTGTAAAGCGCTTGCAGCGCCTGAAACTCTTAACATTAGCAGTGCAAATGGTGCAAATAGTTTCTGACCGACTGAATAAATTCAAATAGAATTTAAAGTCTTTTTTTAAATATCCGATTTTTTAGTCGGATTCGAAAAAGAGCTATCCGCCGAATTCGAAGCTATCCGGGACAATATTCAAACGCTATCCAAATACGTTGGCGGCTCTGCCTGCCTACCCACACGAAGCCGGCGCGAGACTCCCCAGTCCATCGAGTCCATGACCTAATGATGCGAGACGCAAGACTCCAGCAGACATCAGAGCACTCGACCTCGAACCCTAATCCTCGCCGCCGCCGCCGCCTCCCTCCTCCCTCACCGCCGCCGCCGCCACCGCCTCCCCTCCCTCCTCAGCGCCGCCTTCCCCCATCCTCGCGCCGCCGCCGCCTCCCTCCATCACCTCCCTCCTCATCGTCACCTCCCCCCACCCACACCCTCCCCCACCGCCTCCCTCCTCCCTGGCCGCCGCCTCCTCTCCCACGCCTCTCTCGGTCCCTCCTCATCCTCCGAGTGCAGTGCAAAGGTTAGTGATTTTGTTGAACTTTGAAGAAACTCTTGAATTGTTGATGCTTTATGTTGAGTATTTGAGTAGCCTCTTGCTCCTTCATAGCATGTCAATCTTGCTCTGTACTTGTAAATTTCCTGTAAACATCATGTTCTCAGGTAGAATTCATCGTTTTTAGATGGTTATATTCAAGCAATCCCCCCTGTTTTATTACTTAGGTTTTAGTTTTCTTTCCATGGGGATGACAGCCTACTTTAACTTCCATAGTTCAGCACTTCAGCTAAGTTAAAATCTTTCTATTTTAACTTCCATGGTTCAGCTCTATATAATATATATATGATTGGTATTTTGCTGGTTATGCAGCCTAATACCAGAGTTTTTATTTTGACTGCCGGATATCTCTACTCTCTATTGCATTTTAACATCCGTTTTGTTCGAACTAAACTCAACTTATCAAATTTCTTTTCTGCAGGGTGGTGATTTTTCAAGAGGAGATGGTATTGCTTCATGAGCCCAGGCTTCTTTCAACTGACTTCTTCTGTAGTGTACTTTATAAGCTCAACGTTGCATGATATTTCCAGGATGTGGTGGAGAGCATATATGGTGGAAAATTTCCAGGTTAATGGCTATATTGAAATTTGCAGCTTTTATAGAATTTTTTTGTTAGCCATTTAAGGTCCACATCCCATGATAACTGTGGCTCTGTGCTATTAAGCCTTTGCTGAAGTTTTCACGCGTACTATCTTGTGTTCTACAGATGAAAATTTCAAATCAAAGCATGATCAACCTGGTGTTCTGTCCATGGAAAATGCTGGAGCAGATAGCAATGGATCCCAATTTTTTATAACCTTCAAGCCTTTAGCACATCTTGATGGGTATTGCTCTTGCCTTTAGTCAGTTGACATTATTATAGTTTGAGTTTCTTTCTTTCTTTTGGTTCTTTATGTATAAGGATATAGGGATACCTTTTGTTGCTTGCCCATATATGGATATACCACAACTAAAACTAATATTTTGTGGAGAAATTAATTGTTGAGAGTATGTGATGGCCCCAACCGAAGTGGTATATTATCCACAGCAGTAATTGGTGCCATTAATTCGTATGACGCCTTCCTCTTCTGTCAACTTTTAATGAGTTCAAATTGTAATTTTTGTAGCAAACATGTGGTCTTTGGGAAGGTGGTCAGTGGAATAACTTTGCTTAAGAAGCTTGGAGCAGTAGGTTCTGATAGTGGAAAGCCTACTTGTCCAGTGAAAATCTTAGACTCTGGTGAAGTCTCTGATATAAGTACTCAGACTCAGCTACGGGGGGAGAAAGGTAAGAAGCAATGAATATGGAGATCTGCAAACATCATGTGCTATCTCTGGTTAGCTTTCTCAGTACTTGTTTTTTTCAGAAAAGAAGCTAAGAAGAGCAGAAGATAACTCAGATCCTCAGATAGTGGCTCAGAATCAGAATCATACTCTTCATCATCATTGGATACTAGCTCATCCAGTGATCATAGACACAAGAGAAGAAAAGGTTCTAAGAAGGAAAAACATAAGACTCCAAAGAGAAAGAGTAGAGGAACAAAAAGGAAATCCAAACGGTACAATGTTGACCTGTATAATCTGTCTAATTTTGTTAGCTCAGAATAAACACTAGCTGAATGGTCCCCTGTTTGGTGGTGTTTTTAGGAGCTCAAGTGACGATTCAAAAAGCTCAAAGACAAGCAGTAGCAGTTATGACAGAGAAAGTGCAGTCCGTCGTACCAAGCATTCATCGAAGAAAGGTGGGAGAGTTAATTCCCATGAGTTTTAGTATTCTATGGGTGTTCATCATTTGCTGCCAACATATTCTATTAGACTAAACATGCTGCTATGATTTAACTGCATATATTTTTGTTCTGTTTGTTAACACCTTTTGAGTTACTTTTCTGTGGCTCAAAAGGCATTATTTATATGTCCATTTTGTGCTTACCAATTCCTAGTATTTTCTACAACTATTTGTTTGATTTTGTTCAACATACTTTAAATAGTCAATTTTGTAAGCATCCATGCAATGGAAAACATTCTCGCTTTGGCCAACTTATTCATTATCATTATTGGCAGATCTTGATTACAAAATGTATTCAAGAGACCTTTTATTTTTGTGTTGCATATGAGAAAATATGAAGTTATAAGATTGGAGCACTTCAAGTTTTTTTGCTTACCAATTCCTGCTTATCACCTAAATGTCAAAGAGATGTAGTCTGCTTATTGTGCAAATTGTGTCTGTAATAACATAGCAACAGAATTTGTATATCTTCTGATGTTTTTTCTTGCCTGCATGGTTGAACTTAAATGCCAAGTTTGTTTCTCCCAGATAAGACAACACAAAAAAAACATTTTTTATTGAACTGCAGTATCTATACTTGCTAGTTGCTACTTGCTTAACTAGCCTCTCTTATCGTGTGTTGTATTTAAATTTGCTTGTTAAACTACTAATCTAGTTGCATTTTGGATATGTAGTATGGTTGATTGATCTTTATTTGTGCAACATATATGGTTTCTGTTTTCGTGCAATATCCGAATAAGTATTCGTAACCGAGACAATTTGTATTTGGTTCGGCATGTATTCGCTTCGTATTCATGACCGAGACTAACCGTATTCGTCTTCATATCCGGCACTGTCTGTGTCCGATTCCAGATCCGAGAAAAAATATAAAAAATGATACAGGATGAGCGATATCCGTCCGTATCTGCTCCGTTTGCACCTTAACATAGTACAGTTTGTTTCACTGTGTTGCGTCATGTTCTTCGCCAATTCTTGCTGCATCGAATATATTTCAGTTCGTGCCATCATTGTATACAGATTGTAGTCTCATCATGCTCAGTCGCTTTGAATCCAGCAGTGAAAGTGCGCAGCAGCTAATGTCAGAGCACTTTGCAGTTGATCCGCGTAATTGGAGGAGAATGCAGAGCATTTTGGGGAGACTTTCTAGGCAGAAGGGATGTCTAGCTTTCTTGCTTTCAGTTCTGTCTGTGCTGCAACTTGGATGTCACGCTCTTCAGTTCACTGTGTAGTACTCGATAGGGCTTATTGGTCAGGGGCAATTTGCTAAGTAATACTACACATATACCACGAGTTGGGAATGTCACTGACATGTGGTTCTATAGACTACCTGTCATCTTCATATTGAATGCTATTTTTCAATTTATACATCACTGCAACGTTATTAAGCAAATTTTCCCTATTGGTTATTGCTCCCTTTCTTTTTTTAAGTAGAACAATATCTGAATGTGCTTGTTTCCAAGTAAGCATTGTGTTGGAGATATTAGAGTTTAGGTAAGAGTTCAAGTCATATGCGAGTTGTATTAGAGTTGAACTGTAATATTTGACACTATAAATAAAGGGTGTGGGGTCCTAAGAGAAACACACAATATTCCCGAAATTCTACATAATATCAGAGCCAACCTAACACAAAACCCTAATCTGGAATGATGGAGGAGGAGGAGATTTGCTGCATGTGGCTACGCGAGGAGGTTTGCTGGCTGTGCTTGTGCCAGGAGGGGAGCTTCAGTGGGAGGAGAAGAAGAAAGAGGGAAGATAGGGGTGAAGGAGGTGTCAGTGGGGAGATCCCAGATCCGGATCAGGTGTGGGTGCTTTGAGGGTGGAGTATCTCGGATCCGTTGTGGAGGATCTGGTGTGGAGGATCTGATCTGGTGTTGATGCTTCGAGGGTGGAGGGATCTGATCTAGTGTGGATGCTTCAAGGGTGGAGGATATTCTGATCCGATGTGGAGGATTTGACCTGGTGTGGCTGCGTGTGCTGTGTTGAGGAAAAGAGAGAGAGATGATGGTGTGTTTGCTGAGAGTTCTAGCTGTTGTGTTGCTTGATGATGACAGTATCGGAGGTTACGACGAGAGGCATGGAAGGCAGGGGGAGAAGACTGTTTAAGTGATGCTTTGGTAGTTGTGGTAACGGTGAAATTAGTGTCGCGCAGTGGTGTTGATATGAGTGCTAGAGATGATGTTGTTGGAGAGGTCCGGAAGAGGATTGGGATTGGATGCAGGCATAATGGGCTATCGCAGAGGTTGAGGTGGTGGAGGCTGGGATTGGGGCTTGTGGGTAGAGATGGTGGAGGCTGGGAGTATGAGTGTAGAGGAAGATGAGGTTGAGGTCGGGACAGTTGATAGATGGTGGAGATGGATTTGTTGACATTCCTGGTAGTATTGGTGGTGAGCAATTTTGGTTTTTGTGATTGTATTAGTTATAGGATCGATGATAGATTTGATAAATTCTAATAATGGTATTGCAATATGTAATAAGATAGATATGATTGTTATCTTATGTCCATCTTGAGAGAATGTTGGAGATATTACAGTTTAGATAAGAGTCAATGTTATGTGAGTCAGACTCAAACTATGTGTGAGTTATGTTAGAGTCAAACCGTAATATTTAACATTATAAATAAAAAACGTGAAGATACCAATAAGGCCACACAATATTTCTGGAATCCAAGCATCGTCTCGCCGTGAAACGTCAGCGACGGTCAGCCACATAGGCCTATCAGGAAGCAAGATAAGGATATGCTGTCGTGGGATCCGGTCCCACCCACCCTTGTTTGAGTCCTAGGATGGGATCACGGTAAGTTCAGAAATATCATGGATTGTTTCCTAATGAGCCGCTTTGCTTTGCAGTGTGCAGTGAAGGGAAATAAAAGGGAGGAATGCCGCGACCGAATGTCAAGTTGGGTGATGATGTTACACTGCACATGGCACGATAAGGACTTTTTTTTACCAAGTTGTTGATTGCGAGCTCAGATCATTGCCAGTTACACTGAACCGTGGCCGCGAGCGGCTTCAGAATTCGGCCGTGACGCGGACGTACCGATTGCAACGGATGCATCAGGTAAAGCGTTCGGAGTGTGATTGATCGTTGCTCGGCACAGGAAATATCTGAGGGTGAAGATGAATTTGTCTCCATTTTATTTTTTTCTTGTACCTCCCCTGTAGATCGAGACGAAGATAGCGAATTGTAACTCAAAATTACCCGTGATGAATTGCATCTCCCGTACAAGTCTAGGCCGTGTCTCAATCCCAGTGATTGCCACATCGGTCCAGCTAATGACTGACCTGATGGTCAGGTCAGGTCAGTAAGCTATTGCCTCACGCTAATGAGACGCGAGCCTCTCCTTTGGCGCGGATAGGCGGCCAGTTCCAGCAGAGTAGCCAACCAAACCGGCCTACACTACACGGCTACACCAAAGCTAGCCTTGCGCCGATTTCGTGGATGACTTTTTCGCTAACATTGTCTCGTTTGTCCCTCTGCAGACTCCTTTTCTGAGTTTTCTTCAGGTTCACTCCATGCTGCTCCTTGAGGAATCAAACCAGGCCAATCTCTCCAAGCAATCTGCTACTGATGCTCTCTTGACAACTACTAATGGCAGCACCTCTACAACACAGAAGAACGCCAACGTCAACAACACTAACTCCGGTTAGCCATGGCGCCCAACAACCGAAGTGATAACCATGGCAATCGTAGTGGTGGTAATGGCAATGGTGGCGGCAACTATAATCGCAACAACAACAATCGCACTGGTCCCTATCGTGGCAATGGAGGTAACAACAATACCGATGGTAATGGCGGGCGCTTCAACAATCCGACTCAGAATTGATTCGGCCACCCTTGGCCAATGAGGTTCAATCCTTGGACCGGGGCTCCTCTATGGTCCATGGGATCGCGCCCCAACGGTAGCTAGCCAGTGTCGCATCAACAACCTATGCCGTCTTCCACTAGTTTTCTCACTGCGCCACAGCCCAGCATCCTCGAACCTACTCTGAATCAGCTTCCTGTCTGGGATCAGGCTGCCTTGCTCAATGCGTTTCAAAACATGACCGTGCAGCCACAGGGAAACAACGAGTGATTCTTTGACTCTGATGCTACTGCTCATATGATTCACGACTCCAGTAACATTATTTCCCCGTCTCCTACTTCCCTTCCTGCCCCCACATGTTCACATCGGCAATGGCTCTTCTATTCTTGTCTCTCATCTTGGTGTGGCTCACCTCACCCTCCTAACCCTATCACCTTGCACAATGTCCATGTCGTTCCTTCTATCGTCAAGAACCTTATTTCCGTTCGCTGTTTTACTTGTGATAACAAATGTTCTTTGGAATTTGATCCTTTTGGTGTTACCATGAAGGATCTTCAAACTTGGAAGCCAATCCTGAGGTGCAGTAGAGTTGCCGGAATCTATCTGTTCCGTTCTCCCATTCAGCATGCCTTGGTTGCTCTTCCTTCGTCTCCTGAGTTGTGGCACCGTTGTCTTGGTCACCCTAGTCACGACGTTGTGTCTCGTTTAGCTTCTTCCTCTTTCATTACTTGTAATAAAGCAATTGTCCCTCTCTGTCATGCTTGTCAGCTTGGTCGACACGTTCGGGATCATGTACTCTTAAACCTTTTGAGTTAGTGCATTGTGATCTTTGGACATCTCATGTTCTCAGCAATTCTGGATTTCAGTATTACTTGATGATCCTTGATGATTACTCCCATTATCTATGGACTTTTCCCCTCCGGCTTAAATATGATGTTCTCCCCACTTTAAAATCCTTCCATGCTCTTATTTTCACTCAGTTTGGCCTTCCACTAAAATCAATCCAATGTGACAATGGCCGAGAGTTTGACAACATCGCATCCCGCCATTGGCCTTCATGGCATTCATCTTTGGCTACCCTGCCAATTCGTAGCTTGCTTTTTCAAGCACATATGTGTCCAGCATATTGGGCAGAGGCCCTCGGCATGGCCACTTATTTGCTTAATCGTCGTCCTTCTCGGCCGATTGGCATTGTCACACCCTTTCATCATCTTTTCTTTTCACCGCCTTCTTATGGGCATCTTCGTATTTTCTGTTGCCTTTGTTTTCCTAACATCTCTACCACAACTCCTCACAAACTCTCTCCCCGATCCATGCCTTGTGTTTTCCTTGGTTTTTCTCCTCATCACAAGGGTTACAAATGTTTGGATCTTTCTACTAGGCGTATTCATATCTCTCGTCATGTTATCTTTGATGAAAATGTGTTTCCTTTTGCCTCCTTTTCATCGACTTCATCTGAGTCTTCTTCATCTGGATCACTTGATTTCCTTCTTGATATTGCTTCAACTCAACCTGCCGTGGCTTCTATTTTGCCTGTTGCACCAACTGAGCTGGCCGCATCAGCTGCCTCGTCATCTATTTTGTCTACCACTGCACCAACTTCAGCTACTGCAACTGTTGTGCCTACCAATTCCACTGTCTTTGTCGCACCTCTAGCTGTGACAGCTCCCTCTAGCATCCATAACATGACCACTCGATGGCATACTAGGAATCTTCCTCTACCTCTTAGCGAGCGTCGTCTCAATCTTTCGGCATTTACCTCTTCTATTTCTCCTTTGCCTAAGAGCTACCGATCTGCTTTAAAGAATCCAAATTGGTCCACTGCAATGCAAGATGAATTTGAAGCTCTTGTTCGGAGCAACACCTGGACACTTGTTCCTCGCCCTCCTGGTGCTAACATAGTGTTTAGTAAATGGATTTTTCGCCATAAACTTAATCCCAACAGCACTTTAGCTCGCTATAAAGCATGTTGGGTTGTTCGAGGTTTCTCTCAAACACCAGGGATTGATTTTGATGAAACATTTAGCCCCGCTGTCAAACCAACAACTATCCGGGTTGTTCTTTCACTTGCAAACTCTCGGTCATGGCCCATTCATCAATTAGATGTCAAAAATGTCTTTCTTCATGGCATGATCCAGGAAACTGTTCATTGTCATCAGCCTTCCGGGTTTGTCGATTCTACTCATCCTAATTTTGTTTGTCGTCTGAATAAGGCTCTTTATGGTCTAAAACAGGAGCCTCACGCTTGGTTTCAGTGCTTTGCTCACTATATTCAATCCAACACATCTCTTTTCGTTTATCAGCGTGGTTCTCAATTGGCATATTTACTTGGATTTAATTGACATATGCCACTGCAAAGATGATGTTTCACAAATGTGCCACTGAAAAGTTTTTTCTTCTAAAAATGCCACTCCTTAGTGTAAAGTTTTACACTAGGGAGTGACATTTTTAGAATTAAAAACTTTTTAGTGGCACATTTGGATTCATGAACTCTGCAATGGCATATATCAAATTTTCCCCTATTTACTTTTATATGTCGACATTATCTTGACGGCCTCTTATCTCTTCTTCAGTGACTCATTGTTCTTCTTAGCACTGAATTTGCCATGACCAAATTAGATCCACTGCACTACTTTCTTGGCATTGCTGTTAAACGCTCTTCTTCTGGTTTATTTTTATCTCAACAAAAATATATCCATGAACTTCTCGAGCTTGTTGGAATGTCATCATGCGACCCTTGTGCCACTCCTGTGGATACTCGTTCAAAATTGGCCTACCACTGATGATATGCCAGTTGCCGATGCAACTCTTTACCTGAGTCTAGCTAGGGCATTACAATATGTTACCATCACTCGTCCAGATATTGCCTACACGGTTCAGCAAACCTGCTTGTTTATGCATGATCCTTGTGTTCCACATATGGATCTTGTCAAACGGATTATACGATATCTGAAAGGCACAAGTAATCAGGGACTTCTTTTATATCCATGTAAGTCTACAACATTGGTGGCCTATTCAGACGCAGATTGGGCCGACTGCCCTGACTCTCGTTGTTCTACATTAGGGTTTTGTGTCTTCCTTCATGATAATCTTGTTTCATGGTCTTCTAAACGCCAACCTATTTTTTCACGGTCAAGTGCTGAAAGCGGAGTATTGCGTAGTTGCTAATGCTATTTTAGAATTGTGTTGGTTACGACAACTATTGGCTGGACTACATCATCTAGTCCAAGGTGCGTCTGTGGTGTTTTGTGACAACATAAGAGCATTTTATATGTCCTCCAACCTGGTGCATCACAGACGAACAAAACATATTGAAATCGATATACATTTTGTTCGTGAGAAGGTGTCCGTTGGATCAATTCGTGTTCTTCATGTTCCTTCCAATTTACAGTTTGCGGACATTCTTATGAAAGGATTGCCCTCACCGATCTTTCAGGAGTTTCGTTCCAATCTTTGCGTTTTTCCATATCACGCTGTGACTGAGGGGGTGATAGACAATACAACTCTGTCTGTTTCCTTTCGTATTGTCAAGGACAGTACTTGACCTCATGTAATCTATATAAACACATCAATGTATGATTGCACCCCTTGGGGTAATTTCAATCCTTCTCTCCAAGTTTACAGAGAGAAGCAGTTTTCAGTGGAAAATTTTCAGCATAATTAAATTGAAGTAACACGATATTGTGTACACGCTGATGCCTCACCTCATCATCATTATGTGAAAACAAACATTATAATATGATTCTGAATTCTATAGGATGGCACGCAATGAGATAGGCCATACACTTGTACCACAAATTAGCATCTCGAGCATCCAACTGATACAAGTGCTATCCTGGGACATGTAAATTATTATCTTAGGATAAGACACCGAACAATCCATACATTTGTCAAGAAAATTTCCAACCACTTTTTATCATTGCAGTATAGTATTCTCACTCCACCATGCTTATACCAATTAAGAAACCTCTTAGTTATTCATCTTACTTGAGCTTAGATACATAATCACTTTTTAGCCTGTATAATCCAAGATGTTACAAGACAAGGGAAAGAACCTTAGCCGAGCATTATGCTTAAATGACACTTGTATTTGCCTAAAACTCTTACCGTGAAAAAGAGGGAGGGAAGCATAGTCACCAGAAACACGATTCGTTCGAGTTGCAGTCCAGAATTCAGGTAAGTAGTTCGCTACTTTTTCTTCCAATTTCCACTGCGAATACGAACTCCATACCCTAAACCGGTTCGGATTCGACGAATCCGATTCACGATTCACAGGGTTTTATAGTGAACCCGGTAACTACGAGGAAAGTCAAAAGGCAATCCCCTTTCTACTACGGACAACTATTTATTAGGCTCTAGGTACAGGGAATAGGTGAGTGTGATACATCAGATTTTATTCACTCACGTGGAATTGCTGCGAGCACTTCTTCCATTGGTGTGGGCCCAGAGGGTGGACAGCCCGAAATATTTCAAGTGATGGCAACCCATATCATTGTTTACAGTTTAAAGCAAGATAGCAAGGTGTCCAGAGCTAATAGTTTCGGTCGTCGCAAATGGTTCAGCGTTTGGGACTGCGAGTATATATAGAGCACAGACCTGCACCCTTCACTTCACCCAAGTTCACACTTAAGGCCAAGTTAGTTTCTCCTGAGCAATACTACTTGCCTCCTGGAGATTACCAATCGTAGCTAAATATGTCAAGGGATCCACTTGTCGTAGGGAATGTAGTTGGAGATATCTTGGACCCCTTTATCAAATCAGCATCACTCAGAGTCATATACGACAATAGGGAACTGACTAATGGATCTGAGCTCAAGCCTTCACAAGTAGTGAATGAGCCAAGGATTGAGATTGCTGGGCGTGACATGAGGACCCTTTACAGTTTGGTGAGTTCATAACTACCTGTCCACCTCATTTCATCATTGAGTATGATTTAAAATTAAGCTTTATACCTCTATCTAACCAAACAGCCTTAAACTACAACAGAAGGGGCCAAATTGGTCACCGGTTTTTCTCTAAAACATTATGATGCGAGACAAAATTTCAGAGTACATCCACTGTAAAGTTGTTTTCAGTATCTATATATCACCGAAAGCCAAGAATCTTGGCTTTGTGAAGATTTAAAAGCTGTTCTTGTTGATTGAGAAAGACCTTTCGCACTTCTATATTTTATTTCAAATGTATCCTATATAGATGTCCACCTTGTTTTTGCTAGTGTCAGCAAATATACCAGCATCTTTGCATGTGGACACACACTAAAAATTAAATTTGTACACGTTGGTCTAGACGTATAGGCTATAGCAACCTGGAACCATGATGATTACTTCCAGCAATGTGTGTCATATAATGTGAATAATCCATGTATTCTGCTGGCCTCATCAAGATGCTTTGAAAATAGCACTAAGAAACTAACATTTGAATAGACTTCACAACACTTCATTTTGTCTAAAAAGTGTATCAAACAATTGGATAGCTCAGATCCTAGGAATCAAATTATACAGACATAGTGTTTTTTTACAAGGTACAGGCATACTAATTTAGAAGAATAATGTAATTGCCTTGACAAAAGACAAGCAAAAAATCAAAAGTGGTGCACATTTCAAAGAAATTTTGTTCTGCATAAACAATTCAGCATCATTATTACTTGATTTAATAATTTTTTTCATATAACAAGAACTCCAGTTTACGCTACTAACAAAGAATAACAAGCTTACCAACAGGTGATGGTGGACCCTGACTCACCAAGTCCAAGCAATCCAACCAAAAGAGAATACCTTCACTGGTAAGACCTGAAACATTAGCGATGAATGGAATTTAAACATCAAAGCAAAAGTATTGCTTACAGTCGTGCCCATGTCACACACTCACACAGGTTGGTGACAGACATTCCAGAATCAACAAATGCAAGCTTTGGTGGGTTCTTCCCGTTCTTTGACCTCTCATTTACCTGATTTAAATGTTTAGGGGAGTTGAATAGTCATTTAAAATGAATCTATATATTTGCAGTCCAGATGATCTCCATATCTAGTTTGTTTTGACAATAAAAAAAACTTGCAACTCCATTAATAATACAAACTACGTAGTGCTTTGTACGATCACTGCTGCAAAGGTGCACACAGTAAAACTATATTACTCGCCATAGACTAGCACAATGGGCAGCATATATTCACTGACTTCCACATTGATCCATTGCAGAGAAATATTTAAATGACTGGCTTAAAGCCTTAAACTTGTATAATCTGACTGTCAGTCTGCAATATATAAATGTTATTTGGACAGGTTTAAGGTGAATTTGAAGCCTGAAAGCTCCAAAGAGATTCTACACTGAATCCAACACAAATGCTTACGTAACAATGTTAGTAAGCTTAGGCATAATATATACATAAATTTGCTCTGAAAAGTTTTACAAACTATATTTCAGGAAATGAGATAGTCAGCTATGAAAGTCCAAATCCAACAGCAGGAATACATCGCTTTGTCTTTGTGCTTTTCCGCCAATCCGTCCAGCAGACCATTGATGCACCGGGATGGAGACCAAATTTTAACACAAGGGACTTCTTAGCACTTTACAATCTAGGACCACCCGTGGCTGCAGTGTTCTTCAACTGCCAAAGGGAGAATGGATGTGGTGGCAGACGATACATTAGATGAAAATTGGGATTTATAACTGCAATCCTCCTCTACAAACAGGAGGGTTGATTGAATGTTGCATAAGGCCAAGCTCACCAGATAGGGTAGTATATGCTGGGCCGCAATGTAGTTTAATTTCTAGATTACTTGTCATATGTACAACACTCCAGAAATGAACTTCACTTACCATGTAACAAATCTCAGCCACTGCTCCATCTCTGCTTCCTTGATGAGGAAAGCCGAAGGTTGATGTAAAATAGCGAGATGCAAGTAACAGTCCCTCATCTTTGTTAAACTGTCACCAGATTTGCCACGGAGCAATGCTGCATTGCAGATCGCTTGTGCAAGATGGCCACTGCCGTGAAAACTGTAAGGTCCATAGTGCTAGTAGCCTTTTTCATCACCTGACAAGAAATGATTACTAATCCAAACAGGATTTATGCCGATGACCTCACTGAGAATCAGAATTCAGAACCCTCTTCCCCATCCACCAGTCAAGCTCTCAGATTCCATCAACACCAGCAAAGCTACCCCCTTAATTTGTCTGGGAGAAACAGGCTATTAAAGGCATATAAATCCATAATCTGCCCCGACAAGTGAGTGCAGTCCTGGTCAGATTATGCCCCCGGACTGATCCAGAGAGCCAAACTAGCGCGACCATGGCGTAACCTCTTTGGCTCGAGGCTTGCCTCTCTGTCTGCCTTCAGTGGACAGGCTCTTTGCGCAGCGGGAGGACCAGGTGCCTGAATGACAACAGAGAATATGCCCACCCGAACAACTAGAGCCCCGGCCGGTGAAGTCCGCTTTTGACATGATGTGATGAACTGCGGGCACCGCAAGCCATCCGTTTCAACTTTCTCAAGATTCATCCACATCGAGGGCGGCTTCTCTGCCCTACCAAGAACTGGCTCATCACAACACAGCATCACGCTAGCTCCCAACATAGGCACTCCATCTTGGCGGGCGCCCGCTCCTTTCGGCGCGATGGCCATCTTGGTGAGACATCCCGGGCTCCTCGCCAAGCCACCCTCCTCACCCGCAACGCGCCGATGCTGTCCACGGCACGGCGCCCCGGTGCGGCATTCCGTCGAACACCTTCCTGGCACCACGGCAGCGAGCCGTGCTACGTGGCCGGGCCAGGGGAGCCCGCCCGGCATTGGCTGGCGGCGGCGGCTTAACAATCTGTGAGAGCAACGGGGTGCGCAGGAACGTGTGTTATACCAGACGAGGAGCCTACGGCCTGTGGTGAATGCTCTTCTCGTCTCCGTCCTTGGCGCACAACTTTAATGTCGCGCGCTCGGCCGCTGGAGGTTGGATCAGGGCGTATTTGGTGCAAACAGCCCTTACCGTTTGGAACACGGGAATGGGTAAGCGTGGCCGCCGATCTTCTCGACGTAGGATCAAAATAACTTGAATAATTTGACGAATTGTATAAAGATAATACGCTGCCAATGCAACAACCTACAACACATAAACTCGCACAACCACATACTTAGATGTTGAATATCCACGATACCACTAAGTGGATGCAATGCTCCTCTAATCCACAAGTACTAGCAAGAACAATGGTGAAGAACACCCAATTCCTCTCTTTAGTTTTCGGTTGCAATGGCAAACCATGGGAGAAGAACAAGTGCTGAAAGTAATCTTTGGTTCAGCCAAACAAGACCTAGAGTTGGATTCGATCATTAGACCAAATTAAACTCTCAAATACACACGACTCAAACTCTAGCTGTCCCGACTAAAAAACAATAAAGATAATTCCGAAAATTAAATGGTTTCGGCCCCCAAAGTATTGGCACGCTGGCCCATGTAGAATCCTCCTCAAAATCCATCTTTAATTCGAAAATCTAAATGGACTTGGATTCGAATTCAAATGCTGAAATTCGGAATCCAATTGGGATGATTTCAGACTCAACCTGTATTTCGGATTTGGACTTGGATTAACATGCAAATTACTCCTCTTGATCAGAAATTGACTTGGGCTCACGTCTTGGGCCGCATACTTATCTATGGCCACGCATAAGCCCTCCATACGCCCCGCATTCCCCTTTCAGTCAGCCCCTTCCGAAATGGATCCCTTGTAATGACTTTCTCTCTCAAACCTAAGTACACACAATGTATATTCATTAGGTAGTAGTTAATTCTCATGTAAATTAAATGTAAATTCATTAATGAGCAAATTCACATGTTACTCAAGTAACTTAGCTCTAGCTCGAGTAATAGGACTAATTTGTGCAATCTTGCTAACAGTAGGAGCAGCAGTAGTGGTAGGGATGTCCTTGTCAGGAGTCTTCCTCGTGCATTCCAAACAGGGTGTTAAAAGCTTAAACGCGTGCTCCTCCGGACATTTCGACTAGAAACATTTCAACATGCGATTAGACGGTTTCGATCACAGCTTCTAATTTCAATGCTCACACTCATAAAAAATTTCGAGCTCGATGCGTCGCTGCGAATGATACCGAACTACTGATGCCTAACCTGAACTCGAATGGATCCATAGGCCGAAATCAGCTCTGGTACTGGTACTAATGCCTGAACAGAACTGAATTTATTTTAGATCTGCCTTTGCCCAGTGCTTGGTTGCATGCATCGCAAGACCGCAGCAGTCACAAGGACCGATCATCGGCTCATTGCTGTGCAGAAAGCCTCCATTTCTTTTCCTTATCGAACGGTGTGCATGAATATGGATGTGTACATCTTGTAAAAAAATCATTTTACTCTTTTTTTTCTCTTTTCTGGACTAACTTTATCACGAGCAGAGAGCAAATGAAGAAGTGAAAAACTGATTAAGACTTGATAATCCATTCTCGTTTCATGTTAGCTACTCACAATCCCCGGTACTAAAGGGAAGACAGGTGTTACCTGGATTTCTCATTTCTCGGAAGCTGATTTAGAGCCTTGCAATGCAAAACAGGAAGATTAAATAGCTAGCAGCTGCCTATAAACAAACAGAGATTACATCAAGGAAAAGCAAAATTCAATCAGCAGAAAGCTTGTCTTCGCAAGTTGTCCTCTCCATTTGATAGCGTGACAGTAACTTCAGTTTCAAACTTTGAAGAGGCCTCCTGGATCTCTCATTTCTTCATCCCTGTGCCCCTATAAAAAAGGGATATCCGAGCAAAATTGAGACCAAAGAGGTTTTAAAAAGATTGCAAGTTTTGCAAGATGTGGTTTACTTCCCTTATTATCCAAATAATCTACCTAAAGCCAGTCATCATAACTCAACTCCTTATTATCCAAATGTTCTCAAGGATGCTATCAAGCATGTATTCAGTCATTGGTTATAAGTTTGCTAAAAGCTTACATCATTTACAACATCACACTTCCCTCATAATTAGAGTCATTTTTTTTTCAGATGACAAGAACCACAGTAATTGTAAACCATGAGATTCACTGAAATAACCAAGGTAGCTCTTCCTTATTTTCGGGAGGAAAATACCAGTGCTATGCATTCAGTGGCTACTTGACTCAATACATCTATGTTTCATTGCATTGCTATTTGCTAGGCTAGCAAGTGATCATGTTATTTTTACATATCGTCCAAGGTAACGCTGTATCAAGCCTGGTGTAGTTGATCCCTGACCAGCCTGGGAAGTAGAAGTCGAAGCGCCCATGGAAAACAATCGGCTACTCTTCACAGATCCAGAATTGCTACTCGGTGTGCTCTGACACGGCGAAGAGGGCACAGCCGTGGCCGAAGGATATGCACCCAAGAGACCAGCCCCGCCTGCACCGGCGTTCTGGCAAGAGGGAACCGTGGCTGTGCTAATCCCATTTGCCATAAACCCAACCGGCGGATTTGATCCGAGAAGCGGTTGCGTGGCGGATGTCAATGCAAGCTCCTTCGGCTGGACAGGGGGCAAGGCCGCGGCGCCAGCGCCATTGCTCCGGCCAGCTGCGTCTGCGGGTGTGGCGGCGGTGGCGTGTTTCTTCTTCTTGATCACCCTGTGCGCGCGCCGGCACTGGAGCTCGCACCCGTCGAACACCTTGTCGGGCTCCTCGAGCGCCTTCGTGAGCCCCTCGGGCGACTTGTAGAAGAAGATGGCGTACCCGCCGAACTGCCCGGTGGCGCGGTGGGCGCCGAGGGGGCCCTCCTCGATCTCGCCGAACTTGGAGAAGAACCCCCTCAGCTCGTCGTGCGCGGCGCGCGCGGGCACGTTGTCCACGAAGAGCTTGCGGTCGTTGCGGTCGGGGGAGGGGCCGGCGGGGCCGAGGGAGGCGAACTGGCAGGCGACGGGGCGGCCGCCGACGCGCTTGGAGGTGTCGGCGAGCGCGCGGCGCGCGGCGGAGCGGCGGCGGAAGGTGACGAAGCCGTAGCCGCGGCAGCGGCCCGTGGCGCGGTCGGCGACGGCGTGGCACTCGTCGAGGGCGCCGAAGGGGGCGAACGCGACGGCCAGCTCGGCGGTGGTGGCGCAGGGGCCGAGGCCGTGGACGAAGAGGCGGCGATGGGCGGCGTCGGAGGCCGCGGAGGCGGTGAGGCGGGAGAGGAGAGCGGGGTCCCGGAGGCAGGCCTCGGCCAGGAGGTCCAGGAGTTCGTCCCTGCTGAACGGCTCCAGAAGCGCCTCGATGGCCTCCTCCTCCTCCTCCTCACACTCATCGGCCGTCGCCGGGGGTGGATTCGTGGTGGAGTCCTCGTCATCGTCCTCCTCCTCCTCGGCTTCTTCACCTGCCATTTCTTGCTTGGCTCGCTCCTCCGGCGACTCGGCCTTGCGGGCGCGCCGCTTCCGACCCATCGGTTTTAGCCAGGATTCGGGGTTCCGTTTCCCGGAGATTTGGGGATCTCTCTGGCCGGAAGAGCGGCGCGTCCGGGAGGGAACGAGGCCGGCAGCGCTCAGCTTCTAGCAGGCCGCCCCCGTTTTGGGCTGTGGAATCATCGAAGTTTCCGGAAGCTTTTGCCTTCCTGTAACGTCAGGGGGTAGGGTAGTTCTGATGTTCCAGTTCAGAGTGGCCAAATGGGGGAGCAAATTCTCTAGAAGAGAGTCTCACGGTCGGATCTTCTTCACTCTTTGGGCATTGTTCATGAATGGATGGTCAGATTAAGAGGGCCTCACAAAGGCCCATCCCCAGAAGATATATTTTCCCAAATGGGCGTGCCTCTCGGGCGATCTTAAGCATCAAACTGCTGATCCAGTTTAGATATGGTAAGACCGGTATTGTACTTGGGCCGATCAGCATAGTCCGATCGGACGTATCGTGTTTGGATCGGTATCTCTGGGTCTAATCGTACTGGTCTGATATGGGCACAGTTTGTGCCATGCCGAACAGCTCATTTGGCCACCACTATCCAATTCTAATACACTGTAGCCATACATTGTAACATTGTATTAGGATTACTCAAGCAAAACACACTAGCCCTCCTTGATTTTTTTTTAAAAAGTAGAAATACATGTAGCACCTACGGCCTATGGCCTAACCCACACAAACTATTGAACATGTAGTAAGGCTGAGCTTGTGCTGGAATCTAGTTTAGTATGGGAACTTTGAGAACTCTAGTCGTGACTTGCTATAGCTAGATGCTTTTGAGTAGTTATTATGTCAATAGGATACAAAAATGTATTTTTGAAAAGCCACCACGATGACAATAGAGCGCAAGTAGTGTGACTTATAAATTGGTGTGGGCATGTGACAATCATCTGAGGCTTTGGACATTAAGTTACATTATTCAAAAATTGAATGACATATCGTTTAATAGACAAATCATTGATAGTTTGATAAAAAAATAATCAATAACCTAATTTGTCGTATAGACAGGTAAACAAACACATCGCTAAATCTACCAAGGATTTGCAGTGGCTTTAAAAGGCACTTTTTTAATAAAAAAAATGAGCTCAATTTCAATTCCAAATAGATCACAGGAAAATAAATAAATTCGTAGCGGATCTATCATCGGAGGAATTGAAAAATTTAGGCATAATTTGAATGGGCAATTTCACACGATTCTGAAGGGAAAAATTCTGGCTCCAAAACAGGGCTTAAACTCCTTGTGATCTGGAGCGTTGGTCGAATCCTCATCTCACGACTCACGCCAACCAAGCCGACCACGAAGTCGGTCGTCGGATACGAGCCCAAGTCAGACATCAAAAACAGCTTCTTTCCCTAACCCAACCCACAAATCCCAATCGAACCGCCGCCTCCCCCTCTCCCCAAACCCTCGCCAGAACCTCGCCGCCGCCGGCCCCGCACGACCGGCCGCCATGGCTCGCAACGAGGAGAAGGCGCAGTCGATGCTGAACCGCTTCATCACGATGAAGCAGGAAGAGAAGCGCAAGCCCCGCGAGCGCCGGCCCTACCTCGCCTCCGAGTGCCGCGACCTCGCCGACGCCGAGCGCTGGCGCTCCGAGATCCTCCGCGAGATCGGCGCCAAGGTCGCTGAGATCCAGAACGAGGGCCTTGGCGAGCACCGCCTGCGCGACCTCAACGACGAGATCAACAAGCTCCTCCGCGAGCGCAGCCACTGGGAGCGCCGCATCGTCGAGCTCGGCGGTCGCGACCACTCCCGCAGCTCCAATGCCCCGCTCATGACCGACCTTGACGGCAACATCGTCGCCGTCCCCAACCCCTCCGGCCGCGGCCCGGGCTACCGCTACTTCGGCGCCGCCAAGAAGCTCCCCGGCGTCCGCGAGCTCTTCGACAAGCCCCCTGAGATCCGCAAGCGCCGCACTCGCTATGAGATCCACAGGCGCATAAACGCCGGGTACTACGGTTACTACGACGACGAGGACGGCGTGCTTGAGCGCCTTGAGGCCGTGGCTGAGAAGCGCATACGGGAGGAGGTCATCACGGAGTGGCACCGCGTGGAGCAGGTGCGGCGGGAGGCTATGAAGGGGGTTGTGAGCGGCGAGATGGCTACGGCAGGTGGGCGCGGTGGGGAGGCTGCTAGGGAGGTGCTGTTCGAGGAGGTGGAGGAGGAGGTTGAGGAGGAGAGGAGGAGGGAGGAGGAAAAGAGGGAGAGGGAGGAGGGGGAGGCGGCCGGGAGGGAGTTTGTTGCACATGTGCCGCTCCCCGATGAGAAGGAGATTGAGCGGATGGTTCTAGAGCGGAAGAAGAAGGAGCTGCTGAGCAAGTACACCAGCGACACCCTGCAGGGCGAGCAGGAGGAGGCCAAGGAGATGCTCAATGTGCAACGCTAGGAGAGATGGTCTGTTCTTTTTTTATCATTGCTCAGTCAATTATTTACTTGACTCAAAGTACTGTAGGCATGTATTAAAGATGCTTTAGCATAAGAGTTCTGCATATTTTTTTGGTTCCCTGTAATTTGTTTGTGCTTATTTTCTGTTAGTACCTTCTTTCTGCAAAGGGTTCAATTTGATGATGCAAAGCCTCTTCGTCTTACAATTTATAATATACCGTTTGCATTGTATTATTGATTGTGTGTGTTTGGATATTGAAAGTTGTGTTCAAAATCATGGCATCGACAACTGAAGTACTCAGCTTCTGCTGCTGGAGCCTAGAGTAAATATGATTCATTGATTTGGCCATAGGTGTGCATACCGCTCATTATTTTATCTTCCTCTGATTAATTGTGTTCACAAATATTTCTCGAACCTGGTGAATTTTGGCATCAGGCTCAACACAAGCAATTATTTTAGCGGAACATCATACATATGCTGAAATGTTGTCTGTACACAACAATGTCTAATTCATATACATTGACCGTATCAGCTATATAGGGTCTGAGGTCATATTTCATTTAGCTGTATCTGAACTGTTGTTGGAGTTCAATTAGCTAACCCACCGCTGCAGCTTTGTATTTTCTATCGAGAAGTTGTCATATGCATTGAGGAAGCACTTGCACTTCATGTCAAATATAGCCAAAACTCAAAACAACTGAAAGTATTGGTTGGAGTTGATACTAGCGCCCAGTGTTTTTTGACCAATCAAGTTGGATTACAGGATGCTTTCTTCCGAGTTCTGAGTTGCAATTCAACTGTATATTTGTTCTAATGCTTAAAATGACCATCCTTCAAGCAGGAAATCCTGCTGGTTTGGTGAATTGCCTTACTAGCAGATACTTCTGCCTTTCGTTTTGAGAAACTGACATGGCTGCTTTGCTTATTTCCCCATCAGTGTAATGCCTTATATTGCAATTGGTAAAGCAAGTCAGATTTGGGGAAGCATGCAAAACTATAGGCATGTTTGAACTCTGAACCATTATTTTTTTGGAAGCTTATGGTTCCTGATCAATGATCTCATTTCGAAAGTAGCAACTGAAACACCCCTTTCGATGTGTGGTATGAAGGCTGGAACTTGGTCTTCTATATCATGCTCTGTTCCTTTTTTATTAATTTAATGAGCTAGCTTTATTCATGAATCATGATGCATCAGTGAAACTGCGATTGATCTTACTGCCATTTTGCTTAACTCAGTCTTATACAGTCACTGTCTCACATTCTCACCTCATGTTTCAGCATTCCCTAATCTGGTTCATTCTTATTAGGTTGGTCATTGTTTGGTTATTCACGCTCTGAAACTCGGCACTGAAGTTCAGGAAGGAACTACATGTGCAATGCAGGCAATCGACACAACCCTAGAAGATATTTGATGAAAAAAATTGAATGGCTTCCCTGCATTATATTAATGGGTTTACTTGATGAGCGCTGGCAAGTCGGTGTAGGCTGAACCTGAGATACTGGTCGTGCACCTGCATATCTGTACACTGTACTGTATTTGTTAACTCTTATCATGTACAACCATACACTGATTGATTTCGAAAGATTTCAGTTATACAAGGGAATCTGACGGCGTCATCTATTTTTCATGTTTTCTTCCTGCCGTTTGGCTTAGAAATGCCAAGTAAACAGGCAACAGCTCGGGAAGAAACAATGTCAGCTGTATTATAAGATGGGAGCATAAAAAGGTTTTCAGAGCTTTTGTGTTCTCAATACATGTTTTTTCCCCAAACCTAAAGAAAAGGAGTAAAATGTATGTTGGAAGAAAAATAAAGATTATAACTCGATGATCATATCTAGAACATAAATGAGAAGCAAGAATTGTATCAAAAAGTAAAAATCTGAATTTGCCAAGATTATATGCATATCCTTACAAAAATAGCTAAACCAGCTACCTAAACCACCAACAGTTGCACATCAAATTGTTCATAACCTGATTCCTGAAAAAAAGAGAGTTCATATCCAAATGCGTCCATCAACTGTCATGCCAAGGGGCGGAGGTAAGGGCCAGTCGGTGTCTCTACAGAAGTGTAAAACGAAGTAGAAATTTCCGAGATACTTCTTCTCAAAGCTATCCATCTACGGCCGCATTAATTTGATAGATGCACCAGGCTACCAAATGATTTTTTTGAAATGAACTCGTTTTGATAGATGCACCAGGCTACCAAATGATTTTTTGAAATGAACTCGTTCAACTCCGTGCTTATCTGAAATTGTGATCATCTCAAACTCCGTCCATCTTCTTCCGTAGAATTTCCTCAAATCTGCTTTCTGAGACTGACAACAGCTGGTTCAAAATCAACCTCACCCCGCAACCGGTCATCCGAGCGTACCGAGGTTTTATCCTCTGTTCTAAGCTGTACCCAAAGTATTGCGGAAATTTCACGAGCTCATACCTTGGGTATTCCATCGTCAGGAAAAATTCATATTTGGGAAGCAAATTGCCTTCCAAGCTGAGAGTGTGAATAATCCCAAATCTATTCACCATAGTGCCAATTTCCTCGATGCTGAACTCCCTCTCCAGGAAAAACTCTGTGATCGGCTTCAGCTTTGCCTCGATGTTCAGACCAAAAGCCTGTGGGCTCTTCTGAATAAGAGATGCAGCATCTGCACCGATGGACCGAAAGTATTCAGCAGTTGGCCTGAGATTGTCGTTGACACTATAGCTCATGAGATGGGGGCATCGTGTCAGGATCTTGCCAATGTTTTTCTTAGAAACTCCTAGTTCAGTAAGAAAGCTGATGGTTGTTTCCACCTTCTGCCTGCTATACGTGAGAAATGCGGGGAACCGGCAGATCACCTTGCTCCACTGAGCTTTGTTGACACCAATGTTCTCCAAATATGCCATCATAGGTTTCAGATTATCTGACAAGCTGATTCCACAGAGCTGAGGCCTTTTCTTGATAATCCCTGGTATGCTTGACCTTGGCACACCAAGCTCAAGTAGTAACTCCACCAAGGGTTTTATCTTGCGATCCACATTGTAATATGCAAATGCTGGGAACTTGCGCACAACATTCTTGACCTCTTCATGATCCATGCCGAGGTCCAGTAGGTAGAGTACTAGCTCAGGGAGGGCTCCCCCTGAGGTTGGCATGCTTACTCGAGCGATTGCCTTCTGTTTATTTGAGCTCGTGGGTGTAAGTACCATTGAAGAAGACAATGTTTCCCTTTCCACAGCAAAAGGGTCAGGGAAGTTCTCCACCACCTCAACCAAACCATCTCCATGTTCTTTAGAGAGAGCTTCCAGATATGGGAGGAGAGCATCTCTGATCTCAGGTGTACTAAGCTCCCTTCCTGAAAAACAAATATATCATCAGAAGTTCAAAACTAATAAGAATACATAAGTACACAGAAAGCATAATCAAGAATGTGAACCTTCAGCATATCGAGATCTGTAAGTAATATGGAGCCTTGAAACCAGATGCTCAATGAAACCATCTGATTTGTTGACGATCCGTGCAGCTAGCGTACTTCTCAAACCTTTCTGTCCCAAGAACAGCGATAGCACAGCTTTCGCTTCCTCTCTTTCTGCAGCAAGCAACCTTGACCGAACGGCCACGGAGCTCTGAGCGCTAGCTACCCATAAATCATCCGCATCTGCACCGCAGAGAGTCACAATAAAGAAAACTTGCGTGTATCACATCCTCAGATGGAGGAAAAGCTCTAAAGAAGGGATGAATAGGTAACCTCACATGATTGTGCGTTGCAAATTCGAAGTTGTCGGGAAATTAGAATGTAAAGCCTGTACGAACAGAAGGCAGCGATAAGTACGGTGGAGACCATAATTAATAAAGCATGGGATGAAAAGCTCAAGAGTAAGCACACATAAAACAATGCGTAATGCTTGGTACATGTTCCTTATCTTCTTTTCTAAAGGCCCTGCCGCCCTGGTTCTTGCTTCTGTTCTATAAAAAAGCAAGTGGCGCATTTGACCAAATACTGAGCACTGAGCTCCTTTTCAGGTACATTTACATGCAAATGATGTTATATTGTTATGTAGTAATTCTTCAATGCGAACTTTGATTCCCCAAAGAAAGACGCTTTCTTGAGGCAATTCTAACCGGATCCCTATAGTACAACGAAACGACCATTCCTCATGTGCTTATACACGCATACATGATACATCTTAACATGACCGGGTTTCAAATCTCGCCAAGGATTTTGAGCTCAAGCCCTCCGATTACAGGGCATCCATGATGTACAGAGGCTCAAACCTAAAAGGCAGCTCCGTGCCTCCGCCTCCATCCATGTGCTTGGCGCAAGTGACCCCATGGAGTCGGAATCGGCGTAATGGAGAGGCAGCACCAAACAAGTTCCAATTCTACTCAAGTAATATTTGTGGAAAAACGAATGCCGTTAGGAGCGAGTGGAAAAACGAGCCTACCTGCAGGAGGAAGGGGAGGGGACGAGCCGCCATGGCGGCAGCCGCCGGCTGCGGGGCTCGCATGGGGTCAGACGGAGGCTGAGGCGTGGGGCTGCCTCCAAGCTAGTCATCGCCGGGGAAGGGAAGCGCCGCAGCAGAAGAGAGAGAGAGAGAGGTGGTCAGGTGGATGAGAACAACGGGAGGTGAGGTCGCCTAGACGAACTCTCTGTTTGGATAGGAATTTGTGTCCTGTTCCTTTCGCAGATAAGCCCCTCCAATATCTCCAATTTAAGGGATAATTAAAATGTTGCCACTATATTCTATAGAGTCCAATTTATAGTGGTCAATTTCATTTGTGACATATTCGTAGTTTTCTGGCATTTTTCTATTAATTCCTGCTTTTTGCCCACCGGAAGTGACGGATCCGAATCCCAGTCCAACTTATCATTTGTGGAGTGGACAATTCATTTTTGACATATTCGTATTTTTCTGGCATTTTTCTATTACTTCCTGCTTTTTGCCCACCGAAAATGATGGATCATTATGTGAACAGTGTTTTCATAGGGGTGCGATCTGCATAGAACAAATACCGTAGCCAAAAAAAATTTACTGTGGCAAGAAAACATTATAGTTATTGATATAAACATTTGATGATTTTTTAAATATTATTATTATAAAAATAATTACAAAAATAAACAACCGAAAAAAAAACAATTACAAAACTAGGCTCCTGTCGCCATTTGAACTGACTACAGGCTCCTGTTGCTAGTTCAAATGGCGACAAGGGCTCAACAGTCCCTTAGAGCTCCCTATCGCCAGTTGAATTTGCGATAGGAACATACTCTCCTTTATAAAAAGATCATTGAAACCTTAAAATTCGGGTAAAACTCACTTTTATTCAGGAAAAAAGAGGAGGGAAGGAGAGAAGCTAGCGAAACGCTGTCCGTTCGGCCCCCACCTATCAGGTAATTTTTTTAACCGAATGGATTACATAGTTTTAGATGTACGATTACGTAGTGCAGTATGTTGTACATAATACTTTTCGATAGGTAGTCTAGTTTGAGATATGTTGTTAATCGTGGAAATCTTCTTTACGGTGCAGTGCGTCAAATATGTCGGACGTCACCAATTTCAAAATTTACTACGGTCAGGGGACTATTCTTAAGGGTCCCGAGGGAATTGATTTGCGTTATTTTCAACAGGCGACCGTGCCCCTGCCAAGAGCAGAGGGGCGTACATAGGGCGCTATGATACGGTGGTTATTTCACTCATTCCAAGTGGACCATGATGTGCATGATCTAAGATTGAGTTGTCTTGCCCCCCGAACAGCACAGCGCACATATTGCGAGTTAGTGCAACTCAAGGGAACAAGGTTATGATAGTCATATGTACGCATGGCGAGGGAGGGAGGGTGGGATTTGGTCCTTCTGGCACAGGCATATGCCAAGCCCACTCCTGCAATCGCGGCTGAAAAAGAAGGGGGTGGTGATGCCGAAGAAGAAGTCAGGGACTCCATCCACAGCGCGGCGCACACAATGACCGAAAGTTCGGGAGTAGTTGGTCCTGTCGATGAAGACCCTGTGGAAGGAGCTCCTTCAGTTAGGCAAGCTAGTGGGCTTGCTAACGAGGGTGAGGAGCTAGAAGCCCTAATGCAATGGGTGGATCTCGAAGACCGGGACTACATGGCATTGTTAGAAAATGAAGGATCAGACGACAAGGATGATGTGGACCAATAGGCAGTTCCATTCGAGTGGAACACATACCAGTTCAACAACCTCGTCGTCAACGAAGACTCCTATGTACCGTGGAAATACGAACAGAGCGAGGTTAGGCAAGGAGCTATGTACAAATGCAAGGAGGTCATGTAGGAGGTGGTCAAATTTTGAGCCTTGTCGGTGCAGCGTACATTCACAGCCGTCAAGTCTAACAAAAAAATGTTACGACGTGAAGTGCAACATAGAGAGATGCCTTTGGTGAGTGCACGCATTCCAGCCTAAGTGGGACACCTACTGGAAATGCTTTATAGTTGTCCCACACATATGTGTCGTCACTGAGTTAGTGCAGTTCCATAGGAATATGTCATTAGGCCTCGTCGTCAATCTCATGTACGGTGAGATCATGGATAATCTAGATTTTGAGCCACGATCCATCATTCGGGCTGTTGAGGCAACGTTCCAGTACACAGTCAGTCATGCCAAGGCTTGGAGGGCAAAATAGAAGGCATTGGAATCAAAGCTCGGCACGTTCGAGGATTCCTACCACAACCTCCACAGGCTACTCCGAGTCATAGCACAAGACAGGAATCTTGGCACTCATGTCGATATTCAAGATTCCACACATCCGAATTGGGCCAATAAGTGGGTACTACAACAAGCATTCTTTACCTTTGGTCCGTGCATCAATGCATTTTGGCATTGACGTCAAATCTTGTGTGTGGATGGCACATTCCTGATCGGAAAGTACAAGGGCCAGATACTGATTGCAATAGCGACAAACGGGAACAATCAAGTTCTTCCTATGCCATTTGCTTTCGTGGAAAGCGAGAACACAGATAGCTGGTTGTAGTTCCTGAGGAATGTGAGAATTTATGTTGTACAGGGTCGTCCTAACGTATGCATTATACATGATTGGCATGCGGGTCTATTGAGTGCAATAACTCAGCTATAACAAGGAGAGAACAAACGAATTTTGTGGGCGGATCTGCAAAGCAAGTGGTGCATGAGGCACTTGGGTGCAAACTTCTACAAGCAGTTTCGCAACAAGGACTTGATAAAATCTGTTCAAATGGCTATGCAACCAGAACCAGTGGCGAAAGTTTGAAGCACTCTAGAAGATTCTAGACGAGCGGACCCATTCGGACAGAATGGAGGCAGCGAAAAGGATCGCTCCAAGAGCTGATCGGGCCCCTGAAGTATTGCCAGAGCTACCCATAGACAGTCCTAGTGTGACGAGGAAGACGGGGGCGCCGGTGAAATGTTTCTCAGACTGGATTGAGCACAAGCCTAAGGAGAAGTGGTCGCTGCTATATAACAGGGGTAGTGCATGATATGGTGTCATGACAACCAATCTAGCCGAGGTGTACCACAAACTGCTTTGTTGATATTGTGGAGGCAATTCTCCGCGGTACCACAAACTAATTTGTTGACAGAAACAACAACGCGTCACTCGCCATGGCAAATGGCAGAGTACTCTACTTCGCCATGATCACCAAATATATAGAGGAGAAGAGCAAGAAAGGTGAGACGCACCGGGCATTCAAGATGGGCACAAGGGAGCTTCGCTTCGAGATAATGTGCAGGGATAAAGGACGTCGCCGGGTGAACAGCGAGAGGATCACCAACGAGTGCACTCGACTCCACGCTAGTTGCATATGCACTTGCAACAAGCCCCTTCTTCTGCATATGTCGGACCCCAAATTTGGAGCTTGGGATCCACTGTGTGCAACGTGTCATTCTCTGGATCAGTAGCTGACACCCACAGTTACATTGTCGGTTCATTCACCTAACTACGGAAGGTCAAGCAAACACACAATTTGGTTCACGCTTACGTCCACTATTGGACGGAAAAAAGATATCAGGGGAGGTCTTGAAGAGGTTCTGGGAGAGTTCTAGGGTAATCCCGAGGAGGTCCAGGAGTGGTCTTGAAGAGGTCCTGGAGTGATCTTTTCGCTGGTCACTGTTCCCTTCGAGTACTGTTCTTGGAGTGGACCTGAGTAGTCAAAGGAGGTCCTGAGGAACACTGTAGAGTCGTCTTGAGGAGGTCCTGAGGTGTACTGTGGAGATGTCCTTAGGAACACTGTAGAGACATCCCGGGGGAAATATTGAAGAACACTGTAAAGACGTCCTAGGGAGGTCCTGAAGAGGTCATGAGGATACGACAACAACCGAGGTACAGGAGGTCCTGAAGGGGGGTCCGGAGGAGGAGGTCCTGGGAATACAACAAAGGGTATAGGAGGTCTTGAGGAGGTCCTAAGAAGATCAAGGGAGGTCTTAGGAGGTCTTGTAGTTCATGAGGAGGTCCTAGGAGGTCTTGGGAATGTCAAGGGAGATCTTAGGAGGTCTTGTGGTTCATGAGGAGGTCCTAGGAGATCTAAAAGGGGGGGTCCTGGAGGTCATAGTAGATCCTGAGGAGGTCCTAGGCCTACTAGAGCTAGTTATAAACCCAACGAGGGTGATTGTGAGACTTTTGGTAGTGGTCCCGGATTGGCTAAGGGTGATCGAGGGTTAAATGGCCCTCAACCAGCTAAGGGAAGTCCTAGGTTACTTAGTAGTGGCTCTAGACAATATAAGGGTTGGTAGTAGAACATCCATTTAGAGTCTGTAAACACACTGATCGTGCACTTCGCTCAATGTAAACGACGCTTAAAATGAACAGTGCAAGCCCATAATATATTACATAAATGTCCGGCCGTGCGGCCCACTGTTTACAAAAGCACCACTTAGGCAAGAGTTTTACAAAAGCCAAGAGTACAGACTAGAAGGCATGGGCGAAAGCAAAACAAGTCGTGGTGGATCCATTCACTCTGCCCACAGGCAAGTGACTAGGGGTCCCGGCCTAAACTTCATTATCATCACCGCCATCTGGTTCACCCTTCGTGAAGTACTAGTACGGGTCTTGGTCATTCAGGTCTGAAAAGTTATGATGGCAGAGCCTGAGTACACAACCGTACTCATGAGCCAACCCACAATGCGGTTCTTATAAATGCAAGGCTAATCAAGGGAGGTCTAGAGTTCTTTTGTTTGCACAAAGCCAAGTTTGAATTAGACTTAATAGAAAATCCTGAGACTTAGCATTTTTACAAAAAGGGGTTTTATAAATGAGTTTTCATTTTTTTTTACAAATACTAGTGGAGGTCTCACCTCCTATACCATCGAGTGGCTCCATCCACCCAATGCTTGGGCTATCCCATATTTACCACTGGTCCCCGACCAGGCCTTTCTCAAATCCCTGGGGTCCCACCCCAGGCTTCCCTTTTCAACACAAATGGTTTTTGTAAAAATAAAAACTATATCAAGCAAGTTCTCAGCACCGCTCTTGACCGTAAGCACGGCTATCATGATAGTTTTCTTACTCTGTAGAGTTCGCACACTTTAACCACAAGAGGTAAATCGCCTTGATATATACACACGTTTCCTTGGACATGCGAATCAAGGGGAGATTACCACAAGGCCTTTACAATGCTCAACCTCAACGCATTCCATCCGCTACACTAAGGTTTCCACCGCCCTGAGCCCACTCCCGAGTCTCTCCGAGAGGCCCCCTCTTGTGCTAATGTGGTTCTTGTGGCTTCGTTCTCCCCCGGCTATCCACCCGCAATCAATCCAACGGTGGATCTACGTCGAGGCGAGCAAATTAGTCGGACAGGTCGTACCCATAACGGACTTGTGGTTGCACTGTTTTTGCATGAGAGGTCATCACAAGATTCGGTCCTTACTTGACCAGGGTGGCACATCCACATACCAACATCTTCTCGTGCCCCTGGCACCAGCCATTCTTTTCAACCGCCCCAATCGAAAACAGTTTTCAGGTTTCGTTTGTTTTGAAAATAACCATTTACCTCAACATACCAGCCAGGCTTCCAGCCTTGCTGCCCAAATTATTTTTCAAAGTTTTTAGTGATTATGGTCGGGAAAATTAATGCCCGCGTGATATTATATCTAAGCAAGGCTAAGCATGACACTTAGATACAAGCTTATTAACTAGCAAGTAATCCATTAAGTCTAGGGTGACAAAGGATAGTTGTAGGATCAAGGATAACCGATTAGAGGGGGTGAATAGGAGGTTTTTAAACTTTTTAACACTTTAAGCCAATTAATAACTTAGACTAAACAAGTTACACTTCTAGCTAAGCAATTCAACCACAATAAACAAGCTAGAAATATAAATGCGGAAATGTAAAGACTAGGAGTAACCACAATGAGACCACGATGTTTTCCCGTGGTATCGAAGACTTGCCGGTCTTCACTAGTCCACGTTGAGAAAGCTTGACAACTCAAGCCGGCTCCACGAATTAAGCCTTCCCTCGATCACTATGATTGTTCTTCCTCCACTCCGAAGATGGTGAACACCAAACCACTCACAAGCTTGCACCGGGCATCTTCACAAACTTTTTGAAAAGATCACCGTGCTCTACTGCAAAGGCCGTCTAGGAGTTCGACAAAACTCCAAGAGTAATAAACAAAGACCTTCGCTTGACGGCGCCCAAGCGCAATAGGATCAATCTAGAATGAATTGATGCACTTGAATGAAGCTCAACAACCTTACAATGAATGCACAAGGGAATTTTGGTGTTGAGTGAATGCACTTGGCTCTCAAGGCTCTAAGGATGTTAAATGTTCGCTAGCAACCTGTCCAAGGGCAGTTGGGGGTATTTATAACCCCACCAATAAATATGACCACCGGGAGGAGTCCCCAAACTTTCGAGAGAAAATCGGACAACCGCCGTTCAAGTTGCAATACAACCGCTCTTGTAACGAAAGATGAATCGGCTATAACAATGATTTAATGCTCGACATAGCCGTTAGAATTTCTTAGCATGACGACCGCCAACTAAACTCCCAGACAACGCAGACGCCTTGCCGTATCAGATTGACGAGCGGTACAACCGATCAAAGGGTTTCCAAAACACTGAAATTACAAGCCATCTGAAAAAAACCAACCGCCATACAAAAATCGGTACAACCGCATCGCGGTTCAACCATTTCATAGAAGCGGAACGACCGATTCTCAAGGAGGATTTCTGAGCCAAAATACACTTGTACTGTTTTTATTGAACCACCAACTAAAAATCGGAACGACCGCAATGCGGTAGTACCGCTCAAGGAGCCGGTCATACCACATTTGCACTCAGTTGGCTGATGCCTTCAAAATCCGGTACTACCGCCAAGTTAAGCATGGTCATACCGCACCGAGCGGTACAACCGCTATTATAACTGTGGTACTACCGATTTCTGACAAATGCACTAAGGCTTTCAAATTCAATTTCAAGTTCAAATTCAAATGCATGCATGATCCTAAATTGATCCATATGGCACAAGAACATGCTATCAAGCTACTAGTCATGATCCCCCTTAATAGTACGGCATTTAACCTATAATCTGGTCTTCCAACCAAATCTCCTAAGACCGGTAATATGAAAAATGGATCCTAGACTACTTATACCTTGTCTTCATGCCATGTAGATCTTCATGTTATCCTTAGGCATGCATCCTTACGTCATCAAGTTCACCAATGGGACTTAACTTTGTAAATACTCAATAAACACGTTAATCCCATATTCACATATTATCATTAATTACCAAAATAATTTTTAGGGGACTAGATGCTTTCAATAGTGTCCAAGTTCAAGGATTGAAAGTTTATACATAAGTATTTGTTAAGGCATTAGCTATGATCTAGACCAATTTAGTTTGATACAACATAGCAATGCAGTTTCATAATTTAAAGCAACATAATTTGCAAAAGGTAGGTGCGACATGGTCAAAGGGTTGACTCGCCTTGTTCAGAGTGCTGCTGATCGAGATCCTGATCAACGAACTGTTCTTCAGTTGCCTCGGCTTCTATAATCACAAGACAACCGAAAAGGCAAATAAGCATATATTCCAACTCAAATCGTTTCTAAATATGTGAAGAACTCCAAATAATGTAAAAGCGTAGATTAGAAATATGAGATCGGCACAATTGAAAACTCAGTGGTCGTCGGATCTGTGGTGGTCGTAGGTGCTACTATGTCTCTAGGAGGACACGACAGGGAGGTCATGAAAGTACTATGAATTGGGGTGGTTCTGAACGTGCTGTGGCTAGGGGAGGTCCTCGAATCACTGTAGCCATGGGAGGTCCTGCAATTACTGTACTCCGGGGAGGTCCTGGAATCACTGAACCAGGGGAGGTCCTGAAATCATTGTAACCAGGGGAGGTCGCAAAAGCACTATGACTAGGGGAGGTCCTGAAATTACTGTACTCCGGAGAGGTCGCGAAAGCACTACGACCAGGGGAGGTCGCGAGAGTGCTAAGACTAAGGAAGGTTGTGAACCAAGGGGTGGTCTTTGTAAGAAGACCAAGCGAGAGATCTAACGAGAGGGAGGTCTGGACCTTCAGATCCAAATGAAGGGAGGTCCGGACCCTCAGATCCAACGAAGGGAGGTCTGGACCTTTAGATCTAAACGAAGAGAAGTCTGGACCCTCCGATCCAAACGAAAGGAGGTATGGACCATTAGATCCAAACGAAAAGAGGTCTGATCTCTTAGATCTAAACGAAGAGAGGTCTGAACCGTTAGATCTAAATGAAGAGGGGTCTTGACCATCGGATCCAAATGAAAGGAGGTCTGGACCCTCATATCTAAATGAAGAGAAGTCTGGACCCTTCGATCCAAACGAAAGGAGGTCTGGACCATTAGATCCAAACGAAAGGAGGTCTAATCCCTTATATCTAAATGAAAAGAGGTCTGGACCGTTAGATCTAAATGAAGAGAGGTCTGAACCCTCACATCTAAATGAAAGGAAGTCTGGAACCTTAGATTTGAACGAAAAGAGGTCTGGACCGTTAGATCTAAACAAAGAGAGGTCTGGACCCTTGGATCTAAACGAAGAGATGTATGGACCGTTAGATCTAAACGAAGAGAGGTCTGGACCCTTGGATCCTAACGAAAGAAGGTCTGGATTCTTAGATCCAAACGAAAGGTGGTCTGGTCCCTTAGATCTAAACGAAGAGAGGTCTGGACCGTTAGATCTAAACGAAAAGATGTCTGGACCCTCATATCTAAACGAAAGAAGATCTCGACGGTCAAGATGAACGCAAAGAAGGTCCTGACGGTCAAGATGGAACCAAAGGAGGTCCTGACGATCCAGATGAACGCAGAGGAGGTCCTGACGGTCAAGATGAAGGCAAAGGAGGTCCCGACGGTCAAGATGGAACCAAAGGAGGTCCCGACGGTCAAGATGAACACAAAAGAGGTCCTGACGGTCAAGATGAACGCAAAGGAGGTCCAGGAGATACCAGGACCAGGGGAAGGTCATGAGAGTGTTGCGACCAGGGGAGGTCGTGGAGGCGCCATGACCTGGGGAGGTGAAGAATCTAGACCCGCCATTATATGTTAATGGAGTTTTGATGATTAATGACAAACCTAATTGTGAGACTAACACTTCTACTTGTTATATCATGTTTAGTCTCATTTGGATATAAAGGTGAAAATCAAAGGTATGCAGTTCGACATTATAATTCATATATCCTAGAATACTTTAACTTGTGTAGTTAACATATTCTTGTGAGTATATAAGACTTGTGTAGTCTAAATATACTTGTATATGAGTATAACATAACTTGTGTAGTTCATGTGTACTCACATATCATTGAATATGTTTAACTTGCATAGTTAATATATTCATATGAGTATATGAGACTTATGTAGTTCATATATGCTCATGTATTCTTGAGTACATATGACTTGTGTAGTTCGTATACACTCATGTTGAGTATATATAACTTATGTAGTGCTTATATACTCATACCATTCTATATTCAATTATTTGCTATTGAAGTGGTTATCATCAATTACCAATGAGGGAAAGATTGTGGTATCTTGTCCCGCCATTATGAGTTAATGGTATATTGCGTAATTAATGATAATCATATTGTGGAACTAACATTTTCCATGAGTTGGATGAATAGGTTATGTTCGGTGGTTGATGACTTGGGATGACATCATGTGTTGATAGTCATCAAGTCAAGAAGAGATGATCGTGTGTTGATCATCAAGTCAAGTGAAGACCCATCATGTGTTGATGGATGTCAAGTGAAAAGTGCATCATGTGTTGATGCATATCAAGAGTCGGGATGGAGGATGTCATCATGTGTTGATGAGCATCATGTCAAGATCCCGGTGAAGCTTCATCATGTGTTGATGAAGGTCAAGCAAAGGTTGTCATCATGTGTTGATGAACATCAAGTCAAGAACCCGTAGTTGAAGCAAGGATGTGCGTCATCAAGCTTCAAGAAGTTGCTAAAGGCAAAGGTATGACTAGCTAGGGCTAAGGATTTGTTCCTAGTCTTTTACCTGGTCTCGGTGTTTGGTTGGGAGACCGGATTGCTAGTATAGGTTGCCGTACTATTAAGAGGGGTCTTTGACTAGTAGCTTGAGTTAGTCATGTGTTGATAGCTCACCTTGGTTGCTCTATGCTCTTTAAGGGATGTTGCTATTTGCAAATGTGTTTTGCAAATAGTTTAAGCTAAGTGCTTATTTGTTGTAGCATGTGACTAGTTTGCAAATATGTTTTGCAAATAGTTGTAGTCCATGTATCTTATCCTTGATTAACATGTTGCCAATATTTGTGAATGTGTTTTACAAATAGTTGTGGCTCATGTTTAGTCCTTGTAGCATGTGACTTAATTTGCGAATCGTTTTGCAAAGTGTTTAAGTTCATGTACCCTATTCCTTGTGGTATTGATTCTAAAAGTTGGCAAATGTGTTTTGCAACTTGTTGAGAATCTTGCCTTTGACTTGTGTTTGCATCACGTATCAATTTGGCAAATATGTGTTTTGCAAAATTGAGTTGAAACGAATGCAAACTGTCTTTTCTCTGGAATCGGTAATCGGCGTTGTGTTTAAGGTACTACCGCATGTCAATAGGACCGGAGTTTTGGAGCGATACGTAAATTCCGAACGCATGTTTTTGGGTTTACTTGGCTCTTTTGGATGGTGCGGTAGTACCGCTCAGTGAGCGGTGACGATCAGCATCCCGCTGTACCGATTATTTGTTAGCGATACGGTTTTTCGATAGCGTTGCAATTTGGTTTTGGCTCGCTCTGGGTAGCGCAGAGTAATCTGCGCGTTGTGTGCGTGAACTACCGGCTTATGAACTACCGTTTTTCCATGCGGTATGGAAATTCGAAGAGTAATGCATTCGGTCCTTAGCGGATTTTGAGCATGTGTTGCTCTCTTTGGCTAAGCGGTAGTACCGCATGATGTGTTGTGCGATATTACCGATTTAAGAGGAACTACCGCATATATGTTGGCGGTAGTATCGAATCCCTTTGCAACGGCTAGTTTTATAGCCATTACCCTAAATCTTGATAATCTGCCTTATAACTTGGCAGTAGTACCGATTGTCCCGTTTTTAGGACTTTGCTTCCAACGGCTATATTTCGTGTGTGGGCTATAAATACCCACCTTGGCCGTGTGTGGAAGGTTGTTGGTGATATTGTGAAGGGCTTTGCATGTGTTGCAAGTTCCTAGACATTCCTTTGAGCAAAAGAGCAAGCCCTCTCTTCCTTTGTGCATGTGTTGCACTTAGTGAGTGATTGAGAGCAAACCCTAAGTGCATGTGTTGCCTTAGGTGGTGGATTTAGTATCCATTGGAGCTTAGACACTTGATTGGTTCAAGTGAGCGTTGGAGTCTTGTTACTCTTGGTGTTTGCCGACACCTAGGCGGCGTGGAGGCGTCGTGGTCCGGTGATCTTCTCAAGTGAAGCTTGTGAGAAGGCCCGGTGTTTGTGAGTGGTGTGGTGCTCGCCATCTCCGGAGTGGAGGAAAGAGCAACCCAAGTGGAGCGAGGTGTTTGATCCTCGGAGGAAGGCTTAATTCGTGGAGCCGGCCCAATTATTTTGGGTTTCCCTCAACGTGGATTATGGGAGACCAAGCAAGTCTCCCACCACCACGGTAAAACATAGTCGTGTCATTGTGGTTTGCATTCTTGAGCTTTACTATATTGCAATTTATATACCTTGTATTAAATTGCTTATTCATTGTGTATGAATGCTTGTATTGCTTAGTGCCATTCACCTTGCTAGAATTGATTAGCTTACAAGTCCATGCTCAATTGTTATATTTACCAATAGACTTGTATTGTTGGTGCACTTAGGTGAACCTAGTTGATTTAGGCTTTAATTGTGCAAAACCGTATTTGTATTAGCTTCCGAATTAGAAATCGGTTTTAGAGCCTAAGGGAATTTTAAAACGCCTATTCACCCCCCCTCTAGTCGGCCACCTCGATCTTACAAGTGGTATCAGAGCTTGGTCTCTCATTTATTAGACTTAACCGTCTAGAGAGTAAAGGATGGCGACTAGTAAAATTGTGCACCTAGGTGAAGCACCTAAATTTGATGGCACAAATTATGCTCATTGGAAAATCCGCATGTCATGCTATTTTAAGGCCATGGGCCTAAATATATGGCGGATTGTAGATGTTGGCTTTTCTCCTCCATTGGATCAACTAGCTCCAACAATTGAGGAAGAGAAATGCTTACATCTCGATGCCGAAGCAACTAATGCTTTATTTAGTGCTTTAAGTGATGATGTGCTCTATGCCGTATGCGACTTCAAGAACGTTCATGAGATGTGGACACAACTTCAATCCTATTATGAAATGTCCACCTCAACCAAGGACGATGGCATAGATGTGTGGACATATCTTCAAGAACATTATGAAAGGTCCACTTCCACAAATGAGGATTGCATACAAGAGTGGACGTCGGGAGAAGAATGCTCAATCTCAAACTCCGACGATGAAGAGTCCACAAGCTCCTCCACATCAACTCCTAGCTCCGACAATGATGATATATCAACTCCATCAACATCGCCTCATTGCTTTATGGCAAAAGGTAAAAAGAAGGTATATAATGATAATGATGATAATGATGAGCTTTCTTATGATGAGTTGATAGATATGCTAGAAGAACAAAATGCTTTTATGGGAAAGGAGGTTTCAAAATTCAAAGTTTTGAAGAAAGAATTGAACTTGCTTCAAAATAATTATGATGTTCTAAAGAATGAACATGAAACCCTCCTTCTTAAAAATTATACTAGCTCTAAAGTGGATATAGGGATTACATGTGATCTATTAGATGATTTGCCTTGTATTGCTCCTACTCCTTGCAATTCATCTAAAATTAATGTATCCACTTCTTGTGATGATTTAATTGATATGCCTTGTTGCTCAAAATTAGATGTACCTATTTCCTCTATACTTGTTGAGACTAACCTTGTAGAGGAAAACAAAAGCTCAAGGCCCAAGTCTCAAGTTTGAAGAATGACTTGGATAGAAGCTATAAAGGAAGGCTACTCGATGAAATATTGAGCAAGCAAATATGCTTACAAGATAAGAGTGGCATTGGATTTACTCCCAAGAAGAAAAAGGAAAATAGCAAGATGAGGCACAATGCAAGACACACGAAGAATATTAAGTGCCTTAATTGTCATGAGAAGGGTCACATTTCCTCCGTGTGTCCTAATAAGGAAAATGACAAGAGAGGACTTGGTTTTGTCACCAAGAAGAAGATGAAGAACATCCCAAAGCCAAATGGAAGACAATTCAAAAATATCAAGTGCTTTGGATGCAAAAGAATGGTCACATTGCCTCGGTGTGCCCAAATCAAAAGGATGTCAAGCCAAGACATTCAACAAAGAGGCAAACCGGAATTGAGCAAGATAAGAAGACATCAAGGGGAAGCAAAAGCCCTACTTGCTACAATTGCCGGGAGAAAGGACATTTTAGTAAGGAATGTCCCAAAGGTATCACTCCTAAGCCAATTATTTATAATAATCATTATTTGCTTAGGAAGGATAAATATGGCAATGTGTTTGCTAGGAATGTTAGTTTACATAAAACTAATGCTAGGGCCATTTGGGTGCTCAAATCTATTGTGACTAACATTCAAGGACCCAACCGAGTGTGGGTACCAAAAGATGCTTAAATGTTAAATAGGTACTTGGAGAAGTATTGGAAGTTTGGCTCATCCATAAAGAGGTGGATTCCATCTTATGCAAATTTGGAGCCAAGCTTGAGGAAGACCAATTCATATCATAAACCAATGCTATCTCGGTAACAAGTATTTACATTGAAGTATCTAGCCCTTATACCTTGTGTAGGTTGCATTCATGTAAAATCTTAAAAGGGTTGTTCTTGCTCTTATGCTAAAACTTGTTTATTGATTTCTTGAGCAAGAAAGTAGTGGCACATTAAGGGGGAGTGCTAAATCATAGTCATGTATATCACATCCCTAAGTGTGCCCAAATAAATTAAGTGCTAGTTATGTTTTTTTCAAAAATGAACCTTTTAGCCAAAAATCAAAATCTTAAAATTATTAGTATATACTTTGAAAAACTAGTTGCAAAATGTATACAAATGTTATTCAAATGTTTTGCAAAAGTTTTGGTTCAAGAAAAACCTATTTTAAGTAAAAATGAATTTCTAACCAAAATCCTAGATCATAGGATCTTGTTTTTAACCAAAACTAGATCTTTATGCAAAATCTATTCGAAAAGGAATTTGACTTTTGTCCCAAAATGAAAATGATAGAGTTGGTTATTCTAAACATTTTGGTATTCAAAAGATTTCCAAAAGACCAACTCATCAAAAGTTATTTGATTTGAAACTCGTCTAAAATTCTAGTTTGACCAAAGTGGTCAATTTCTAGCACTTAAGTGAGTTTTACCATTTGAGCCAGAATTATTCATATGAATAGGTCCATAATGGTATTCATAACTCATACATGCTATTGGATGCATTAAATTACGTAAATTGTTTAGTTGTACAAATTTGGCTCTTTCAAAGAAGTGCTTTCGAAAATAAAAGTTTGATTTGCAAAATTCAAAATGTAATTCAAAAATTATGTTCTTAAAGTTTATATCTGTGATCTATTGCATAATGATCCTAAAGGTTATTTAATTGAGTGCAAAAACTTGGGATCATTTGCAAACTCCTCAAATCTCGGCTTAAATCCGAAGTCCTGTAAATCCAGACGATCGTCAGATATCTTGCGGATTACAAGATCACATAGATACTCGCATCGCATACTACCGGCGGTATAAGTCTTGGAACTACCGCATGTGTTGGTGAAAGGGCATTTATCGCTGCAGCGCTTTCTATCTTCTCTCACCCTTTTCACCCGAGAGGAACTACCGCCTCTCATTTCTTTGCCGCCCCAAGTCCCTCTCTCTCTCCTAAAAACTCCACCCAAATCCTTTCAATTCCTCAAGTTTCTTGAGATTCCTTCAAACCCTCGTCGATTCCTGCATCACTAGGGCTTCACTCTTCATTCCTAAGGTAAAACACAACTTCAATCCTTGTTTTACCGAAATCTTGGAAACCCTAGGTTGTTTTAGGGTTAGAGTTGAATGTGGATGTGTTCTTGTAGTTCTAGTGGGCAAATAGACAATGTTGATGTCTCATGATGTTCATACATCCATTTCTTGGAATCAATCCAATAGGAACATCACAAATTTCATAGAAATTCACGCCTCGAATCGTTTTACGAAATGCGGTACTACCGCGCCTTGAGCGGAACTACACAATCTTGGTAGTACTGGCTCAAGAACAATGAACTACCGATTGTCCCGACAGAACAAAAATTGTCCCATTCAAATTTAATCCTATTTGTTTGATCTTTCAAACTCCTTTGTAACTGTTTTATCCTTTTGAAGATGCCGAGATCAAGGGTACATCCCGCAAACCGATTAAGCGGCACTCGAGGTCAATCTTCTTCGCATCAATCCACGTAAATTCAACAATACTCGAAATTCGACAAAGGGAAACAATGACAGAGGTAAAGGGCCAACTAGTGACTCAAGATGAATTGATTTCAGATCATTCAGCGATGAAGGCGTGACCACTAGTGATGAGGATATGGGAGATGTTTGAAGAACAAGAAATTGACTTAAGGACAATTTCAATGATGATTATGCAATATTGCGCCACAAGAATCGGTTCCTACTTCCAAGGTCTTCTCTTGATCTCAGATTCCACACGAAATTTCAAGAGCTAGTTTATGAGCATTGCTATAGCCCGGATAGAAAATTTGCCGATCATAAATGGATCAAATGGGCTCATTTGAATAACTTGGATAAATATGATGGCGCTTATAGATTGTTTCAAAGAGTCGAATCTATCATCTAGTAGCCTCGAAAAGTGATTACAATGAAGAGATCATTAGGCAATTCTATGCTACGCTTTATATCTCTCGCACTTAAATGAAATATCTTGGATGACGAGGACAAGGGTTCGAATCGCACTAAACGTGATTTTGAGCTTGCACTTCATACGTAATCAAGCAATTATGAGAAAATCTATGATAGCCTCGCCTTCCTCGCTCATCGCTTGGTGAGTTTTATGATCCCACTATCAGGTATACTCTAGGAAGGATCCATGGACTGAAACCTATTCCTAGCTTGATCAATAGAATTATTAATCATACTATTTTGCCTAAGAGTGGAAATTTCGATGCGGTAAGAGGGCATGTTTGGAACATAATGGAGTTTATCTTGGAAGGCAAAAAGTTTGATGTCATTGATGTTATTATCAGAGGGATCGTCTCCTCCAAGAATGACAGAATCAAAAGAATCTATCATGCTCCTTATATAATGGCTTTGATAGTGAGGCAAACTGGCTTCAGAGGAGGATTAGGGACAGTCCACAAGCCTTACAAACCAAGGGAACATCCTCCTGTTCAGTTTATGGGACAGCCAGCACAACAAGAACAGCAAGAAGAAGATGCTCCAGGGGCAGCAGCCCAAGAAGAAGGCCAAGTCACTCTTGCTCAGATTTTTCAAAACCAACAATTGATCCTCAATAATTTGCAAGAGATGAGAGCTTCTCAATTGGAGATGAGGGCTTCTCAATTGGAGATAAGGACAAGCTCACTTTCGAGGAAGAAACAAAGCAGATTTGCAGCTTTGACTGAGTGTGTGAACTCCCTAGGTCCTTGGCACTATACTCGTCGTCGCCGCAATTCACCGCCAAGGCCTCCTCTTCCTCAACTGCAGCCCTCTAGCTCTGGTTCTCCTCCTCCGATTCAGACTACTCAAGACCAAGCATCTGTCCTCGCTCAAGATCAAGTTCCATCCTCTTCTCATTGATGTCAAATGGAGAGAAGAAGAAGACTTAAGCGGACTTAGAAAGTTTCATGAGAGAAAGATCTTTTGCTAATCATCTACTATATGTATGGATTATTATGGCTTATGGTTGATGGTTGAACTTACGTGTGTAATAGTTTAACCTTATGGATCTATTATCTCTGTTGAACTCGTTGGTTAATGATGCTTATGCCTTATTGAATATCTTTGTCCAATTATGATTATTGATGATTGCATGTTTATATTTCATAATTATCTATTGTCATGCCTCCTTGGATCCATCTTATAGAGGAAACTCCGTGAAATTCTCTTAAAATCCTTAATATGCATAATCTTCAATTCACATGTCTCTATGCATATATTTAGGGGAGTGTTACCTCTATGGAGATTGTTTGGAGAAATATCTCACTACTCAATTAAAATGATTTCTTCTCCTAGCTCATAAGTCTTTGCAGAACTCCTCTTGGATAAATCTTTTAGATCTCTTTTCGTGATTAATGCCAAAAGGGGGAGAATTTATGGGGAAGAATTTGTATGAGCTATGAGCTACATTTGGATGAATTAAAGGGAAGACCAAATACCAAAAGGGAGAACAAAGGTTTCAATTTTCACATCATGTCATTAAAATCGTTCATTCTTATCATATGATTGACTTATATCCAAATGTTATTATTTATATGGGGTTTGTCATCAATCACCAAAAGGGAGATTGAAGAATCTAGACCCGCCATTATATGTTAATGGAGTTTTGATGATTAATGACAAACCTAATTGTGAGACTAACACTTCTACTTGTTATATCATGTTTAGTCTCATTTGGATATAAAGGTTAAAATCAAAGGTATGCGATTCGACATTATAATTCATATATCCTAGAATACTTTAACTTGTGTAGTTAACATATTCTTGTGAGTATATAAGACTTGTGTAGTCTAAATATACTTGTATATGAGTATAACATAACTTGTGTAGTTCATGTGTACTCACATATCCTTGAATATGTTTAACTTGCATAGTTAATATATTCATATGAGTATATGAGACTTATGTAGTTCATATATGCTCATGTATTCTTGAGTACATATGACTTGTGTAGTTCAGATACACTCATGTTGAGTATATATAACTTATGTAGTGCTTATATACTCATACCATTCTATATTCAATTATTTGCTATTGAAGTGGTTATCATCAATTACCAATGAGGGAAAGATTGTGGTATCTTGTCCCGCCATTATGAGTTAATGGTATATTGCGGTAATTAATGATAATCATATTGTGGAACTAACATTTTCCATGAGTTGGATGAATAGGTTATGTTCCAGGTGGTTGATGACTTGGGATGACATCATGTGTTGATAGTCATCAAGTCAAGAAGAGATGATCGTGTGTTGATCATCAAGTCAAGTGAAGACCCATCATGTGTTGATGGATGTCAAGTGAAAAGTGCATCATGTGTTGATGCATATCAAGAGTCGGGATGGAGGATGTCATCATGTGTTGATGAGCATCATGTCAAGATCCCGAAGTGAAGCTTCATCATGTGTTGATGAAGGTCAAGCAAAGGTTGTCATCATGTGTTGATGAACATCAAGTCAAGAACCCGTAGTTGAAGCAAGGATGTGCGTCATCAAGCTTCAAGAAGTTGCTAAAGGCAAAGGTATGACTAGCTAGGGCTAAGGATTTGTTCCTAGTCTTTTACCTGTCTCGGTGTTTGGTTGGGAGACCGGATTGCTAGTATAGGTTGCCGTACTATTAAGAGGGGTCTTTGACTAGTAGCTTGAGTTAGTCATGTGTTGATAGCTCACCTTGGTTGCTCTATGCTCTTTAAGGGATGTTGCTATTTGCAAATGTGTTTTGCAAATAGTTTAAACTAAGTGCTTATTTGTTGTAGCATGTGACTAGTTTGCAAATATGTTTTGCAAATAGTTGTAGTCCATGTATCTTATCCTTGATTAACATGTTGCCAATATTTGTGAATGTGTTTTACAAATAGTTGTGGCTCATGTTTAGTCCTTGTAGCATGTGACTTAATTTGCGAATCGTTTTGCAAAGTGTTTAAGTTCATGTACCCTATTCCTTGTGGTATTGATTCTAAAAGTTGGCAAATGTGTTTTGCAACTTGTTGAGAATCTTGCCTTTGACTTGTGTTTGCATCACGTATCAATTTGGCAAATATGTGTTTTGCAAAATTGAGTTGAAACGAATGCAAACTGTCTTTTCTCTGGAATCGGTAATCTGGCGTTGTGTTTGCGGTACTACCGCATGTCAATAGGACCGGAGTTTTGGAGCGATGCGTAAATTCCGAACGCATGTTTTGGGTTTACTTGGCTCTTTTGGATGGTGCGGTAGTACCGCTCTGTGTGCTGTGATGCATCGCATCCCTGGTGTACCGATTATTTGTTAGCGATACGGTTTTCGATAGCGTTGTAATTTGGTTTTGGCTCGCTCTGGGGTAGCGGTAGTACCGCGTTGTGTGCGCGGAACTACCGGCTTATGGAACTACCGTTTTCCATGCGGTATGGAAATTCGATAGAGTAATGCATTACGGTCCTAAGCGGATTTTGAGCATGTGTTGCTCTCTTTGGCTAAGCGGTAGTACCGCAGAGTGTTGTCTTGATATTACGATTTAAGAGGAACTACCGCATATATGTTGGCGGTAATATCAATCCCTTTGCAGCAGCTAGTTTTATAGCAGTTACCCTAAATCTTGATAATCTGCCCTTATAACGGCGGTAGTCTGATTGTCCCGTTTTTAGGGGACTTTGCTTCCAACGACTATATTTAGTGTGTGGGCTATAAATACCCACCTTGGCCGTGTGTGGAAGGTTCTTTGGTGATATTGTGAAGGGCTTTGCATGTGTTGCAAGTTCCCTAGACATTCCTTTGAGCAAAAGAGCAAGCCCTCTCTTCCTTTGTGCATGTGTTGCACTTAGTGAGTGATTGAGAGCAAACCCTAAGTGCATGTGTTGCCTTAGGTGGTGGATTTAGTATCCATTGGAGCTTAGACACTTGATTGGTTCAAGTGAGCGTTGGAGTCTTGTTACTCTTGGTGTTTGCCGACACCTAGACGGCGTGGGCGTCGTGGTCCGTGATCTTCTCAAGTGAAGCTTGTGAGAAGGCCGGTGTTTGTGAGTGGTGTGGTGCTCGCCATCTCCTGAGTGGAGGAAAGAGCAACCCAAGTGGGCGAGGTGTTTGATCCTCGGAGGAAGGCTTAATTAGTGGAGCCGGCCCAATTAGTTTGGGTTTCCCTCAGCGTGGATTATGGGAGGCAAGCAAGTCTCCGACCACCACTGATAAAACATAGTCGTGTCATTGTGGTTTGCATTCTTGAGCTTTACTATATTGCAATTTATATACCTTGTATTAAATTGCTTATTCATTGTGTATGAATGCTTGTATTGCTTAGTGCCATTCACCTTGCTAGAATTGATTAGCTTACAAGTCCATGCTCAATTGTTATATTTACCAATAGACTTGTATTGTTGGTGCACTTAGGTGAACCTAGTTGATTTAGGCTTTAATTGTGCAAAACCGTATTTGTATTAGCTTCCGAATTAGAAATCGGTTTTAGAGCCTAAGGGAATTTTAAAACGCCTATTCACCCCCCCTCTAGTCGGCCACCTCGATCTTACAGGAGGTCTTTGCAAAAGGCCAAGAAGGTGGTCTTTGCAAAAAGGGAGGTTACGATTAAGAGGGTGGTCTTTGTAAATTGGGGTGGGGGTCCGTGCAAGGAGGGAGGTCGTGGAAGTGTTAACCGTGCATAGTCGAATGGGAGAATATTCGGCTGCACAATAGAGGTCGAAAGAAGCAAAAGTTCAACTGTATTGATGCAATCGAATGAACCAGTGGAAAAGCCAAAGGAAGAGCCAAAAGAAAAATCCAAGAGTGAACAAGGCGGCTCAAACTAGGAAGAGCATCTGGCCACTAGGAACTTACTGGTACGGGCTGGGAAATGAGCTAGTCGGAGCCGGCTGTCGACGTGGGCTACGACTTCGAGAGAAGCTCTGTGTTGCAATAATAGCTTGAAGCAGAAGGGTGGTCTTCGGTCTTCAATGTTGCTCCCTGGAAGCGGGTGATTGGTCTACTCGGATGTCTTGAAATGTTCTGGTCGGAGGTGGAAGGAGAGTGGTCTCCAAGGCTATTCTGATGGGCGCCTGCAGCAAGGCGGTGGTGTGGGGGCGCTCGTCAGAGACGAGCGCTTGAGCTTGACTGGAGCTCGAGCTCTCTCTTGGAGGAAGAAGAGAATGGGGTTTGCACTGGAATGACTAAGAAAAGCAACAAGGGGGCAACAAGGACTTGGGCAACCATATATATATGCACAACCTGTCCAGGGGGTGGTCGGAGTGGTTGGGGCTGTTGACAGTATGGGTAGCTAAATGACATCTTGGGTGACTGCTATTAATAGACAATAGACCACACCATGTTGGACCTTTGCTCTGGCGCACGCAGCACAATAGTGGGAGGCACGGCTGCCCTGCTTGACCACTGCTGGTCAGAGGAACAGGAGAGGGGTGCACGGGAGTGGGCGTATCGGATCAGACACTGGGCTGATCAACACTTTAACCAAAGGAGATAGGGGATGAAGGAAGGAAAATTAGAAAGGCTTGAGTAAAGACAAAATGACAGGATGGTAGATAAAATCATGAGAGCAGAAGAGATGCAAAATGTCCTCAAGCGAATCTCAAAGATGCAGGCAAACGAACGACAGAAGACATTATACAAAAAAATTTAAAAATCTCTCATTTTTACAATCATGAATTTTTTGGGCTGTTACAGCATAGGCCCTGTTCCCATGTCATGGCCACATGTTCGATGGTGGCGCAGCATTCCAAACAGTACCTCTCTGAATATTTCAACAAGAAGGAGGTGATGCAAACCCGGAACACAAAGATGTATGGTTACGTTGTGGTTGGTCCTTTCACTGGCCATCCTACATGGGAGCAACTTATCTGGGCCGCGAACATTGATAGGCTGAAGGGAAAGGTTGGCCGGCGACAGGTACGACGCATCAAGAACGGCATGAACAAAGCAGAAACCGAACGTTATACGAAGAGTTTGCAAGGAGTCTGGGCACACCTTCAAGAAATACCTCACGAGAAATTCTCAGGACAAAGGAGACATTGACACTCCGAACGTCGTCGCGGGAACCTCATCCGACCGCCCGAGTCGATGCAGTCCACATGTGGGACGTTGAGGTCGCAGCCACGGGAAAGGTTGGTCCAATTGAAATATGTTATGCCCAATGCTTTGTAATATCACTTTGATTTGCAAAAAACTAGGTGTTATGACGTTTTGCTGAATGTTATGTAATATCAGTGTTATTTGTCCATAAAGTATGTGACGACGTTGCGCTGAATGTTATGTAATGTCATTGTGCATTGTGTCATTGTGATTTATGGACAAAAGATGTTATGACGTTGTACTGAATGTTATGTAATGTTATTGTGACATTGTGATTTATTGACAAAAAAATGTGCTCAAAAATAGTCAGTACATCGCGCATGGCAACCCTAAACCTTACAAAAAATTAAAAATTCCCCTACACATAAATTTAAAAATAAATTATAAATTCCACTACACATAATTTTTTTTAAAAAAAATACAAAGCCCTCGTGTCGCTAATTCATTTGGTGATGGGTCCTGTCACCATTTAAAATGGCGACAGGCTCCTGTCGCCAGGCGACAGGAACCTCTCCACTATTGCCTTTGACGACAAGTTCCTTGTCGCCAATTGAACTGGTGACAGGAGCTTGTCGCCAGTTCTCGTTAGTTCAAATGGCAACAGGAGCATAGTTCTGTGATTGTTTTTTTCGACTATTTATTTTTTGTAATTATCTTTTAAAATAATATTATTTAAAAAATTAACATATGTTTTTTGATCGAACGGTAAAGATCGTTTTCTAATGGCTCCTGTCGTCAGTTCTCGCCAGTTCAAATGCAACAGGAGCATAGTTCTGTGATTGTTTTTTTCGACTATTTATTTTTTGTAATTATCTTTTAAAATAATATTATTTAAAAAATTAGTATTTATTTTTTTGATCGAACGGTAGAGATCGTTTTCTAATACAGTAGATCATCTGCAGTGAATCTATTTCTGGAAATGATTCATGCCCCTTCAGTCGGTTTGCTCTTTTTTGGGCGTTGCTACGTGGTCACTGGTCAGGTCGCTGCTCCTAGACTCCTATTTTTCTTCATCCCCTTTTTGCTCTTTTCTTGACCCGAGTACCTGACCATGGACTCCCACGGCTAATTAATCAAGTGATTGATTACTAACTGATCAGATCCACAGAAAGAATTAATTGCTATAAACATGCGGCCAATTAATTGATCCTTTGACTTGATTCAAATGCAAACAAGGCACAAGGGGTGATTAGATTAGAGCATCTACAATAGTTATTTTTTAGCTTGCTATTAAGAGAAGAAAGAGTACTCAATCTAATAAAAAGAAATAAGTCTTCCAATAGATTGTTTCTTGAGCTTATATTTAAGACTTTAATTGCTACAAGTGTGCATGATTCTTGATAATTAATAATGAAGTACAACTTTGTAGCCTGCATGTTTTGGCTCATTTATCATATCAATAATGAAGTCGGGCTGCACAAGTGATTTAGTGGATATTTTGCTTGGAGATAGTGGGACCTACAAAACGTGTTTCTAAGTAACAAGTAAGTCTCCAATAGAGTATTTGGTTGTTTCTTATGTCTTGGTATTAACAATTTGTCGGTTTCTTCATCTAGAAATAACCTCGCGTTCTCTTCTCACCTTCTTTACTCCATATCACCTAAATGCTGATGTCGCAACTCCTTAGTAACAAGTGACGTGGACTGTTGTAGTGCTCTTAGGTGACCAACCCCGTGCAAGCGAACGACGTTGAGGTGCTTGAGCATGCCGATCTCCTTACATATCTGGTTGTTGTCTCGTTGACAAGAAGGGAGAGGACCCTGCCGCGGATCTTAACGACAAAGTGGCCGCCAGTGACGAGGTGGCCCGCGTGCTTGACATTGCGAAGTCGCCCTTCCCTGATCTTCCGCCCCATTCATGCAGATTCGCCAGTGACCCACCGCCAGATACCTCTCCCTATGCCGCCAAGCGCCATTAGTGAAGCGCTTCGAGGGGGCGAAAAAAAATGGAAAACTCCAAAAAAAATTAATGGCAAAAAAAATGAATTGATTACTTGACAAATGATGGGTTGTAGTAGTACTCTATAAGGGCATATACAATAGTATAGACATATGTTGTCTATAATAACTCTCTATGCCACCTGTAAACAGCACTAAAGACATCTCATACAGGGTTATGATGATACAGTCGGCTACATGATTATAGTCAACACACGATCTTTTAATATTTTTCTTGGTTCTGGTGCTACAGTCAGTTACAGAATCATAGACATCACATTTATCTCTTTATTCTCTTTCATTCACATCAATTTAAATTCTACGTGATAAAAACTATAGACAACCAATATAATCCTATTGTACATGACCTAAAATGGCAAATTATCCATTACCCCCACCCAAATTAATGGGTGCTATGGACCATTACATCAGATGATGCTCAGGGTACTTATTTTCAAAATTTTGTTTAAAAGATATTAAATAGTAAAAAGATTCTCTGAAAGAAGAGTACTTGCCTACTTGGCGATGCTAGATGATGCTAGATGATGTGTTACTATAGGGCATCTCTAATAGTGTATTTATTATTGTTGCTTAGTTATGCCACGTAAACAAAATTTTATGTAAAGGAGAGAGGGGAGGGGAGAGAGAGAACACATGCCATTTCTTTCTGAAGAGACTGTCGTGCACGCGAAACAAGAAATGATACATTAATATACTTTATTTGACATGTAAGTCTGTTTCAAAGAAAAATTATAAAATATAAATATTGCAGAGTGTGCTAGAGACTATTTATTGAAGATGTTGTCTCTAAAGATGATGTAACATATGTTAGAGACAATGTTATTTATAACTATTAGAGATGCCTGTTCACTTGTGTCGTCTGCAGGTATGCACTGCATCTATAATCGTGAGATATGAGGGCATTTTCATCGATGTCCAGCAAGAGAATGAACAAAATTATTCCCAGCAAGCATACACACCGGAGACGAAGAGCCACCACAACTTACGAAACATAATGTCTCCATAAGATCGCTCATTCATTGCGCAAGCTCGTATGCAGTTGCGAACATGTAGTCGACAACGCACGAACAAGAGCAGAAGCTGGGAGTACATGTCTGCCTACAGAAAAATTCTCAGCAGCTACACAGATGCTAGAAATTTGACCTGACAGGCTGCTGACATATAGCCCTAGGAATAGCACCAAGCAAGAGAACAGCAATTTACAGGGTTTTTAGACAGGAGAACGTGAAACAGTTTAAGGTTAGCCAATATTTCCTGAACCAGAAATAATTCCAAGCACTAGTCAACATGGTGAGGATTCGCCTGATCGCATTTCCGAGTTCTAACAGGGATCGAAAGCCGTCGCTCCCTCCCTGTTGTCTGGATCACTCTCATCTTCATCAGTCATCACCCTCATCAGCCTGGGTTCCCTTCTGAAGCAGTCTCTTCATCTTACGGAATTCATCATAGTGAGCCTTCCGGTGTTCTTCAAAATCTAAATGTTTAGAAATCCTTCTTTCTTTAAGATATTCAAACTTGCAACATATCAAACAGTACTTTCAGGAGTTAGAACCAGAGATCGGAAAACTCGTTGCAGCTTGCAACTAATCTTGTCCGATGGCAATTATCCCATTAGAATTTTTCTCTATTTACAATCATCCAAATTTAGTTGATCCATCTTGCTACTTAGCCATGTCTAGAGCTAACCTACTGGAGTATACCAAATTAGCTCCTCGTTTTTCTGCTTTTATGCAGCAGGTTTGGTCTATTATCACCATGCCATCACACCATTAGCACTAGAGAATTGAATAAAGAAGAACATAACTGAAGTGAGTAGAAAAGCAACTAGACTAAAGAAAGGATTTAAACTTGAATTGATATTTTTTTACACAATTGAATTGATATTATTATACATAAGTATACCATAGTAAGTTGGTAACTGGGTGAATTTTCTATTTGTGAATAGATTCTGAAGCTAGGAATTTAAATCAGTAAAAAAAGTGATATCACAAATAAGATTTGCGTTTATCGCAAAAAAAAGATTTGCAGACCATGAAATCAGATTAATTGATCAATCCCACAGGCATAATAACTGAAATTGTCCTTTTCTTTATGTATCTTCTTCGTATGAGCTATAGCGGAAAAAAGGAGTGTAGCAGATATGCCATTATGGCACTGGAATCGTAAGGAATAACACAAGCATCAAAATATCAAATGCTGATGAAAAGAATAAGATAGCATCGAAATGGATATGCGGTCCAATTGTCAATAAGAAAAGATTGAAAATTACCAACCTTTGCCTTGTTTTATGGCCTCTTCTTCATCAGCACATGATTCCCAACTATCTCTGGCCGAAAGTTTTCCACTTGAAACCACAAATCAAACATGGAACGAATTAAGCACTTAAAAAGGCGGAACGCCGGAACAGATGCAAGAATCGCAACAACGAATCCCCAACGATCTTTCAATTCACCGTGGTAAACAGCAAGACGAAATCCCAAGAGCAAACCGCGACCGCCCCGCCCCCCCCCCCCACAATCCATCCCTTTTATTCGAGTCCCAGGTGTTACGAGTAGGGCTAATCACGTCCCGACCAGAGACAACGGAAAAGGACCGCAAGACGAAATGTAACCGCCGCGCAGATTGATTGAAACAACAGCGATGGCCAAGAAGCCCAGCAGAAACAGAAGAATCGCACGACACGATTGTGCTTGCGCCGAATTCTAACTTCTAAGGAGATCGACAGCAGCAGCAACAGCTAGGGATTATACGGGACGAGTAGAAGAGCGCGCGCGCGTGCTAACTGAGACAACAAGAACGAAGCTTTCCTCGTAAAAAAAAAGGAGAAGGGAATGGAGGAGTACCTCGCCGATGGGGAAGAAGATGGCGGAAGAGCGAACAGGACAGGACAGGGGAGGGTGGATTGGAGTGGAGGGTGGCTTGGGGGTAGAGCTGGCTAAACGGGTTGTGTCTTATGGGTCGGCACGAAGCACGATATTGTTAGCAGGATATAGGCGATATAGTGCGTTCTTATTCACTGAGACCGGACAAGACGCGGACGATAACTTTCGGGTTGTGCTTGGGTCGACACCGAAGACGAACCGAACACTCACGCGACACTGTTAGGCACGACACTACTTTAATACACATATATAATTTTATTTTTATTTATTAATATTTATATAATTTTCTTTCCATTTTTAATACTTATATGGTTTTATTTTGTAGTTTTTAAATTTTATATAGTTCATTTTATAAGTATATATATAAATTTATTTTATTTTTAAATTTTTTTCTAGGATTGTTTTTCAATTTTTCATGTCTTATGAGCTAAATGACAAATGTTTTAACGAGCTAGCTATTTGAAAATTAATAAAATTCTATTACATTTTCAATATGGTTGTCTCTTTTTGTTTTCCAATTTTCATGTCAACTTTTGAATTCTACAAATTTTTCTAATTTTTTAAGAATTTTTTTTGGATTTTTTCATTCTTTCGGGCTAAATAGGCTAAACGGGCCATGTTTGGCCGATGAATATAAAACGGTCGTCTTGCTACAATGACTTAAAGTACGATGGTAGTGTCAAGGTAATCACCAAGTGGCCTATGGGCGATCCGAAGACGACACGAATAGTGGCCGGTAAAATGGTAAATAGCCCGTTTAACCACTCTGTTGGGGTGCGATATTGGTGTGAACTTTTTTTTTATTTAACCTTTTTAAAATTTTATTTTAAAGTTTACCCCGACGCACTTTATTTCCAATTCTGACCCCTTTGGTCACGCCACCACCCGTGCGTGACAAAACTCTTCTTGTCATGCTAGCCCGTTTCGGTCAAACTCTTGTCACGCCCTTTGGAAGTGGCGTGATGATGTTTGGTCACGCCACAACCGATGGGCGTGACAAAAAAAAAGTGCTAATTTGGGGGATTTATTCTGGTGCGTGACAGTGTTGTTTTGTCACGCCACCACCCGTGGCGTGACAAAAAGGGTCAAAATTGGAAATAAAGTGCGTCAGGGGTTAATTTTAAAATAAAATTAATAAAAAGATTAATTAATAAAAAAAGTTCTATTAGTATAGCTGTGAGCTGTTCGGGATTTTTTATTATTTGCCCTGCGTTTAAATGGTATTCTACTATTTGTATTTATTTTGGGCTATATTAATTTAAAGTCCTATTTTAAATTTGAATTTGATCTTTTGCTATTACTCCATTTTACATTTACTTTACCCATTTATGCCCACGGGAAAAGACGTTTATGCCCTTGCATCTGTTCCTTGCCAACGAGCGCTTCCATGGCCTCCAGTTCGTTCGGCCTGTCCCAACAAGCGCTCCAACTCCCATGGTCGCCTACCTCACCACAACCACCCTCCCCTAGCGCCACTCCCCTCCCTCCTCTCTCCGGCTGTCGCCCCTCTCGTGCTCCACCTCTATCGCTCTCTTTCGCATCACGCCCGCGCTCCCGTCGCCTTCCCTCGTTGTTCCGACCGAACCGACAGCCCCACCCCGATCTAGTCGCATCACGACATGTTCTAGACCTCAAGGAGGCTTTCCCCCTCAACTAATTTCGGGATTCCTCTACGGGAGCTTGCGCCGCTGTCATCTTCTTCCGTTCAGGCCGTCACCGTCACCACTTCTCCACTGGTGAATCCCTGCCTAATTCATCCCTCCTAGAGCATCACATCACCTCCCTCTTTCTTCCCCCAACATCCATTGGAGCCCTCTGTCGCCCTAGCGTCGTCGCTACGCCAAGTCCGTCGCACCCAAGGAGCTCTCGTCGCCAGCCCGACATGACTCCTCCCCTCCGCCTTCGACCACCCGAGTGAGCTCCCAGCAGCCTCCCCGTGCTCATGCTTCCCCTACCTCTACCCTCTTCCACTCGTGCACTACCGCCACTCTTCTCCACTGATGGGCGTGGCCGTCTTGCCATCGCCCGGCCGCCTCTCTTTGCTTGACCATCGACACCACCACCTATGAGACCAACTTACCACCCTGGTTCCATTTTCGCCACCCACGACCGCCGTCGTCATCTCCCTCACCAATGATGAGAGCCACCCGAGCCGCTCCCCTGCCTACCCTACTCTGTGTTGTGCTTTCCCTCTTCTCTATCTTTGTGCTCACTGTCTCTCTCCCTGTGACTAGGCAACTGACAGTTGAGCCCCACCTAAATAAGTGACTAATCTAGAGTAATTAGCAGGATTAATTAGTTAAGAAAGTTTCAATTACAAATTGCTTTAACAGTTGTGTTAATTAGTGGATATTGTAGTTAGCAAATGCACAGTTGCAAGGGCACAACTGTCTTTTCATGTGGGCATAAATGGGTAAAGTAAATCGAAATTGGAGAAATGGCAAAAAATCAAATTGCAAATTCAAAACGGGACTTTAAATCAATGTCGTCCAAAATAAATGCAAATAGTAGAAGCTAATTTAAATGCAGGACAAATAATAAAAAATCCCTTCTAGAAAATACCCCGAGTGGGTCCCACCAATATCATGCTCGGTTGCAGGGCCCACAACTGTGTTGTTGACGTGGCAAAAACCGCGAGGTTATCAGAATGATGGATGGAGATTGGAAATTGGAGGACGGAGATGGATTTATTTTCTTTCTTTGATTTGTTTTTAAAAAGTAAACATGGTGCAACAAATTCTCTTTTTAAATTTGAAACATAAACACCGTATTTATAAATCCGTTTTGCGCATGGTTCACCCAAATTCGACCTTAGATTCCGTATGGGTGGTAACTGGTAAGGGCACCACACCACCACCTAGCGATGGGAAATGGTAAAGGATAATCCGTTTTATCTTATATTCGTATCCGAGAAAATACAAATGTGGTAAGTAAAATCTGTATTTGAATAGTATTCGTATCCGAAAAAATGGATAGTATTTGTATCTGGGGAAAAAAAACCTGGATAGTATCCAAAAAAACAAATACTATCCGGGAAAAATAAAGATTTTTTTTTGAATAATCTATTTTTTATTCGAAATATCAAAAATATTCAGTAATTTGTTTTTACAAAAATATCGTCTGTCGCCCAATGCTTGGCGATTTCAATCTGATCGCCGAAACGGTTAGGCGTGGTTTATGTCGCCAACAATAGGCGTGGTTCAACTCCCGAGCATTGCTTTGATCGCCTAATCATTGGCGGCAGGTCGATCGCCCAACCTATGGCGGCGAGTCGATCGCCCAACCCTATGGCGACGAGTCGATCGCCCAACCCTATGGCGATAAGAGCCCCACTTGCTTTTTACCTTTTAATTATTGTTTAATTCAGTTGTAATGAATATTACATTTGGTAGGTTAATTAAATTTAGCAAATCGATTATATGATGTTATTTATTTTGAAAATAATAGTGTTGTCACGATGTTGGTTGGTGCATTTGTTATTTTCGTACAATATCATGGGTGCGAAATGTGTCGGACTTCATAATAACATTTTGTGATCGTTGTATATTGTTGTAGTACGGTAAATTTACATTGAATTTTGTGAGGGCGATTGAGACGATAATGATATGTAAATACAAAGGTAAGTGATATTACGATGCGCGAGGAGTCTCTCCTCGATGAAGTCGTCGAGCGTATATGCGTATGTAGGCACGTAGTCGATGTCGTACTTTATGGAGCTTATACAGGATATAAGTGAAGGAAAGAAACGCTCATTGTGATTATGAAGATGGCCTAAAATATGGAGGATTCAATGTCGGTGCGAATGGTTCTTTTGGGATTCCACTAGAAGAGGCATACTTGCAATATAGTCTTGCTTTGATGGTCTCCGAACGAACTACATTAGAGTCGCGTATAGAAGCACGTTACGTAGTCACATGGCATGATGGTTCGACTAATTGCTTTAGTCATCCTCGCTACTACTACGGTACATTATGACACAAGCATCCGGACCATGTAAGTATACATGCCTTTAGGGATAGTAAAAACATGGGGGTAGGACGGGGACTACTACGTAATGACGACCTCTGCGTGGACGGGGCCATTTTCCCTTCCTTGCCGACTTGGCGTTGAACTCCTCGGCCTTCCCTTCCCTTGTCGCGGGAGTGTCCACGTCGGTGGTATATCAAATCGTCCATATCCTGCGATTCCATGATGTAAGTGCTTGTATATTTGAAATTGTGAAAAGGATTACGCCCGTCGTCGTCTGATTCGCCGAGGCGGCCGGATCTGTTGTGGCGGCAGACTCGACCGCATGAGCCTTTCCTTGCCCTTGTCGCGGATCGTCCACGTCGGTGGGTATGTCAAGTCGTCCGGAGATATCCGTGAGGGCCCCTGCAGCTTCTTTTGGGCATGGTTGCACAAGTATCACACACTCATATCCACGGCGCCGACATCCTTCTATAAAGCCCTTCCACCTTCTGCGTGCGCATCGGTCTTCTCAACTCCCGGTGATGTTCGTGGAAGACCGGCTCCAAAGCCCTTGTATGTCGACGCCTTTGCACCTCGGGGTCCAAAGAGAAGCTGCGGGTCGACCGATGCTTCATCTTCGATTCGTGCATTCTCGCCGTCCGGGTGTACAGTGGCTTGCAAAACTGCTCAAGTCAACACCAGCGGACCTTCACGAGCGGTGCAAGACCGTAATGCACTTTCAATGTAGTGGATACAGGCATGACTTATTGTATGGTACGCAAATATTTCCAACATTGCAATTAGTTAGCTCATAGCGCACGACATGCAAATCTTGCTACATTGTAATTTACATTTGTAAGGCCCTTCGCCTATAAATAAACAACTACTGCGACAAGATGATCAAGACATCATTCATTCCCTAAGGCGAGAGGCCGCAATGAGCGTGTCGTGCGATATTGATTCAACCTAAAAACCGAGCTATTCCATAGCAGGCATTATCCGATTCGGACGCTAACTTGCAACCCGAAATGCTACAAGTGGCATTCCGGTCTTCTACCAATTACCTAAGTCAGTTAGTTCATACTAATTTACTTCTACTAATTAGTTTATACAAATAATTCATCCTCCTTATGCGCTCGGTCACGCATTATTCACCCAAGAATAGTCGGGCACGCACACACCGACACTACTACAATACATCTCACAAACAGCACTAATAATACTCCCTCACAGACAATTTTTTCTCTAACTAAAGTTTTTATCGCTACTACTTACGTACAAATCAACAACATTTCGATTTTCTATTTTTTTTCTCTAACTACAATTTCCTACGGGTGCTATTATACTACTCATTTAACTAAATAAACTATTTACGTACCCAAAAAATTATACTACAAAATAAATTTTCTTACGACAAATCAACTACATTACACGACACTGCACTTACGTATAAATCAACAACATTTCGATTTTCTACTTTTTTTTTCTAACTACAGTTTCCTACGAGCGCTACTTATACCTACTATTTTAACTAACTAAATACCTACTTAAAAAATACGATTACAAAATAAATCAAACTTACCTTCTCATAATCCAAATTTCTCTTCTCTTCTCCCAATCCTCCCCTTCTCTATTTTCCTCCCCTTTTTCCTCCTCTCCTCCTCTTTTCCTCTCCTCTCCCTCTCTTTCTTTCTTCCCGTCTGCATTGTTTTGCTTTCATAAAGCTTAGTCGCCCATGAGACATGTGAGAATGCCTATATAGGCAAACCGATCGCCCTTGCCCGTTAAGCGTGATCGATAATCATTGTCTGTTGGGCGGCCGAACCTATCGCCCAACCGCGGCGATATAATAATTTCGCCAACCGCCTCCTCTGCAGTTTAAAAGCGAGCGGTTGGGCGGCAGTCTTGCGATCGCCCAGCCGTTAAGCGATCGCTCAATCGCCCAACCATTGGGCGACAGACGTATATTTTGTAAAAAATAAATTAGCGGAATATTTTTGATATTTGAATAAAAATAGATTATTTAAAAAAAATTCAAAAATAAATACGAATACTATTCGTTTTTTCCCGGATCTGAATCTGAATACAAATACTATCTGTTTTCCCGAGATATGAACACAAATACTATCCGAATTTTTCCGGCGTTTATGTTTCGATGGGATCTTGATTGATCTTAGAATATGTGGTTTGTTGGGTGTTACTTTCGACTTCGTGTAGGTTTGTAGGCGTGCGATCATGTTACATAAATTTGTTCTCTACCGAGATTTGTCGCATAAAAGTTGTAGGATATTAGCATTCAATCGAATTGAGTACATATTCGATTCGAATTCGTATTCGTTACGACATTCGATTCGTATTCAAGAATGTTCGAATTGGTATTCATATTCGTTTTAAAAATATGGATTCGTATTCGGGACTATTCGATTCGTATTCGATCCGTTTTCATCCCTACCACCACCTACCACAAGCATAGTGCACTGTAATTTGTGAGATCAGAAGGTGTTTGGCAACAAAGAATATTTCTTTGCAGAAAAAGAGGGATTTTATTACTTAAACAGGGTAGCGTTACAATCTGAGGAGTTTTTGGCCGTATTGGCATATTTGACAGACAAATTAGCGAAATAACACCCGACACGCGGTATTTACAGAAATAACACCTCTACCGTACGGCCACCGTGCGAGACTTGCCAATGAACGAGCGGTAACCCTGACGTGCCGCCCACATATCAATTCCGTGCGGTTGAGACGCCATTTCAACAAATACCACACGTCGAGCGCCATTTTCGCTAATACGTCCGTTAAACGTGCCAATACAGCCAAAAACTCTAGAACTCTAATCTTTGAGTACTTACACTAAGTGCTCAATACAACAAAGAATATATAACTTAGGTTTTGGACGATCTAGGAGTCACTGGGTAGGTTGACGAGGAGTTAGCGGGCAACCATAGAGGCGTTGCGACCCGGTGGGTTGCGACTGGGTAGAGAGGGAGTAGAAAGGTGGGGTTTATTAGCGTGAAAGATGCATGGGTCTCAAAGCAATCTGATGGTCTAAATGTACATTTTCCCACTAAAAAACATGACATGGGGTTGGGACTTCGGACATCTAAATTGATGCATCACATAAGGATGTCGCATCCCAATGGTTTGACTGGTCGTGAGCTCGTGGCACATGACAAGACAATGCAACTTCAGAATCGGTTGGTTTACATGTTGGTTTGAAGCTTAAGCTAGTCTACATAGAACATAGAGCATTCAAACCCGACGGGGCACTCCCTGACCACGCTTATGCAGGGCGAGCGTTATAGTAATTGTTTCTCTACCTCAGCTGCTTAACAGCATATGGGCGTATGGTATTCCCAAGTCCCAAGTCCAGACAGAAGATCGCAATTCACAATCACAATAAAGTTGAGTCAGATTTGCTATTATTGGATTTGTATAGAAATTGATATGCCCGTATTGATCCAATGAATAAGAAATGTGACTTGTGCTTAGGAAAGTTCCAGCCATCTTACATAGGCAACCCACAGTTGAATTCGTTAAAAAGTTGTGTAAAGAGGAAACACACATCGGGAACAATCAACAGTCTGTACTCATCTGGACACCAGCACATTAAAAATCGATAGCTTACTTCGACAGAAATAGTTACCGAGTTTAAGTTATTCTTGCAATAACACTTGAATTTCCTTTACTGGATATACAATCTTCTTACAGTTGTAGACGCATGGACGCACTTCCCAGCATCGTGGAAACCAGACAAAGTCTGGACATAAACCGAGCCTCCTGGACTCCGCTCCTACAACGGGGTTAAAGGCCAGAAAGAGCGCAAAAGCTTGTTGCCTCCGCACCACAAATGCATGGCCCACCGTTGCTTTGCACGGGGTTTGCAGCGGCATAAAACAGAGAAACAGAAGGTCAAACAAGTTAATGAGCCACTTATCGTATTAGAAAAGAAATGCAGGGCAGGAGTGAAAACAGAGATGTACTGAGAGGCATCACCAAGGCTGGATGGTTGGATTGTTCTTTAGACAGAGACTACCTAAAAAGTGCACTGGTCAAGTTTAATTGAACACGGGAACACCGGTCTACTAATCATACACAACAAAATGCCACCCATCGGGCTTTTTAGCAGTTCCGTAGATCACACTATGGTGCTAACTATATGACCTAATTTCACCTCTTCAAGCGTAACTGCAGAAGGCTTGGCTCTTCTAGGACCACTTCACTTCCAATCATGGCATTACTTTGTGAAATTGAAAGATTTTGAACTACCATTAAGTATTCCGTAGATAGTTTTGATTTTCATTGCCAAAATCAAGTATACCTACGTCATGATATATCTGTAACAAGTTTTCATGCTGATGACAGAAGTTGAATATCCATGATTTTTTTGTTCTAATTTAGTTGTGATGTTCATGCACAGGATAAGTAGTGAAGTACCCTTTGATCTTGAATTTTGGGGCTGCGTTTATTTTATGCCTGAAACTTGAAATGGGCCCGACCAACCCAGCTTAACCTCCCTAGGCTTTCTGTCCATATGTTATGTCTTTGAACTAAATTTTAGAACACATTCTCTCTCGGATGTTCAGTGATTGCACATGACATGACATCAGACTTCAAGGACCAGAGAGGTACCTGTCCAATACAGATCCATAGATCTAGGGCTAGCAAGCCAGAATTCAGATGCCACAATGCTAGTTACAAGCATGGTTATATCAAGGTATGAACAAGCAGAGTGGATATCGGTTAGACCATATTCAAATCCATTTTTTTTTCTGCTGGATTCTACGAATTCAGGTAGATGAAGCCATTATTCAAATAGAAAAATCAAAATACATCTGTATGATCGCATCCTCGTATTCTACAATTGAATACTTTGTATAACTGCACTAGTTATATCAGGCACATTAGTTCAGACTCTATGTTACAGCCAGAATCCATCAATGCCCATCGCCCAGAACCAACAAAAAGCAAATTGAATGGCATGCCAGTAAACGTAAATAAAACAAGAGTAAATTTCACAAAACCCCAGGTTTTGAGATATAGGTAACGCAAAACCTAAGGTTTTACAATATTTTTCAAGGAACCACGTATTCTTGGGCAAAAGGTTTAAAAAAAACCCAAGTTTGCCCTACCCATTCCATCCAACAGGATATGAACCCCAAGTTTGCCCTACCCATTCCATCCAACAGGATACGACAGGTGGGTCCCATCAGTTGGCCATACAAGTAGGGCCCACTTGTGAGCCCCACCCACCCTCCTTTTCGGGCCCCCTCCGCCGTTGTTGATAGTTGTTGTGGCCATGCGCCTAAGCAATGGCTTACCATCACCGAATGTCACTACCTGCTGTGGCTAATAGGTGAGCCTAAATTTAGTAAATGATGCTGATGGGTTTCCCCCTACTTCTAGTATGACTAGGGGTACAAACGGAGCAGATAATTTATAAACCGACCGAAGGCTCGTGAAGTGAATACGGGATGAGGAAATGGGTACCCGACAGGCCGAGCCGACACTATATGTGTCCGACTCCAAGCAAAAAATACAAAATAAGATACACGATGAACGATATCCGTCCATATGTGTCTGTATGTCAGGTGGTATAAGGAAAGCATGTTGTGACTTTACTTAGGAATAAGATAACAGATAGGTGGGTAGTTGCATCTGAGTAGGCATGAGATACTAAGTGTTTTTTCTTCGACATCTCAGCGATTAGTCTCTCTGTATTCGCTATGATTGCACTCATACTATCTAATGTCCTGTATAGGGGTGCAAAAGAAGCGGATAATTTCCGTCCGTCCGTCTGACCGAAGGTTCGCGGAGCAAATACGGGATGAAGAAATGGGTATCCGACAACGACCCTGATAAAAAAAAATACGGAATAGGATACAAGATGAACGATATCCGTCCGTATCCACTCCGATTGCGCCCCTAAGTATGACCGACATATCGGTCCCACCTGTCATATCACACTGGATGAAACATGATATATCAAACATGGGGTTTTTAAAACCTTTTGCCTAAGAACATGTGGTTCTTTGAAATTTCTTGTAAAACATGGGGTTTTGCATTACCTATGCTCCAAAACATAGGGTTTTGTGAAATTTACTCATAAAACAATGATGCAGATTAACAAGCACAAAATAGTAGTAAAATAATAATTAGAGCTTAGATGAGAAAGGCAGATGAAAGGCTTAAAAGGAAACAAACTAATTACTGTATTGGCACATAAAGTTATTGATTTTGTACCGTTGAAAATGACATACCAAAACCTGTTGGCGGTTGCATCCCCGCCCCCCCAGAAAAAAAAAACAATATTTCTCAGCACTAGATAAATTATGCCCATATAATCCTTACTTCCGCAACAAAACACACAGTTTTATCTTCCCGCAAAAGAAAAAAAATAATGAACCACATTGTATTCTAACTTTCTTTAATACAGGCAAGTATGCCATTCAGAGCCTCAGAGGTGGAGCAAAGAATTGGATATAAAAGGGGCCAGATTTACTCACACAGTAAGAGAAAGCAACTACCAGGGCTTCAAATAACATGTTATTGCAGTTGTCCAACAAATGTTCAATATTAACTAAAAAATATCATTTGCACTGGTGAACTGTGTTTGACGTGCGGTAACATTATCATGAACAGAATATTCTGATGTCCCCTAGGTCCCTAGAAAGCAACCATGTAACTTCACAGGCAGTCACATGACATTGACACGTGGTCCCAAACATAACCTAGCACTCTTAAAAAATGTTAACCAAGCAAAATAGCCAATGAATCGAGGCTCAGGGGATGGGGGTATTTGCAAATATAAGATAAAAAAAACTGCATGAACAATGGTTAGAATCGACCATAGAGAAAAGGTGGAAAACCATGAACAGTCCTGCACCTCAACAAGGTTGTTCGGTCTGCGTCTTATCAAAACATAAAAGAAACTAACGTATGGTTAAATGATTCATCGAAATGATTCAAATGAAAACCAAAAACAGTTTCCCTTGTTTCAACCAGCCTCCATGAGTTTTTCCTGCAATAAGAATAGTCTAGTCTACAGAATCCAGACTCCGAATTTTATGTCAAATGCAGGTAACTAAGTTTTGAGTTAATGGCCACAGACTGTGAGTGCAGCATTTCATGACAATGGTGTGTCCAAAAAAGTGAACAATTCTTCAAGGGCTCATATAGCACTACTAGCAGGTATAATGAACGCATGAACAGAACTGATCTGAACAGATTAACCATAATCTATTTGTCAAACGAAGAAAAAGTGAATAGTTACCAAAATAGCTACTAGCGAGAAGCATACCAAGGTATGAAGACTGACCACTAGGATTCACAAGAGTAACAGATGAAGACTCTTGGAGGCCTTCCACAAAGGAAGTCAATTAGGTATAGTAAGTTGACATCCATCAAAGCTTCCTGTCTTGATATAGCCACAGCTTAAGCTGCAGACGTGTCACAGAACATTTACAGTGAGTTCAATCAGCTCTCTAGCAGTTTGCACAGTAGAAGTAGTCATCATTCATAGTTCAAATTGAATAAGAGAATCATCATTAACTGTTTAACAAGATCTATGCTACTCCATACAAAATGTAGATTTACTGACAAATTCAAGTATGAACAACAATCAGAACATAGACTGCTAGTTTCTCTATCACCAGCTGTACTGCACAAGCTCAAATGACTTAAACTGAGGCAATGACAACAGACTAGCTCAATGAATCAAAGATAGTGAAGCACATGCAAGGATTTCGGGATGAGTGAGAATGTAAACACCACATTTGACTTTTCATGAGGGGCAAACCAGCACCTAAGAACTGAAAACATTTCACAACTTTCAGTAACTAGTATCTAACACAAAATGCATGCCCAACCGAAAAAGGATAGCATGATTTATCATGAACAATGCAAGCAGGGCAGAGTTTTAATCCATGCAGGCATAAAGTGACCAGGAACCTAGCATTGGAAAATTATAGTATATTTAGAAGAAAGCCCAAAAGGAAAAACAAAGAATTCTTCTAGAGATTAAAAGTCTTCACAATAATGACTGTCAAAGTTCATCAGAAGAGAAAATGTTGAACATAATAATAGCAGGAGAGAACAGCATCTAGATTTTTTTTCTTGAAAGATAATAGTAAACAGTCAAGGTCTAACCATGGCTTTCAAATTCCTGTGTTCAGGAAAGCAACCAATGAACTGATAGCAGAAACAAAGGTCTCCAGTTGCACATTCTAAAAACAATTGGGTTGCTACTTATTACAAAAGTTGGAAAGAATGCAAGAAAGACGTTCTAAATATTAATCTCTATCGTGCATCCTTAAATTGATTTTTATTTACTATATAAGTATAACTTTCTACTTTTCTAGAGATATTTACCGTTTTATGCCATCGTAATTTGTAGCAAACAAACGATAAGAACATATCTGACAAGACCATTTCCCTTTCAAAAAAAGGTAGCCATATTTCTAAGACCCGGTGAAGAAATTAACTAATAACTATTTCCAAGCAGCATTGAAGGGCAATCTAAGCAATCTGACAAGACCATTCAGTACAACGTGATCTTTTGCAAACAAAATGAAAAGGAAAGAAAAGTTGCAAATTTATCACACTTTTTACATGATAACACATCAGCAGAGGCAATAAACTCCTCAGCATATTACCTTACAATTTGCATTACTACGTATCAGTTTCCTTGTGAAAAAGCAAAAGGCACCCAGCACCCTCCTCCCCCTTCGCTCCATTCATCTCTTGCAAACAAAATGCAAAGATCAAAAGAAAATGTGCTGCTTGCACAGAGGAAAACAAAATGAAATCTCATTGATCATTGTTTACAAAGTATCAATTTATAATACTTTACATACAAAAGTTTCAGACGTGAAACTGGTGTATCCAATAGAAGTCAATAGACCAGACCTTACGATGTTGGTGGATCAGATCTGCAGATCTTATAATGCAGGTGGATTAGATTGTGACCATAAGTTTGAGAGAGTTAACCCTGCAATGAAATTGTGGCTAGCATGGAACATAAGGAGAAATATTATCCCCTTGATTCTGCACGCATGCCTGCTAAAGAACACCATCAGTTGTCACCGGACACCAAGAAGACTGTGATACTTCATGTCCAGTGGAGTGGACATCTCACCTAGGAAGACATGCACTTCCATCGATTCACACCGAAAAATCAGCATCCGTGGCAAACCCAAAAAAATGGTTTAAGCTCAGTCAAAAAGGCCGCGATCTCCTATGCTCCCTTGTTCTTTCATCCGTTGCTCCTCCAGAGGATCAGGGCTCTTCATATACTTTTCGATACGCCTACATGTTTAAAAAAATGCAATATTAATACAACAATATTAAACAGAAATATTTCAGATTAGACTGATAGATTAAAACTTAAAGGCAAAATAACCAGTACCTGTCTTGTTCATTCAGAGCAGGAAATGTTGGCATGCAATCCTTCGATTTAGGAAGAGGTACTTCACAGAACCATTCATGCTTCAAGGCAGCATCTGCTGATATGCGCTGTATGAAAGAAACAAGTATGTTCAGTTCCAACAGATGCAAAATGAGGATAGGAGAATCAGATGGTTTGCTATAGAACGTATGTTACCTTCTCAGGGTCATATGTCAACAATCTATTTAGCAGGTCAAATCCAGCCTCTGACAAGATCGCCCCGCCAGTGAAGGATGCAGCTGGAAACTTGTCCCTTAATCTATTGTACCTAAGGGGAGGAACAAAGGTAAGACTTCCATGATATGAACCTGTATGCTTAAAACATAAAAAACAGCGGCAATAAGAAATGGGTAACCACTTACTGTTGTTTGACAAATTTGACACTTGCACCGGGCAATTTGGAATAACCAGGCCATATCTGCTCATTAGGTGTGCCGAGTATTTTAAATATCTGCAATGGAAGTTACTCTGGCATAAGATTTCATTCATCTAATTAAAATGAACAAATAGAAGTCAATAAGTCAAACCAGATACCTTATTAAGTTGATCTATCTCGGTTTTACCATTGAACAACGGCTCTTTTGACAAGAGTTCTGCCATAATGCAACCCAACGACCACATATCAATAACAGTAGAATACTCCTTTGCTCCCAACAGTAGTTCTGGAGCCCTGCAATCATAAGGAGCAAATAGTGTGACCATGATTGGACAAGTGAAAACACAATCAAATTCACCCAATTTAGTAACACCTAAACATTTGAGAAATTTGATGTTGGCTGATGATTTACCTGTACCACAAAGTCACAACCAATTGAGTGTAAGGCTTTAGTGGGCTGCCATATTGACGAGAGAGTCCAAAATCACATATTTTCAACTCACCACGGTTGTTCAAGAGAAGATTAGATGTCTTGAGATCCCTATGGAGCAAGATGACATTATTAGAATCAAGGATACAAAACCCAGTACCGGAGGAATTCCCGGCCGACGGGCGGTACCGGTAATTGGCCAGTTACTGGAAATTCCGGAAAAAAACTCGGATGGAATTCGCTTGAATTTGCTTAAAAATCGACCAAAATTTGAATTTGCTAAACCGGAACAAAACCGGCCGGTTTTGTGATTCCCGGACCCCACCGGTAAGACCGGTTACTAACCGGCCAGATTTTTGTTCCCTGATTAGAATCGATACAAAACAACAGAACCCGTTAAGAAATACTCAAAGAAGGGGTGAAGAATAATCAGTGGTTGGTAATTACCTATGAAGTACCCAATTGTCATGAAGATACTTCACGCCCTCTAGAAGCTGAAGCATCAAACATTTGACCTCACTTTGGCCATACGGTTGCTTCATCGTCTCCATGACACCCTTAAGATCATGTTCCATGTACTCCATCACCATAAAAGTATCATTGACACTACTCCCAACAACTACTTCCTTGACATCCACAATAGAAGGGTGGTGGAAGGATAGCAGGATATTTATTTCCCTTAGAGAGGTCAGTGGGAAACCTTCTCGTTCCTTCTCCATCTTGATCTTCTTCAATGCAACAATCTCACCAGTTTTCTTATCCCTCACCCTAAATACAACTCCATATGTACCCTCATTGATCTTGTTGAGCCTCTGGAACTCGTCAACACTCCTACAACCCTGAAGCATGTTAATGCACCTACGTGGTGACCACGTAGGCTCAGGGGTTCTAGACCTGAGCGCATCACTCTCAGAATCAGTATCCAGCATACGACCAGCAGAAGAATCATCACCGGTCTCCTCCTCAAGATCCATGTAGTCACCCCTATCTACTTCAAGATCACCGTTTGCACTACCCAGTACTACCCCCGAGTCAGATGACCTTGAGGGGCCCTCCCTAGAGTTTTTACCCACCACCAACTCTCCAAGCTCTGGGCTTGTAACCTTCTTTGTGGACCCTCGTTTGACCGAGTCAACAGGGGACACACTTCTCTTCTTCTTTGGCACAACCTCTTCCTCCTCATCAGCGTCTGCCCATCTTGAAGTCAAAATGTTTCTCATTGTAGGGTACTCCTCTTCGTCCTCCATAATCCTAGTATTCTCAAGCTCCTGTAATTGTTCAATCTTCTGTGCATCAACCGACACATCCAAATCCATTGGTGAGCGCCCACCAGCCATGCTGGCCAGCATGCTCACATCTGGCAATGGGCATGGCGGAGGAAGAGGGAGCTCAGCAACTACAGTGTCCACCTCTCTAATGCTCCTCACAACATCATGAACCTGCGGCTTTGAACCGTTCCTATCCCAAATTGCCGGTGAGTGCTTCCTCTTCTTAATTGGGGACGGCGCCCCGCCCTCCCTGCTGACTCCCGCAACACCATTCACCCTCTGCTCCCTGACCTTCAGTGGGCGCCCACCAGACTCCTCCGAGCCACTCCCGCTCGAAAGCTCGCCGGGCTCCCTGTCCTCCGCCCTCCCTGACGACCGGCTCCTCTGTGGCGGATGTGATGAGCGGCGGTGGCTGTAGCCATTCGACAGCTCCCGGTCCCTGCCCCAGTCGCCGTCACGGCGGCGGTCCGAGTCGCGGTGGCGGCTCGGGTGGCGGTGGCGGTGATGGTGCTCGTTGCTCCTTCTGGAAGCCCCCAGGTCGAGCTCCCGTTCCCTCACCACACCGTGGCCCCTGTAACCCCCGTGGCGCCCCGCAGCCATGAGGTGCACGCACAAACCTTGGGAATCGAAGCGAATCCCCGCAAAATTCCCGGGAAAAATCACCGCCAATCCCTAGATCTTCGGACCAAAACCAAACCCTAGACAAAAATTGGGCGTGATTTGATTTGGATCGAATTGGAATCGTACCTGACCTTACAGCCGATCGAGTTGGGAATTATTACAGGTCGGAGCTTGCGTCGCTCGGAAGCTTATCGGAAGGCGGCGACAAGGGACGCGGGGAGGAATCGTGCGGGTTTGTGCCGGCGGTGGCCTGGTGCGGGAAGAAAATGCTATGGGACGGGGCCTCACCGTAAGGCCTCGCCCTATCTCCGTCCATCTCGCCCCTCTCTGATCCAACGGCCCGAGGGGCGGGGCCTCACGGGGGACGTGTCCCAGAGGATTTTCTTCCCCTGGTGCGTGGTGGCGACCCGAATAAAATAACTGAGCAAGCCGCGTCGGGCATTGGGCTGGTACGGCTTCGGCTTTCCACGGAAAAAACCTGAAGCGGTCCTCTGGACAAATTGGCATGACTCACACTGTTTATAAACTGTATCGGTCTTGCACGAGACCTTGGGTCGTGCCTAGGCCGCCACCTCGGCTGATGGGCGACACAGCACAACACGAACGGTGTTGGGGCGTCTGAAAACCTGACCTGCGACAACAGGCGCAACCAGGCTGCGGCGAGGCGAGGCGGAGAGACGAGCGGGCCGTGGCGCCGCGGTCTGCTGGCCGGAAGGAGGAGGAGGCGTCGCGGCGTCATGGTGCTCTGGCGGGGCGGAGGAAAGCGAGCGAGCGGCGGCGGTGCTGCAGATCTTTGCTTTGTGTCGGGCAGACGAAGGAGAGCAGCAGAAGTCGTCAGGCGGCCATGAGAGACGAGGCGGATAAGGTCGTCGAAACAGCGGCGGCCAGCGAAAGCGAGGCGCAGTGAGTCGGCAGCCAGCATTCTGAGAGGAGCGAGCGAGGCAATGTCGTCGGCGTCATGAGGCGAGATCGAGGCGTCGGTTGGCGGCGCAGGCGAGAAGCAGCAAAGAAAATGGCCTTAGGGATGGGGAGCAGGGGAGAAAAAGGCAGGCGGTAAGGCTAAGCCGGCCGTGTCATGCCCGAAAAAATTAGTAGCTTTTTGTTTGGGTGATTTTTTTTTTACTGTTTTTTATCGTTGGGGTTTTAAAAATAGCAAAAAAATTTAAAAAAATCAAAAAAAATTCTATAAATAGGCACCATACCCCCCTCCCTTCATTCAATACCCCTTCATTCTCTATTCTCTCTTTGAAATTGTGTTGTGCAAATTCAAATCTGTGTTGAGCTAATTTGGCAAAATTCAAAAAAATTGTGCCAAAATTTGAAAATTTCAATTTTTGTCAGCAAGTTAGCGAAAGAGGTATAATACTATTTTTGTAATACTTTTATTGTCAGTTATTGTTATGCTAAGATTAAAGTAGTAATAGTGTTAGTTTCAATTTTGTAGTTTCGTTATAGACAATCCTTACGACAGCTTTGCTCTTAGTGAATTCGGACTTTCATCAGACGAAATTGTGTCTATGGAGGCGGCTGCAGCTGCCTCAAACCAACCGGAGGTTTCACCGGAGGAGCAAGGTGGTGTTCCGTCATCAGGCTCGACGTCAGCATCAGGCTCAACGGCAACCAGAGCAAAGAGGTCGAGGTCGTCTACATCGGGAGTGTGGAAGAATTTCGACAGGACAACCAAGCAAGACGCAGTGGGAAATGAGGTACCATATGCTATTTGTAAAATTTGTCGCCATGAATTGTCTGCAAAGTCTACATGTGGAATGGGGCACTTGATTAGACATGCTACAAGGTGTCAAACCAAGTAAGGATTGACGATGAGGCAAACGTAGCTGCAATACAACCCTGACGGTACGGTATCTAGCTGAGACTACGATCCTCAGGTGAAATACTATAATGAACGTCGTAATAAAATAAAGGAACTATTTAGTATGTGCACATTTTCGGTGGCCCTGACCTCGGACATATGGAGTGGTCGTGCTAGAGAGGATTACCTTAATGTAGTTGCGCATTATATTAATGACGACTGGGTAATGGAGAAAATGATTATAGCTTTGAAATTAATTGATGTAGCATACACAGGGGAGAATATTGCGAACTGTATTATCAAAGTCGTGGAAGACTTTGGTCTTACACACAAAATATTCGCAATTACTTTAGACAACGCCGCTTCAAACTCTAGGGCCATGGACATTCTTACTCCAGTGTTGAGTACATATTCTGATTCCTTCCCGCTACATCAATGATGCGCTTGCCATATTATCAACCTTATAGTCAAATGTGGTTTGAAGAGGTTGAGTCCGTATATTAAAGCTTTTCGCGATGCGATTTCTTTCTTGAATAATTCTAACGTAAGAATAGCACAATATAAGAACTTCTGCAGGGACAATGGGTGTACGTCCAAAAAAGTTTGGTTTGGACATGGAGGTAAGGTGAAACTCTACTTACCTCATGCTTAAGAATCTTTTACCATACAAGAGCACTTTTCCTGTATTTATTCAAACGCACTATCCTCCTAGCACTAACGGTACTATGCTATTAACTGAGCAACATTGGTTCATTGCTGAGAAAGCACTGTTGTTTTAGAAAAAATTTATGAGGCAACTGTTGCTTTGTCCGCTGTCTACTATCCAACATCTCATATCATTGAGCATACTATTTTATGGATTGCTACTCAATTGAAAATATTTGAAAATGACATAGTTTTACGCGATGATGTTGTTTCCATGAAATCTAAATACCTTAAATATTAGAGAGAAATCCCTTACCTATATGCATTTGCATTTCTTTTATATTCTAGGGCTAAAATTGATGCATTTGATGCATGCACGATCTTCTTAGTGATGCTACTGGGGCTAGACTATCTTGACTATTTTGCGAAGTTAGTTCTCGATTATATGAGGTTTGCCAAATGTATGAAAATAGGTTAAAGTCTATTATAGCGACCTCGATAGCCTCCACCTCAGTGGGAAGATAAATATGTGGTAGCGATCTTGATGCCTCTTCCTCCGAGTCGAGTCGAGGGCTTCTTCTTCTTCTTCTACACCAACGCCTGCTCAGCCAAGACCCACAAGGAACAGAGAACTATCCACCTATCTAGACAGCGATAAGGTAGATTTCAACTCAGAAGGCTTTGACATCTTGCAATAGTGGCAAGCCCATAAGTTAACATATTATGTGCTATCCATACTTGCATGTGATGTGTTAAGCATTTTACATCTCTGGTTTCTTAAGTGCGCTTTCGAGTCTTTCTAGAAGGATATTGGAGGAGAGAAGAACAAGTCTCACAAGTGAGATGGTGGAGATCCTTCTAACTGTGAAGGATTGGGAACAAGCTGATTCACGAACACAACACTTTGTGGAAAATCCAGAGTTGTCGGAGGGGTTCGAAAATCTATACTTAGACAATGACACCGACACATGGAACAAAGATGTATCATGTATGTAGAATTGTAGAGCTATAGGCTGTACTGTTTTTCCTTTACCAAGGTTTTCTCATTTTGAGTTTTTACTTGGCGAAGGTTTTAACGAGGCAGCCAGTTGGACATTAATAAGGCTTTTTATTACATTTTCAATATGATTGTCTCATTTTTTAAAAAAAAAAATTCATGTCTACTTCTGAATTCTACACATTTTTCTAAATTTTCTGGATTTTTTTTTGTTCTAATGGGCCAAGCAGACCCAGCAAGACTGAAGCAGACCCAAGCAGACTCAGGCGGTCAAACCTGCAAGACGAATGCCGACAGTAGATGCTGGCGGCCCGACCCGGCCACGAATAATATACGGGTCGAAATGGGCCATGCCTAGCCGGGCCCGTGCCTAGCTGGGCCGGGCGGCCCATTTGGCCAGGCCTGCGCTTGTTACACATGCTTTAGAGATTATATCCTCATCCTCAATGTAATTTTTAAAGGTTCTGTTAAACAACATACGACTGTTTTTTTATTAAAATAGTTGAATTTTTATTCGTTTGATATGCTTTGATATTTGCATTTCTTCTCGTATGATGAATTGAGTCTGAATTTATTATGATTTTTTTAGAACATAACAGGTTCACTGCATTGTCATATTTTGTTGGTATATAATTTCATTTTTCGTCTTTATTTTTGCTCAATCTCTCAAAGTACATATTAGATTTTGAATCATGTGATAGAAATATGAGTTATTAAGACTTTCGATAATAATTACGATAAACAAAAATAAAAATTACATAAATAATTTCTTTATGATTCGATAATAATTACTGATAACCAAAAACAAAAATTACATAAATAATTTATTGTAATTTATGTATAATAAAGTTGTAAATAAACTAAAATTTGACTATTTTGGACTGAGAAAACAGTTGAATCTTGTATAGACGGACCCTTTTTTTTTATCCTTCGCTTAGTTTGGTGCTCATAAAATACTATGTTTTCATTCTTTTAATATTTGTCGATGACCGGAACACAGGGTTTCTTATTGAGCTTATTCGGAAAATAATATAAGAACACTATCAAAAAGAAATATTATTGTGGACACACTGAGTGTTTATATAATAATACAAATGATGTTACAAAATGGTCATAATGATCATTATTTGTGTTAATATATAGAGTTAATTCCTTATTTGCCATTGGAAGTTGGCGAGCTCCTTAAAATGCCATCGCAAAATTTCTCTTCCCTCCATTGCCACTCGATCTCAACTTCTATCCTCATTTTGCCATTCTCGTGGGTTGACCATTGACTAGGCCGTTGACTTGACCGAAAAAGCGATTTTGCCCTAAGTGTCTTGAGATCTTTAGGGAATTGTTTGACATAGTAATATAGTTCCAAAAATTATGAAATTTTAGGAAAAGTTTCTGACATAGTGTAGATTATTGTGTAATTTTTATAGGGTTTTATTTGCAACATGATTTTCTCTAAAATCTTTTAAGTTTTAGTTACATCGAGCCAAAACTTGAAAGATTTAGAAAAAAAAAAGATTGAAATGAAAAAAAAAATATGAATTAACTCTAATATATATCCTACAAAGTACATGGGATATCTCTTTTATAGTGTTTAAAGGGGTGACAGTTAATACCGCTAAAGATGTCTCTAATCTTTACTCATGTTCGTAAGAGTCTTGAATTGTCGCGCTCTTTAGTCAACTATCGTAAATTGCCAAATGCACCAGTAGCCGCCTTCCCGTTAGTTACGTATGTAACTGTTGTGTCTCCCGACCAGTTTGCTGGTCAAGGATTGTCCAAATCCGTATTACTAGCCGGATAGTGTCCATAGTTGATTGTCCATTACTCAAACTGGTTGTCGACCAGTTTAGCTATAATAAAGGGAATAAAACTTTATTTATATATTAGTCGCGGGCGCATATCCGTTATAATGTGGGCCTCTATTAAGTGAACCTCCTTTGACAGGAACACTCATATTGACCCAAAAAATTGGTCTGATAAAAAATCCTCGTCAATAATATCAGTTATTTTTTCACTTTTAGCCACGCAAAATGTCCGCCCCCCCCTTTTCCTCTCGCATCCAATAATCCAGAAGCCGGGTGCCTCCCTTCGCCGCCTCGACACTTCGGGTTCTTTCGTAACTACGATCCGTCCCTACCGCCACCATTCGACCCCACCGTGGGCGTCAACCTCGACCTCGTCTTTCTGCCCGTGTCACCCGCGCGCGGGGCCGTGCTCGAAGACCCACTAGATAAGACAACCGTGTGAGTGCTGTCCCTCTACATCACCGGGCACAGGGTGTCCTATTGTGTGCTCGTCGCGGGGGAATGCGTCGCATTCCGTGCCGTCGTTGTGCTCTTCGGCGCTACCTCGTCCCACTTCGACGTTCTGATCTACTCTTCTACTTCCACGGCACGGGAGGCGCCGTGAGCCACTAAATTAATCATTGATCCCCAACAAGGCTGTTAAGTAAATCGGCGATAATGTCGTCTACAAGCCGCAAGGCCAAGATAAGTACATCATGGCTATTGACACGACCAAGATGTCTTTGTCAGCGATGCAGGTGCCCTACGCCGGGTGCTCCTCGTCGTCGGGCCCAGACCGCGTGATGGCACAACGCCACCGGGACGCACCCCGTAGCGAGCATGACGACCTCTACCGCGCCTGACAGAAGTCGCGCCTCGGCAACACCCCGCCACCATTGGAGCGGCTCCTCTGTTCTTTGCGCTCATCGACGAACTCGCTCTATGGCTTGACATCGAAGAGGGAGCCAAAGTAGATGAGCGAAAGGAGGTCTTGAATGGACGAATCGAGGTCGAGGGAGGAGGAGGAGGCGGCGGCGAGGTACGGGGTGGCGGGGCAGGAGGAGAGCTCCTTGGCGAGGGTGAAGGAGAGGGGCGTGCGGACGCGTTCGAGCCTGTCGATGAGCGCGGTGGCGACGGGCTTGGAGCGGAGCACCTCCTCTTGTTCGCAGCGGAGCATCTTGCCGGCAGTCGGTGGCTTCCCATGCGCGGTGGCAGAGGAGGCGGTGGAGCTGGAGAAGGAGGTGTGGGCGAGGTTCTACGACGTCGGCTTCTGGAGGATTGGATGTAAGAGGAAAAGGGGGACGAATGGGGCAGTGGCTCGTGAAGAAGGGCATTACGGACATTTCACGTGGCTAAGATAGAAAAACAACAACATATATTATTAAAATAATGAAAATGGGGTATTTTTACCCAGCATCAAACTAAGCGGAGTATAAAAAACAATTACATCGGGAATAAGGATATAATCTTAAAATCCATCTAAGTGAGGGGTAAATAATCAATCCCTCCATCCTAAATGGTCGGCTTTTTTCAGCTGTTTTTTGGAAAAGCCCGAACCACACTCATTCCACACTCCAACGCCCCTCCTCAACAAGCAGCGGCGACGCTAAGGTTTGCACCCCAGCATGCCGTTCACATGTATTGCCTCCGTTTGCTCCCTCTGCCTCGATCATTGATGTCACCTCAGTCCTCCTCACTTTAAGCCTTATACGGTCTCGTTGCCCCTCCTCCCTCCTCCTCCCACGCGCGTTGTTAATTGTGGTTAATTATCGTTAATTGATGTAAATTGTCGCTAGTTGTCGTTAATTGATGTTACTTATCGCTAATTGTCATCATTTGCTTCAGGGGCATTCCAGGCATCTCCTAACTTAGAAGCTCCAACCAGCCTACCTAAAAGCAAGACTGTCAAATGCCAATCATCTTCAGCCTCAATCAGCCCTTTAGCACAGCCGATAGCTACTTTTGATAAAAGCTGCAATCATGCCAAATAGGCACATTGCCTCATGTTCTAATCATGTTGTTTGTTTTTGGTCCCTTGCTTGAGTCAAGTAGGTGGGGTTGTGATACATTGGTTTGGGTTGGGCCGGAATTGTCAAGGTGTCGGTGAGTCAGAGAATGTATCGACGTGACAGATTACGTCCGACAACATAACATTCCCTTTTCCTCTAAAAACATAGGGAATGACTAGTGTTCGGACGTACGATAGGAGTGTTCCCATTGTACGACCACCCCACTCGTCAAAATTCACTTAAGACATCAATTACAACTGTTCGATTCAGTGCAACAAAAAACATAGAAGTGCAACAATTAGTTTTTAAGTTTGTAACAAATCCTGTCCTAGATACAACAAACGCAAAATAAACGTTCGATCCGCTAACAAAAAATGCAACAAAAAAAGATAGCGAGTGCAACAATGATTACTAAGTGTGCAACAAAACCTCATTCGGTGGCAACATACCATAGCAGGAAAGCACTGCAAAACATCACATCCCCAATTGCAACAAAAACAAGTCTTTTGTGCAACAAATCAAAAAAAATTGCAACAAAACGATTGATATAAGATTTGGGAAAGATACACTACAACAAATAAAAACACATATTGCAACAATAGAGAAAACGAGTTGCAACAATTCAAGAAAACGTCTGCAACACGCCTACCTAGTAAGCAGAGGAGGTGCCTAACTATGGCGAGGCGTAGAGCTCCTTGGGGTAGGTTGCGGTCTGATCGATACTGTTCACTTGGTCTGGTGGTACTATTCATCCAGCCCGATCGCTACTGTTCATTTGGTCTGACCGGTCTAACGGAGATCTTGGCAAGTCTCAATCTTCTTGTTTCCTTGTTGTTGTTTGAATGATCATCTCTCATGTTCATAGGTCCACATAGCTATTAGGGTGAAAAACCTTGAACTCCTTAAGGCAATAGATTTGAAATAGGTCATCGATCGTGTGGCGTCTATTCAACCCCCTTCTACTCACCTCCTTGGTCCAACAACCATCCCCTCGCGCATGAGTGCTTCGAGCTGCTTAGCGGCACAGGGGCCACCTCCACACAGCACCTCGCGCCCCTTATGGCCTCTTCCAACAACGATGGCGGTGACGACGGGAGTGACCACAATGATGATGATGAGTGCGAGTTCAATCTCGCATCGACGACACAAATCTCGCGAGGGCGTGGAGCAGCTTGACATCTCTAGGGCTGCACTTCGAGAGCTACGGCTACCTCGCTTCCACCAGCGATGGGGAGGAAGGTGAGTACGAGGGGGTGTGGGTGGTGCAGGGAGAACAAGTGCTTGCGGCTGCCGCACCACGCACTGCAGCTGGTCGACCACTACAGGGGTGACGTGCTACTACTGAGAGAAAGGGAAGGACGAAATAGAGCGAAGAAGAAGGATGACCTAGACCTCGACGTGGACGATATGTTTGTGAAATTTGTCCACATAGATGCCACACGAGCTAAACGAGAGTGGTTTTGGTCTAAGGGGGTAATATACCCGATTATGACAGTTGAAAGGTGTCGGTTGTCCGGTTTTGTAGTTGAGGGTTGAATTTTAGATAAACTTGATAGTTGAAGGGGGTCAAATGAACTTATTTCTTGATAATAAGTAAACAAGTATCTTGTGTTGTCTTCTCTTCCTTAATCCTTCTCGCTCCTACCCACATGCCCTCGGTAGACCTTGCCACCAGCCACCACTAATCGTCTCCCCATGCTATGGCTGACATGTCACCCTCTCCCTCTCCTTGTTTGAGGATCTAGCCTCTCGAACTCCAACATCCTTATGTGGCTCTTTATTGGTCACCGCTTGGGCTCGCATTGATGTTGACCCGCAATCAAGCATGTTTAACGTATCAAATATGAATTGAACAGTGATCAAACTATATTTGTATTCATATTTTTTAACGAATACAAATAAGAGTTCAAATATACTCAAATACGACTATGAATTGACTGTTGCAATGAATCAGGTTTCAAATCGAATATATACTCAATTCGGTCAAATTCCATAACTTAATGTCATGCTGAGATATTTATGATACTTATCCTCAAATATAACACACTTAATCATTCCATTTTATTTATTTCACATAAAGGAACATAAATTCACATTAAACCAAAAAAACTTGTCCAAATTGCTTTATCAAATCCGAATACGATTACGAATGGTTCGAATAAAGTACTATTCAGATGACAAAAGTCTACACCGTATTCGAATCCATATTTTTATTCGATTTCAAATATTAATAAAGAAGAAATTGTTAATCGATGAGAACAATCTAAACCATATTTGTATCCCATGCATACCTCTTGTGTTGTGATTCTATCCATCCGGCTTCCGGCACAGGCTAGTCAACCTCGTCGGACGTGTCCCGCAACCCAGTGTGCCGCGATAGTGTTCAGGGCCCCATGTGTACCAGCCAGGGCACACGCGGTTGAGCTGCTGGGCGCGTGCGGTCACGCCCGCGCCGCCAATGAGCTCGCGGAGTCGCGTCTTGCTCGCGTCGCTACTCCGGCATTGACTCCGCTCCTCTACTTCCCTACCCTGCTTCTTTCCTCTGCTACTCTGATGCATGGCTACCGAACTGCCCCAACTAAGGTGTTGTTTGTTTCAACGAATGGTAACGGGAATGAAATTACGGGGGATTCAGCGGCGTAATAGATCATTACCAAATTTGTTTGGTTGCACAAGGGAACGATAATGGATATCATTACAGTGTTTGGTTTGTAGTGAAAGAACTAGCAGAAACTGCTGCTTTAGCCATCTTCGCCGATCCAACATGAAAAACATGGAACTCTTATTCATCTGAAGAAGAACATCATCCACGTCTACAAAACACCAATCGCAGCACAAAAAAATCATCCACATCTACGAAACACTAACCTGATATCTATGAAACCCAAGAACCAGCTTGATTTTGATCTGGGTGGGGGTTGGTGCGGATGTGGAATTAGTTCCAGATCCAGAGGTAATTGCAGCGTTCCAGGACCACCCGGGATTCGCCGCCGCCAAAGAAGTCCCTAACGTATGTGGAAGAGAGCATCGCGAGGAGCACCTGTCTAGGAACAAAAGGGCGCGTCTTGCATCTCCAAGGAAGCTTCCATCGCCCACCCTCGAAGAGGAATCGCGAGAGGGTGTGGTGGCTCGAGCGAGAGCGTGGAGAAGGACGGGATGAGAGGAGGGGAACGCGAGGGCATTGAGTTTCGTGTGCTGCACCTTATGCCAAATACACCCGACTAGATGGTATAGCGTGCTACACCACGCTCGGCCGTTGAATATACAATATTTGACAGCTGTTTATATGGTGTTTGTTGTGGCGTAATGTAATATATCATGCAACGTATGAGACAGCAAGAGCAGGGTTCATTGAATGTTTTTTTTTCTGTTAGATGGATTAGAAGCATATTCTTTGAAGACATTCTTGTGGTAAGAACCAAAAGAAATATCTCTAACGGCTAAAAGATCTGAGCTCCTTGTATTCATCATGTGATTGAATTGTATAAAAACATTTATGTCCGAGAGTGCAAGGTGCTGCAGTTTGCAAAAGCATCATTGTAGCTTATGAAATAACAATTTTAATCAGTTCCAAAAACTAATTGAAGCAATGTCATTTAGTAGGTAAAGTATACAATATAAAAAAGCTGGGGAATTGAAAGACAATGAAACCATTTACCTCTATCACACTAGAAACTAAAAGACATTTTGCTATCAAGCGATAGATGAATAATGATTATTCTTATCCTTCTAACATGGGTTACCATTTACCTCTATCACACTGTAAACTAAAAGACATTTTGCTATCAAGGGATAGATAAATAATGATTATTCTTATCCTTCTGACATGGGTTAAATCTAATAACCATAGGAAGTGGTGTCAGCTCTGGCCAGCAACAAAATTATGATCATACTTGATAACCAAATGACCACTCCAGGGTAGTGCTGCAGCAGAACTGACGGTGACAACTTTTTTGGAGACAAGTATTTTGACCCTGAAGAATGGTTGAAGGGCCTCACTGCAATGGCAACAATGTTTAAGAACAAAACAAATGTCGTGGGCATGAGCTTGTGGAATGAGCTCCGAGGCCCCTATCAAAATGCCAGTTTGTGGTACAGGTATGTTATTGTGACAACAAAGGCTTTCTTTTTATGACTCATGGTATTGAAAAAGTTTTCTTATGTAATTCATGACATTCTAAACATGTATTTACAATATATTCCCATCTTAGGTACATGCAACAAACCGTAATGTCCTTGTTATTTTGTCAGGCCTGGATTTTGACAACAATCTCAGCTTCTTGTTCTCGAAGCAAGTCAAGTTGTCATTTACTGGAAAGGTAGTCTTCGAGCAGTCTTGGTATGGTTTCTCATACGGTGGCAATTGGGAACATGAGAACCAAAATGATGTTTGTGGGATGGTTGTCGATTCCATAAGTAATAAAGGATTATTTCTACTTCAATAAGGCTGGCCAGTTTTTTTTTCTCTGAGTTTGGGTTTGACATGTCTGGAACACATATTGCTTGTGAGAACCCGCGTAATTAAACTAAACTAATCAACAGTAATCGGTAATTAGCATAATTAAAATTTCATTAAATAAATGTTAAGCATAATCTCAGTAATCTTTCAATCGCATAATTAACGCTTTGAACTTAGTAATTAAGCAAATATCATTATTCACATCACAAATTTACAACAGTCCAATTACAAACCTGAATTAAAATATTACAATCCAATGCTTAATCCGGAATTAATATTTCAACTCTTTTACAAACATCAATTACAAGAATTAAGTAAATTACAGCTGAAGGTGCTTGCATTCATTTTACCGAAGCTTTCTTGTCATCTCATCTAACCACCCTCCGCCTTTCCTGTCTTTCAACCAAAAGCTCAAGGAGTAGTTAGCAAAACCAAAGATAGTAGTTGCTAGCTGGATTGGAGAGGAGGGATTGCCGTCAGTTTCCTCGAAGTCCAGAAGGAGTACCTTACTCACCTAGGTCAGCCGGTTCCTTAATCACCAAAATACCCTGATTAACCGAAGTTAATCGGCTCTTGATGATTAAGGCATCCAAGCCAACCTAAGTAAGTAGGCAACCATTTCTCATGGGGTTTCATCATCCGGCATCATGAGAGCCAACACCCACTTATTTTCCTTTGCCTAAACCGCATTAAAACCCAACAATGCATTCTCATTCATTCTCGCCCTCTGTTCAAAACATCATTGGGCCACCGAATCCAACACCCACATTATAATGCCGATCAACCGGAAAGCCCACTGTGGTAGCCACATTGCCCACAACATCATTATTTAGCCCATATGCATCACCATAGGGAGCAGCCAATAATAGGAAGCAACAGGAGTGAGGTAAATAAGGCTTTGGTAAATAGGAACAGGAAGGCAGTAAATATGAAATTACCACAATGAGGATGAGATCAAACCCAAGTCAGGATAAGACCAACCACAGCCCCAACCCATCCTCATTCTCATCACCTTGGCCACAACAGGAGGGGAGCAACCAGGAGGAGCCTCCCCCACAACCCACAGCCACCACCTCAACCATTGGAGCAAAGGGAAGGGAAGCAAGGAGCACCAGCAAGCCGGCACTACAACCTTCTTCCCATCCCAAATCCCAGCAGGAGGTAACCCAACCAACCTCTGCTTGTTCTACTCATCAATAGCATTCAATCAAATCATCAGACATTAAGGTAATCACCCACATCCACCCTCAGTATTTTCATTCCATCACAGAGCAAGGGAGGGGTAAAGGATCAGAGAGCAGAGCGAGGTTATACCTCAGTGAGCGTCGGCCAAACCACCCCCAAATCACCACCATCACCTCTCATTTGCATCATCTAGAAGCAATCGAACCACCTTTAGCTATGCACATCATTCAAGCACCAGTAAGCAAAATGATTAAATCAACTAATGTATAAAAATCAAAGCTTCATAAGAGGGTTGAGAGAGGTAGAGAGGTGGGCTCGATAGAAACTTAGGAAGCCGAGGCGCCGGCCAGTAATGGTAGGCAGACGGCAATGAATGGCGAGAACCCGAGGCTTGAGGCGACGGGGTAAGCGCGGACGGACGAAGAGCGAGGAGGAGGCGGCCTTCTGCGGCGGCGTTGCGGCAACAGCCGGACTAGAGGGTCCTCGGCGTGGCCAGCGAACCAACCGAAGCGGCGGCAGCGTTCTGGCTGGTCGAGGCCGAGAGAGGCGGCAGTGGGCCGGGAGAGAGGGAGAGCCGTGGAGGAGCCCAGGGAGGACCCATGGGGGCGGCGGCTTCACTAGATGAGGAAGGAGGAGGGGGAGTAAGAAAAGGAGTTGGGGGAAAATGATTTGGTGACCAGGGTTGTCGGCCGAGTGGAGTTTAGAAAAGGGGAGTGTGGCCGGTTGGTGAGGATGAGAAGGTTAGGGTTTAGGTGATCTAAAAGTTAGTTAGAATAGAAATTAGGATTTAAAGTGTTAACTTCTGAGCATACTTGTGTTAAACCATTAATATGTTAGCTTAGCAATCGTTTAGTTAGATTAGAATAATTAAGCTAATTAAATTTGTGCTTAGTTTAAAAGTTGAAGTTTTTACTTCCGCACTAAATAAAATCAAATAGATGTTTGAGCGCGCATAGAATTTGTTAGAGTTGCTAATATTTGGTCATGTGTAGCTTTTCTCGTCATTCATTAGATCGTGTGTATTTTTAGTCCTAACCCTAGAGCCGTTATGCCGGAACGACAGTGGCGGGGAGTGTTAACATAGCGATAGCCGAAAAGGGTTTATTAACACACAAAATCCACTAATAAAAAGAATCCTCTAACTAATATACATTTAGTAGCACCAAAATGTCACTAATTATTTACTTAATTATTTATTATCCGTTTAAATGCATATTTGCGTGAGGCGAGGCCGAGCCATGACGGCGATGGTTGAATCGGATTTTATCGACAGTGAACTTTACTACTCTTTTGAAGGCAAGCTACTCTCTTGTTCATTGATATAACTATATTAAATGTAAACATTACCTTATTCTATCATATATGTATTGCATTAAAATGATTTATCAAAAACTCAAATCAAATAAATGAGATGAAAGTAAGAGAGATGAGAAAGATGTTAGATATGAAAAGAGATGAGAAATAAGAAATGAGAGTAAAGTAGAGTAATAATATGGTTGGTAAAGGGGGCCCTTGGTCAGGAAGAAAGAGGGCAAGAGGTGGGACCCTTTACATATGGTTATGATATAAGGACAAACAAAACTCTTACTTGGTCGAGAGGCGTAAATTGATACCAACCATTTTCCGTTTTTAACGAGCGAAAAATGCTACCTTATTCGTGATTTCGCTCTCCACACCGGGTATGTATTTATGTGTGAGTGTGGTGTAAGAAGAGATGCTATAAGCACTAGGTGGAGTGTTGGGTGCGAAGAGGATGAATCGGCCCAACCAACATTACGAACTTCGGTGGTGGCTAGGTCAACCGAAGCGGAAAGTAATGGGTGGAGAAAAATATTCATGTAACACAGAAAACGTTACGTATTCGAACTGAAGTCGCATCAAAGAAATCGATGTACCCGTTTAAAGAGGGTTCGAGGATAGGCTGTGGGTAAAGTGGTACAAGCTTGCGCGATGCTATATAAAATCATGAATTCATGCCGTCTCTGGATTGGAGTCTCTGAGGAACCACTTTGGGGTCTATTTTCTCTCAGAGTAATCAAGTAGTCTTTTCGAATAAAATCGCAACCTAATGTTTTATGGTTTATTTTGAGAATAAGAGAAGAGGCAAGAATGTTGCTAAGGGCGAAAAGTTAGAATCATCATTTGCATTTTAGCTACTAATGCTTCTTGAGTACCTTTGTAGTACTCACTCTTGCTATCTTTCCTTGCTTAGACCCTAGTTACTGGGAGCAATCCAGAGTGGGAGGAGGGTTTTGCAGTCTGAGATGATGCTACGGTGTGAGGCGTTTATGTTAACGAGCAAGGCGAGATGGACTTCTCTTTTGACTTGTGGGACGAGTAGTTCGTTGGAGAGACCCGGATGGCGGACTTAGGAAATGTGTTATCCCCTCTTTTGTTGTAAATAAATAAGTGTATCTAGAACCTTAGTCTTTTGTGGCTACTGTTGTAATAAAGGAACAATTTCTATCTTATTGTTCTGCTGCGTAACTCTGGTAATAGCTTACTATTCGTTGGAGCAGTGTTCTACTGGGCAAATGAATAGTAATCCGTATGCTTAAGTGTGATTACCTCCTGGGTAATGACACGGGGCGCCGCATTGCCGATAATGGTTATGATACCTGCTTCTTAAGCGTGGCAGCTGAAATGGATCTGGACTGGGCTATGTGGGCGCTGCAGAGGAGTTACTATATCAGAGAGGGTATTCTAGCTTACGATGAATCATATGGATCGCTATCATGGGATTGGTGTACAGCTAGAAATCCAAACTTTATTAAAAGGATCGATTCTCTGCAATCACCATTTCAAGGTTTTGCACTTCACCTCTCAGTATTATGCTTACATAGCAACATTGTTAGAAACAAAACTTTTGAGATATTTAGAGCTGTGCTATTTGTTATACATTTTGTCATGAAACTTTCTTCTATCGAACCAACACATACGCCTCCGCATATTTCATTATTTGGATTGGATTTAACGTAGCCTTGTCACGAGCTCGGTCTCGAGACCGCAGATTGTAACTATGCGTGGCTGAAGGTTGCCCGAGGCGATCGTCGAGATTCGTCGTGAAGTTTAGAGACAAGATGTAGACAGAAGGATACTGGAAGCAGGGTAGAACATAGAAGAATTGAGTTTGAGGGGATAAATTCTTGTATATCCCTTCAATTACATTGTATCATACTTATATAGCAATGTTAACTAAACTATCTTTGGAAACAAAAGCAATTAAGGAATCTGAACAACGTTTTCGTATATGATTACAATTCTTATATAGTCTTCATTGGTTTCCTTAGAACCTGTTGTCGTATTTCCAGAGGACGTTGAAACCGAGTCTGAACTCAGGTCATCTTAATCAGCAACCGAGTCTGCCTTCAATGCAGCAGCTGTATCCGATCCGGTTATACCAGTTCCCTTGCTAGCACAGTTTCGTCTCGGTACGTACGTATGCCCCCATATGACATCTCCCTCATCTTGAAGAAACATCTTATCCTCAAGTGGAAAAGAAGGATATTGATCTTTGAACTGTTGCGCGTCCTCCCAAGATGCATCCGAGGCACACATTCCATCCCAACGAACCAAGACCTGCCACAAGCCTCTAGCCTTGCAAGCATGCACCGCTTCTGTTAGTATTGGCATAACCTTTCCTTGATACAAAGGTGGCAACGGCGGAGGGTTGGTTGGAGGTGTCCCGATGAAAGGTTTTAGAAGACTTACATTGAAGACATCATGTATCTTTGCCTTGGATGGTAGATGTAAGATCGAGGAGGCCGACTAGAGGGGGGGTGAATAGGCGTTTTAAAATTTCTTTGGCTAAAACTGATTTCTAATGCGGAAGCTAATACAAATACGGTTTTGCACAATTAAAGCCTAAATCAATTAGGTTCAACTAAGTGCACAAACAATATGAGACTATATAAATGATAGCAATCAAACACATACAATTAAGCAATTTAAATACAAGTAATGGAAATTGCACAAGTAATCAAACCACAAGTGACACGGCGATGTTTTCCCGTGGTGATTGGAGACTTGCCGGTCTCCCCTAATCCACGTTGAGGCAAGCCCAAACTAATTAGACCGGCTCCACGAATTGAGCACCCGCCTCCGAGGTAAGTCCAACCACTTGGACCGATTCCAAACCGAACCAACACCTCGCTCCACTAGGGTTGCTCTTTCCTCCACTCTGGAGATGGCGAGCACCACACCATTCATAAACCGCCCGGGTCTTCTCACAATCTTCTTTGAGAAGCTCACCGACGCAACGATGCCACCACGCCGTCTAGCAGTCGGCAAACACCAAGAGTAACAAGTCTCCAACGCTCACTTGAACCAATCAAGTGTCTAAGCTCAAATGGATACGAAATCCACTACCTAAGGCAACACATGCACTTAGGGTTTGCTCTCTAACCTCACTAAGTGCAACACATGCACAAAAGAGAATGAGAGGCTTGCTCTTTGCTCAAAAGAATGTCTAGGGGCACCAGCACACACCCAACGACCACTCCCAACCGGCCGAGGTGGCTATATATAGCCCACACACAAAAACTAGCCGTTGGGGAAAGATTCCAGAGAATCTGGACGAAATTGGTCTGACCGCCATGTAATGGCCGATCTGACCGCCCTTAGCTCCAACGGCTATAAAACTAGCCGTTGAGCTCACAGCCGGTCTAACCGCCAACTAATGGCCGGTCAGACCGCCCCATAAACGCCGGTCAGACCGCTCCACAAAAAATGGCTAAGGACCAGAAAAGCACTTCTCTGGAAAAATCGTAAGGTCTCGACCGGAGGTCGTCGATCTTTCACCAACAACGCCGATCAGACCGGTACACAAGCAGTCAGACCGCCAGCAGCCAACAAGTGCATTTTGATTTTTCCACAACTCAAATTTGCAAAAACATTGCTAATTTGATGCAAGATGCACACAAGGTTAAAGACAAGACTCTCAACAAGTTGCAAAACACATTTGCCAACTTTTAGAATCAATGCCTCAAATTGCATTCCACTTCAACTCAATTTGCAAAACACATTTACCAAATTGATGCGCGATGCAAACAAGGATTCAAGTGAGATTCTCAACAAGTTGTAAAACACATTTGCCAACTTATATAATCACACTACAAGGAATAAGATACATGGACTTACACCATTTGCAAAACATATTCGCAAACTTAAGTCACATGCTACAAGGATTATCCATGAGCCACAACTATTTGCAAAACACATTCACACATATTGGCAACATGTTAAGATGAGCTAGAGCAAACACAATGAGCTATCAACACATGACTAACTCAAGCTACTAGTCAAGGACCCCTCTTAATAGTACGGCAACCTATACTAGCAATCCGGTCTTCCAACCAAACACCAAGACCAGTAAAAGACTAGGAACACATCCTTAGCCCTAGCTAGTCATACCTTTGCCTTGCGCAACCACTTGAAGCTTGATGACGCACATCCTTGCTTCAACTCCGAGTTCTTGACTTGATATGCATCAACTCATGATGCATCCTTCACTTGACTTCCATCAACACATGATGGGTCTTCATTTGACTTGATGATCAACTCATGATCATCTCCTCTTCTTGAACTTGATACGCATCAACATATGATGCATCCTTTACTCCAAGCTCTTGACTTCAATATCATCAACACATGATGATCTTCTAAAGTCTTCAACTATAGAACTCAACCTATTCATCCAACTCATGGAAAGTGTTAGTTCTATAGTATGATTATCGTTAATTACCACGCCATACCATTAACTCATAATGATGGGACAAGATACCACAATCTTTCCCTCTTTGGTAATTGATGATAATCACTTCAATTGCAAGTAATTGAATATAGATTGGTATGGGTATATAGGCACTACACAAGTTGTATATACTCATAGGATATGTGAGCACGCAAGTCTCATATACACACATGAATATATTAACTACACAAGTTAGATATATTCAAGGATATGTGAGTGCACATGAACTACACAAGTTATGTTATACTCACATATAAGTATACTTAGACTACACAAGTCTCATATGAATATATTAACTATGCAAGTTAAATATATTCACGAGGATATGTTTCAAAGTAAAGATCCCAAATATGTGGAAACAGGAATATGGATCAATACTAATGAAACACGAAAATATAGAATGAACTCCCCTATATGTGTGCATACATGAATATGTAGTAAGAACATATGCACATATTTAGGTTAATTCTTTTGGTGAAGTTCAACATATATTTTGGATCAGAGAATGCAACAGGTATAAGAATACAAAGCAGAATGCATACCTCTTTTGTTCTTTATATCCAAACGAGACTAATCATGAGATATAACAATAAGAGAGTTAGTCTCACAAATAGATTTGTCATTATAAATGCATACCTGTTTGGATTTTCCTTTTGTTTATCCAATGAATTTGATTTGTCATTAATCACATACATGCCTTCATGATTATCACGTTTATATCCAATTTAGACTAAACAATAAGTATATCAATAAACATGTTAGTCTCACAAATGCATTTGTCATTAATCACCAAAACAACACTCCATTAACATATAATGGCGGGCTAGATTCTTCAGTAGACGTAAGCGATATGATACATCACCAATGCTATGAGAAATCTGATACGGGCCGTAGAACCGATGAGCCAATTTCTCGGAAGTGTGAACTGCCGAAGACACTACTTTCCTGTGGTGAATACGAAGCCATACCCATTGATCCACTTCCAACGACACATCCCTATGATGAATATCATAAAAATGTTTGTAACGTTGTTGATCTTGAGTCAAACGGTGGCGAATATCAATCAGCAGGACATCCCGATCCTTTAACTGATCATCCACTGTCGCCACTTTAACACTTCCCGGCTCATAACTAAGGATCGACGACAGATCTCTCCCATAGACCACCGAAAGCATCTAGGCCCCTAAAAATTGTTTTGCTAATTAATGACAATATGTGTTTATGGGACTAACATGTTTATTGAGTATTTACAAGGTTAAGTTCCAGTGATGAATATGATAACCTGGAGATGCATGCTAAAGGTCAACATGAAGATCAATATGGTTTAAAGACAAGGTATAAGTAGTCTAGGATCCTTTTTGTGTTTACCGGTCTTAGGAGAAAAAGGTTGGAAGACCGGATTTTAGGTTAAATACCGTACTATTAAGAGGAATTATGACTAGTAGCTTGATAGCATGTTCTTGTGCCTTTTGGATCAATATAGGATCATGCATGCACTTAGAATTTATTTTAGAAACCAACTATACATTTTCTCATGGAGAGCGGTAAATAAGCGTGTTGTTGGCGGTACTACCTTGCACATAATATATGGGATAGTGGTGCGGTAGTACCACAACCCGGTCGTACCGAAGATTAGTTGGTGGTACGTATTTTATAGAGTGCACCCTTTTGGAGCTTAAGTGCTCTCATGAACAACAGTAGTAATGGAGTTATGTGGCGGAACTACCGCGTCTCGGTAGTACCGCACTTACTTGGCGGAACTACTGCACCTCGGTGTTACCGAAATAGCAGCGGTGCGTTATTTCCAGTGAGTGCCCTTTTGGACCTCAAGTGAAGCGGTAGTATCGCCCTTATTTTTTGGTATGACTGGAGAGTGGAACTACCGCATGATCCAAGGCGGTAGTACTGCTCTATGTTTTTCAACGGCTAGATCAGAGTAGTTAATGCGTCTGCGCTAGCCGTCACTATGCATTTTGGGAAGGTGTGGTGGTACCGGCCATTGAACGGCGGTACTACCGCATTTGCTGAAAAGTTTGGGGTTTTACCCCTAACGGTCGTATTTAGTTGCGGGGGGTATAAATACCCCTCCACCTGCTCAAGGACAGTGTGAGAGACTCCATTTAACATCTTTTGAGCCTTGAGCATTCTCTCGACACATCCAATACACTTGTTGCATTCATTGTGAGGTGGTTGAGCCAAATTCAAGTACATTCATCCTAGACTGATCCTTTGCACTTGATTGTCGTCAAGCGAAGATCATGGTTTATTACTCTTGGTGTTTGCCAACACCTAGACGGCTTGACGGGAGTTTGCGCGGTGATCTCTTCAAGGAGATTGTAAAGAGGCCCGGCGCTCAATTGTGAGTAGTTCGGTGTTCGCCATCTCCAGAGCGAAGGAAGAACAACCGCTAGTGATCGAGGAAAGACTTAATTTGTGGCTTCCTCAATGCGGACCAGTGAAGACCGGCAAGTCTTCGATACCACGGGAAAAACTTCGTTATCTTCGTTGTGGTTTATTGTTGTCTTTACTATTTCCGCATTTACTCTTCTAACAATTATCTTATGTAGAATTGCTTAGTTAGAATTGTATCTAGTTTAGACATAGTCCATAATTATCTTAAATTGTTAATTAGTCAAAAAGTTTTAAAACCTCCTATTCACCCCCTCTAGTCGGTTATCCTTGATCCTACAACCACCTTAAAAGGGCTATCTTGTAAGGAAGTATGAAATGATGTATTATAACAATACTCAGCCCATGAAAGCCATTGTAGCCATTGGCGAGGACGGTCACCAGTTAAACACCGTAAGTACATTGTGATTACTTTGTTGACCACTTCGGTTTGTCCATCCGACTGAGGATGAAAAGCAGAACTCCTATTTAACTTGACGCTTGACAACCGAAATAATTCCTCCCAAAACTTGCTTGTAAAAATTAGATCTCGATCGCTTATGATAGACAAAGGTATACCATGTAAACGAACAACACCATCAAAGAAAGCCCGAGCCACAAAGCTTGCCGTATAGGGGCGTGACAATGCAATAAAATGGGCATATTTGGAAAATTGATCCACTACTGACAAGGGAACGAATTTCTCGTTAACTTTAGGAAATCCTTCAATGAAATCCATTGAAATATATTCCCAAATTTGGAATGGCATTGTCAATGGTTGTAAGAGGCCAACCGGATGTAAATGGCTACTTTAATTTTGTTGACATATGGAGCAAGCTTGCACGAATTGTTGAACTAGACGCCGAGCTCGAGGAACAAAGAAATTAGCACGGAGTCGATGTAGTGTTTTCTGCACTCCTTCATGTCCCATTGTATGTGCAGCAGCAAGAATGGACAGAAAAGTCGGTGAGGACTCCCAAACATACACACGACCTTTACAAGTTATTAAGTCATCCACAAAATTCCAATATGCACCAGCCGTCCCAGCTGCAATGCTATCTCGCAAGGCAATTAGCTCTCGCAAGGCAATTAGCTCAGGCGAGTCCAGTAGCTCCGCACGCAATTGCTAAAAAATATCAAAGCTTGTTGTGGTAATAGCACAAACTATCACCACTTCTGACTTGCGGCGTGATAATGCATTAGGTACTACATTTTGTTGGCCCGATCGATACTCCACACAAAAGGTATAGCCCAACAGTTTACTAACCCACCGATGTTGAGGTATCGTGGCGAGCCATTGATCCAATAAGAATTTCAAACTGTAATGATCTGTTCTAACTTGGAAAGTTTGAGCCCATAAATATGGATGTCAATGCCGAATTACTTGGACAAGTCCAATAAGCTCTTGCTCATAAGTGGCCATCTGACGATGGCGGATAGCCATTGGCCTACTGAAAAATTCAATGGTTCCTGCTCCCTGATGTAGCATTGCGCCAATACTGGTCCATAATGCATCACATTCGACAGTGAATCCTTGTTGAAAATCCGGCAATTGCAGAACAGGCGCAGAGGACAAAAGCGTGTTTTAAAAGGTCAAAGGCGCCAGAAGCCTCCACGGACCATGAAAAATTCTTCTTCTTCTTCAATAACTTGGTCAGGAGAGCGGCTAAGGTGCCATAATCTTTGATAAAACGACGATAATACCCCGCCAAGCCGAGGAAGCCACGCAAAGCTCGTACGGAACGTGGGGTAGGCCAATCTTGGACTGCAATAATCTTCATTTGATCCATAGCAACCCTAGAACAAGTAATGACATGCCCCAAATATGTTGCTGATGACGTACTAAACAAACACGAATCGTTTGATAAACAATTGATGTGTTTGAAGTACCTGAAAAATCATCCGAGATGCAGCAAGTGTTCTGACTAGGAAGCACTATATATGAGAATGTCGTCAAAAAACACGAGAACAAAACATCGTAGATACACACGAAGAACATCGTTCATCAATGCTTGAAACGTGGCTAGAGCATTTGTGAGCCCGAACGGCATGACTAAAAATTCAAATAGCCCCTGATGAGTTCAAAAGGTTGTTTTGTCAATATCAGAAGGATTCATCCGAACCTGGTGATAACCTGAGTGTAAATCCAATTTGGTGAAGAATTTGGCATGTTTGAGCTCATCCAATAGTTCTTCAACCACGGGAATTGGAAACTTACCCTTGACTGTTTTATCATTTAATGGCCCGATAAATCCACAAAGAATTGCCACGAACCATCTTGTTTCTTGACCAACAAAACGGGCATTTGAAAAGCTAAGGAACTTGGACGAATAGTCCCTTTCAATAGCATGTCAGCGCACTGTTTTTCTTGTTCATCTTTGTGTGCAAACGTATAACGATATGGCCAGACTGCAATAGGAGGCATACCAAGCGTAAGGGTGATTTGATGATCCCATGTCCTTTGGGGCGGCAGGCCCTGAGGTTATACAAATAAATCATTAAACTCTTCCAGTAGGTCTTGCAAGAGATCTAGCCGATCGTGTGAGCAAGCCATTAAAGTGCGGTCGGATGACGGGAGCCCATGCCACGTTATTTTTGTCGCCCATGATGCCTAAAAGACAAGATCAACTGCTGGAAATCCCAGAGAATCGGACCCAAGGTACTTAAGCATTGAACCCCTAAAGCCATATCAAAACCTGCCAATGGAATTGAATAGCAATCGAAAGGATAGACCTCCTGATCAATGCGTACCAAAAGATTAGTGTAGATCCCAGTGCTGGAAACGCGATCCCCATTGGCGACGGCAACTTTCAAGTCTTTTTGTGGTTGCAAGTTCAAGCCTGCCCGTACTACAGCGTCATTAGCAATAAAATTATGGGTCGAGCCCGAGTCCAGTAGAGCTGTTAATTGGGTTGAGCCCACCCAACACATGAAGCTTCATCGTTTGAGTAGAATGTGGTTGAATACCGGATAATGCGTGCAACGTGATGGCTGGCTCTATGTTGACAACACTGTCTTCGGTCGGTAGTTCATCCAACTCATCTGATCGGACTTCAAGAAGAAAGAGTCGCTTATAGCGATGACCAGGCACGAAATTTTCTTTCGCAATTGAAGCAGATGCCATGCTGGTGACATTCCGCCATTTGGGCTGCAGTCAATTGCTTGCGCGGAAGGGCTCCAAACGAATCTTGTCGTGTTATCGCTCGTGAATTCTTGTAGCGATAAGGCCTTTTGCGAGACGAGTCGTGAGCGGTAAAACACAAGGGAGGGCTGTCGGTTGTTGCGATCGACTCTGGTTGGGTTGTTTCCCGCTCGGTCGAAGGAGATTGGTGGTCACCGTGTGGCGTTTTCGTAGGCCTGAGCCAACACCATGCCAACTGCAGACTACTGGGATTTTGGAGTTCGACATCAGTGCAGACGGGCTCCATGAGGCCAGAGGTGAATAGCTGAACTTGTTGGACCGCTGTCAAGGATTCTACTCGATAGAGAAGACCCAAGATTTTCTCTTGATAGTTGTCGACTGTGCCGGCTGCCTGAAGCTTCGCCAATTCCCCCAAAAAAATTGTTTCGGATCGGCAGCCCAAATCGCAGGTTGCAATAATCTTTGAATGTGTGCTAGGATGTCTTGCCCTCATCATGCTCTAACTGAAAATACCATTGATGTGCTGCGCTGAGCAAGTGGTACGAAGCTAACCAGACCTTGCCCCGTTCTGACATATGTTGACCTCTGAAGAACTGCTCGCATCTATTAAGCCAACATAATGGATCATCCTTGCCATCGAATGTGGGGAAGGACAGCTTGTGACTACGCATGCCTGGAAAGCTACTTGCCGATGCGTGCTGCTGAAAATTGGGCGGGTGGGAGGGTAATACGCCTGCTGGCGCTAGCAGCAATCCATCGTCGGATTGCGTCGTCCTTTTCTCCAACGTCCCGACGCGCTCCTTGAGGTCTACAACTTCCGTCGTGACTTCCATCTTGAGTTCTTCCATCTTGAACGTCATGGTTGCCGTGAGGTCGACAATCTGTTGCATCAATGCCAGCATCTCTGATGACCCAGCCAAGAGCTCTGATACCAAGATGTCATGAGCTCAGTCTCGAGACCGCAAATTATAACTATGCGTGGCCGAAGGTCGCCCGAGGCAATCGTCGGGATTCGTCGTGAAGTTCAGAGACAACAAGATGTAGACAGAAGGATACTGGAAGCAGGGTAGAACATAGAAGAATTGAGTTTGAGGAGATAAATTCCTGTATACCCCTTCAATTACATTGTATCATACTTATACAACAATGTTGACTAAACTATCTTCGGAAATAAAAGCAATTAAGGAAAATGAACAACGTGTTCATATATGATTACAATTCTTATCTAGTCTTCATTTGTTTCCTTAGAACCTGTTGTCGTATTTCCGGAGGAGGCTGAAACCGAGTCTGAACCCAAGTCGTCTTTATCAGCAACCGAGTCTGTCTTCAATGCAACAGATGTATCCGATCCGGTTATACCAGTTCCCGTGCTAGCACAGTGGTGTCTCCGTACGTACGTACGCCCCCACATGACAAGCCTTCAACAGAATACTCTTCCGATGTTGAATTGTCTCCAGAAATTTAATGGCATAGATATGAATCTTGGACCAATTAGCAGTATGTGTGAATTGATTTAACCCTCGTAAACTGATCATAAAATGTAGCCCCTAACGAAAACACTAATAAAACATATAAACAGGCTGGTATGCAAGAAATTAAGCAAAACTGAACTCCACGGCATGTAAAAAACCAGTAAATTTTGATCATGACAATATGTATTGAATTTCCTCGAGCTATGTAATAACAATTTTTTTTTATACTCCAGGTCCTGGTCTACCAAATAGTCAAGAACCGTACAATGTAATATTCCATCCTCTAACTGGGCTTTGTGTCTTAGTGAAATCTTCAAAATCACTTGAGCTGGGTCCATTTGATGAATCAAACGCGTGGAACTACACCTCAGCATATAAGCTAGTATTGAATAACACTGGACAATGCGTTCAGGCGCAAAAACATTATTCTAGCTGTAGGGGCTTCACTTGATGTGGCTTCCTTCAAACAATTCAACATCCGAATAGTATTATTATTTAATGGCGGTGGCTTGGATACCAATAAATTTCATTATCTGGATTGGATTTAATGGAGCCTTCAACAGAATACTATTCAGGTGTCTAGCATATTGATAAACCTTGGAAGAAGCAGCACACACAAAAATGAAAACATCGAAATGCAACAAGAGGCGCTAATCCGGGCCTTCGTCTCTCCTTGTAGTTCAAACATTGATGAAAATCTGGAACCAAAAGGGCCCAAATACGCAGATCTAGCAGCCCCAAAAAAAAACCAAAGATCATACAACCTATTGCGAACTGCAAACCTCATGGATCACACTTGATGCAACTGGACGATAGGATCAAAGGGGAACTGATTAGCCCTAGAAACAGAGTGAGAGAACTGAGCCTAACAAAGCGGGAAAGAGATAGCTCACCGGTGGTTGGGGGGGTGGACAACCCAACATTCCAGAAGGTCGTGGTGGCGCTACATGGCGTGATGGCACCGATGAGACGGCTATCGGGATGCCGATGGGGCGTGGATATTTTGGGCTCCACGTGCGGCCCGTCGCCCACTCCATCACAGCCTCGCGCTGCGCCATCGCCATCTGCGCTAGTCATGTCGTTGCAGGCCTCCACCTTAGCCCAGCCGCCGTAGGGCCCAATCACCCATGGCACCTATGGCCTCTGCGGGATTGGATCTAGTGGAGCCTGATGCCGCAATCCCGGTCGCTGCATCCCCTTCCCCTCCATGACCGACCGCCGTATCCAAGGGGCTGGTGTGATGGTTGTCAACGATCGAGTCGTCGATCTTATGAAAATGAAAGAGGAAAATGACGTGAAATATCCTGGGATGGAATGGGGGCCGCTCTTTGTTGATATGAACTGGATTTACAAGACCTGACTAGGAACTACCCTAAATACACTGAATGTGTGAAATGTCTAACTAGGTAATCATGCTTAGACTTTAAGTCTAAGACTGACTGTCCTGCTTCTAATTCCACCGCTTAGGCTTCTGTGTTTGTCTTCTCTTGTTTTCTGTTGTCTCTTGTCCCGTCCCTTCGTCTTCTGCGCTCCACCCTTAAATAACTCACGAAGAGGTGGCGATTACTCTAGAAAGGCGTCCTGGTGAAATATTCTGTTGCTTGGAAGCGGTAGGGCGATTAACGATGTGCCAACTTCCTTGCGGTTGTCTGTGAGATGCTCAACCGTAGGGTAGTTAATTGTCAGTGTCTCAGGGTTATATCATCGCACGGTTTGGAACATATAACACGTGTTCCATTCATCATCTGATAGAAATGCGAGTTCATAGCTTTTCCAGCGACTACAGGTGAACCTAGGCACAAAGCCTTGTCGGCCGTGGTACCCATCGTGTAACCTCTGGAATCCTTACGACCAGTGAAGTCAATAGACTTAGGGGTTATGACCATGAAGACGTATGGTCTTTTATGTATTAAATTAATACATAGAGGTTTTAATTCTCGTCAGCTAGCCCTCGAACTTTAAATGAACAGGTCGTATGTATACCTCTATCCGATGAAGTCGTATCAGGTAGACCCCTATTTAATGTCGTGATATACGAAGTGGTCTGTGTTCACTTTAAAGTTGAGAACTTGCCTTGGGAACTGAAGAGTTTTTCTATCCGTTTGAACAAATAAGAAGCTTTTGTCCGTTGTACTTTTGTGAGAAACTTCCGATCGTAATTAAAAGATTAGAAGCTATAAAATCCCCATCGCCGGGGCTTTTAGAATTTCTCGCTTCGGTTCCTTTTGATCTCTTTCGACTTTTTGCCAAGAGAAATCCTTTAGACCCTTTCTTGTTCTTGAGCCACAAAGCCTCCTCGACCATACTCATCCTTAAGGACTTTCATCATGTCGAGCAAATCACGAAGTGGTTGCCTTGAATTAAGCAGAAAAAACTTGAGGCGTTGGAGAGGATCGGGATGCTTCCAAACAAGAACTCGATCAAATGGAGATCGTGATCGAGAGCATTTTCAAGTCGCGAAGATGGGAAATCCCGTTTTCCTCGCCTACATCGAATGTGAAATTTGAGGTTCTTGATACCTAAATTCCTTCTCCGCGTTCTTGAGTATTACGGGGTGGAACTGGTAAATTTGGCTTCGAATTCCATCGTCAATATCAGTATTTTCACCTATTTGTGTGAGGCATACCTGGGAGTGCCACCAAATTTGAGGCTCTTCGAGTATTTCTACCGAATGGTGATGGGGAGAACCACGGCGCCTCCTGGAGAATGCACATTGCGCCTTCACGACGGAAGGGTTGATGAATACATCCATATGTACTCGAAATCCTCGTGGTCGTCATGAAAGAAGAACTGGTTCTACATGACGGTTACGAGAGACGATGGCCTCTACTTCGCCGAAATTAGAGCAAATGAAAACCCCAAGTGGAGAAAGACCGTGGAGAAGACAGGGGTGATCGGAAGATGGGTAGATGCCATCGACGACCGGCGAGTCAAGGGCTTGACCTCCTAGCATGTGGTGAGGGATTTCACCAAGCGTCAGATTAGCCCTCTGAAGCTTCGGAGTCATTCCCTGCTTTGTTCCATTGGTCGTGATGAAGCTATCTCTGGAGGTGGTAAGTCTTTGAGATAAACTTCGATCAGTATTTTTTATTTGATTAATGTACTACCTTGAAACCTGTCCATGTTTTGTTTTCTCTCCTTTTCTTTTAAAGGTCTTTCCCCTGAGGAAATTAGAGAACGGATCAGGTTGATCTATGCAGGGGAGCCTGGAGAAAAGACTGGATTCCCTGAAATCTTGGCCATAGTTCCTGCTGAAGAGATACTGGCAAGGCTTAAGGTAGATAATAAAAAAAATTCCTTTTATCATGTATATATATTCTCCGATCAAATTTTTGATCATGCTCTATTTTTGTAGTTGGTCGGATTGCGAATCACACAAACTGGTGAGGATCAACATCCCACCGTGGTTCCGACTGACTCGTGCCCGGATGCACTAGAAGAAGATGAATCTCCCGAGGTAATAGAACACTTCAGACGGATATATACGCAGTTTAGATAAAAGATTTCATCACCTAACCAAATTCATTTTTGATTTAGGTGGAGAAAGTGAAGGCCGCCGGTGTGTGTGCGGAGGCCATAGATCGAGCCGGCTGTTCACGGCCGAGGGCGATTATTCTTGGCTTGGCTGATGCAGGAGGTTGGTGAAACCACTCCATCCCACCAGATGGTCAAGGCGCAATCTTTGTGAATCGATCGAGTGCATCGCCGACATCTTGTTGGAGGATGCAGCGGTTTGACCAACCCTACCGTTCGGGCAAGCAAAATCGAAGAAAAGAAAAGGAAGGGTGACGGCACAGAGTTTACTCTTCCGCGCTTCAAAGTCAAATCTAGAAAGTTAACTAGGTATGTACAAATAAAATTGGTCGTATAAGTGCATACCTTTAATAATTCCTTGATTATTTGGTATTTTGAACTTCCCTTCTTTGCTTTGCATAGGTCTTCGGGTGTTCCGGTTGTTTTCGACCAGACTCCTCCTGAGGACCAGGCATTCGTGGAGGTCCCCGACCAAAGTGCTTCCCAGGATAGAGCTCCCGAGGAAAAAATGGTCGAAAAAGCCCCCGAGCAGGTGTCAAAACCAACGGTCGAGTTGGATCCATTGGTGGTTCTAACTCCTTCTGCGGAGGTAGATGCCCCTAAAGGCCCTCAACAAGTTCCAACCAATGTTGGTAGTCCTTCTCAACCTGACAAGTTCCCTTTTCACCCCCGATTTATCGAGGATAAGGAGCTTAACGAGGCATGGGGAAAAATATCGGATCATCAAATCAAAATGCACCCTGATTCAATATTTGGCGGTTATAATGATTTGGCGATCCAGGTAAGTATCTACGACCAGTTCCATAGTACTTCTCAAAAGTTTACAAGGAACTTAAAGAGAAAAAGTACTATTTGTGCAGCATCTGGTCAAGAATTTTGCTGTGGTCAGAGGACTGACCCAGCGAATTAAGGACTTGGAGCAAAAACACTCTGAATTGGAAAGTAAGAACTTCTCACTTAACTTTTTTCTTTCTTCAAAACTTTACCCTTCCCTAACTAGTCTCCCTTATTTTATTCTATAGATTTGGAGAAAATAAAAGAAGAGATCATGGCTGAGAAAGCCAGGACGGCTCTGCTTTAAGAAGAAATTAAAGCTAGGGACCGGTCGATCGCCGAAGCGACGACCAGCAATGAAACACTTAACAAAAGAATTGAAGGTAATATGTCTTAAACTTGACTGATTATGTTCCTTCAATTATGTTTGTATTTATCAATCGCTTCACTCTTGTAGAGCAAGCGCAAATCTTTGAATGAGTAGAAGACTCTAAAATTTGAGCGGATAAGGAGGCAGCTCTTGTGCAAAGTATTGATGAAAAGATTCATGTTTTGAACAAGATGATCTTTGATATGGGATCAGGATCAAGTCTGCCTACTTTAAGAGATCCAATAGAGAAAATGAACTATTTGGGTCAACTTCTAGAGGATCTTAAAAATCTGCTCAAGACTACTCGGAAGAATTATGCCCAGACCATGAAAGCAAGCGTTGCTAGTGGAGTTAGTTTTGCTTTGGCAAAATTGAAGGCTTCCGACCCCTCCATTAATCTCCAAGCTGTTGAAGATGACTTCAACTGCCTACCTGACGAGGCGACCAAATTCATGGAAGAACTCAGGCCACTTGGAGACAAAGTTGTAGAGGAGATGGAGGTCGGATCTCCATCAAGTAATAATTAGTCTGGAAATATTCCTAGAGTAGGCCCCTGCAAAAGTAAAAATATTGAATATGTATAAAACTTAGCTTTTATGTCGTTAACAATGCTTTTGTTTATCCTGTTGACTTTTAAAATTCTCATATATTTTCTAGCCCCCGGCTGCTTTATAGTAGAAGAACTTTACTATACAACCAGGTAGCCAAGAAAGAGAATGAAAGTCGAAACCATTTTTTTTAAGGTATGTGCTGATGTTAAGACAAAAACTAATCGTTGTAATACTAGGAAATCACTGTAGTCGGAACCAGCGTATGATTTCGACTAGTTATAGATCCTTGCTTGTCATAATCGAAATACCAATCAAAAATTGTAGATGGTCGGAAAAAATACATTGTTGTATTCGACATAAGAAAAATGCAAAAATGTATGCAACAAATTATAAGTGAACTTTGCTTATATCTATTATCCCAAAGTGCAGTGGAAGGAATACTTAGACACAAGTCATATAACATATTTAAGTGAAACGTATTCAAGCTCTTTATCCGACCGTAGCGAGGATCGTAAGAAAAGAATAAATCGCTAGGAAGCTCCTTCCAGTGGGCAGAACCACATGCGAAAAAGGAGAGACTTTGACTAGGAGGCTTTACGTGTCCCGACCAAGAGCTGGACAAGAGCGAGAGCGAGAATCTTGAAATAATGAAATATAATCTTCATAATCTTGAGCATATCATTCAGTATATAAAGTTATTTTGTATGATGCTCTCATTACTCATATATTTCTTTAAGAAAAGAATGTTGTCGCGCGTGGGAATCATTTAGAGAATGCTCACGACTAGGACCAATACAGCGTATGACATAAAAGTCGTTGCCATAGAGTAACAGAGATCCTTGAAAAAGGATGTCGAGAGAAGATTGTCTTATCCGACCAGTTAAATTAACAATAATGAACGACCAGAGTATAGGTATAGATATATATAAGCAGGGTTACTTTTCTTAATAAATAAATGAATTTATTGAAATTGAAAGAATGTAAAATAATTAAACATAAAACTTACGCAATTGATCAATGTTCCAAGAATTTGACAAAATTTGCCCATCAGACATAGCTAGTCGTACGGAACCTGGTCGGGTAACTTCGACCACAGTGTAAGGACCTTCCCACTTGGGAGAAAGTTTATTACGATTTGCTTGGTTACGAATTTTTCTAAGAACGGATCACCTCTGACAAAGTCACGCAAGGTTGCACCTTCGACTATGGTACCTTCGCATGGCTTGTTGATAGGCTAGCCGATCGTATAAGGGCTTGGTTTAAATGCGTTCTTCAAGGAAATTGACGCGTCGTCGAATCTTCGTTCATTCGATCGTTTTCGTTAAAACGATCGGTTAAAGCGAAACCAATTTTGAGTTACGGAGGAAGCATGGCTTCAAACCATAAACCAAAAGAATGGTGTTTCATCGTCGCCTGTATCGGTCGTGGTTCGGACGGCCCATAATACAGATGGGAGTTCTTGAACCCAGGCTCCTGATCGTTTGATTAACTGGTCAAATACTCAGCGTTTGATCCCTTGCATAATGATACGGTTAGCCCGCTCAACTGCTCCGTTGCTCTGCGGATGAGCAACAAAAGCAAAATGAACTTTGACACCAAGTTCATCGCAGAATTCCTGGAATTGACTGCTAGAAAACTGGGCACCATTATCTGTGATTATACGACTGGGTACACCAAATCGTGTGATCACATTTTTCATGAGGAATCTCTTAGCGGCCTCAGTTGTTGTTTTAACAACTGGTACGGCCCCGATCCATTTTGTAAACGTGTCAATCATGACAAAAAGGAATTCGAAGCCCCCGGGTGCTCTTGGGAAAGGTCCCAGAATGTCCGGTCCCCAGGTTACAAAAGGTCAAGAAAGATGAATTGTTTGTAAGGCTTGTGCTGGCTGATGTACTTGCTGGCTATGAAACTGACATTGTACGTACTTTGTCACAAGCTCTTTTGCATCATGAAGGACAGTTGACTAGTAAAAACCAAACACAAGGGAGGGGGTGGACGTCGGCCGTCTGACGGGCCATCGTCCACGAGAGTAAAATGACACGAGGATTTATCTGAGTTCGGGGGTTCGAGAGGATCGCCTTACTACTCTGTCGGTGAGCCAACAGGGGTTACCTCGGGGAGGAGCCCCGAGGGCTCACCAGTTCAATGTGCTTCTTTATTGCTCAAGAGAGCTCTCCCCCCAAATGAGAGAGGTACATGGGGTATTTATAGGCTCCCAAGCCTGTACAAATGACCAAAATACCCCTTGAGGGATAGCTACACTATGAGTACAAGTGAGGGGTATTATAGTCTTCTCTAAGCATAGTTGTAGCCATGTGACCCTTATGCGAGTCTTCTGCGAAGCGAGCCCTGTCAGTGTGATGGACGGATTATTCTTACAACAGTAGCCCCCTTGCCCCTTGGTGTTCCCGAAGGGACGACAAAAGGGGCAGTCTTGGATTGTGCTCTTCGCGCAGAGGCTGATTCTTCAAAAGAATTCTGGTAGAGTTGAATGGTGATTGCGTCCGAAAGGGTGAGGCTGCACCTTCTCTACCGTGAGTTCCTTGTGAGGCCACACCTTTGTACATATACGCAGATATATGCCAACCAAAGCCACAGTAACCGAGGACATAGAAGATCTCTTGTTGGTACTTCAGAAGAAGCAAGTGTCTGGACTTTGCTTTCTTCCTTGCTTTCTTTTTCACATGGAATCCAAGGCAACCACGATAGGCAAGAGGCTCTTGTTTTTTATCTTGGGCGTTACTTTCTTCTTTGCTTTCTTTTACACGTGGAATCCAAGGCAACCACGCAAGAGGCTCTTGTTTTTTTTATCTCGTTCTCTCTCTCTTCATTTGCTTGGCCGAAACACACAGCCCATCCTCCAAGTCGCCTACATCTAGCCAGATCTGTCAACTGAGCTCCTCCCAAATCCCGTGTCGTGAGATCCCCTCCGATGGGGATTTCGTGCCGACCACCATTTCTAAATCCACCGCAGCATCCCCGGCGGGTCAAACAAGGCAGCCACTCAACCCACCTTGGCCGACGGGCCAAGCTCCTTGCGCCGCGTCCATTTCGCCTTCAACGCGCCAGTCGGTAGTCGGCCCAAAGAACTAGAATCGCAGCAATTAATTCCAACTTCAACTCCGGCCGCTGGTCGCCGCGCCGTCGTCCACAGCCCAGAAGTTGGTTGCGCGTGGTCGCGGCTCGACTCGAAGCCGCCTCTCGCGTCGCTTTGGTTTGGCCCGCCAAGACCACCACCGGCCGACACCTCTGACGCGAGCTCGCCAACATGGACGACACGGTGACGCGTCCGCGGTCCACGCCAGCTGCTCGCCACTTGCGGGCCTCAGAAGGCGGCTTCCGCTGCCTCGACCTCCGCGGCATGAAGTCAAGGCCTCCTCGTGTTATAACCGCCTCCTGCCTCCGCCAACCACCGCGGCGAGGACAAGTGGTCCCTGGAGATCAGCTTTTTTATTATTATTTTGGTTTGCATGCTCGAGCCAATCCAATTGATGCTTAGTTCATAGCAAGGTTGTGATCTTGAGGTGTTCAGTGGAGAGGTTCGAGTGAAAATTTGGTCTCTTTTTGTTCGTTCGTAGGCATGATCCGATGATAGCAACAAGAGCACGCCTTCCCTTCTACCAAACCTTGTCAACAGCCCTGTATGGCGCATGCACCAAGAAGAGGAGGAAGCTGCCATGTCTCCCAACCTGGAGAGCCCAATCAAGAGCAGTGCAGTAGCTGCTGCCGAGGTGCCTCTTCGGCGGGCGTCGGGATGAGGCCGTAGTAGTTACTGGCCGCCGCGCCCGATCTGCCACACTGGGGAGGCTGTGGCGGCGCAAATCTTGGTGCGGGTCGCGTCTTTGCCAGGCGCTTCTTTGCCAGGCTCAAGGCGCGGATCTGTCGTGGCTTCGCTGCCAGGCGCTGGCGCAGGTCGCCAGACGCCTCTGCTGGGCGCAAGGCGCGGTCTTTGCCAGGCGCCTCGCCAGGCGCAAGGCGCGGATCGCCAGACGCTGCTGCCAGGGCGCAAGGCGCGGGACTGTCAGGGCGCTGGCCGCATGCATGATGGATCCACGGATAGTGCCATTATCACTTGTTATCATTGAATGTGCAGAATCAAAGTTGGTCAAGCCTTGTTTAATGGAAGCACTGGACTTTTCGTCATCTCTTGATGCTGAAAATTAGTATCTCCAAAGGTTTGTATGTAGCACAGTGCAGGTGCATAGCGTATCATCAGACTTGGCTTGAGTGTAGGTGCAATCTTTTGTCAGTTGTTATAGAAGTGGTCTTGGCCTGCCTTGTAGCAGTACAGTAGGGGCACATAGTACCATGTCATAATTTTTCTTTTTGTCTATGTTGAGTGCTTCTATACAGCTGCTGATAGCCTCATCGCCTCTTCCAAGTTTAACAAGAGTCTTACGTAGCCCAAGATAAAGATGTACGTTATTAGAAGTATGGTCTGGATCTATGGCTACTGCTGCCTTGTAGTCCTCAGCAGCCACACGCAGCTTACCCTTGGCTGGATTATCTTCGGCCTGCATGCACACCATTTTATCTTCGTTTTTGGACATGGGTCCCGCTGTCCACTTGATGCAGTGTTGCTTTTCCCACGTGATATCTTCCTGTGTCCGAAATACTAAAGGTTATTGAATGCAATCAGAGGAGCCAGCTCGTGGCGTGGGAATCCTAGGCAGGAAGTGCTTTTTTTTATCTTTATTTCTCTCCTCCATTGGCAGAATGGCAGGCAACTCCCATTGAAAACCACGGCAGGCAAAGTCCTCTTTCTTTATCTCGCTCGTTCCTGCTTCTCTCTCTGGTTCTTGCTCCGCCGGTAGCGCGTTCACATGCTGTCCCACGTTGAGATGGCCCCCGCGGCCGACGGGTTCAAGCTCTTGGGCAAGGTCATCACGCAATGCACTGAGGGCGGCGTAGTGGCGCCGGCTTAGGGGGCCCCCATCTTCGTCGCGCGGGAGGAGTGGCCAGCTAGCGTCCGCCATGACCGCGACGGAGAGCGGAACGGCGGCGATCAAGCGAGAGGCGGCGGACCACGAAAGCGGCGGTCTGGCGCTGCCACCTCCGATGCCGCTGGCGCCATCGCTCGACCCGGCGTGGCCGCCGTCACCGCCGCGCCCACAGCTTGGCTCGGTGTGACCGCCTCCGCCGCCTCCTCGGCTCGGCTCGCCGTGACCGCCGCCTTGCGCCCAAGACTCAAGCCCTACCGAGTAGTAAGCGAACAAGATGTTAGATGAAATGGCGAGCCAGTGGTGCGCGCCGGCGCTGGGCGCGCGCGGCGTCAGTGCAGGCCTTAGTCTTAAAGCGCCAGCCTATTTACTGGCGTCGGTGCCGGCCTTCAGGTGCCAGGCGCTGGTGCCAGTGCGGCGCTTCGGTGCGAAGCGCGCAGATGACGGTGCCAGGCGCTTCGGGGTTCTAGGGCGCTTCAGGTGCGAAGCGTTAGTGCTGTAGCCTGGCGCTTCGAGCTGCCAGCCTCCTTTTCCTTTGCCAGACCCTTTGCTTTAGCACTTTGTCGCCGTGCTCGAGACTCTTATTTGTTATTTGCGTTTTGGTACTACTATGTCGACCACAAGAAAAAGCAGTACTAGTGAATTAGTGGTTACACGAACTATATGAAAGTTGCTTGTTCTTTACTGAATTGTTCTAGTGTTTTGGCTGATGTTTTTAATCAAACGATAATGCCGGAGTTAAAAAGTTTGTTTATGCAAAGGCAATGCGACTTTGAAGGCATTCTCACAAAGGTAACCGACAGCCTCGCCGAGCTGGCTGTGGCCATGCGAAAGTTGCTTGAGGTGCGTCCTTCCATGGCCCTCTGAACAAAATGCTATGTCCTAGATGCAAGATGTGATTGCGGCGCTAGTTTCATTTTATGGGAGAGGCGGTCATGTCTTGCTACCACGAATTGAAGTTTCTTATGTATGATGAGGACACCTTGCCTTAGTTGAATCATACAATGGGAAGGTGTAGCTGGCATTGTAGCACATGCTGTAGGTCGTCCAAAGTGCCATGCCCAGCTGGGGCGTGGTGAGGGCAGCCTGACTTGGCTTTGGTAAGGAATGGTTATGAGCTTGGCTATGTCGCACAATAAGAGATGCCAGGTGCTGCCTTCCATCCTGGTCAAGCCTTCTAGTGCCCTAACAAGCAATACTACTTAGACCACCTCCTGGGTGATTTGCCTCAGGTGCGACGGGTCACGAGGGCACGAGGCCCCGAGGGTGAGCCCAGGGTCTTGTGAGGCTTGCGCGTGTGGGTGCAAGGCTCCGACGCTCCGAGGGCACGAGGCCCTGAGGCTCCGAGGATGCAAGGGCACCACCACGAAGGCGCCCGAGGGTGCTAGGCCAAGAAGCCCCGAGGGCGTGAGGGCACCATGAAGGCGCCCGAGGGTGCGAGGCCCCGAGGGTACTGCGAGGCGTGAGGCCCCGAGGCGCGAGGCCCCGAGGGTACTGCGAGGGCGTGAGGCCCCGAGGCCTGAGGGTCTTGAGGACACCACGGTGCCATGAGGCCCCGAGGCCCCGAGGGCACCACGTGGCCATGAGGGTGCGAGGGCACCACCACGGCGCCATGAGGCCCCAAGGCCGCGAGGGCACGAGGGTGCGAGGCCCCGAGGGCACTATGAGGGCGTGAGGCCCCGAGGGCACGAGAACATGAGGCCTCGCGTTCGGGGCAAGGGGCTTACGTACGCCCCTTGTGTTGTCTTGTTGAAGTATAGAGTGTTTTTGACGGGAGGTGGTAGGATTCCTCAACACTAGCCCCCCTGTCCCTTGGGCGCTTGCAAGGGCGCCCGAGGGGCAAAGAACAATGTTGAGGTCTTGTATCTTGTTGACGAATATGCTTGCTGTGGTATGTTGGCAACATTCCAAATACTTGATGCAGACTTGGCCAAATTCTGGCTTGACAGGAATGCAGATACTCGAGATTTAGCCAAATTCCTACTCGCTGCGGTGCGAGGCACGAGGGCTGAGGAATACGTGAAAGGGCACCTGCGACTTGGTCAATTTTGGCTTAGTGGGCACGTGGGTGCTCAAAGACTTAAGCTTATTTTGTGCTTCATATTGTGTGAGTGCTCCACGCGAGGGCGGGTACCAAATTGCCGTTTCTCGTTGGCCCTTCGTGTGGGGTAGTTTTTGTTGTTTCATTCTTGAAGGCGAAGTACTAAATGCTGATGCACCCCACCGAGGCACAACCTTCAGGGCAGGGGGTGCGTCCGAACGAAGCCTGTGTAGGCAAAGTCATGGACGTGAGACCCGGCCATCAAACCATGACCTTCTAGGCGACGGCGCTTGTCGGCACATGAAGCACTGTCTGTGCTGAAGAAGCCGTGGATGCAGAGCCGCCCTGTCGAGGCATAGCCTTCGAGGCGGAAGGCATGTTGGGGCGAAGCCTATGTAAGCGAAATCTTGGATGCGAGGTTGCCGAGCCGAGGCATAGCCTTCGAGGCGGGCAGCGCATCGGAGCAAAGCATATGTAGGTGAAGTAGTGGACGAGAGGCCACCGAGCCGAGGCATAGCCTTCGAGGTGGGCGGCCTGTCGAAGTGAAGCCTAAGTAGGCGAAGTCTTGGGCGCGAGGCCGCTGAGCCGAGGCATAGCCTTCGAGACGGGCAGCGCATCGAAGCGAAGCCTAAGTAGGCGAACTATGGGACACGAGGCCGCCAAACCGAGGCATAGCCTTCGAGGCAGGTGGTGCGTCGGAGCGAAGCCTCTGTAGGCGAAGTCGTGGACGCGAAGCCGACGAGTCGAGGCATAGCCTTTGAGGCGGGCGGTGTGTCAGAGTGAAGCCTGCAAAGCATTTGTAGGCGAAGTTGTGGATGCGAGGCCACCGAGCCGAGGCATAGCCTTTGAGGCGGGCGGTGCGTCGAAGTGAAGCCTAAGTAGGCGAAGTCTTAGACGCGAGGTCAGCCGAGGCAGCAGTCTTGTCAGCAAGCCTATGTAGACGAAGTCTTGGATCGCGACGCCGAGCCGAGGCATAGCCTTCGAGGCGGCGGCGGCGTCGGCGAAGCCTATGTAAGCGAAGTCTTGGGCGCGACGCCGAGCCGAGGCATAGCCTTCGAGGCCGGGCAAGGCGTCGGCGAAGCCTATGTAGGCGAAGTCTTGGACGCGACGCCGCCGAGCCGAGGCATAGCCTTCGAGGCCGGCGGTGCGTCGAAGCGAAGCCTATGTAGGCGAAGTCTTGGACGCGACGCCGCCGAGCCGAGGCATAGCCTTCGAGGCCGGCGGTGCGTCGAAGCGAAGCCTAAGTAGGCGAAGTCTTGGACGCGACGCCGCCAGTGAGGCATAGCCTTTGAGGCCGGCGGTCTTGTCGGCGAAGCCTAAGTAAGCGAAGTCTTGGACGCGATGTCACCGAGCCGAGGCATAGCCTTCGAGGCCGGGCGTCAGCGAAGCCTAAGTAAGCGAAGTCTTGGATCTGCGACGCCGAGCCGAGGCATAGCCTTCGAGGTCGGCGGTGCGTCGGCGAAGCCTATGTAGGCAAAGTCTTGGGCCGAGGTCGCCGAGCGAGGCATAGCCTTCGAGGCCGGCGGTGCGTCGAAACGAAGCCTAAGTAGGCGAAGTCTTAGACGTGAGGCCGTCGAGCCGAGGCATAGCCTTCGAGGCCGGCGGTGCGTCGAAGCGAAGCCTAAGTCTTAGACGCAAGGCCGCCGAGCCGAGGCATAGCCTTCGAGGCCGGCGGTGCGTTAAAGTGAAGCCTATGTAGGCGAGTCTTGGACGCGAGGCCGCCGAGCCGAGGCATAGCCTTCGAGGCCGGCGGTGCGTCGAAGTGAAGCCTACGTAAATGAAGTCGCAAACGAGGGGCCGCTGAGCCGAGGCATAGCCTTTGAGGTGGGCGACGCGTCACAGTGAAGCCTTTGTAGGCGAAGTCTTGGACGCGAGGCCACTGAGCCGAGGCATAGCCTTCGAGGCAGACGGCGTGTTGGAGAGAAGCTCATGTAGGGGAAGTTGTCCTCCCCTTGCTCCGCAGCTTGATGAGAGTTATCGAAGTAGAACTCCTCAGAATCGTCGCAGCTCGAGCTAGAAAAATTGCAGTGACTGGTAGATAACACGAGCGTCTCTGCGGGAAGAGAGAATGATCAACACTTATTTCTTGTAGCAAGATAACATTCATTTGACATGAGCATTGATCGAAGCCGTTGCCGAGGGACTAGTAGAGTCCCATCACTTTAGATACTAAGATCTCCGAGGTGATGGCCTTATGCGAGCATGATAGTTCTTGATCGATATTCGAGCCAGGTCGATGATAGATGATTTGAGCTGCTTATGAAACTGAATCATGGACATATCGGAGGGGTGCCCACGAGGCTAAGTCGTGGGGCACCGAATGGCCCACAGGGGTGGTAGCCCCCCATTGGACTTGGAGGCACTCATGAGGCTAACTCATGTGTACGTAGAAGGTGTGCCCACAAAGACTAAGTCATAAATGCGGCCAGAAGGGCATCCACGAGGCTAAGTCGTGGAATGCATTGAATGGCCACTAGAGGTCAGAGCCCTAGTGGACTTGGAGGTGCCCATGAGGCTAACTCATGGGCACCTTGGATGTGTGCCCTCGACAAGAAGTCACGAGCACACGGGTGCCCACGAGGCTAAGTCGTGGGACCTTAGAACTATGAGGCGATGGAGCCCTTTTACCCGTGTGAGGTGGGTTTTTGTGGTGATCGGGAATGTATGAGAATGGTTAACCCTTACGAAGCAATGGAGCTATGCCTGTGGGGACCCGGAGGTCGTTCGGCGCATGGCCTAGAGTCTAAGGAGGACGAGTCCTCAGCACATCCATCAACTTGGTACTGGACCAAAGTTGTCGTTCATGCCCTAGGTCTAGTAGGACACGAGCCGCCATGGTGGAGGCAACGGATGCCCAAGCTACCATGGACTTTTGCTAGGGGAGACCGTAGAGGTCGTACGCCCTACGCACCATGAGGGTGGTCGCTCATGCCCTAGGCCGATGGGACCAGCCGCCATGGTGGAGGCGAGGGCGCCAAGCCACCATGGACTTTTGTTAGGGGAGACTGCATGAGGTCGTCGCCCTCGCACCACGAGGTGGTCGCTCATGCCCTAGGGCGATGGACCTGAGCCGCCATGATGGGCGACTTGACGCCCAAGCCATCATGGACTTTTGTTAGGGGAGACCGCGGAGGTCGTACGCTCTACGCACCACGAGGGTGGTCACTCATGCCCTAGGTTCAGTAGGACATGAGCCGCCATAGTGGAGGCGATGGACGCCTAGGCCACCATGGACTTTTGCTAGGGAAGACCGCGGAGGTCGTACACCCTACACACCACAAGAGTGAAATCCCTTGGAGGGAAAGTGTCTTGAGAGCCCATATGAGATTTATATGTCGGACTGCCCCTAACAAGAGGCGCTGCTAGGGGCGAGCCTCGTGGCGAAGCCTTCATCGCTCGCGCCGCATGGACATCATGCGTCCCGAGGGTGATGGTTGGCCTTAGAATCCTTAGCCTTCTGGCTGCGAGGGTGCCTTGAACTGCTTGCCCTTGACTGGGCCTCGCATCGACCCGCACAAGGGAGGAGGACGCGCGTGGGAGCCCTAGGGCACGTAGGACGTTGCCATCCCGAGGTGGATGGCCCTGATCTCCGATGAGGGTGCTCGACTGGGGCTACTTCAAAGAGCGGATGGGTCGTCCACGAGATTATTGCCCTCCGAAGCTGGAGGAGGTTTCATGGACTTAAGAGTATTTTTTGGTAGGAGACATAGCCTTTCATCGATTAGCTACGTCCCCACGGTCGACGCCAATGTTGTAGGTGTAAAAACCAAACACAAGGGAGGGGGTGGACGTCGGCCGTCTGACGGGCCATCGCCCACGAGAGTAAAAATGACACGAGGATTTATATGAGTTCGGGTCCGAGAGACCGCCTACTCTGTCGGTGAGCCAATCGGGGTTTACCTCGGGGAGGAGCCCGAGGGCTCACCAGCTTTAATGTGCTTCTTTATTGCTCAAGAGAGCTCTCCCCCCAAATGAGAGAGGTACATGGGGTATTTATAGGCTCCCAAGCTCTGCATAAATGACCAAAATACCCCTTGAGGGATAGCTACACTATGAGTACAAGTGAGGGGTATTATAGTCTTCTCTAAGCATAGTTGTAGCCATGTGACCCTTATGCGAGTCTTCTGCGAAGCGAGCCCTGTCAGTGTGATGGACGGATTATTCTTACAACAGTAATATCCTTGCCTGAAGGCTTTACCAACCAGAGTTCTGTAGGAATGATGTGCTCCACGGACTCCTTCATGGATTTCGGTTAGCAACTTAATGCCATCCATTTGAGATATGCATCTCATCAACACTCCATGAGATCCTCGTTTATACAAGGTACGTTCGATTAGAGTGTATAATTTGGCTTTTCGTGCTATACGATTTGCCTCTACATCATCTTCCGGAATTATGTCATGCTGAAGATAATTGTAGATCGATGTCATCCAGTCTCTAGCTTGATCATGACAGCGCCAACCGTCAATGACCTGTGGAGCATCCATGTTCCTTTGATCGGTTTATACGACCAGAAGAATCATGTATGTTCTCGGAAGGCTCGACTACCGAGGGTGAATCGAGTTGCTCGAGAAAAACTCCGGCAGATCGGCCGACCTCGTGGAGGCCATCTGTGCTAACCGGTCCGCCGAAAGTTTTCCTTTCTAGGAATATGTTGGATCCGGAAACCAAGAAGTGCTTTTAGAGTTTCCGTATTTCCGCTAGATAAGATGACATCTTGGTACTCGAGCATTGATACTCTTTCCCTACTTGATTCGCTACTAGTTGAGAATCGCCTTTCACTAGTAATCTGCGAATCCCGAGCTTAACGAGCCGCCGAGTCCCGCCAAGAAACCTTCATATTCTCGCCACATTATTTGTGGCGGGGAAAATTAACTAGATGGCGTGCTTGATGTGTTCGCCATGAGATATCAAGACCACTTCACCCCGATCCTTTTAACATCAAGGAACCGTCAAAGTACATTGTCCACTCCTCGTGGTGTTCGTACTCGGGCCCTTGGGTGGGTTCAGGTTTGTCCATTCGCAATGAATTACGCTATTGCACGACTTTATTGTTGTTAAGTGAAATAAAATGGAGGTCAAACGCCCTAGCTCAACCGCCCATTTTGCTATTCGTCTGATGATTCCTGTTTCCAAGGACTTGACCAAGGGGATATCCGGTCGATCACGACCACTTTGTGGGCCTGAAAGTAGTGCCTTAGCTTCCTTGAAGACATAAGGAGACCATAGGGCAACTTTTGTACCTGTGGGTATCTTTCCTTTGGTCCATGTAAGACTTCGCTTACGTAATAAATTGGTCGTTGGATGTTATCCCTTTCTATGACCAGTACACCGCTTATTGTTTGTGGTGTTACTGCTACATAAATTAGCAATGTTTTTCCCTATCTCGGAGAGACTAAGACCGGGGTACTCGTAAGGTACTTTTTAAGTTCTTCAAAGGCATCGTTTGCCTCTTTAGTCCACTCGAAACTCCCATGTTTCCGAAGAAGTTTAAAGAAAGGTAATCATTTTTCCCCTAACCTTGCTATGAAATGACTTAGTCTTTGCCATCTGATAGGTTAGTTTTGGACTTCCTTCTTGGTGGTCGGAGGGCGCATCTGGTCGATGGCCGCTATTTTAACTGGATTTGCTTCAATACCTCTTGCCGAGACTAGGAAACCGAGCAGTTTTCCAACAGAAACTCCGAACACACACTTTTCCGGATTCAACTTGAGGTTGTGCCTTCTCAAGTTGTTGAAAGTTTCTTGTAAGTCAGGGATGTGATTGCCAGCGTTGGTGGTCTTTACGACCAGATCATCAACGTAAGCTTCTATATTCCGACCTATTTGTGGACTAAAGGTTTTTTACATCAACCTTTGAAAAGTTGCACCAGCGTTTTTGAGACCAACTGCATCTTAACATAACAATAAGTGCCATATGTGGTGATGAAGGAAGTTTTCCTCATCTTCTTTACACATATTAACTGGTGGTACCACGAATACGCATCTAGAAAACTTAGTAACTCACACCCAGAGGTAGAGTCTACGAGTTGGTCAATGTGTGGAAGGGGAAAATCATCCTTCGAACAGGCTTTATTAAGATCTGTAAAGTCGATACACATTTGCCATTTCCCATTATTTTTCCTAACCATTACAGGATTGGCAAACCATTGAGGGTGGTCGACTTCACGAATAAATCCAGCCTTGAGGAGTTTGTCAATCTCCGACTGGATTGCTTCCTTCCGATCGGGTGCAAAACGTCGCAGCTTCTGCTTGATCGGTTTTTTATCAGGCTAGAGAGCTAGCATGTGCTCGATCACCTCCTGGGGGACTCCAGGCACATCGGATGCTTGCTAGGCAAATACGTCCTGATTCGCTCGAAGGAAGGAGACGAGTGACTCTTCCTATTTGGGGTCGAGTCTTGCCCCGACCAGAATCTTGCGGGTAAATGAGTCAGTATTTCCTGACCCAGGTGGCGACTTGACGCTGTCCGGAGAAGCGCCTTTGTCGAGTGGTACTTCCTTTGTCTGGTCGGAGGGTTTGGGTGTCATCTTCGGTCTCGAGTGTTTGGCCTACATGGTAAATGGATTAGCCTCTCTAGTCGGAAGTTCGTCGACCAGTTCAAAGGATTTTCGATCACATACATAAGCCATTTCCCGATCTCCCTGAATAGTGATGACTCCCTTTGGCCCCGGCATTTTCAGACTCTGATAACCGTAATGCGTGGCTATCAAGAACTTTGCTAATGCCAGTCGACCAAGAATCCCGTTGTATGCGGATTCAAAGTTTACCACATCAAACGGAATTTTTTTTGTTCGAAAGTTATCAGGCCTTCCGAATGTAACCGGTAGGGAAACTTGTTCTATCGGTTTAGCGGTGGAGCCAGGAACTATGCCATGAAAAGCATATTTCGCCGGTTTCACCTTTGACATGGGGACCTGCATCTCTTCTAAAGCTCCCGCAAATAATATATTCAAAGAACTACCTCCATCTACTAAGACTCGATTAACCCTACAATTATTAATAGTTGGTTCAACAACAATAAAGAACTTACCTGATCGAGTCGAAGGGATGTGGCAGTCGTCTTTGCTGAAGGAAATTGCCGTGTCCGACCACTTCGATTGCTTGATAATGGTCGGAGATTCAACTAGGTTGATCTCCCGCTCCATGGCCTTCAGATGACGTTTGGACTCGTATGAAGAAGATCCTCTAAAAATCATGTTGACCGTGTGTTGGGGATCTTGGTACTCCATCTCTTCGTCGCCATCCTTATCCTTTTCGGAGCTCGTATTTCCGGGTTCCTGTATTGCGGGAAATGGTCCTTTACCTGCATAGTAATCCTCCAGTTTCTTTTGCCAAACTCGATAGGTGCGCAGATCATGCCCTGCCTGCTGGTGAAGTGGACACCACTTATTGTTTTTTTGTAACCCCTCGGTCAGAGCTTTCGTCTTGCCTCGACCGGTGTAGTCCTTCTTACCCTTCATGAGCTTATCAGGAATGGCTAGGACCTCCTTGTCGTCGGGTCTGTGGTTCTTTTTCTTCTTGAGAGACTTCTTATTCTTTTTCTCTGGTTTGTTCAGGCCGGGCTGAGGAATCTTATCTTTCCGATCAATGGTTTCGCACCACTCGATTGCTTCGCTAGCAGTGGCATACTTGTCGGCCATGTCAAAAAGCTCAACGGTTGTTCTTGGAGGGTTCTTTGCTATATCCTCCGTAAACCATCGATTTCTCAGACCTGTTTTAAAAGCCTGAATAACAGATGACTCTGCGACTTCGGGTATAGAATTGCGAACCTGGTTGAACCACTTGATGTATTGACATAAAGTCTCATCAGAACCCTGCCGGATTCGGTGGAGATCATCCTCCTTTCTAGGGCGATCGTACGTGCCCTGGAAGTTTGCAATTAGAAGATCACAGAGTTGCTCCCAAGTATAGATTGATCCGACCGGTAGGTTCAATAACCATGACCAGGCAGACCCTTCGAGCACGGTGGGTTGATAGTTGGCCATCACATTCTCATCGCCACCAGCAGCTCTGATGGCGGTGGTATATATTTAGAGAAATTCTAATGGGTTTTGAGTCCCATTGAACTTGTCTAAGTTGGCCGGTCGGAACCGGTTAGGCCAACGCACAGCTTGGAGCTCTGCAGAGAAGGCTCGACAACCTATGATTGATTCATGGTGCCTTCTCTGGGAAGGTGCCGGATTGTAATCGGTCGAGACCGGTTCCTAAGATTGGAACGCTAGAACTCCGGTGTGCCGATCCGATCATGGATATTGATGTGATGCCTCCGACCAGCCACTTGATTCAGACGATGTCGGAGATCGTTGAGTCCAAGTGGTGGTTCTTCTTGACGTGATGGGGGAGTGGCTACCTGAAATAGCCTTCTCCCCTCGTGACTCCTTTGTCGGAAGCGTTGAGGGGGTCTTGGTGTCGATTGTTCCCTAGCATGACCATGTTGTCCCTCACGAGGAGGAACGTTGGGATGAGGTCATAGTTTGGCTCCTCAAACCCTTTGTTCCTGATGCGCTTCCGTCTGCCGCATGGTCTGCTTGGAGAATTTGGACACTTGACCTCACGAAATGCATAAAACCCGAGTTTCGCTAAAGTAGGATCGAATTATTTAACATATCTTGAATACGTCGTAAGTTTTGTACGCCATCAAGGTCTCGGGGTTCATACTGGTCGTAGGTGTACGCAGGCTTGAACCTTCCCACGACCTTCGGATTTGTTCTGTCCTATCAGCCACTCTAGGTGGGGCAATGCCAGCGTAGTTAAGCGATTGACGTCGATCAACTCCGTTGCCTCCGGAAGCTGGTGCCTGATGGCCCGGAACATCTCTAACAACACGTGATGGCGTGGTAGAGAATGTAGGACCGTGCAGGGCATCTTGATTTTCATCTCCGATCGCATTGACCTCGTGCCTCCAGCATTGATCTTCCGATGAGCTTCCATCGTAACTAATGGAGAGCTTCTCAGTGCTTCTGCCAGAAGTTTCCATGACGAAGAGCGATCGAAAATGAGCACCTCCTGAGGTCTTTTCAGCCTGATCCGACGAACTGCTGATCGTATGCTGAGTGTGATCATCTCCACATGGCCTACGACCAATGGAGGCTTCATCGACACCGCTTACCGGTGTCGATTGACTCTGGAATTGCCGAAGCCGTAGGAGAGTATCTTTCACCATGATTTCATCGAGGTATAGAGATTTTTGAGTGGTGGTCTTGAAATTTCTTCGCTTGCTTGGCCGAAAAGACCGCTTGAAGAGGTCCCCGACATTCCGAAATGATCGAATGGTCGGTTCTTCGATTGCGCCACTAGTAGTGGTGGCGCATCTTAAATCATCCGGCCGATCTCGCTAACGCTAGCGGCGTCGCCAGCCGGAGGAGAAAGAGGAGGATGACATGCCATTTTCTTCCATAGCACGGATGCATCCTTCCAAGTCGAGGTCGGCGTAGTCCGCCAAGTCGAAACAATTCTCCTCATTTCAAACTCCGGGCATAGTCGCATGAGCGATTGTAGGAATTTAGGCGAGGGTTTGTATGAGCGAAGAGTTTCTTCAGGAAACTTACGTCTTCTTCCCCACGGACGGCACCAGCTGTCGACGATCGAGTCGCCGATCTTATGAAAATGAAAGAGGAAAATGACGTGAAATATCATGGGATGGAATGGGGGCCGCGCTTTTTTGATATGAACTGAATTTACAAGACCTGACTAGGAACTACCCTAAATACACTGAATGTGTGGAATGTCTAACTAAGTAATCAGGCTTAGACTTTAAGTCTAAGACTGACTGTCCTGCTTCTAATTCCACCGCTTAGGCTTCTGTGTTTGTCTTCTCTTGTTTTCTGTTGTCTCTTGTCCCGTCTCTTCGTCTTCTGCGCTCCACCCTTAAATAACTCATGAAGAGGTGCCAGTTACTCCTGGAGAAAGCGTCCTTGGTGAAACGTTACGACTGGTCGGAGCGGTAAGGCAGTTAACAGTGTGCCAACTTCCTTGTGGTTGTCTGTGAGATGCTTAACCGTAGGGTAGTTAATTGTCAGTGTCTCAGGGTTATATCATCGCACGGTTTAGAGCATATAACACGTGTTCCATTCATCATACGGTAAGAAATACCACCATAGCTCTTCCGAAGTACTACAGGCCTGAGCTTCAGGCACAAAGCCTTGTCCGACCAGGGTACCCATCGTGTAACCTCTTGAATCCTTACGACCAATGAGTTCATTAGCCTTAGGGGTTACGACCATGAAGACGTATGATCTTTTATGTATTAAATTAATACATAGAGGTTTTAATCCTCGTCAGTGGTGGTGCAGAAGGGCGAGGCCACGAGGCAAGGAGGGAGAACAAAAGTACAGGAGGAGGGTGGAGAGGTGGATCGCTGGCTTCCCTTGTCACCATCGTTTTTGTGGCCCATGGATACCATGGCACCAGAGCTCAGCACACAATCCGCCCTGAATCCTTCCCCAAATCAGATTTGGACGACAGAGGCCGTTGAACCGTCAGGGAGGAAGTGAAGGAGGCGGGGGCGAGGGGAACTGGTCGGGAGAGACGGGAGGAGGCGAAGGCGGCGCGCGGTTGGAGGGATTTTGGTAGGGGCCAGCGTAATGGGCAGGGGCACGGAGGAGGCGGAGAAGGCAGATGTGCTGGGGAAGAGATGCCCTGAAGGTATTTTGGTGGTGGTGGAGGCGCGGCGTGGAAGGAGATGGGGAGGGGGGCGAGGCGAGGGTGGTGCGTGGGGGTGTGGGCAGAGACGGCGAGGACGAAGACGAGAGCGAGAAAGGAAGGGGAGGAGGCGGCTACCGTTGCAGCGTTAACGCGTCGAGGCTCTTCGCGAAAGAAAACCAGAGGCCAGCCGTTCCCGCGCGAGTGGGAGAAACGTGGGGAGGCCTCCATGCATCTGAACCAAACGGCAAGTAATGTAATCAGGTTCCACTGTAATCGGATTATGCCGTCGAATGACCGAACCAAACACTGTCTAAAACTCTAAATACTCTAGTTCAACCGCAAGGACAAATGGTTCTAGAGCATGGTTAACTATCGGGGAGTGGTCGAACTATATATTACTACACGACTGATTTGAGCAAGAATACGCATGATTTATTCTGTACTTTATCCATGGTACTAGTAAGAAAAGTCTATACCCGGTACATCAGAAAACCGCATCAGCATGCAGGCTGAGGCATTCTCGCTGGAGAGGACGCGTGGAAACGTCCTCCGTAATGTTAACTTCGGTGCCATGCCATGGCATCGATCTTCAGTGTCGGACTGCTCCATGGACCATAGGCACCATGCAAAAGTGCAAAAAACAGCAGATGCAGCTTAAAATCATCGTCCTGAATGCCGTCTAGATCGTCACACGTCTGTAGCATGGGCAATCCATTCGGACGGCGCAAGCCGTGTGCGATTTCCCGGGCGCATGCGCCCCGACGTCCAGAAGCTGCTTCTTGTGTTGTCTCAGCTGCACAGCAGCGGCAGCTTGAGCGAGAACGAGGAGGAGGACGGCAAGTGCCCGCTCCTGCTCCGCCTCGGCAAGTCCCCCTTGCCCCTTACCCTCGCGGCGCGCCGGCTCAGCTTGGCCTCCGCGCCCGCGCGCTTCTCCTTTGCCAGCGCCTGCGCCGTGGTCAGCTTGCCTGCCGCCTTCTGCTGCGCCCGCAGCTTCATTCTCTCGGCCTTAACCTGCCAAAAAAAAAGAAGAGAAAAACTTCGTTGTTCGAAATAATTCTGACCCAAGACTGTTCTTGCCTTCTCGCGGGCGTTCGACAAGTTCATTTGTGTATCTGTGGCTCTGTGTAGAATGACCTAACCACAAGTATGATACTAATTGGCAGATTGAATGATACCTCTGCCATCTTCATCTGCTGCTCGGCCTTCCGCTGTTCGCGATTCGCCCAGGCTTGTATTTTCATCTCCTCGCGCCTGTACCTGAAAAATGCACGATGCAAAACGTTAGCAGAAGCGGCAAAAATGTGCTCTTTGAATGGTGAATACGATGGCTAATTGGCGAATCAAAACAAGCAACAAACTCCAACGAGGAGCGACCGCGATCACCTGGCCATGTACTTGGCGCGCTCCGCCTCGTCCCACGCCGTCGCGGGCGACACGGCCGTCCTCGCACCCGGCGCTTCCTCACGCCCCTCGTCGCTCTCGCGACCCGCACCGAGATCCACCGCTCCGCCGTCACGTTGCCCCGGCGAAGCCTGGGCCCGCACGACATGGGCCGCCGATCGGCCCGCTGCCGGCGCGGCCGCCAGTGTGGCGCGGGGAGTGTTCGTCCTGGACGGCTCCTTGCTCCCGCCCGGCGTCATCTCCGTGCCGACGTCCCTCAGGGACACGCACCGCTGGCGCTCGTACGATTGCACGGAGTCCACCCTCTTCGTCTCCCCGGCCTCCTCCCCCTCCTCCTGCGCGCCGAGCACGGCCGCCAGCACCGCGGGCACGTCCCCGTCGGCGTTGCTCCAGGAGCGCCTGGTCCCCTTCTGCGACGCCGACGGCAGCAGCAGCCGGTCGTCGGCGCTGGAGGTCCGCCGCCGCCCGTCGTCGTCGGGCGCCCTGGACAGCCACTTCTGCGCGTCGTCCCACTTGGAGGGCCTCGGCTTCGTCTTTGTGTAGCAAGTCAACAAGTTCCTCGCGTTACTCGCAGCGTAGAGATCGTACTTGTGGATGCCGGCGGCGGAGCTGGAGCTCTTCCCCCGTGACGATATCCTCATCTCCATCAACTCACAGGAACAAGACACGCACGCAGTTGATCCAATCCAAGGAACCAAGAAGAACAAAAAGGCGAGAGGTTTCTGAACTTCTTTCCTCCAAGAAAAAGGTTTCTGAACTGGACAAGCAACGGAATACGGCAAACGGCCAATGACTTTGCAAACGCAAAGATCAAGATGTGAAAGTGAAAGAAGAGGCTGCCAAGTACTAGCTACTACATGAAAAGATGCAATCATACAAACAGATGTCGCTGAAAGGAAGCGATGGGAGTGACAACTGCTTCCGCAGCTGCAAGAAAGTCAGCAGTCTGAAAAAGGCCTAGAGCTGAGCTGAGCTCATGATTGGTGACACTGTATCCTGTGCTCCTCCCAAGACGACACTTGGTCAGCCACTTGCACGTAATCGCGGCAGCGGACAGCGGCCCCATCCCAAATCCCGACGGCCGAACGGCTATCAGCATAAATGATTAATTTTTTATGTGCCACTGGATTTTTGTAAAATCTCTTTATTGTGAAAAATGAGTGGCAGATGATGCAAACTTTGTGACATATAATAAACTCACCCTAGCATAAAAGTTGGCAAAAGTTGGCGTCGAGTGAACCAGCCCAGCAAACATGCCACCGCCGAACATGAGGTCTTGTCCCCCTGCGGTACACACGCTCGCAAAGCGAAAAGACCCAGTGTTTCATCGTAGCTGGTATTTTAAGTCTGTCATGTAGGTAAAATAATGATGTAGCACCATAGTTAATGAAGAGAGAGTGTCTTCAAAGATTCAATCTGATACTGGGTTAAACTCAAATCCAACGCATAAAATTTATTGTGATCGTTGTTTCCTCTCATACATGTAATTAAATGAAACAGTCTAAGATACTACACCATAAAAAACCATGCATTGAGAATATAGTATCCTAACACTCCTTATACACTAAGAAACTACATTAAAATACTGCCTATTAAGAACAGCCTTAGGATTCGGACGCGTGTAGGTTCTTAACGCCGGGACCGGGGGCTCGCTGCAGCCAAGCAGTGCAGTTGCTGTTTTTTTCTTCTAATAGTCAGAACTCAGACGCATGTGTTTTGATGCAGCCAGACACGGGATTGATTGTGCTTCTGTTTAGGCAGTGGGCACGCGGTGGCGACATGTGAGGCTACTGCGCAGGACGCGAGGGGACTCGCGATCGCACGGGATGCGCATATGGAGCCTGCATGTGGTTTTGTTCCCCTGCGTGCTAGGATCCAAAGCGTCGGAGTCATCAGCCATGTGAAGCGTGAAGGGCAACTTTTAGCCACGCTACCTTGTTAATAAACCCGATAAACAGGTGGCCACTGGCCAGTCTAGGGCTGTTTGGAACATAGAAATTTCATTCAATTCCTATAAGAATTGAGAAAAATCACCGTGTTCCAAACGGGACATTGTTATCCTTTCATGCCATCGTTTTTAGTAGCAGCAATGGCGCTTACCACTGGATTAGTGTGTAATAACTTTATTTGCGACAACATTAGCGCGTAATAACTCCAACGTTCAGCACAGTAAATGACAGTTAAAACCTAAGGTGGCTATTGCTTTGTTAAGTGGGATTCAGGGTACAAAACGTTATGCTGATTTTGCATGCACGTTCAAAATTGCACTACACATGACCATGGATAAGTTTTTTTTGGTTTTGTTTTGTTTTGAGAGGATGACTCTTACTGGGCTTCTACAAAGAGAGCCTTTTAGTGGCCTTAGCCCACTAACATTCTAAGAACTTAAATGTCGGCCCACATGCATCTCCTAATAAGCCTAATAATTAATGCATCGAGGTCGCAAATCATGGGCCCAAGCCGAAGCCCATGTTTTCAATTTTCCTTGTGGAGACCTATCCGTACTCGTTACGTGCTTCCCTCCAACACCAAAACGCCCAGGACTCAGCCACGTGTCACCGAACCTTCTCCACCAAGTCACCCCGCGCCCGAACCAGCACGTATCCAGGTCCTGCGTGCTCGACAAAAGGCGGCCGCTCCCCCAGTAACAACCTCCGACTCTACTCTGTTCCAATGACATGTGGTCCCATAATCCGCCGACCCCACCAGGCGTGCACACAGAGAGTAAGGACCCGCGTCCGCGCGCAAACCTTCTCGAAGAAAGTCAAAGCGCGCCCCGCTCCACGTCACGTCGGCCCCTGCGGGCCCCACGCCCAGATCTCCCCCTGGACCGTCCGATTTCAACTGGCCGACGGCCAGGATCCGACCCGCACCGCCCCCTTGCCCTCTCCCGGCCTATAAATAGCCACCGAGAGGCCCAAGGCCCCGCGCGTCACAGTCGCATCGCATCGCACCGCTCCGGTTCGGGTCTCGCCTTCGCGTGTGCGGATCTCCACTTCGGCTTTGGGCTCGGTCGCCTCGAGAAGGAAAAGGATAAGCAGCGAGGAGAGACGACTCTACTCGAGAGGCGAGGAGAAGGAAATAAAAAAAAGAGGATAAGGGGGTGAGGCGGCTCGACCCGGCGGCCACCTCGCGCTCTCCAGATCCGCCCTTCCCTCGAGCAGATCCAGGTCGCCGGTGCGCTCACGCGAGGAGGAGGCCGCCTCGCGCCGGATCCCGACATAGGGTTTTCGCCTGCTTCAGATCCAGCTACCAGGTCCTGTTTCGCGTCCCCTTCGTTTCAAAATTTTTGGCTGTCTTTTTTGGGGTTTTTTGAATTCGTGTGGGTAGGCGTCTGATTCCGGGCGCGAATTGCAGGATTTTAGGGTTACGCTGTCGGATTTGCGACCTGTGGGTGTGTTTGGGTTGGGGTTAGGGTTAGGTCTAGGATTAGGGTTTTGCGGGGGAGCATTTGAATTCGTGTAAATTTCGGTTTGTGCGCTTTCATTTTGTTGTACGGTAAGTTTCAATTTGGCGTTTTAAAGTTTCAAATTGGTGTATGTGTGACTGAAGCTGGGTGGCTATGTTTGTCAATATCGAGCAGATCTGTGACCCGCTGGCGCCTGGTCACATGACACCGACGGTTCTCATGGAGTGTGTGCCGCAGAGGCAGATTAAGCGGAGCTACGATGAAATGGCCTTCCGGGGCATGGCGGCGGCTGCGCCCGGGGATATGCAGAGACTGTAGGCGAGTTACAGGCTGCAGCAGTTAGCCCTGTTCGTGTTGACTCCGAGGACTCATCGGCACCGAAGCGCAAGTGCATCAGCCTGAACAGTGATGGCTTCGATGTGAAGCGGGAGATCTTTGTCCCATCCAAGATGTCATCGTCGGAGCGACGGTATCTTCGGAAGAGATTTCGGGCAGAGCTTGATTCGGTCCGAGATCTTCTTAAGAAGCCAGAATTTTCGGTCCCTGTCCCTGTCAATAGAGCACCTGCGTTCTCATCCTCAGCTGCCTCCCGAGGGAAGAAGGGGCAACGTGGGAGCCATGTCGTCCGTGGTGCCAAGGGACGCTTCTTACCTACAAAATCCCGACCTGAAACGTCCACAGTGTTGTCTGAGGCTACAGTTCTTAAGCAGTGTGAAGCTATTCTGAAGAAGCTGATGACTCATAAATATAGTCATATTTTCAATGCCCCAGTTGATGTGGTGAAGCTACAAATTCCAGATTATTTTGACATTATCAAGCACCCGATGGACCTTAGTACCATCAAGAAGAAGCTCGAGTCTGGTTCCTACACAAGTCCATCTGATTTTGCAGCTGATGTTAGGCTAACCTTTACAAATGCGATGACTTATAATCCTCGTGGGCATGCAGTGCATGACATGGCCATTCAACTGAACAAGATGTTTGAGACTAGATGGAAGACAATTGAAAAGAAGTTGGCTTCCGCCACCACTGAGCCGCATGTTGAGGTTGACAGGGCTGACTCAAAGAGGAGAAAGACTCCTCCTGTGGACTGCAGTGATGTGTCGATGGAGTGTGTAAGGCCAACGGAGTCTGTAAAGCCGAAGATGACATTTGACGAGAAAGAAGCCTTCGGGAACTGCTTGGCTTCTTTGTCTGAGGATCCAGAATTACCTGCGCACATCATTGATTTGTTGCAGCAGTGCATTGACAACAATACAGATCAGCTTGGTGATGGAGAGATAGAGATTGATATCCATGCAGTCAGTGATGACATACTATTTGAGCTGAAGAAGCATGTGGACAAGTATTTGCAAGAGAGAGAGCAGAGCCAGCAAGTGAAATCTGAACCTTCTGAGAATGAGGCTGTGAATGTATCTGGCCTTAGTCACTCGTCCACAAATCCCTGCAAAGGTTTTTTTCCTTCTAGCCCTTCGGTGAAGTTTTCAATAGATTTAAATTTGACTCCATCGGTGCAGTAGTTAGATATTTATTTGTTGTGCATGCAGGTGGTGAGCCTGTTGAGGAGGATGTGGATATTTGCGCAATGCCTCCCCTATATTGATAGAGAAAGATGGACAGATCAGAGCTAGCAAGTGTGGTAGCCCGAGTAGTTCGAGCAGTGACTCTGGGTCTTCTTCCAGCGGTCTGTGCTTCTGTATGCTTGTCTACATTTGTTTTTACCATTATATACATCCTTATAAAAAACATGCTGTCTCTTCGCAACTCTGTTCAGATTGCTTTGAACACTTCTATATCCCTTATGTTTATTTTTTGTGAAGTTGGTGTACAGAAAGTTGTTCATATTTCTTTGTATGTGTTATCTTTGCCTATACTTTTAGTTGAACTTTGGTTAATGGGTCTCACATAAGGCAGTGAACCAGAAGTAGAGAAGCACACATGCTTCACTGTAGGTGCATGAGTATCAGAATATAATATCAGATGTGACTTATTGCTGTCTTTCGGTAGGCTACCTTATTGATATCCATAGAAATTTGAATTGGCTAGTTAATTTCAATTTGAATTGGGTAGTTACCGACAGTGTTCGAAAAACAGGTCTACTAGGCCGTATACAAGTAGCGGGTGCCCTACCTATTAGCCTATTAGCCGGTTATGCCGTATAATCGGGCCGGTTATGCCGCATAATAATTATGCGTATAATCACTGCTAGGTGGGGTGACCTGTCGAGTACATGTTACCGATTTTTAGAACCTTGGTTACCGATATCCTGCACTTACCTTGTACTAACTTTCAGCAAACTGATATGTTTAGTAAAAGTACTAACCTTACACAGTATGCGTACTGTATTTCTTTTTGTGGGCATCATACAGAAGGGGGAATTGATTATTTACCCCTCACTTAGATGTGTTTCAACTTTCAAGAATATACCCTCATTCCTGATGTAATTGTTTTTTTATTTACCCCACTTAATTGTTTTTATATCCTTGAAAAAATACCCTGTTTTCATTATTATAATATTGTCCGATGTTTTTCTCGTTCTACCCACGTGAAAAGACATAAATGCCCTCTCCCGAAAAGCAAGCAAGATGCAATAGCTCGAAGACCACTCGCCGCCTCCACTTTGACGCCCACCCCGCAGCCCTCCAACCCCCTACTCCACCCGATGCTGCACCCTCCAAGCACCACCGCATCGGCCTCCCCACCCCGAGCCCCAAACCCTAGCCACCCCCCACCCAGTCCCACTGCCATGGAGGTCGAGATCAAGCTCTGCCTCCCCGCGCCGCCTCTCCTTCCTCGCACCCCGCCTCCTCCGCACCGACGCCTATCACCTCTTCTTCGACGTTGCTGTGCCCCCTTTGCCGCCGCCGCCCTCTGCGTACGCCTCTACGGCCCTGACGGCCGCGTCCCGTCCTGCGCTGTCCTCGTGCTCAAGCGCCTCCCACGCATCGACGCTGGCGTTAGTCGCGTCAAGGAACCCCTTGATCCTGCCCTTCTCCTCGCCTGCGTCGTCCACCTGCCCGCCTCGGCGGGGTCGACTCCTCGATCATCTGGCTCGTCGCCGACGAGTATGGCTTCGGCAGGGATGCCACGCCGTTCATCTACCTCGACGGGTGGGTTTTGGAACACCCGCGCCATGTACGAGCTTGAGGAGGGCAAGGAGCTCGGGCTCGTGGTGGAGCTCGACGAGACGCAGTTCGATTCCGTCGCGAACTACGAGCCGGAGTGCGAGACCCAGAGCCCGACCAGGCCAAGGAAGTCCTGGAGCGGTTGCTCACGGTGGTCGGCGTAAGCAAGGGCGATGAGTCCAAGCAAGTAGACGGTGGTGAAAATGGCGATGGTTCGGTAGCGTTCGAGGTAGGCGTTGGCGAGGAAGCCGCTGAGGATGGATGAGGCTTGGGAGATGCCGATGACGTTGTTGACGGAGAGCGCGGCGGTACGGAGGTGGTTTTCGAGCTGCTGCAACTTGCTTACTTTTCTTGCGAGGGACTGGGAAGAAGAACAGTAGAGGTAGAACTCAATATTTCATTGGGGGTTGTTTTTAACGTTGGGGCCTCCGTTTCCGCTCTCTGGCGGTTATTGGCCCCCGGCGTCGGGCTCTTCCGCCTTATGTTTCTTGGCTTTGGGAGTCGTCCCCATGGACAGCGGCTGGTGTGGTTTGCCGGGGCTTTTGGTTGGGTTCGGGTTCGGCTGAAGTGGTCGGGCGAGGACATTTATGTCTTTTGCCTGGCTAGGATGGGGAAAAACACTGGATATTATTATAATAATGAAAACGGTGTATTTTATCAAGGATCACACTAAGCGGAGAGCCGGAGAGTATAAAAACAATTACATCGGGAGTGAGGGCATATTCTTGAAACACATCTAAGCGAGGGGTAAATAATTAATTCCCCCATACAGAATTGCCAGGAAACTTGGAGGCTTTCTATAAATGATTCCTGTTGAGACATTGCCAGTCGGAGTTGTCTATATGTCCCTACTGTATTCCATCTCTTTATCATGGTTTTGTAAGGTGTCCTCAATCGCATTTGCTCTATTGGTAATGCAGATTCTGACTCAGGCAGTGACACTGAAAGTGAATCAGAAAAAGTTGGTAGCCCAGCAAAGCTTGCGAAGGTACTTTGGCAATTTGTTACCGGGTGCTTATAAGAAAACGTGATTTTTCAATTAAATCAGTTAATGTACCAAGGACTATCTAGTGTTGTGGGATCTACTTCCAACCCTTGCATTCTCTCATCCTTCTCATAAACATACTCCCTTCCCATTTTCTTATGCTGTTTAGTAATAGCCCATCCGTAGTCACCGGCGCTTGTGTTTGCAACTGCGACTATCTCCTGCTTTTTCTCCACTCTATTTCTGATAGTACTAATGTATGTTACTGTTGATGATAAGCTCTGTAGCTTATACTGTATTGTTTGACTTTCACCTAGTTAGACCTAACCCGATATCCAATTCTGCAAACTGTGATCTGATGTTGTTCTCGGGGATTTTGGATCAACTATGATTGCCATATTCTTTTGTCTTTTTCTCGTGGCAAGAGTTTCATTTTATTTCCAACTTAGATGACTGAAGCTGACCAACCTTTTTTATCCTATTGCACTGCAATAAATGATTCTTTTAATTATAGGGAAATAAGAGATCTGAACAACATGTGGAGCAAGATAAGAGTGATGTTATTAGCCCAGTAAATGCTAACCGTAAGTTTGCTCTCCATGCCCTTTGTATTATACAGTGCTTTTAACTGCATATGGTAGTTCGGAACTATGTTCAAGCTACTTTTACATTTTGGACTTACAATTTGTTAAATCATAGGCCCTGTTGATGATGTGGAACTCCGCGAGCAGGACAGTGAGTCCAAGCCTGCACCAGAGGGTAAGCATGAATTTGTAAGCAGGCACATATGAGGCCACTAAGGGGTCTCATTAACCTGGTCGGATCATCTGATCCTTTCCCTATGAAAAATTTAGGGGAGAATTCAAAACCCGACAGGCAAGTTTCCCCGGATAAGCTCTTACGAGCAGCCCTTTTGAGGAGTCGTTATGCTGACGTGATTGTCAAAGCTCGTGGGATTCTCAGCCAGGTTTGGGAGCTTGTTTTTTGTGTTTTTTTGGAATATTAATTTGTTCACTATTTGCTGTGCCTCTTTTCTGACATATAACGATCCGATGATCTCAGGGTGGGGATAAACAGGAGGAGCTGGAAAAGCTCCAGAAGGAAGGTAAAAAGCATACACACCTGTTTCGTTTGCTGCTAACTTGTTTAGTGCTAGTTCTTGCTTTTCTAATTGTATTGTCTATGGGTACAGAGAAAGCACGGCTGTTGGCTGAAGGTAATGCAGCTATGGAAGCTCGCAGAGCTGAAGCTGAAGCTGAAGTTAAGCGTAAACGGGACCTTGAGAGGGCGAAGTTTCGTCAGGCCCTGCAGGAGGCAAGTGAAAAACTGCATTTACCGGCAGTGCGAAACTTTCCTTTTGCCTTCTTGCTAAAAGTTTGTTTCAACCCAATGCAGGTGGAGAGAACTGTAGAAATCAATGATAACCTCCATCCCAAGGACCTAGAAATGCTTGGAACAGCCACTGCAGAACATATTGTGAGCTCTGTTGATGAGACAAGTCCCGAGCACTCCCAGGATGGCATGCCCAGTTTTCTTCCTGGTTCTGGCAATCCGTTGGAACGACTTGGACTATTCATGAAAGCAGATGACGAGGAAGAGGAAGAAGAGCCAAGCAGCGTTCCCAGCATTAAAGTTGCAGAGGAAGGAGAGATCAACTGATGTATGTTGGTTGCTTTCAAGTCAAGAGGAAGCAATCCTATATATTGGAGAGAACAATCGCCTATTTCAGCCAATGCGTGTGGGGCAATTGTTGGATAGCTGTGCATATGGCAGACACTCCTTCCTCTTGTTTCCAAGCTGGTGCAAAGAAAACCCTCAATTTTGATGCTGCTGGAGGTGTTAAATTATCTGCTTGAAGGACGGAGGTCACCTTGAACTGCCGAAAATGAAAATGAAGCGGTCATGCCCTTGGAGAAGGGAGAGGATGGAGGTGGAGGTGACCATGAACAGGTGCAGCTGCAAATGAAAAATATTTATGTGCTTGCAGGATGGAGTTCACCTCAAATGAACGTTTTCCTCGCACTGTCAGGATGTTGCTGCAAAGCTGTTGTCGGGGTCTATTTATCTTGGAAGTACCATGACCTGTACATGAGGACCAAATGGTTCTTGGCACATTGCACACCTCCATTTGCACCGTGTGATCCAAGTGCTAAGCACCCAGCGGCTAGGTGTTGCGCAGCAGCTTATAGCTTCTTTCCATTTTTTTTTCTAGGTTTGGATTGTTTAATTGCTTCCTGCTGTAAATTCGAATTTTGATTTAGCCAAGGAAGTGCTTAGTTGTTTGCTGGGCATGGGCGAAAGGAACAGCTCCTGCTACTCTTGTTACAGGAAATTTTTCTTTGTAATTTTTACATCTTTTAGCGCAATGTGTTTCTTCCGTGGGATGTTTGTTGGTCCGGACGCTAGTGCTTGGTTTGATATACACAGCGAGGAATTGCTTTTGCTTGTTTCGCCCCCTCTTTTTGTGTAGGCATTGCCTGCAGTGTGGTTTACCTCCTTGAGAGCATGTAAACATCACTGCTATGAACGTGGATAAATCGCAAGAAAATGGGTCAGCATTGACCAATTTACCACAAAACGATTTCCTATGGACTCTGGCAATACTGACAAAATACATGTGCCTTAGCTCACGATGTTGATGCTCAAACTATAATTAGAGACCATGAATTGCAATTCGTCAAGCATCCCAGTCAACACGCACAAATGCTTAGGATCGTTACCAGTGGTGGAAGAAAGCACAACCAGAAATCAAGCACGCCTCCCTAGGATACATACGCGATCCAACAAATCAACCACTCCTTGCAATTGTACACGGAACAGCAAACCGGGGAGTTCAACAGGCAGAGATAGATATCGTTGAAGTGCAGACCGAATGCAGGTTTGAGAGACCGCCCCGTCAAGACACCCTGAGGCACTGCTGCTTGAACATCTTACTCGTCTGCTGCCCACTCACCGAGTCCTCCACGGTTAGCCCCTGCGCGCCAAAGCAGATGTTGATCAGCCTCCCGTTTCCGCCGCCATGCCTCCGGGTCGAGGTCTCCGTCGCGCCACCGTTCGTTCATGGACGAATTCGAGCATGATGGGTCGTCTGCGGTGTCGTTATCCAGGACAATGTCCTTCAGCTTACCAGATGTCGGGGTGGTCATCGAGTGCTCGTCTTCCAAGCAGATATCCTTCAGCTTGGCGGATGGTGGCGTGGAGGACATTGAGGACCTCGGAAGGCGTTGGATGGGGACCGGGTGGACGATGATGCCAAATGCGGCATGGCCTCCATGATGCCATGTATGAGCTTCGTGTTGAGCTTCTTCTTGGTGGCCGAGCTAGGAGTGGAGCTTTTGACTGCAAGGGTCCGCTTATTGTTGAGCGCCGTCGTCTTGGTGAATGTCTGCCTGAGCGGAGCAGGGGTCTCGATGACGTGCTCGCTTAGTTTCTCGATTGAATCTAGCGGGCTGCTGTCCTCGGATTTCTTTGGCGTCTTGGACATCTTCTCCTTGTGGCGAGGCCATCTCAGCATCATCTTGAGACGGTCCTTTGCTCGGCTGGCAGAACTCAGCCTCTTCTCTGATGATCCATGGTTTCCCCCACTTACACCATTTGCATCTGCATGTGTAGGGTCACGCTTGCCAGTACTGGAGCACGAACTAGGCCTTCGAGACTCTGCCGTTCCAATCCCCGAGTACAAAAATATCTCTGCATCTGATATCTTGAAAACAGTACCAGGGTGCTGGCAATCCCTCCTTGCATCTTTATCTGCGAAACAATGGCTGACCGAGTTCTCAAAACGCTTGAACTCAGGACCCTCCAGCAGATACTATTTGCTTGATGAGCTTTTCAGATGTGGTTGAGCGCAGCTGTTGTTTTAGCAATGCCAACGGGGTCATGCCATTAGCATCTTCAACATTAAGGTCGATTGACGGTGCGGTCATCAAGAGTTCAACGAGGTCCGGATGCACGCAGCCAACCACAGCCATGTGAAGGACATTAAGGCCGCATCATTTCTCAAGTTGATGATCTTTTGGATATCTGCTGTTCTTTCACGTATGAGGTGTCTCATAAGCTCCATTTGGTGGTCAAGCCGCCGGAAGCCTGGGGTTCTAAATCCTGCAATCGCTGAGTGAATAAAAGTATCACCAGCATTGTTGACAGTTGACATGGTTGATGGAGATGCAGCAACCAATGTCTCTACAACAGGCAGATGCCCTCGATAGGCCGCTACATGTAACGCAGTGTTCCCTTGCTTATCAGTTGAATTGATTATGTCGAAAGAGGCCATAAGGTACTTGACAACCTGCATAAGGTATGTTAACAATATTAGGCATAACGTGGGGGAAAAGAAAACTTGTGTTCTTCTACTTTGCAGATAACTGGACCTTTGCACACCTAACATTTCAATGATATGTGGCAACAACGATTGGCTACATAGCAACATCAAGAAGCAGAAAGAACGTTGGCTGAATAGCAACATCAAGAAACAGAAAGGAAGCCGTAGATCTAAAAAGTGTGTAGTGATTTTTTCTACCTAAACTGAAACAGCAGGAAGTACATCCTCTTTTGCCTCAAATTATTGGAGAGGGATATAATGATTGGAGCTTTAATGTTTCAGTATTATGATCATCTTCTAACTAAACTTCCGAAAAGTTCTGATCATGAATTGTACGAGTTGAAGTTCATGTTCAATATCCTACTAAGAAAAGAAATCAAAAGGCCAAGCCAGTAAATGTATACTGATTCTCTAGCTTCTAAGTACACCGTTGAGCGTTGAGCATGATGTAGTTGAAGATAATTGTCATATGGGTGTGATATTATTATTATATCAAATCACAATCTTCACTATCTAAAATAACTCAATTATTATAATGTGATATGATTATTATAATTGTCTAAAATAACTCAATGATGTCCTTGAGTGACACTCAACATTTCTATCTGAACAATAGCCTTTCCAGTATCCATTGGAAAGGGCTAATATAAGAGAAGAATCTGTTCTGAAGCAAATCAATTATTTCAAGAGTGAAATGACGACATATGCAGATCCACATCGAACAATAACCTAGAAGACGAGCATACAAGATGAAGAATCAGCAGCAAACCGAAATTCCAAAGCATGTAAGCATATTGATAAAAGGATCTACCTTGCCATCCATATTTGCGTGAAGAACTAACTAAAAAGCATTTACAGAAGATGTAAGCAACGGGCAATAAACAGATGCCTCACCTCCAGCTGCCCTCTCCCAGTAGCAGCATGCAGCACGGTCGATCCACAGACATCGAGATACGCCGACACATCGGAGCGCCCCTGGACAAGCTCTCTCAGCATCTCCACGCTCCCGCCTCTCGCGGTGGCGTGGACAGCCCTACTCATCATCTCCAACCGGAACATCGAGGTGCGACCGCCGCCACTCCCGTTCGCGCCCTCCCCGTCCCGGCAATTCGTCGAACACCTTGGGTACATGGCGTGATCCAGTAGCATCCTGAGCACCTCAGCATCCCCACCCCTCGCCACCACGTAGAACATGCCCGTCACCCCGTACTCGCCTTCGTTGAAGACGAGCAGGGGGTCCCTGTCCAGTAGCTCCTGCACGAACCCCATGTCCCCGCCGATGCCGCCGTGTACAGCAGCCACCCGCCGTACCCGGCCCGGAGCAGAGTGTTCTCGGTGCTTTTCTTGCACTCGCACTCCAGCAGCAGGCTCCGGGCGACCGACGCGCGGTGCCGCGCGGCGTCGACGAAGCGGGCGTCGTCGTCCCAGAGCGTCTCGAGCCGGCGGATCCGGTGGAGGGAGGTGAGCTTGATGAGTAGGTTGGGGTCGAGGTGCAGCAGCCGCCGGACGATGTCGTAGTGGCCGTCGGCCGCGGCCCAGTCGATCGGCGAGGCGTACCACCACTGGTCGCCGGTGCTCTCCCACCGCAGAGGGAAGTTGCAGGACTGCTCCATGGCGGGATCTTGGGAGATCTACTGGTTGATGCTGCAGCGCAATTCGGAGTGAGCTCAGCTTAATCACATCACATGGGAGGCAATGCCAAGAACTGCGGCAAGGTAGACGAAGGAAATGTGCGTAAGCAAGAGTGCAAGACACCATGTGAGCTGACCAAATCAAAGGAAAAAAAGGATTTCTTTATTGTTTGTGGTTCGATTGGAATAGCAGGATGCAAGCACGTGTAAACTGCAAGGCAAAGATCTTGCAAAGGGAGATTAAAAGATTTAAAACAGGCGATGAAAGAACTGGATTAGAGCCTTAGGTATCATGTTTTTTGTTGCAAAAAAAGTCGAGATTTTTTAGTGGCAACATCGACACACAAAAGTGAACCTACATACAAATCTGAAAGTAAAATGTGTTGTTTTCTTCACATTTGTCTTGCAGTTTCTAGCAGGAATATCATGGGGGCAAACCTTATGCAAATTGCAAGGACACTAGGGATGCAGAACAAAGCCGCACCAAAACTTGCACACAAAAGAGTAGATATGACTAAACAGATCTGAAGACAATACCTTGCGAAAGAAGTAGCTGAACTTGTATGCAGCTCAACTGCTCAGGAAAAAACTAGACATTTAGCAAAGTATAAGGGTGAAAACGGATCGAATAAAGCTCGCCATATTTGTTTCATTTTTGTCGGATCCGAATCCGAATACCCGGATACTGAATAATAACGAATACGGTCATGGATATTTTTCGGAATATGAAAACCCCTTAAATTGTATGCTAGAAATTAAAAAAAAAACATATAACTAGTTTATTTGATGCAAACATTCATAACTTGTTCATATTTTCAGCAACTACACATAACATTGGCACTAGCAAGCTGCATTAACTAGTTCATCACAAATATAACACTTAGTTTACCATATTTAACCCATAAGTTATAACTCACAAAGTCACAAGTCATCACGCATTCACACTTAGTTCATCATATACATAAAACTTATCTCACACTAACATCGATCAAAGCTAGATGGTTAATCTATACGCAAATGACTGTAATATCCCAAAATATGTTACCAAAAATAATATTAATAAAGTTATTATTTTATCGGATTTTCCGAGATTTAAAAGAGTATTCTTGGTTAAAAGGAAAAAATAATAATAAAATAAAGTTAATTATTTAATTTCCTAGTTTTTAATGTCAAAATAAAATTTATTGAGTTTTCGGAATGTTATTGGATTTAAAGTGAATTTTTCTAATTAATTTTTGAATTTTAAAAATGTTTTTCTATTTTTCGAAAATAAAATAATTTATATTCAAAAATAAAACCAACTTTAAGTTGAATTAATTTTATTAAGTTAAAAATAATTGAAGGAACTTCGTGGTTTTTTCTAGAATTTTTGAACTCTAATTACTATTTTCTAAAAGGCTATTTGATTTGTTGCATTTTGTGAAATTTGGAAATCAATTAAAATCTCCTTTTCTTTTTGGGTGAAATCTGATATCCACCTTCGTATTATCTGGATAATCCGTATTCATATCCGTATTCGACGGATAATGTACTATCAGATTCAGATTCGCTTCTAACAAAAAACCCAGATTCGCTGATCCGAGAATTATCCGACAAAAAATCGACACGAGACAATTGAATCTGTTTTCGTCCGGATCGATCGGAACCGAGGTGTTCACGGTGGCTCGGCTGAGCCCGACCCAGTCCGCCGGCCTCGATCGGTTTTACCGATAGAAGTTCTACCTACCGATTTTTGGCAAAAATAATTAAAACAGCAAAAATCTATTTATTTAATGATGAAAATGAATTAAATATTAGTTTTTATTCCGAAAATGATTAAAATAAGACTTTTGGGAGGAAAATGCAGTTTTCGAGTCGGGCTGGGCTAAGCTCGGGTCTGCTGTTTTTTGGTCAGGCTTTTTAAGCCCGACCCGGCCCGACATTTGAGCAGATCTAATTGGAAACTAACGGATGCGTTTTCACCCTAGGGGCGAGGGAGTTTACAAATAGTGGAGAGGAGAGGAGAGGAGGGATCTTTAAAGAGCCTGGGAAGTAAAGGTAGAACAGGGTCATTGATGAGGTCTTGCCAGTGCAGCCTTTGCACCAGAATCACCAGAGCCCATGTCTCATGTCCCAGAGAGAGAGATAGAGACATTGGCAATGATGCAAAGGGTTTTACTGTCCTGTGCAGTTTGGTAGTGTGCTCGCTTTCAGCTATGGAGATGTGTGTGTGACTGCTGGGTAGGCTGTAGGCGTGCATGCCTTGAGATGCATGATGATGCTCTGGCAGTACTTCCATGGATGGAGGCTGATGGTCTTAATAAAGGTGTTCTTCTGTGATGTATTTTATGTGTAGCTTGAGTTTTCCACGGCTACATCGCTGTTTTTCCGCTACAGGCTAAGTTGCATGGAACTCAAAACGGAACCATCAGAGCTGGCGGTCGTAAGGGTTCTTTTGAAACCAAACCAATTTATTTTTAAAGAGAAAATTAAATCTGTAGGTCTCTGAACTTACAATGCTATATCACTTAGCTCACCGAACTTGTATTTTCTATTCTAGCCCTTGAACTTGTAAGGTTATGCCACTTAGCTTCTTGAACTTGTGTTGAAGCGAAGTTTGTTGGATGCAATGCCGCGACTTCGTCCCTCCGAGTCCGTAGACTCATTATCGCTTCGTTCGATCGTGTTCATCGTCCCCGTCATTTCACGCCGACAAAACAGATTCTCGTGCCAGGGAACACAATGTGTTCGTGTCTTTGCCTTCGTCGGAGTTCCATTGTCGTAGCTTACGGCCGCCCTCGCCATCATCTCCTCTAAGTCGCCTATGAGAGAGAGAAATACATTTCCAGTGCAAGAGCAAAAGCTACTCACCCTGCACGATATCTATTTGCTCATTTGTTAACAGAAAAGACTGAGCTGGCGAATCTCCGTGAGAGAGAGAAGTATTGTGCCCCTGCTCTGGCTCTGAGAATGTACTTTTCTCTCATGGCCGACTCAGAGGAGACAAGAGCGAGGGTGGCGTCAAGCTGCAACAGTGGAGCTCCGACGAAGACGTGAGCACGGTGCATTCCTGGGCCCGAAGAATCCGCTTTTGTTTGGCGTGAGGTGACGGAGACGATGAACATGATCAAATCATGGCGACGAGTCCACCGGACTCGGAGGATGAGGTCGATCCGATAAACTTCACTTCAACGCAAGTTCAAAGAGTTAAATAGCATAACCTCGCAAGTTCATAGAAGTGAGAAAGTAAAATGCAAGTTCAAGAACTAAGTGACACAACCTCACAAGTTCGTATAGAAATCAAAAAGTAAAATACAAATTCGTAAAACTAAGTAATACAATCTCATAAGTTTAGAGACCTACGCTACAATTTTCTCTTTTTAAAACCAACGCGACTTAGTTCTAACATTCATCAAATCTAATTCTGCACTTGACGAGTCAGGGGTGTAGAGTGCAACACCAAATGTTCCAGAATTAGTGGTTTCTAAATGAACTCTGCACATGTATTATTTAGGGACACAACTAACGCCGAACGTTATTTGCAATAATTCTAATCCATGTATGCAACAAATTACATAAATAACAATACAATGGCAAGAAAAGATTGGAAAAAATATTATATTCTCACCGAAAAATACATGAAACCATCCAGATAGAACCTAGCTGCGCTTTAAAACCAGTTCAAATATCCCGATGAAGCAAAGTTCGATGTTACAACATTGCAAGATTTAAAAATAATAGTGACAGTATATAAAAATAATTGTTGCAATATTTTTAGAAGGACTGCAACAAACCAGGATGGATCACAACGATATGGACCATAGACGAAATCTGGGGTGAATCAAAACTGTCTGCGCCATCTAAAACTATGGGTGAATTAATGAGGATGAAACAACTAATTCGATCCGGTGTAACAGAAAAAAATTCAGAACACAATAATTAATTCCTAAGCTTGCAACAAATCTTTCGTCCCGATGCAACAAACACGGGAATCAGTAAACAAAAAAAAAACAACAAACTTGAATTATTTAGACAACAAATACTAGAACCTATTGCAATAAAAATCAAATCTTATTGCAAAAACAAATAAACCATCTAAACATCTTCAATTTTTGAGTGTGGCGTATTGCAACATTCAGAAATAGTAGCTGCAACAACACAACTTATCGATCGCAACATTTTTTTTATTGTGATCTCGAGGAGAAGGAGGAGGTGGCCAGCCCATTGTCTTCGTCACCGGTGAGCCCGGATCCACACAGGGTGACACCAGCCCACACTATGATGCCCTAGCTAAGATCAGGGGGCCCTATCGCCACTGCTGACTCACACGACCACCATCTCTCTGCAATACTAAGCTCACCACATAATTAATTTACTTCGCATCCAAGAACTAAGCTCGAACAAAGCATAAGCACATCTTACTCACACATGATTATGCAAAAGCTAAAAAACAAAACAAAAAACATAGGCACGTCTTACTTGAGCATGATGTCGCACAAGCTAAAAAAAACAACGCTTTGCTTACCCAAAAAACATTGAAATGCAGCGAACAAATGGGGGAGAGGGGAAGAAGAAGGTACCATATTGGGTGTGGATCTGGGAGAGATTTGGGCAGAAAATTGCAGTCAAACTCGAGACGAGGGAGGAAGAAAAAAAATGGCGTGGAAGCGTCGGCCGAATCTGCCGCCTTCAGCTGGTACTGTACCACGACAAAGTTCAGAGCAGGGAGGGCGCACGAGTCGGGAGGCACGTGGGGATGGCATTGGCTAGCGTCGTAGGGAAGAAGGGAGGAACAGTGTGTAGGAATAGGAATAGTTGTGGGGGAGGAAAGCAAGAAGGAGCTAGACGGAGCAGTCAAAGAGCAACACACGGGAAGTCAGGTGTGGGTGAGTGGTTGGAGGTTGATGGGAGCTGAAGAGATAAGATGATTAAGTGGTAGAGGTTGGAACACGTAGAGCTAGAATATGATTTTTTATTTTCGCTTACGTATGCATAATATCAATTCCCATTATTTAATATGCGGGTCTCATGCTTTTATACTTAAAATATATGAAAAAAAATAGCATATAGGCCACATGCTATGTTTTTTTAGCACCACGATAGGGCCTAGGCCTAGGTGGGCTGAAGCACCAGGTCAGCCCAATCCGCCCTATGTATTTAGGCCCATGTAGCACCTCCAAGTGACCCAAGTGGCCTAAGTCTAAACCCTAACTCCCTCCTGGTGGTGTTGGCCTCCTCGCCTCCCGAGATCCGCATCCCCGAGCCACTGCCTGCCGCCGACGCCTCAGGTCTCGCCTCCTCCTCTGTGGTCTGCCTCTGCGCTCACTTGCTCACCTCCTCCTCCGGTGGTCCACCTCCTCCCTTCGCCTCCCTCCTCCTCCGTGGTTCGGCCTCCTCCTCCCCCAGGCTCCGTCCTCCTCCTCCTCCGTCCGCCTCCCGCCTCCTCGATCCTCCTCCGCAGTATGCATTTATAAGATTGTGGACAAAGTTTACATCGAATTTAAGTTTTGTTCATGAGATAGTTCATAGATGATGAGCCAAGAATATTCCTATTATGCCTCTAAATTGATAGTTGCTGACAATATATATTACCCATAGTTTATTCTTCAATTAAAGGATGTTTGGTAAAACAGCCGAAAGAAAATGTTTATGAGCTTGAAGAACTCTGACTATACTTCCTAGGATTTCGGCTAGATGGGGAAATATTTTTTTCAAAAGAGACCTCCAATAAAAGTATAGCAACTCAAGGTAGCAGTGCTGAGCAAAAAAAGATCATGTATTAAGCTTAATATGAATGGTATTGTTGCCGATTCTGGGCTTCGGAAGCCAATTGAATAGTTTGAGTTAGCACTCCCTTGCTTTATTTCTGGGTCCACCACCGTTAGCACTGAGCATTGCTTTCTCAATAGTATGTTGTGTTTCTTTTTTGAGCGAAAAGGCGCATGTTTTCGTTATCCAAGGTAAAATGGAATAATACTTCATTGAGTAGCAGATCAGAGTTGTTGGTTTAGCAAGGCCATAAGACCGGCACAAGAAGACGACAATTTGTCGTCAGATTTTACATGACGCTTGCAATGACATCGTTGATGCAATGCTGTAACCTCCCCTAGTTTTGTAGCTGAATCAAACCCTTTCAAACTATTTTCGCTGTTTATAAACAGAAGAAAAAACACTATTTTGCACACAATTTAGTTAAGAGAATAGGCTGCGGTGTTTATACCAATGGAATGTAGCAAACTTTGTCACGGATCAAATGCTAACCAAACTTATTTGCCGCAACCAAAACCCACAACATTTGTACAAACCCAACTTGCAAAAGTATACGCCTGATATAAATGAACAAAAACCCAACATTTGTACAGACTCAACTTGCAAAATTATACGCCTTATAATTATAAAAATGAAACGGAGAGCCGGAGAGGGTAGTACCGCAACGAACAGTATCACGTCGGCGCAACTGCTTGAATCTAAAGCAATCGCTCTACCGAGTTGATGCGAAGCTACTCGATCGATGCCCCCGCCCTGGACGATTGATTGGTTTTATCCATGAACACCAGGGAGTGGTGCTGATCTTCCTACTCAAATGATGTCGATGTGCTAGCGACAGAGTAAAGTGTGCTAGTGGTGTCCAAATGGGCCACCCAGCACGGCACGGGTCATGCCGAGTGGGCCCAACCTGGCTAATTAATCGGGCCGTGCCATGTTGGCCTGTGGGCCAGGGTGCCAACCCAAGCATGATACGTCGGTCTTTCGGGCTGGCTCGACACTATAAAAGCTCGACGGGCCATGGAGGCCTGGTTGTCACCGTCACAGTTGTGCCCTGCCGCCTCCGCGCCCCACTGCCTCTACGCCCGACCTCTTCCGTACCCATGCTGGTCCAGCCCGTGCGCAATGTAAGTTGTGTCGTGTCTGGACCAACAATCTCGTGCTTCGAGACATCAGGTCGATACAGTCCATTTGGACACAACTACTCGTGACGAATTAATTTGCTCTTGACCGCCGCTGATCGATCTCAAGAACACGAATGCATGCATGGCACGATTATTGGCAATAGGGGTGGAAACGAGCGAGCCGAGCCGCTTGAGCTAATGTGAGAACCCGCAAAATTAACCTAAATTAACTAACAGTAATCGGTAATTAGCGATAATTAAAATTCCTTAAATCCAGAGCAAAGTGTAATTTCAGAGTTGGTATTAAGCGTATAATTATTACAACCTTGCAAGTTTTACATCAATCCAATCGCAAAATGTAGTAATATATTACAAACTCGTTGCTTGTTTCAAAAATTAATTTTACAACCAACCGCAGATTTATAACAACAAATTAACTAATTCATAATCCGCTTGCATTCTTGTAGCATCGCCTATCCTTGCCACCACGCACCTTGAGCACCAAATTATAGAGCCATCTCGCGATCCATTCCCATCGCCGTTAGAAAAGTTAGAAAGCGGCTAGCAAGCCAAAGCCAAGTTGATAATAGAAATTAGAAATTAGAAGGTTGGAAGTGGCCATCGATTTTTTTTTGAAGCTCACTAGGATTCTCGATTAGCTCAAGCTAGCCACCCTTGATCGTCAAGGTACTCGGACTAGCTAGAGTTAACCGACACCTCTTTGTTTTCATGGGTTTCATCACCAAATTTAATTTAATCCGACACCCACGATATCTTGAATTATTTCACCACGTAAAATCACCAGATAGTGATTTCTTAACCACGCACCAAAAGCCCTCAAATAAAAAATCTTGCCATAAGGATAAGAGCAAGGGCATAGTAGACATTAACCACCACAAGGACACCAACCGTATGCATCCCCATTTAAAACCACCACCCCTTCTCACAAGGCAAGTCACAAGTCTCAATTCATCTCCCAAAGACAAAGCAAGCCAACTTCCAAACCCATTCCTTCCTTCCTTCCAACCAAGAGCAAGAGCTCTAGAACAAAGCTAGCCAAGCAAACAAGTAATGTACCAGAGCAAGACTCCAAGCCCAAACACCCAAATCCACAACCAAGAATCGAGCCAAGTATCACCACTATCTTTAACCATCCGCACCCACATCCATTAGAGAAGAGTAGAAGAGGAAGGGAGCGCAAAGAAGAAGAGGAAGCCACGGAGCTGTGGCGACGACCTTGAACCGTCAGCAACCATCGACATCGCCAGGCATCAAGGAAGCCAGGGGGAGGAGCAAGCTCAGATTCTGCATCACCACAGCCTGCAAGCCAAACTCAGCGAGTGAGAAGAGGAGAGCACGAGCGCGGAGCCGGCACTGCCATCCTCTTCCCCACCCCAAATCCCAACAAGAGGTAACACTAGTGGCACCTCAGTAGGCACAACACGCATACACATCAATCTCAAGATAGCACCGCACCTCACAGCATCACAAAGTAGCTCTCGGCCATCATTTTTGCATTACGAGCACGCGAGTAGAGAGAGAGGGGTAGATTGGAGTAGTGTTTTACCTCGATCTTGAAGGTAACAACATTTTCCAAGAGCAATAAGAACCCAAATCCATCCGTTATTCGTGCATAAGCACAATATACCCGCATCAGTAAAAGGAAAGCAGCATAATCGATAGAACTAATGCAAAATAAGAATGATAGGGGTGTTGCCAGGAGCAATGAGCCAAAGTAGTAGGCGAGGCAACCAGAGGCCGAGCCGAGCCAAGACGAGGAGGCACGGCCGAGGCGGCGTGGCCCTGTGCCGCGCCAAGAGGAGGTTGGGTCGGTGCGTGATTTGAGGGGCGGGCACACTGTTGAGGCGCCGGGCAAGCGGGAGCCAGGAGGCGGTGGGGACCAGTGGTGGCCGAGCCGGTGGTGGCGCGGCCTCCCGGCCACGCCAAAGTGAGGAGCCAGATCGGCCAGTGGCGCCTTGGACCCGGGCAATGGGCAAGAAGCTTGAGGGAGAGGCGAGGGCAGGTGGCCATGGAGGAGATCGGGTGGAGGCGGGGGCTTTTGGTGAGCCGGCCGGATCGGCGGCGGCGGAAGTGAGGCCCCTAGGCGGCAGCTTGAGGGAGATGAAGAGAGATTTGGGGAGGAGTTGGGAGATGAGAGTGGTGAGTGTGTGTTTGTGGCGTGTGTTGGGTTAGGGCTCGGTCGAGAGAGAGAGAGAGAGAGAGGTTAGGGTAGAAATTAGGGGTAAGATTAGAGATAAGTGGACATTAGGTTAGGGAGAATATTAGGATTTTGGGTAGGTTCTATGTAGTTGTTGCGATTAATGGTCATTTCAGTAGCAGCTTGTTAATTGTATTGTTGTTAATGCTTATTCTTATGCTAAATAATTTAACTTGGATAAGTGGACTTTAGGTTAGGGAGAATATTAGGATTTTGGGTAGGTTTTATGTAGTTGTTGCGATTGATGGCTATTTCGGTAGCAGTTGTTAATTGTATTGTTGTTAGCTGTTTATTCTTGCGGCTAAATAATTTAACTTGGATCTTGTCGAGTTAACCAACTTAAAATCATTCCGTAGATTAAATTGCTAGATAAGTTGTGTAGCCGTTATTTCGATTGTTAATAGACTAGTTAGCTTATGTAGCCTTTTTGCGCGTCGTTGGTATTTAGTCGGGTAGTTTGAGCTGTTTAATCTTGTTAGTTTAATTAGTTAAGAGGGAACCTTGGGCTCTCAACCTTAGCGCGATTAGATAGTAGAGCGACTATTTTGGGGAGTGCTAACTCCGTATAGATCTCGACAAGTTTTATTTAAATTAATTTGTGCTAACATTTAGAGGTCACTAACTTAGGTATATATTATATCACTCAAAATCAACTACGTATTTACTTATATTATTATCCGTCGCCTTTATTGCTACAGAAGATGATCCAAAGACCGACTAAGCAATGATCGAGTTTCATCAAGACCGACCTTTCCTACATATTCAAGGCAAGCGATCCTCTTGAACATAAATATAGTTAATTTAAATGTAAACCGTATCTTGCACCATTATACGATTGCATCAAAATTGTTTTCCCAAAACTTAAATGAAATGAATGAGATGAAGAGGACTAAGATGAATATGAATGATATGAGAATGATGAATGAGATGAGAAATGATGAAAGAAAGTGAAAAATGAGAATATTATGGCGGTAAAGGGGCCCTTGGTAGGTAAGAGATGAGGCAGAAGTGAGACCCTTTACATATGGTTAAAATATAAGGACCAACAAACTCTTACTCGGTCGATGTCAGAATTCAAGACCAACCATTTTCCTGCTTTAGGCGGCGTAAAATGCTATCTTGTTACGTGACTATGCTCTCCACAATGGGTAAGTTATATATGTGTGAGTGTGATGGAGGAACCCATGACCGGTAGGAGAAGTCCGAAAGTGAGGGATCCAAGGCGCTATAGCGCTAAGGTGGAGTGTTGAGTGCAGGATAGAAGCTGCCTCAACCAACATTACCAGAATTCGGTGGGTGACGAGGTCAACACCGACGGAAAGTAATGGGTGGAGAAAATAATTCATGTAACTGGGAAAACGTTCTGTATTCTGATCTCGAACCCGCATCAAAGAAAATGCGGTGAACCCTGTTTATAGAGAGTTCAGAATAGCTATGGGTAAAGTGGTGCAAAGCCTGCGTAGTGCTAAATAAAATCATGACTTCATGCCAGTCTCCAGGATTGGAGTCTACGGGAACCACGGGGAGTCTATCTTCTCTCCGAGTGACTAGTAGTGTTTTCAGTATTAAAATCTGCCACCTAAATGTCTTAATGAGTTATTTTCTAAATGAGATGATTTAGAAACTGTGATAACAACCAGAGATAGTTCATTCAGTGCATTCTTTGCTATTAATGCTTGCTGAGTACACTCGTGTACTCAACCTTGTTAGTATTCTCCTTTGTAGATCCTAGTCTGGCCGGGAACTACCCCGAGTGGAACGAAGGATATGCAGGTACCGAAGCAACCGCATGAGGAGAAGGCACAGACTCCGAGGACCAAGGCGAAATGGGCGCCATGTTTGACATGTGGGACGAATAGGCGGCCAGTACTTCAGGGCTGGCGAGTAAAGTGGAGAAGTTCCTTTTTGTAGCTGTATAATACTTGTAATAAGAACCATAACTTTGTGCGGCTATTACTGGGATAAAAAGGTACAGTTTCTATCTTATTGTTCTGCTGTGTAACCCTAATAAAGGCTTACTATTCGTTGGAGCAGTGTTCTACTGAGCAAACGAATAGTGATTTGTATGCCTAAAGTGTGATTACCCTTGGGGTAATGATACGGGGCGTCACAGCTAAGCTCGCACAAGCTCGGATGAATAGTGGGTTCGGCTTGGCTTGATTCGAAGACAAGCTGGGAGAAAGGCTTGGCTCGGCTCGAAACCAAGCTCGAGTAGGCTCGAGAGCCATGCAGCAGACGAGGGCAGGTCGGCGGTCGTAGCCCGCAGTAGAGGCGATCAAGGGCAGGTGGGCGGCCACGGTGGTACCCCTCGCATTCTCGCTTGTCGAGGTGGATCTCCACCGCCGGGGCTTGACTCCGGTGCGCAGCTTCGGCGACCGAGCGCTGTTCCTCAGCCACCACCGGTGCTTGTCCATTTCCTGCAACTGCAAGGACCTCCCTCCATCAGCGGTGCTAGTGCCACCACTCGGAGGGCAGGGTGGTTGCCTGATCTTGAGAGGCGGGTTGGAGGAAGGGGAGGAGGCGGCGGCGGCGGTGTAGTCGATCTCGAGAGGCGCGGAGGGGGTCGGCGTCGGGGAAGCTCTGCAGAGCGACGATGTAGGCGGCGAGGGCGTCCCGGCGGTGGTGGGTTCGGGACTTCGGGTCCTTCTCCTTTGGGAGGTGGGAGGTGGCCAGGCGGGAGGGGGTCGACGTCGGGGCAGCTTCACGGGGCGACGATGGGCGGAGAATGCGGCGAGGGCGTCCCGGAGGTGGTGGGTTCGGGACTTCGAGAGGTGGCCAGGTGGGAGGTGGAAGTGGAAGGGCGTCCCGGCGGTGGAGGGGAAGGGGATCTGGAATCCCGATTCGGGATGGAGGAAGGGTTGGGAGGGACTCGAGGAGAGAAAGGGGGATTGAGGGGGACTTGGGGTTGGGGGAATACGGGATTTGGGGGCTGGCTGTCATTGGGCCTTCGTGGGCCGAGCTAAATGAGGCTCGTGAGCCGATTGGGGCTCGACTCGTTTTCTTTGCGAGTTGGATAGGGGGCTCGGCTTGGCTCAAAAATTCACGAGCTCGAGCAGGCTCACAAGTCTCGAGCTATTTTTCCAGCCCTAATTGACAACTGCACACTCCGATTACCATAAATCTTTTTTGCTTTGCCCACAAGAAGTAAGAGCATCTTTAGTGTATTGAATCGACATCGATTCAAAGTCATGCCACATAAGCTTTCTAAGAACTTAGCTTGTTTTTCTCTAATGTATTGAACCGATTCCTACTAATAACTGGGACCCACGTTTCATTAAAAAACCACAAAATAATAATATGCCCTCTCAATAGCACTCTCTCCTATGTAGTTGTTTATTGCTCATATGAGTTGTTTAATGCTTTGAATCGATTCCTAAGTAGGGTTCGGTTCCATGCATTTTTTTGTTGGAATCGACTCCTCCAATGTATTGAATCGATTCAATGTCTTCTCTCTCCTCAATTGAACCGGCTAAAACACAACATTGGAGATGGTCTAAGAGTAACACAAAATGACATTGGTGCCCATCATTTATTCCTACACTTTACGTGGTCTTCTCTTACATATGTTGGGAACGAGAGACAAGAGGGATACTTTGTTTATTTACGAGATTATAAACATTCATTTAGCAAGGATATAACAGGAAGAAATGATACCAATGTGTAGAAGTTGTATAATGACTCGTATTTAAAGAAAAAAAACATAAGACAGACTATTTAGATTTGCAATAGAAGATAGCACATTTACTAATGATTTAGTACTCTTGTGTGCATGCTCTTAACTATGCGCAAGGGATGTGACGACTGATGAGGTAGTAGTAATACCATTTACGGATGATTACTGCGCTTATGGGCCATGCATGTTTTAACTATGTGCAAACCATTGCTAGTTTTATGCGATGAGGTACCATCTACTATTGATGTACTACTTCTCCCTCTGGCCACAACAAAAAAATATCGTTTTGGGCACGGGTAATCGCATTTCCTAAACTTTGGTTATCGACATATTTTTCAATATTTGGATTTAACACATGAAAATGGTGTGTGTGTGTGTGTGTGTGTGTGTGTGTGTGTGTTGGAGCTGATCTCTCGTAAAAGTATAATTTTGTTAGGTTTTGTAAATATATTATAATAAAAAGGGTAAAGCCCATTTTACAACCTTGAACTATTCAAAAAGTCTGGATTTCAACCATAAACTACAAAACCGGGTATAAGTCAACCCCAACTATCAAAACCGTTCATTTTACCCCTCTCAACCGAAACAGGGGCAGTTTTGGGTGACATATACCGATGTGTCAATGGTTTTGACACGTAATATTCTTTTCGATGACATGGCATCCACTTAGCAAATAAAACAAAAAATATATTTACGGGCCCACATGTCATCCTCTCATTCTCACTCATCTCTCTCTCTCTCTTCACTCTTGCGGACGACTCCATCAGCAGCCCGACCACCTCCACCTTTGCCGTGCTGCCGCCGAGCCCAAGGCGCGAGGGCCTCGCGACCTCCTCGCGGTGGCAAGCCGCCAAGGCTTAGCTCTTTCTCGGCCTTGCGCTACGCGACCTCACCATGGATGAGAGCGGTCACGACCTCCACCTCCGCGCCATGGCCGCCCGTGCCAAGATGCCTCAGCCACCTTGGGCCAAGCCGAGGCGACCACCGGGCCACTGCCGAGGCAGTGTTCGTGCATGCGCCGCCTTTCCTCCCGTTGTTGGAGCTCGCCATGACGCATACAATGCCCATGGCGTCCCTCCCTTGCACCACCGCGGTGACCTCCTTCCCGGTGGTTGTGTCCAGCGTCCCGGAGGAGGTCGTTGAGGCCAGTGCCAAGCCTATGGAGGAGGCCCTGGATGGCGGTGCCGGTAGAGGTGAAGGAGTACGGGAAGGGGCGATGGCGCCATCGCTGTTGTCGGGCCGACGAGGTGATGGAGAGGGTCCATCGCTGAGGCGGGCGCGACCTCGAGGAGGAGGAGATGAAGAAGAGGTGCGACCAGAGGAACACGACGGCCTCGCCCGCGACCTTGACGGCGACGTCCGACTCCATGTGGCCACCGCCGCCTCCTCCCTCTTCCCCGGTGAAGAATCTAGCTCGCCATTATATGTTAATGGAGTGTTTTGGTGATTAATGACAAATGCATTAGTGAGACTAACATGCTTATTGATATACTTATTGTTTAGTCTAAATTGGATATAAAGGTGATAATCATGAAGGCATGTATGTGATTAATGACAAATAAAATTCATTGGATAAACAAAAGGAAAATCCAAACAGTATGCATTAATAATGACAAATCCATTTATGAGACTAACTCTCTTATTGTTATATCTTATGATTAGTCTCGCTTGGGTATAAAGAACAAAAGAGGTATGCATTCTACTTTGTATTCTTATACCCTTGCATTCCTTGGATTCAAAATATAGGTTGAACTTCACCAAAAGGATTAACCTAAATATGTGCATATGTTCTTACTACATATTCATGTATGCACACATATAGGGGAGTTCATTCTATATTTTGAGGCTTCATTAGTATTGATCCATATTCTGCTTCCACATATATTTGGGATCTTTACTTTGAACGTATCCTCGTGAATATACTTAACTTGCATAGTTAATATATTCATATGAGTATATAAGACTTGTGTAGTCTAAGTATACTTATATGTGAGTATAACATAACTTGTGTAGTTCATGTGCACTCACATATTCTCTAATATATTTAACTTGTGTAGTTAATATATTCATGTGTATATATGAGACTTGTGTGCTCATATATCCTTTGAGTATATACAACTTGCATAGTGCCTATATACTCATACCAATCTACATTCAATTACTTGAAATTGAAGTGATTATCATCAATTACCAAAGAGAGAAAGATGGTGGTATCTTGTCCCACCATTATGAGTTAATGGTATGGCGTGGTAATTAATGATAGTCATATTATAGAACTAACACTTTCCATGAGTTGGATGAACAGTTGAGTTCTATAGTTGGAGACTCTAGAAGATCATCATGTGTTGATGATATCGAAGTCAAGAGCTTGGTGTAAAGGATGCATCATGTGTGGATGCGCATCAAGTTCAAGATAAAGGAAATCATCGTGTCGATGATGTTCATAAAGAGGAGATGATCATGAGTTGATCGTCAAGTCAAATGAAGACCCATCATGTGTTGATGGAAGTCAAGTAAAGGATGCATCATAAGTTGATGCATATCAAGTCAAGAACCCTGAGTTGAAGCAAGGATGTGCGTCATCAAGCTTCAAGTAGTTGCGCAAGGCAAAGGTATGACTAGCTAGGGCTAAGGATTTGTTCCTAGTCTTTTACCGGTCACGGTGTTTGGTTGAATGACCGGATTGCTAGTATAGGTTGCCGTACTATTAAGAGGGGTCCTTGACTAGTAGCTTGAGTTAGTCATGTGTTGATAGCTCATTGTGTTTGCTCTAGCTCATCTTAACATGTTGCCAATATTTGCGAATGTGTTTTGCAAATAGTTGTGGCTCATGGATAACCCTTGTAGCATGTGACTTATGTTTGCGAATGTGTTTTGCAAATGGTGTAAGTCCGTGTACCTTATTCCTTGTAGTGTGATTCTATAAGTTGGCAAATGTGTTTTGCAACTTGTTGAGAATCTCACTTGAATCCTTGTTTGCATCATAGCGTCAATTTGGCAAATGTGTTTTGCAAATTGAGTTGAAGCGGAATGAAATTTGAGGCATTGATTCTAAAAGTTGGTAAATGTGTTTTACAACTTGTTGAGAGTCTTGTCTTTAACCTTGTATGCATCTTGCATCAAATTAGCAAAATGTGTTTTGCAATTTGAGTTGTGAAAATCAGATTTGCTTTGTTGGTCTTGGCGGTTTGACCACTGGGCCAGCAGGTTTGACCGCCAGATGGAGCGGTCTCGACCGGCGTTGTTGAAGCGGTTCGACCGGACCTCCGGTCGAAACCCGTCAAGATTTTCCAGAGAGGTCCTGCTTTGGTCCTTAGCCATTTCGTGAAGTTTTCTTGGCGGTCGACCGGCTTTTTGGGCGGTTCGACAGGTTATGGTCTGACCGCCATTATATGGCGGTCGACCGTAGTGGGCTCAATGGCTAGTTTTATAGCCGTTGAGCCAAGGCGGTCTGACCGGCCATAACATGGCGGTCTGACCGATTTTGTCTAGAGACTCTGGAATCTTTTCCCAACGGCTAGTTTTTGAGTGTGGGCTATATAAAGCCACCTTGGCTGGTTGGGAGAGGTTGCTGGTGATATTGTGAAGGACTTTGCATGTGTTGCAAGTGCCTTAGACATTCTTTTGAGCTAGAGCAAGCCCTCTCTTCCTTTGTGCATGTGTTGCACTTAGTGAGTGATTGAGAGCAAACCCTAAGTGCATGTGTTGCCTTAGGTAGTGGATTTCGTATCCATTTGAGCTTAGACACTTGATTGGTTCAAGTGAGCGTTGGAGACTTGTTACTCTTGGTGTTTGCCGACACCTAGACGGCGTGGTGGCGTTGTTGCGCCGGTGAGCTTCTCAAAGAAGATTGTGAGAAGACCCGGGCGGTTTGTGAGTGGTGTGGTGCTCGCCATCTCCGGAGTGGAGGAAGGAGCAACCCTAGTGGAGCGAGGTGTTGGTTCGATTTGGAACCGGTCCAAGTGGTTGGACTTACCTCTGAGGAAGGCTTAATTCGTGGAGCCGGCCCAATTGGTTTGGGTTTCCCTCAACGTGGATTAGGGGAGACCGGCAAGTCTCCGATCACCACGGGAAAACATCGCCGTGTCATTGTGGTTTGATTAATTGTGCTTTACATTGTGCAATTTACATTACTTGTATTTAAATTGCTTAAGTGTATGTGTATGATTGCTATCATTTATATTGTCTCATATTGTTGGTGCACTTAGTTGAACCTAGTTGATTTAGGTTTTAATTGTGCAAAACCGTATTTGTTTAGCTTCCGCATTAGAAATCGGTTTTAGTTAAAAAGAAGTTTTTAAAACGCCTATTCACCCCCCTCTAGTCGGCCACCTCGATCTTACACTGCCGCCGCCTTTGTCCTCCTCCTGGCGGCCACCTCCTCCTCGCCCCTCCTCCTCGCCGCCGCCGCCTCCTCCTCCTCCTCCGCAGCCGCCTCCTCGTCTCCTCCTCCTGCTGCCGCCTCCTCACTGCTGTCCTCTTCCGCCTCATCTGCCACCTCCAGGCTCAGCTCGAGGACTTCGCTTGGCCACGTCGAGGTCGAGGAGGGAGGACCGGGTGGAGCGGTGGTGGGCGACACGGTGGAGGCATGGAGAGCGGAGAGAGGGAGAGGGAGGGAGGATGAGGAGGTGGAGGCATGTAGAGGGGGGCGGAGGAGGCGACGGGGGCGGCTCGGGGGGCATGGAGAGGGAGGCGGAGGAGACGGCTCAGGGGAGGATGGAGATGAAGGGAGGAGGAGGCGGCGGGTGACACGCGGAGAGGGAGATAGGGAGGAAGGGGGCGACGCTGTGAAAGTGTGAAGGCATGGAGAGGGGAGAGAGAGAGAAAAAGAGGAAGAAAGGAAATGTCTTATCTATCTGCATTATAACATAAAATAGCACGAATTGGTTCTTTGCCGTGATTCGCCCAATCAACGGAATCGAATGACTCAGGTTCAAGTTGGTCTTGCCATCCTACCATGTTGACCATCCATTCACCCATCCAGCTTGTCCAGATTTGAAGATACACCCACCATACCTTAATTGTTTTCATAATTATAATTACTCAATAATATACTATTAACTTATTTAACAAATGAGAAAGCTTGCCTCCTCGCTGGGACACGTCGTCGTCAAGAACTTCGTCCGTCCGATCGCTCAGGCTCCATTCATGGCAGACGATTGAGCCCGTGCACTCGTGGGAAGGAACGGTGTCACAAGATCCACGCCGCCTGACAATTTCTTCGTGGCTCCACCTCGCCTTTCCGCCTCTCCTCTCTCACACAAGATTCTCCCCTCGCCGCTTTCAATCTTCCACCTTCCTCTCCGCCTTTGGCCTTCCTCTTCCTCCATCGCCTCCCCCGCACCCGCCCTCTACCTCTTCCTCCTCCCGCCCCCGGCTTCCCTACCCACTGGCTGAGTCCCAGGCCAGTCACAAGCAGTTCTTTCCTCTTCCTCCCCTGCCCCTGGTCTCACTCCACAAGACCGCCTCCTCCCTCTTCCTCCTCCACATGGGCTCCTTTACTGTCATTGCGCTGGAGCCGCCCTCGCTTTTCTCCCCTGCCGCCCACTCGATTTCTTCCTCACGCTTATTCCTCCTTTTCCTCCCTAGGGGTGAAAACGATCGGACAGCTTCCGATCGATCCGACGGAAATGATTCGGATTATCTCGATCGATTTTTCTGATAATTTTCAATCGAAACAAATTCGATTTTTTTGTCGAAACTAAACAAATACGGTAGAGGAGTGCTATCCGACAGACACGGATACTAATTATTCGGATAAGATGAAGTCCAGATATTCGGATTTCGCCCAAAAGAGGATTTCATTTCAAAAGAGAAAATGAGATTTTAATTGATTTTCAATTTCGTAAAATACAACAAATCAAATAGCCTTTTAAAAATAGCAAATAGAGTTAAAAAAATCTAAAACAAATCACGAAATTCCTTGAATTATTTTGAACTTAATAAAATTATTTCCAACTTAAAGTTGGTTGTTATTTTGCACATAAATTATTTTAATTTATGAAAAATAGGAAAACCCTTTTAAAATCCGTAAAATTCAAGAAATTATTTAAAATTTCCTTTTTCACTTTAAATCCAAGAAAATCCAAGAAAACTCATGGAGCTAAGGCAATGCTCAGCCCAAAGTGAGGCGGCCCATGTGCGGCGATCGAGTTGAGCAAGCGGCGGCATTCCTTCAACGCGCCGAGGCAACCATGGGCGGGAGTGGCGTTTAACAAGATGCAAGAAATACGTCGGCCTCGGCGGCGCGGCGACTCACCATCTAATGAGCCACGACGGCGGCCACTTGGTACGGCACATACACGGCAAGGCGCGATGGTTACCGGTGGTGGCACGGCCGGACACGGGCGCGACGACCATTACAGTGACACGCTCACCGTGGCAGAGGGTGGTGGCGGCTTGTGGCGGCCGGTGGTTGTTGCGGCTCGGTGGCGACGTGTTTGGCGCCAGTGGCGGCGGGCTTTAAGGCGCGGCCACGGCCCATGGTCAAGGCGGCTTCCCACCGCTTTTTTTGCTTGATTTCGGTGGTGGCTTTTGTGCGGTAAGGCGTGCTCCAAGCACATGGCGCTTCCTAAGACGGGCGACGGCGCCCCATGCGACGAGAGGCTATGCGGGCAGAGGGTCAAGGCGGTGCCATGGCCTTGCGGGAGGCGCGGTGGTTCGGCCGTGCATGGCGGTTCAGCCAAGGCACCGGGCCGGGCGCCGCCGCGTGGGCTTTCACAGGCCAACCGGCTATGGCAACGGGGTGGCGCCGCATGGGCGGCTAGCAGTGCATGCAGCATCACGGCCATGATTTTTCTTTCTCCTTTGTATTGTTCATTGCGATACTATTCTTGCATATCACCGATCGCTTGGTCGATTTACTTCAAGTCGACTCGTGGTAGATTAGAACGGATTTGTAAATTTTAATCTACGGTACAATCATCTCGATCTTTTCGTGCAATCTACCGATCGACATTGTGTCGGCGACTTCAAGTCGGCTCATGTAGATTAGAGTGGATTTGTACCGTAGAAAACCAATCTCGAAGCTTAATTTGCGTAATTGAAAGCAATCTAGAAAGAAAACGATTCAATCTACGAGTGTCATTCATCGACGGTTACCTTTCGATCCGAAGAGAGTCGATCATGCCGATAACGTGTTGAGGAACCATCACTAGCGAAGTCGATTCGAAGCGACACCTCGAGACAAACTCGTAATCGTAAGAACAATGCAAGAGCACAAGAATAGAATAGTAGATTGAACACGAGATATAGAAGGTTTCTTGCTTCTCTTTATTTTTTTCATCAATTGATCAATCGCTTACAATGAATAGCACCCTTATTTATAGGCTAGAGATCCTGTTAAGGTTTATGATGGAGAACTTATACATAGACCGCTTTTAGGCCAAATCCATAGTTTTTAACAAGTCTCTCACTATGGTCAACCTCAAAGCCGTCATCCTTGTTAGCAATTTCACCACTACCCTGTCTTTGTGAAAAGGCAAACAAATACCTTGTGTGTAACGTACTATAGCAATGTTGGGATCGTAGACGGTACTAAACTGTACTATGACCCGTAACGTAGCATGCCTGTGTGGATTATTTAGTTCCTTAGCCCGTTCAGAGCTCACTGTGGTTGCATCTTGACCTCTTTGGCGCCGGTAGACGGAGTGATACATCGATTTTTTTTTTAAAAAAAAACAATACATTTTTAAATAAAATTACAGAAATAGATTCATGTTTAATAAATTTTTTAAAAATAAGCTTATGTCGCCAAATGAATTGACGACAAGAGCTTATTGTCTAAATGAATTTGGCCGAGCGACAAGATTGTCGGTCAAACAATACTCTGTCGCCAAATGAATTGGTGACAATTTGACGGGAAGCTCTTGTCGGCAAATGAATTGGCTCGCCAAATGAATTAGCGACAAAAGCTTATTTTGTAATTTTATTAAATAGATATTTATTTCTGTAATTTTATTTTTAAAAAACCGTGATACATCGGCAAGTACACTCCAATGGATCATGTCAGAGCTAACGAGGAACCCGAGAGTGATGCAAAGGCACAGGCCGAGCTGCGAAACAGCCTCCAAGGGAAGCCGACGGTGACCGAGGATGACATGGCCGACCTGAAGCTAATCATCAAGGAGACTATGAGGTTGCATCCGGTGTTGCCACTGCTTTGACATTTTCATAAGAGAAATGCTACAAAACGGTATACCGTTCAACGGTACAGGAACTCTAAGTCTCTTCGCCTCCTTCATCGCTCCTCTTTGCCGTGCTCCCGCATCGCTGCGCTGCTCCTCCCCTCGCCTCCTTCGTCGCTCCTGCATCGCTGCGCCGCTCCTCCCCTCGCTCGAGCGCTCCTTGTCCCCTGTCTTCTCAGAGCTCCGGCGAGAGGAGCGGTGGCTCCGCCGCTACGGATGCACCGTTCTCCACTGGTTGTAGAGGGAGGCGAAGGAGGGGCGCGGGGCTACAACCGTGCGGGAGGAGAGGGAAAGGAGGGGAAGTTGTGGTGATGGAGGATTGGAGGGGAGGCAGCCGCGGTGGTGATGCTATACCTCGTGCGGTAGTGGCTCCCTTTTCATAAATGTGTGGGCGATCAACAGGGCCCCAAGCACTCGGACGGGGCCGAGGTGTTCATTCCAGGACGGTTTGATAGCGGCATGGTTGATTTCAAGGGTTCTTTCTATCCTTGATAGGCGGCATTTCTTCATAAACTAGTTCTTTGCAAGGGTATTTGATAGGCGACATTTCTTCATAAACTAGTTCTTTGCATCTTCGTTCGTTAATTTGCCTTGGCATATTTTGAAATTGGATAGATGCGATCTGTGTAACATGGATGGCGCATGTCTATCCCATTTAAAAATGGATGGATGCACTTCTACTTCTATCACATTCATACTAGAGATTGCCCATTCGCCGTACGACCAGTACCTTCTGTTGCGTTACAGATATGTTCATTTGCTTGTGAGGTGCATGATTTACGCTGATGTTGATCGAATTGGCTGGCAAACTGGCTCGCTAAGTGCGGTTCCTGTGGCCCGGTTCTAGAATTTACTACGTTTCGATTTTTTGGATTTAGAATAGCCATCTCAGCATCTCACTGACCATACGGAAAACAATGCAGCAAGCGGATCATTTCAATAAAGCGACCAAAATGGAACAGCCACATAGGTTAAGGAACGCATGATTTAGTTTAAGCAAGTACATAAACCTGACGCAAAACATAAGCCATAACCAGCACAACCGGCTCACCAGGATACAACCAATATAGTTTCTAGCTGACATAATTCCACACAAAATTTTATTCTCTGGGCCAAGACACAGAACGCAGCTCCCATGTACGTTTAGGCCTTAGCTCGTCTAGTTGGTGCTGTGCATGTGACGGATCAGGTCGATCACGCGAGAGCTGAAAAGAGACAAGGAATGCCGATTTTCAGTAAACTGGTGCGCACAGATACACAAATAGAGTTTCTTATCGTGATATGGCAGGCAGGTACTAACCTGTATCCCCACTCGTTGTCGTACCAGGACACAAGCTTCACAAACTTGTCGTTCAAAGCAATACCGGCCTTTGCATCAAAGATGCTCGACCTATCATCAAGAAAGCCAAAAAAAATGGCAACAAGTCAGGCGTGATATTTACTAGTAAGAGGTAATCAACATGTGCTATAAAAAGCAAGTTTGGTATTCTTAAGTATAAATACCTGCTGTCACCCTGGAAGTCAGTGGAAACAAGGTCCTCCTCAACGTAACCCAAAATGCCCTTAAGGTTTCCCTCTGCCTCCTCCCTGGATAGATGCAAGTAAATCAGTAACCATCTCAGCATCCAAAATGAAAATGTGGAGCATACACAAAGGCAACTTCTGCTTTCAACCCACACCCTCTCAAATTGCATCAATTAGTGAAATTACCAAGTCTAAAGACACTAATTGGTACACATTACTCACTTGATTGCAGCCTTGATCTGATCATAGGTGGCTGACTTCTCAAGCCTAACGGTCAGATCAACAACAGAAACATCGACAGTGGGAACACGGAAGGCCATTCCTGTCAACTTTCCATTAAGGGCAGGAAGCACTTTGCCAACAGCCTGTGCGAAAATCGAGCAGTTAAACTAATTGAACATATACACAATAAATTAAAAGGCAGGCCTAATGCAGAAAATACGAGTGTAATTTGAACAGAAATTCCATAGTTAAAATGATCGCCAAGTCCATCAGATAAAATGTAGCTAGCATATAAAAAGGCAAGCACTGCCATCGAACTAAACAGTAGTGAACTTTCAATTCATTGAAAACAAAGGTAAACAGTAGCGCACTTTCAATGCTAAGAGAGATTTTTTTTATTGGAAGTCCATAGGCAGGGATGAGGGGGACTGGGTTGGGATCTAGCTAAATACTCCTCATCAGCTCATCCAAACAGGGCCATTCATCTTGTTTAATCTATAAGCCATTCTTGTTTAATCTATATTTGGAAAAAAATTGACTGGTCCACACGCAATCCAGCAGGACTAATCATGATTGTGAAACGTACTCCACTATAGTTGCGCTCTAGATATGGTATTCTCTCTCGTTGCATAAATAAAGGGATTTCAATATTTAGAGTTGCAACTGTCCCAGAGAATTATGGTAAAAAAAACAATAGACAGTACAATAGACAAAAAAAAAAGAAGAGTGTGGTTCTATGTTACCTTTGCAGCTCCAGTGCTGCTAGGAATGATGTTGAAGCTAGCAGCCCTTCCACCCCTCCAGTCCTTGCTTGAGGGCCCATCAACTGTCTTCTGGGTTGCTGTGAGGATTCACATGTTTGCCGCATTAAATTATATAGTCACACAGATTACCAAACTATTTGTTTGCTCAACATAAAACGTCTTTTAGTAATGCTTACCAGTGATGGCATGGACAGTGGTCATCAAACCCTCAACGATGCCAAATTTATCGTTGATGACCTGCAACAAAACAAATTATCAGTGTAAGACTCCAGATGGGAGTAGTTACATGACCAGCACAAAAAAGTGATAAAAGGTACCTTAGCGAGAGGAGCAAGGCAGTTAGTGGTGCAACTAGCATTGGAGACAATGTTAATGTCAGACTTGTATTCCTTCTCGTTGACACCAATAACAAACATAGGGGCGTCTTTGCTCGGAGCAGAGATGACAACCTTCTTGGCACCACCCTGTAAATTGAAGCATAAAAAACTATTAGAACCATTCTAAAAATGAATGGTTCAGTGTATCTTGAGACAACAGAATATTTGACAGAAGAATGTACTTTGAAATGAGCTGCAGCCTTCTCCTTGTCAGTGAAAACACCGGTAGACTCAACAACATACTCAGCCCCAGCCTCAGCCCATGGGATCTCCTCAGGGTTCCTACATCAGAATATCATATCGTAATTCTTATATTGCACATGAACTGAATTACCACAGAAATGAATGGTAACAAACCTGCAGCCGAACACCGCAACCTCCTTCTCACCAAAGAGAAGGGTCTTGGAGTCCTTGACCTTGACCTCATGATGCTTCCACTGCCCATGAACAGTGTCATACTTGAACATGTATGTCTGCAAGCAGCAACAACCGAATTCAGCAGCATATCACAACTCAAACCAAAATTACATCTTCACTAATCAACTCAAGGAAGATCAAAAGGTGTGCTGAAATAGGAAATGACACTGAGCAGAATCTAAAGGATTATAAGAAGACAGGCTGTTGAGAAAATAGAGATCTGGATACTACAAGTACAACTGTGTACATCAACTTAAAATACCACAGTGAAATAGATTCTCATCCAAATCACACAATTCATAGTCCCCCGTGAGAACAATAAATCGGCATATGGATCTACAGGAACATTTTTCCTTGAAATCAGACAGCCTAAATAACATATCCAAATCGACAGGTACACATTGCATCTACTGGTCAATACCCTAAACACGTCAGCATTACTCTAGAATCCAACAGCATCAAATCCTAATCAATGTCAAATTAGTGTGCTTGAAACAGTGTGGTGCAGTTCACTAGCGCAGGACGAAAATTGCATCTACAGATCACAAATCCAAGCACATTTAGATCAAATCTACACGTTCCCGATCTGCAATTCGTAAGCTCCTATCATAATACTAGGCCACAGCCCAAGATCCAAACCATAAATCAAATTCCATCGGATCGGACAAACAGACACACTTTTACACTCGTAAGAGTGATAGCAATTCGCGCGACATGAGAAAACGATACCATGTAGTCGGTGGTGATGAAGGGGTCATTGACGGCGACGAGCTCGACATCGTCGCTCTGCAGCGCAACCCTGGCCACCAACCTGCCGATCCTGCCGAACCCTGCAGCACCCACCAAAAAACCATCACAAATCCGCCCAAAAAACTGGTAAAAAAAAAAGCAAACCAGATCCGATCGGATGCTCGAACTCACCATTGATGCCGATCTTAATCTTCGCTGCACAGACCACAGAAATCCAACAAAAAATGTATCATCAGCTAAAACGCCATGAAAAAAAAAATCCCAAATCACAACAAACTAGTGCATGAAATGACGGGGTTACCCATGGGAATCTGGAGCTGAGACGGACGGAGGAAACGAGGATTTCAAAACAGATCTAGGAATACGAGTGCTGCTATCTCGCGAGTGCGATGCGATCAGCGGCTACCGGAGATGTTTATAGAAGGGGGGCTAGTAAGGTTTGGGTCGTGGCGTGCCGGCGCCCGGCGGCGGCTGGTTTCTTTAGACTAGACGGTGGGGCCCACCCGGCGCCGCGGGTTGCGGATCGCCTCTGTTTCCGCCTACGGGAATGGGTGGGTGGGTCGAGGTGGCACGTGGCTGACATGTGGGGCTGAGGGCGATGGTTTCTAGAATGTTCCTGTGGGTGGGAACCTTGGAAACCCTGGACCGCTGCCGGATTTGGGCCGCCCATCAGAGGTGAGGGAAGCGCGGTCTGTGTGGGGGTGAGGTGGGTGGGGGTGAGGGGAATGCCGACCTTTCTTCTTGCCCAAGAAGAAGAAACGATCGGCCTGGTGGTTGTCTGCGGCCGTGGGATGTCAGGTGTTTCTATGGACTTGGAATGCGTACGAGATTTGTTCTTAGTCACGTTCACACATACACTGGGGGCATCTTTTTAACACAAGCGTACACGTACATTGGGGGCATCTTTTTAACACAAGCGTACACATACATTGGGTGCATCTTTTTAACACAAGCGTAATCTAGAGTGGGGGCTTAAACCCTACGGAGCGCGGACACACGCTTTGACCACTGTACGCACCACATGTATGTACTATTCCTAAATCCAACCGAAAAATAAGGCGCGCGAGGTCAATCCATTCCCAGGGATCGAACCCTGGACGGGCTGCTCGCACACTTGGCGTAGCAAGCCAACCGAGAGAACGCTTGGTCCTCAAAATTAAACCTGATTTGTTCTTGGTAGTAGCCTGCACATGATAATACATGACCAGAGGTTGCTGGGCTGCTCGTCCTCGACGCTACGTAGGCGCCTCTCAGCGCTCCTGCAGCTTCGGCCAACGCCGAGCGGGTACGCTGCTACGAATAGCATGCCTCGCGATTCGCGAAGGCTCGGATGGACTTCTTGCAGAGTATCTTAACTACTATAATTTGGAGTTTACCCTCGCAGGGGGCATCGTCCTACCCCTTCTCTTCTCTTCGCACGCGTCGCATCTTCGTCCCCTCCCGCACCGCTCCACCCCACGCCCTCAATCGCCACGCCTCTCTCTCCTTTCCACGCCGCCTCCTCTTCCTCACCCGACGCCGTCTCCCTCATCCCGTGTCATCCCTCCCGCACCGCTTCCAACCCACGCTTTCAACCGCTCATGTTGAGACGGAACAACATGCATCAACAGAGACTCGCAGGTCTCGCAGAGACCTACTCATCCTCGAAGGCGAGCTTTTCGCCAGGCCATGATGACTCACCATGGCGAAGCATATGAGTCCTCGGCCTCCGCCGATCCGGAGATCACGCTTCACCCCGATCCGATCTAGCGACCTCTCGGGTTTTTGGTTCCGATCCGTTTTTGGGGATTTTGGTGATTTTATGGAGATATGATTATTTGTTAACGCTAAAGATATGCAATTCAGATTTGCATCTTATGTGTCTATGGCATGTGGCGTCGGATCCGCACATCATTCACACATAGAGTGACAACTCGAATCCACATCTTTGCAGCAAATAATTGATTATTCCTTTTTTATTGTGGGGTTGTGCAGAGGGAAGAAGGACTACTCGACGGCGATCTTGGAGAGAAGAAGTTGCCGAACCTACCGATGGTCGAAGAGGCCACCAATGATGACAACTCGCTGTCCGCTTTGCACCCAAACACCATGGAGAGGTCAGCAGCTTCATGCATGACATCGCCCTCCTCAAGGTACGATGCTACCGATCTAAACCTCAGATTTTCGGAATTTTGAGCCGATTAGCGGTGTCGCCGTTGAGATTGGCGATTCAATCTGCTGCGATCATGTAGAATTGGAATTTGTTGATTTGCGATACAGGTCTGTTGGAAAAGCCGTACATACTTGCTGAAGTGTAGGATAATATGGAATCTATTGATTTTGCTAGAAATTTCGAGGCAAGAAGAAGGTTCTCGCCATTTGGCATGCAAGGATTAATCTGGCAAAGTAGAACATTGGATTGCAAAGTAGATGTCAAATTGCACCCGTAACTCCTATGCTTTGGTTAAGGTTTGACTTTTGTGTTTGCCTCGGGTCATGTAATTTTACTCATTGGGGTTCCAGATGTACCATCTGCATCAGCATGGGTGGGGAGCGCAAATGAGGGCAGATGAGGAGGAGAGCGGCGCCACGCCGGTTGCACAGATGGAGCTGGGGCTCTGGATGCCTCCGCCCAAGTACACCGGGTTCCTCGAGGCCATGAACGCACAGCCCACTGGGCTCAAACACCTCGTTGTCCAATCACGACCTCCTCTAAGATCGAGGTGGCCGACTAGAGGGTGAATAGGCGTTTAAAAACTTCTTTGGCTAAAACCGATTTCTAATGCGAAGTTAAACAAATACAGCTTTTGCACAATTAAAACCTAAATCAACTAGGTTCAACTAAGTGCATCAACAATATGAGACTATATAAATGATAGCAATCATACACATACAAATAAGCAATTTAAATACAAGTAATGTAAATTGCACAATGTAAAGCACAAGAAAACAAACCACAATGACACGTCGATATTTTTCCCGTGGTGATCGGAGACTTGCCGGTCTCCCTAATCCACGTTGAGGCAAGCCCAAACTAATTGGACCGGCTCCACAAAATGAGTACCCGCCTCCGAGGTAAGTCCAACCACTTGGACCGGCTCCAAACCGAACCAACACCTCGCTTCACTAGGCTTGCTCTTTCCTCCACTCCGGAGATGGCGAGCACCACACTACTCACAAACCGCCCGGGTCTTCTCACAATCTTCTTTGAGAAGCTCACTGGCGCAACGACGCCACCACGCCGTCTAGGTGTCGGCAAACACCAAGAGTAACAAGTCTTCAACGCTCACTTGAACCAATCAAGTGTCTAAGCTCAAATGATTACGAAATCCACTACCTAAGGCAACACATACACTTAGGGTTTGCTCTCTAACCTCACTAAGTGCAACACATGCACAAAAGAGAATGAGAGGCTTGCTCTTTGCTCAAAGGAATGTCTAGGGCACCAAAGATACAACCAAAGAACATCTCCCAACCGGCCAAGGTGGCTTTATATAGCCCACACACAAAAACTAGCCGCTGGGAAAGATTCCAAAGCCTTTGGACAAAATCGGTCCGACCGCCGTAATGGCTTGCCTCGACCGCTTAGCTCCAACGGCTATAAAACTAGTTGTTGAGCTTACTACCGGTCGATCACCATGCAATGGCCGTTAGATTTACCTGACCACCGATCAGCCCATAAATGCCGGCCGACCGCTCCAAAGAAAAAAGGCTAAGGACCGTAAAAGGACATCTCGAAAGTCGATCGGTCTCTCGACCGAGGTCTGGTCGATCGCCCAACAACGCCAGGTCGATCACCACAAAGCGTCGATCACGATATCGTGGTCGACCGCCAGCAGCCAACAAGTGCATTTTGACTTTTCACAACTCAAATTTGCAAAAACACATTTTGCTAATTTGATGCAAGATGCACACAAGGTTAAAGACAAGACTCTCAACAAGTTGCAAAATGCATTTACCAACTTTTAGAATCAATGCCTCAAATTGCATTACGCTTCAACTCAATTTGCAAAACACATTTGCCAAATTGACGCTGATGCAATCAAGGACTCAAGTGACATTCTCAACAAGTTGCAAAACACATTTGCCAACTTATAGAATCACACTACAAGGAATAAGGTACATGGACTTACACCATTTGCAAAACACATTCGCAAACTTAAGTCACATGCTACAAGGGTTATCCATGAGCCACAACTATTTACAAAACACATTCGCAAATATTGGCAACATGTTAAGATGAGCTAGAGCAAACACAATGAGCTATCAACACATGGCTAACTCAAGCTACTAGTCAAGGACCCCTCTTAATAGTACGGCCACCTATACTAGCAATCCGGTCTTCCAACCAAACACCAAGACCGGTAAAAGACTAGGAACACATCCTTAGCCTTAGCTAGTCATACCTTTGCCTTGCGCAACCACTTGAAGCTTGATGACGCACATCCTTGCTTCAACTCTGGGTTCTTGACTTGATATGCATCAACTCATGATGCATCCTTCACTTGACTTCCATCAACACATGATGGGTCTTCATTTGACTTGATGATTAACTCATGATCATCTCCTCTTCATGAGCATCATCGACACACGATGATTTCCTTCATCTTGAACTTGATACACATCAACACATGATGCATCCTTTACACCAAGTTTTGACTTGATGACCATCAACACATGATGTCATCTCAAATTATCAACCTCATGGAACATAACCTATTTCATCCAACTCATAGAAAATGTTAGTTCTAACAATATGATTATCATTAATTACCACACCATGCCATTAACTCATAATGGTTGGGACAAGATACCACAATCTTTCCTCTTGGTAATTGATGATAATCACTTCAATTTCAAGTAATTGAATATAGAAGGTATGAGTATATAACCTCTACACAAGTTATATATACTCAAAGGATATATGAGCACACAAGTCTCATATACACACATGAATATATTAACTACACAAGTTAAATATATTTGAGGATATGTGAGTGCACATGAACCACACAAGTTATGTTATACTCACATATAAGTATACTTAGACTACACAAGTCTTATATACTCATATGAATATATTAACTATGCAAGTTAAATATATTCACAGGATATGTTTCAAAGTAAAGATCCCAAATATATGTGGAAACAGAAATATAGATCAATACTAATGAAACCTCAAAATATAGAGTGAACTCCCCCTATATGTGTGCATACATGAATATGTAGTAAGAGCATATGCACATATTTAGGTTAATTTTTTTGGTGAAGTTCAACCTATATTTTGGATCCAAGGAATGCAACAGGGTATAAGAATACAAAGTAGAATGCATACCTCTTTTGTTCTTTATATCCACATGAGACTAATCATAAGATATAACAATAAGAGAGTTAGTCTCACAAATAGATTTGTCATTATAAATGCATACCTGTTTGGATTTTCCTTTTGTTTATCCAATGAATTTGATTTGTCATTAATCACATACATGCCTTCATTATTATCACATTCATATCCAATTTAGACTAAACAATAAGTATATCAATAAACATGTTAGTCTCACAAATGCATTTGTCACTAATCACCAAAACACTCTATTAACATATAATGGCGGGCTAGATTCTTCAATCTCCCCCTTTTTGGTGATTGATGACAAATCCTTTATCAATAACAATATTTGGATAATAGTCAACATAAGATAGGAATTTAAACTATTGAACTACAATCATGCATGATACTAAGCAATTTGAAAAGCAATTTGAGTTATCTTCTTTAGGTATTATGCATGCAAAGGTGATAACACTAGAGAGAATCCAAATATATTGATCATATAAACATTCTCCCCATTTGGCATTAAGCACCAAAAAGCTAAAACAAATTTAAGCCAATAAACAGATAAAGCAGAAGAAAGAGCTTGGCTAAAGAACTCATTTTAATTTTGGACAAAAAATGCCATTTTCTTTGTGCCATTGCTTGGTCACGGGCGGTTCGATCATTGCTCCGGCTTGGCTCGGACCGCCGAGGGCTTGGCCAGATCACGGGTTCACGGCCGACCACAGACCAAAAACGATCTTGAGTGAAAATCAATTTGATCAAGAGCTAATGGCACAAACTCTTCTTTGATGGCCTTAGAGAGTAAAGCAAGTTGAACACATGCCAATTAGGAGATTAGAAGAGACTTGATTTGAAGCACATTCAAATAAGAACCAATGAGAGAAACTGCCCCCTAAATATATGCATAAGGATAAGAGACGACACCCATTGCATATAAGAGGATTTTTAGGAAATTTTGGCGGAGTTTCCTCTAGACAATTGGTCCACGGAGCATGACAATAGATAATCAATATATGAACATCATGCAACAACAAGATATAATCACAAGCATATTATGGACAGAGATATTCCATGAAGCATAATCCATAACATAGACATTTAATCATTCAACCTGCACAAGTTTTGGACGACAAACAAAGGATTGCATAACACATAGCATAAGACATTAAACATTTCATCATCCAAAAGAGACTTAAAGTAATAAAGCATCTAAGGTTTATAAACTTACATGAGATATTACAAGAATATTACTTAAGCTTATCCATACAAAGCAAGGTCTATTGACCTAAATATGAAAACTACTCAACTAAGAGGGAGGAGCGCCTGATGAAGACGGTGGATGATCTCCCCACTGAGTGAAGGATGGAGGACGCTGACCACGGCCGAACCTCTGATAAGCAACTGGCAGACGCTGCTCCTGATACTCAGTGAGTCTCTCATCCATGCAAGTCACTCTCATGTTCAAATCCTCAATCAAGGCTCTAGTCTCGTGATGCCTCAATGCTCTCGCATGTCTCTGAATAGACTCAGATGCAAAGTGTCTACGCTGGTCTCAAGGTGAGCAAGAGTTGCTGAATCAGATCCCGATCCCGATGACCTCAAGATCGATGACTCTGGGACGATGAGCCCCTGGCCCCGAGATCAAGAGGAGCCGGAGGGACACTGAGGTGGAGGAGGAGTCTCGAGGAGGAGGATCTCTGCCTATACTCCTTATGCTCCATATCGAGAGGAGATCAAAAGTAGTCATTCTCTTAATAAGCTTCATGATGTAGGAGCAAAATAGATAGTCTTATTCTTATCTCCCTTAGAAGTAGCTATCTCCCTAATAATAAGATCCATGACATCAATTTTAGTGCCTTCCATAATGCACTTAACTACATTCCAAGCTCTCCCATGAATATCATCATTGTTCCCACTCCTGGGGAAGAACGTAGCTCTCATTATCCTGTTAACAATACTGGGGAGAGGGAGCAGTCCAGTTACCTTCCCAACAGTATATGGATGATTCTGATCATAGTACTCATCTACTTGAGTGAGAGCTAAGCATTCTTGAACATGTATGTTTATCCCATCTGACTCCTTTAAATTTAAAGCTAGCATGAAATCATTCTTGGAGGCTTCAAATTTTTCATGTCCCGTCATCCAAATAAGGTGATCATGCTCAGGGGATATATAAACTATTGCATAAAATTGTCTAATGACTTTGTCATGAAAATTGCAACTCAGAGAGACCAAAGAATCTAAGCCTACTCTTCTGAACAGACGAAACAGACCATTGTAGACTGGATTCTACCCTAGATAACTCCACTTTACAAATCTATGATTAGCAAATTTCTTCTTAGCATAAATAACACGATAGACATTCTGCTGAAACATAGTGTGAAACATCTCTAAGGTGGCATCCCTTTGGAATCTGAACTGGTTGATGTGTCGCAAAGATGTATACCTTTCACTTTTAATTTTGGACACATCTAATCCAATGAACGGAGTTGGATCTGGAGCTACCTCCTCCTCATCATTTTCATCAACATCATCTGACCCTTCAAAATTTTCATCGCTGCCACTGTTATCGCTGTCGCTCGCTGATCTTTCCACTTCTGCATCTTGCATTTGTTCATCTGCTTCCTCAGGAAAATCTTCAATAGACGGAGGAGGTTGGGATGATCGACCAATGGTGATTTTGCGCGGCATGATCGCTGAAATGGATAGCAAAGAATTGTCAAAGGAAATTCAAGGAATGAATTAACAAGTATTCAGAAATTGCCATTTCTCATTTTTTCTCATCAAGGGCGGTCGATCACAGATGAAGGCCGATCGCCATCGACAGAGGGACATTGATCTTGGGTAAAACCCAAAGGATTGCAATGTAGGAAGATGGCATAATGAATATATGTTCATACACCCCTAGTCCACTTGCAGGTCAAGGATTTTTCACAAAATTTGACAAGGATAGGGCACATGCATGACAAACCCTAGAAATTTGGGAAAAATCATAATGTGGATAGATTGCAAGTAATGAGTTGAGGGATTACCAAGATCAAGAGATGAGGAATCTGAGGAGATGAATCCTTGAGGCAATTAGGGATCAAGACTTGTCGGATTTGACACAAACTTCCCCACCTAGGGTTTCAAGCATAGAGAGAATGAGACAACCAAATCTCAATCCAATTGGAGAAATGGAGAGAGGAGGAAAGGGGGAACCTTAGGATTACCTCAAGACACGAAGGCCACTACGGAGAAGGAGATCTGGGCAGGAGGTGATGATGCGGCCGAGAAGATGAGAGAGAGAGTTGGAGTCGGTTTTGAGGAGGAAGTGAGGGGAAGGTATCCCTTCGGGTGGAGTTAAGGACAACTCCACGCGAAATCGGTCAGACCGCTGGGCACGGTGGTCAGACCGAAAGTACGGCTGTCAGATCAGCTTGAGTCTAAATCGCCAATGATTCAAAGACAAGATTTTGGGAATAGATTGAATTGTTGTACATTGCTCCAAATTTTCACACAATCAATCAAACAAACATCTTTAGAGCATTTCCAACTAATATAGCCCTTTAAACTCCAAGTATTAAATAGTTTTTTATGAATTAATCTTTTATTTTTGCAAATGAAATCTCATTTTCAAGAACTTTCTCCAAAAGATCCAAATTGAGCAATTTTAGGTATTTCAAGCAACAAATTACATGTATGAGTCATTAATACCATTATGGACCTATTCATGTGAATAATCATGGCTCAAATGGCAAAACTTACTTAAGTGCTAGAAAGTGACCTTTTAGGTCAAACTTGAATTTTGGATGAATTTCAAAATCAAATAACTTTTGATAGGTTGGCCTTTTGAAAAACTTTTGAATACCAAAAATGTTTAGAATGGCCAACTCTAGGTTTTTTCCTTTTGAGATCAATTTCAAATTCCTTTTAGAATAGATTTTACACAAAAACCTAGTTTAAGTCAAAAACAAGAAACTAAGATCTACAATTTTGGCTAGAAACTCATTTTCGTTTAAAATAGGTTTTTCTTGAGCCAAAACCTTTGGGAAACCTTTGAAAAGCATTTGTATACATTTTGCAATTAATTTTTCAAAGGATTACTAATAGTTATGAAATTTTTGACTTTTGGCTAAAAGGTTTATTTTGAAAAACAATGCTAGCACTTAATTTCTTTGGGCACATTTTGGGATGTAGTATACATGGTCATGATTTAGCACTCCCCCTTAATGTGCCACTACTTTTTTGCTCAAGAAATCAATAAACAAGCTTTAGCACGAGAGCAAGAACAACCCTTTTAAGATTTTACATGAATGCAACCTACACAAGGCATAAGGGCTAGATACTTCAATGTAAATACTTGTTACCGAGATAGCATTGGTTTATGATATGAATTGATCTTCCTCAAGCTTGGCTCCAAATTTACATAAGATGGAATCCACCTCTTTATGAGTGAGCCAAACCTCCAATACTTCTCCAAGTACCTATTTAACATTTAAGCACCTTTTGGTACCCACACTCGGTTGGGTCCTTGAATGTTAGTCACAATGGATTTGGGCACCCAAATGGCCCTAGCATTAGTTTTATGTAAACTAACATTCCTAGCAAACACATTGCCATATTTATCCTTCCTAAGCGAATAATGATTATTATAAATAAATGGCTTAGGAGTGATACCTTTGGAACATTCCTTACTAAAATGTCCTTTCTCCCGGCAATTGTAGCAAGTAGGGCTTTTGCTTCCCCTTGGTGTCTTCTTATCTTGCTCAATTCCGGCTTGCCTCTTTTTTAAATGTCTTGACTTGACATCCTTTTGATTTGGGCACACCGAGGCAATGTGACCATTCTTTTTGCATCCAAAGCATTTGACATTTTTGAATTGTCTTTCATTTTCCTTTGGGATGCTCTTCATTTTCTTCTTGGTGATGAAACCAAGTCATCCCTTGTCATTTTCCTTATTAGGGCACACGGAGGAAATGTGACCCTTCTCATGACAATTAAGGCACTTAATATTCTTCGTGTGTCTTGCATTGTGCCTCATCTTGCTATTCTCCTTCTTCTTCTTGGGAGTAAATCCAATACCACTCTTATCTTGTAAGCATGTTTGCTTGCTCAATATTTCATTGAGAGTGGCCTTCTCTTTATAGCTTCTTTCTAAGTCAATCTTCAATTTTGTGACTTGGGCCTTGAGCTCATTATTTTCCTCTACAAGGTTAGTATCACAAGACATAGAGGAAATAGAAACATCTAATTTTGAACAACAAGGCATATCAATTAAATCATCACAAGAAGTGGATACATTAATTTTAGATGAATTGCAAGATATAGGAGCAATACAAGGCAAATCATCTAATAGATCACATGTAATCCCTATATCCACTTTAGAGCTAGTATAATTTTTAAGGAGGGTTTCATGTTCATTCTTTAGAACATCATAATTATTTTGAAGCAAATTAAATTCTTTCTTCATAACTTTGAATTTTGAAACCTCCTTTCCCATAAAAATATTTTGCTCTTCTAGTATATCAATCAACTCATCATATGAAGGCTCATCATTATTATCATCATTATTTACCTTCTTTTTACCTTTTGCCATAAAGCAATGAGGCGATGTTGAAGGAGTTGAAAGTTCATCATCGCTTGAGCTAGAAGTTGATGTGGAGGGCTTGTGGACTCTTCATCGCCTGAGTTAGAGATTGAGCATTCTTCTCCGACGCCCACTCTTGTATGCAATCCTCATTAATTGAAATGGACCTTTCATAATATTCTTGAAGATAGGTCCACATCTTATGAACATTTTTGAGATCACATACTAAGATCAAACACATCTACACTCAAAGCACTAAATAAGGCGTTAGTTGCTTGAGCGCCGAGATGTAAGCATTTCTCTTCCTCAATAGTTGGAGCTAGTTGATCTAATGGAGGAGAAAACCAACATCTACAATCTGCCATATATTTAGGCCCATGGCCTTAAAATAACATAACATGCGGATTTTCCAAAGAGCATAATTTGTGCCATCAAATTTAGGTGTTTCACCAAGGTGCACTAAATCTCTAGTCGCCATCCTTTACTATCTAGACGGTTAAGTCTAATAAATGAGAGACCAAGCTCTGATACCACTTGTAAGATCGAGGTGGCTGACTAGAGGGGGGTGAATAGGCGTTTTAAAAACTTTTTTTTGCTAAAACCAATTTCTAATGCGGAAGCTAAACAAATACGGTTTTGCACAATTAAAACCAAAATCAACTAGGTTCAACTAAGTGCACCAACAATATGAGACTATATAAATGATAGCAATCATACACATACAAATAAGCAATTTAAATACAAGTAATGTAAATTGCACAATGTAAAGCACAAGAAAACAAACCACAATGACATGTCGATGTTTTTCCCGTGGTGATCGGAGACTTGCCGGTCTCCCCTAATCCACGTTGAGGCAAGCCCAAACTAATTGGACCGGCTCCACAAAATGAGTACCCGCCTCCGAGGTAAGTCCAACCACTTGGACCGGCTCCAAACCGAACCAACACCTCGCTTCACTAGGCTTGCTCTTTCCTCCACTCCGGAGATGGCGAGCACCACACCACTCACAAACCGTCCGGATCTTCTCACAATCTTCTTTGAGAAGCTCGCCGGCGTAACGACGCCACCACGCCGTCTAGGTGTCGGCAAACACCAAGAGTAACAAGTATTCAACGCTCACTTGAACCAATCAAGTGTCTAAGCTCAAATGATTACGAAATCCACTACCTAAGGTAACACATGCACTTAGGGTTTGCTCTCTAACCTCACTAAGTGCAATACATGCACAAAAGAGAATGAGATGCTTGCTCTTTGCTCAAAGGAATGTCTAGGGGCACCAACATACAACCAGCAACATCTCCCAACCGGCCAAGGTGGCTTTATATAGCCCACACACAAAAACTAGCCGTTGGGAAAAGATTCCAGAGCCTCGACAAAATCGGTCGACCGCCGTAATGGCTTGGCTCGACCACTTAGCTCCAACGGCTATAAACTAGCCGTTGAGCTTGATCGGTCTCGACCGCCATGCAATGGCCGGTCGATCACCACCGGCCAAATCGCCCCATAAACGGCCGGCCGACCTCCCAAAGAAAAAGGCTAAGGACCGTAAAAAGGACCTCTCGAAAAGTCGACCGGTCTCCTGACCGAGGTCCGGCCAGATCGCCCCAACAATGCCAGATCAGCCACAAAGTGGTCGATCACGACATCGTGGTCGACCGCCAAAGCACCAACAAGTGTATTTTGATTTTCATTAACTCAAATTTGCAAAAACACATTTTGCTAATTTGATGCAAGATGCACACAAGGTTAAAGATAAGACTCTCAACAAGTTGCAAAACACATTTACCAACTTTTAGAATCAATGCCTCAAATTGCATTCCGCTTCAACTCAATTTGCAAAACACATTTGCCAAATTGACGCGCGATGCAATCAAGGACTCAAGTGACATTCTCAACAAGTTGCAAAACACATTTGCTAACTTATAGAATCACACTACAAGGAATAAGGTACATAGACTTACACCATTTGCAAAACACATTCGCAAACTTAAGTCACATGCTACAAGGGTTATCCATGAGCCACAACTATTTGCAAAACACATTCACAAATATTGGCAACATGTTAAGATGAGCTAGAGCAAACACAATGAGCTATCAACACATGGCTAACTCAAGCTACTAGTCAAGGACCCCTCTTAATAGTACGGCAACTTATACTAGCAATCCGGTCTTCCAACCAAACACCAAGACCGGTAAAATACTAGGAACACATCCTTAGCCCTAGCTAGTCATACCTTTGCCTTGCGCAACTACTTGAAGCTTGATGACGCACATCCTTGCTTCAACTCCGGGTTCTTGACTTGATATGCATCAACTCATGATGCATCCTTCACTTGACTTCCATCAACACATGATGGGTCTTCATTTGACTTGATGATCAACTCATGATCATCTCCTCTTCATGAGCATCATCGACACACGATGATTTCCTTCATCTTGAACTTGATGCACATCAACACATGATGCATCCTTTACACCAAGCTCTTGACTTGATGACCATCAACACATGATGTCATCTCAAATTATCAACCTCATGGAACATAACCTATTTCATCCAACTCATAGAAAATGTTAGTTCCAACAATATGATTATCATTAATTACCACACTATGCCATTAACTCATAATGGTTAGGACAAGATACCACAATCTTTCCCTCTTTGGTAATTGATGATAATCACTTCAATTTCAAGTAATTGAATATAGAAGGTATGAGTTTATAACCTCTACACAAGTTATATATACTCAAAGGATATATGAGCACACAAGTCTCATACACACACATGAATATATTAACTACACAAGTTAAATATATTTGAGGATATGTGAGTGCACATGAACCACACAGGTTATGTTATACTCACATATAAGTATACTTAGACTACACAAGTCTTATATACTCATATGAATATATTAACTATGCAAGTTAAATACATTCACAGGATATGTTTCAAAGTAACGATCCCAAATATATGTGGAAACAGAAATATGGATCAATACTAATGAAACCTCAAAATATAGAGTGAACTCCCCCTATATGTGTGCATACATGAATATATAGTAGAGCATATGCACATATTTAGGTTAATTCTTTTGGTGAAGTTCAACCTATATTTTGGATCCAAGGAATGCAACAGGTATAAGAATACAAAGTAGAATGCATACCTCTTTTGTTCTTTATATCCACACGAGACTAATAATAAGATATAACAATAAGAGAGTTAGTCTCACAAATAGATTTGTCATTATAAATGCATACCTGTTTGGATTTTCCTTTTGTTTATCCAATGAATTTGATTTGTCATTAATCACATACATGCCTTCATTATTATCACCTTTATATCCAATTTAGACTAAACAATAAGTATATCAATAAACATGTTAGTCTCACAAATGCATTTGTCATTAATCACCAAAACACTCCATTAACATATAATGACGGGCTAGATTCTTCACCTCCTTGCCTTGCTGGGGTGAGATTGACATTGACATTGCCACGCTTCTTGTTGTCGTTACTACTTATCACTAGAGATCGGTGGGGATTGTGGATTTAATCAAATTGTATCCTTTTTGGTTGCGGGGGCTATTGCAAATTTACAATGTAGGGTGGAGAACGATCGAGAAAGGGTCAGAGCCGACGCCGGCCGCCTCCCCGCCATCCCCCTCGCTTCCCTTCCCTCCCCCAACCACCCGCCTCCTCCCTCCCGACGACGTCGCTTCCACCTTGCCTGCCGCCTCTTTCACCTCCCTACCACCTAACAGAGTACCGATTGCATTTTGAATGTCGACCGACTTGATGAAATGATTTTTCGTTAGGTCAAGTTCATGGGTTTTAGTGCATATGTGTTGCATGATGCGTGTTTTGACTAACATGGGTCAAGTTGCGAAGAACTTGTTGCTGAAAATGATTTCTTAGTCTATTGTTGTGTAGGTTGCTTGGAGGTCAACGACGGTCAATGGCGAGGATGATCGGGACTAGGCTTGAGAGCTGAGGTTCAGAACCATCGAGGATGCCGGGTGAAGTCAATGGACTCAAGTATAGCGCAAAATGGACAAGGATGACTGAACGAGCAGTTCGATGCGACGGGTTAGATCAAGCGGCGCGGGAGTCGGTGCAAGTGCCATGGTGGTTTCGGTGGGAGCCGGATGGGAGAGACTTGCCGACATGAAGAGAGTCGTTGATCAACCTACACGTGGCGAAGCATGGGATTGCTTCATGAAGATTGGACTCTGTCTTTGGAGAAGGATCGAGAAAGGGTATTTTGGTAACTTCACCTAAATACCACCTTGGTGACCTTTTGCTAACCCGCGGCGCAAGGAGAAGCGGTTTAGGTCAAGAGGAGATGAAGACGACGCTTTAAAATATGTGCGTAAGTGAAACTCGTTCGTGTGTGGGCTTAACGGGTGCCTGTTAGGGTTATTCTTCGAGAAACTAGCCTCCACTATAAATAGGGAAGGGTGCTGGTTGTATACTTCCGGACCCTCATATCTAAAAAACCCTAGGTTGTGTTTTAGGGTTATGATAGAATAGTTGAGAGGTTAGGGTTCTAAGAGAGTTGGGTTGATTGTGTACTCATGTATTGAGTTTTATCCTCCTTGATGGAGTGGCTGTAAACCAATATCAATCTCAAATCAATCCAAGCAAGATTCTTCTAGATGAGTCTATTTTTGTTCTTGCTCTCTCTTTGATGATTTTAGGTTTTTGATGATCCATTGATTTTCCTTTGAATTCTTGTGGTGATCTTACTTGCTGTGATATGTGGGAGTGCATTTAAGATCATCATGATCATCCTTGACACACAAGCAAGCTTTAGATCATATTTAGGTTTCTAACTCGGTTTTGAAGCAACCTTCACTCAACCAAAAAAAGGTTGGAACTTTGGCAATGATCTTCACGATCCTTGGTTGGAATAGGTTCCTAACATCCTAGAGAGGGTATGTTTCAAGTTTCATGAAGTTTGGAGTTGCGGATCAAAAGTTGTGCCAATTTTTTATTTCGTTTTCGGGCTGAGTTCCAATATAATCGGTAGTACCGCCCATTGTACAGCGGTAGTTCCGATTATCGGTAGTACCGCACGTTGCACTGAGGTAGTTCCGATTATTGGTAGTACCACACTTTGCATTGAGGTAGTTCCGATTTTTGTATCTTTGGTTTATTTGCTTCGGGGTTTTGATTAGATTCAATACAAGTCTTCCACTGAGCTTGTATATTGATCTTTATAGCTTTCATAGCTATTGGAGTGAAATTAGTATTGAATTCAATCAATGAGAAAAAGAGATCGTGCTTTTATTCACCTCTCCTCTAATCGTCTTTCTGCTCCAACAGTATCAGGTTGAATTCTTTATTCTCACTGTGTGCAGCTCAATGATTGAACCACTGAATATTGTATCTCTGTGTACAGCTGAAAGATTGAACCGCTGCATATTGTCCCTGTGTGCAGCTGATAGATTAAATGTATTTGGTAAAATGATACTTGCTGAATGACTGGCTCAATGTGAGCTTCAGATAACCCAACATGTACTTTGTTTCAGTATGTAATTTTCAAGATATATAAGAAAATAAGGGAAGAGCAGAAATGCATGCCAGTAAAAGAGAGGTACACTAACTGATGAGAACAGCCCATGTTGACATGTAGTTGACACATTTCTCAGTTCAGAATTTACATGGTTACACAACCATTCTCAGATGACATTCATTATAAGTAAATATCGACAATCTCTACATGTGCATCTCAATATATACAAGGTTACATCCATTCTCAGCTAAAATTGATTATAATAAGTGTTGACAATTATGAACTAACTAACAAGATATAAGTGAAATGTCAATATTCTTTTCTTTCTTGAATAAATGATAGTTCTGTAAAGATAAAAGTTTTGTACTATTAATTTTGAAGTGAAATTACGTACGAAAGAAAGTAGGAAATATGTGATATTTTGGCATTTTTTAGTAGAAAAACAAGTAGTAGCTTATGTCAGAGGTATATTTCATTAATATTTTCGTAAAAAGAATAAAAATAATGATATCTACGTTAAATTAGCACACAAACATACCTTCAGAAGCCTCAAAGGTAATTTAGACATTTCATTCTTCTTCCACAGCTGAAGTAGGAATTAACCCAACAAAAAGCCAAACTGTCAAACGACCTCATAGGAAAAGCTACAAATATCAGTTACAGCTACTTTTCAGCCCAAAAAGCCAAAAAAAAAAGCTTTTCAGAAAAGCTACAGCTCCCCAAACATAGCCAGAGTTTGCTTTCACCGGTTGCTGCACGAACGCTGATCTGGCACTATCGAGCTCCTCCAATCCAACACCTGCTGTTGCATGAACGCAGGCGCCACCACCCGCCGCCGCTCATCGCAATCTAGGAGGCAGGCTGGCGTGGAGGATGGACTTAGGCGACAACGAAGAAGGCCCTTTCATCTGGTCCATCCACTGCCATGGTTGATTTTGCATTCCAACGACGTCATATACTTAGATTATTGGTGCATATAGTTGAGACTAGATATTTTAGGTGTTAATTGTGCAAAACTGTTTTGATTCATATTTCTGCATATAAAACTGGTTTTGGCCAAAGAGATTTTTAAATGTGCCTATTCACCCCCCTCTAGCCGGCATCCTTGATCTTACGGCCTCACGGCCACCCGCTGTCCTCCTCTGTCGCCCCTGCCTTCCTCTAAATCTAGGTCCCGGTGGATCCTCGCTCTAACTCGCCGTGGCTGAAGCTGGAGAAGATGACGAACCAATGGCCGTAGCACGAACTTCAAGGAGATCGGAACCTTAAAAATTTGACTGATTTCACAATTTTTTTTACACGTGTGAGGTATAGCAATTCCGTCGGAACAAAAACCAAAATCGCATTATTATTTTTTCCGGCCGAAGTACCACCACGCCACCTGACCTGATCTGACCTGTCAACGGATCCATGGTTAGCTTTCGAGTTTCGACGGCCAAATCCAAGTATGTGGCTAGCGTCATGCACCGGATACTTCGCGGCGGCTTCGTGTTAGCGCAGCGGCGGGAACTACGCGTCCCGCGTCCGCGCCGCGTTCCCCTCGCGTGCGGTGTTTACATGTGGAGAAAGCATCGTCTTGGCGTGTAAGCTCTGATCCAAGGGCAGATAACAAAGTGATCAAAGGAGAACTAAACTTCTAGTGGCTGAGACGCGGGCCTAGGTAGGTTGCGTTTCGTGCAAAGACGGAGACCCGGCCACCTGACCTGGCGGTTGTGGGCGTTACGGGATACAAACAACGCACAGGGGAGGCCGGAGGGAGCAGAAGAAGTTGCTGGGAAGTTTCCTGATTGAAACTGGGTGGGTAACTGACAGACATCCATCCGCTCTGAAGAGACAGGGAAAATTCCTCCATAAATAGGGGGTAGGTCATTCTGATGAGTCACCGGAAATAAACAGGTAGCCTCTCACCACGGTGACCGGCGATGAGACATTGGCGGACACGGGGTACAGTTGTACCCTAAAATTTTTATATAAAAATCAGATATATATCTCTCTTAATACATAAAGTATACACTATACATACTAATAATATAATCCTCAACTCCCAATTTACTATTAGGCCTAACATAATCGAGAATCAAATCCAAATCAACTAGTCAAGAAGACGCCAGTCTAAGTGTCATCTGCTCATCCAGTACTCTGGCAAGAACAGAAGAGCGTTAGCCACAAATTGGCAATTTCATCACGACATCGGTGCATCGTGGTGCTCTAGCTACTTAAGCTTCTTGGGCTCATCGGCGGCGATTTCCGCCCAGAGAATCCCTTTGGACCTGCAGGCGTTGACCTCGGTGGGCTAGGCTCCACGGGGCTCGTCGTCGGCGATCTCCGCTCACGAGACCCTCCCGGCCCACCGGCGTTGACCTGGTGCTCCATGCCTCCGAACACGGCAGTGGCGTTGACCTCCTGGGACTAGACGACGTCGATCCGCTCATCTCACCGACCCCTGTTGGGCCTTAGGTCTGGGTTGGTGAAATTCAATTTAGCTTGGACCGGTGGTTGCATTCCAGCCTGAATGCCTCATTCAACAATTGTTTTTAATCGATCACTCTGGATGACTATTAGTAGAATCATAGCATATAAAGAGGCAGCCGGAGGTTGAGTATGTTTGTTCTCGCCAATTCCGTGGCTAACCAAAGTTTACAAAGTTGACTACACATTCCAAAAAAATAACTTGTTTTGGTGAGCCAGAGGAAGTATAATAAACAGCAAATAGACACGACAGACATAAACCAGCACGCCGACTTAAATTAAAAAGAACAAATAAATGAAAAAGCATTCCAAGACCACACGACCTGTACGAAATTTCTCCAGACTTCAGGTCAGGTTCAATTTGACTCTTGATTTTTGGAAGAAACCAATCAGTATATATAAACCTGATGTCGAATTCAGAATTCAAATGAACTGTGCGCGCAGCAGGGTGGCGGTCAGAGTGGTGGAGAAAACAGCGCGAGGTAGCCGACGAGCCAGGCCATCAAGGCCGCAAGAAGATGGGCTGGCGGAACAGGCGCCGCGGCCGCGCCAATGATCACGGTCGCGCCGAACAGCAAGAGCTGGACCGCGGACGCGGAAAGGCGCAGTTGCCTACGGCCCGCCGAGCGCTCTGCCGCAGGGTCCTGCCTTGGAGCCATTCAATTGAATGGAACTAGGTCTGTGCTCTTTACCACCGAACCGAAGAAACCAAACCGTACCAATCAATTGAATATTCGATGCTTCCGTACGGCTCTGTTTTTCGCTAAAAACCGGCACTCCAACAGGTCTCCGAGGTCAGGCCCACGCAAATTCCTGTGCGGTGCAACCACCCAACTCTGAAGAAAACAATTCCTTGCCCTTTCCTAGATCCTCCGTGATTTGCGTGGGTTTTTCGTTGTCGCCGGGTGCTCTCTTATAGAGTTTGGTGGTGACCACTTCTGGAAGACGAGCGGTGTGGGACTAAAAGGGAGTCCAGACTCACTCGAAACAACGCTGGTCTCAGCCGAAAATGTATTCGTGGACCGCGCACTACGGGCCACGCACCCCTGTTGGGCCTTAGGTGTTGGATAGTGAAATTCAATTTAGCTTGGACCTGTGGTTGCATTGATGCCTCGTTCAACAATTGTTTTTATCGATAACTCTGGGTGACAGTTAGTAGACTCTTAGCATGTAAAGAGGCAGCGGAGGTTGGGTATGTTTATTCTTGCCTATTCCCAGCATGCACTGAAAAGCAAAGAAAAACACAACCAACTATACAGCAGTCAAGTGTTAAAATGTGTGACCCAAAAGTCAGCGACTCGTCGCAATGTTCGCAATCCGTGTTAACTTTTGTAAAAATAGTATTTATCGATACCATACTAAAAAATGATATTTACCAACACCGAATTGTATTTACCAGATTAACAGTAACATATTTACCGTGTATACCGTATTTACCTAATAGTATATACTGAAAATAGCCAACGAGCGGCCCTAAATGGAACATGCGAGGATAGGGCAACTTGATTTTCGAACGGCACGAGAGTGTTGCTCGGGATGTCTTCGTTTAGGGTATCTCTAATAGTATATTTATTATCGTCTCTTAGCTATACCACGTCAACAAAATTCTACGTGAAGAAGAGAGAGAGAGGAGAGAGAGCACATGTTATCTCTTCCTAAAGAAACGGTCGTGCACGTGAAACAAGATATGATACATTAATCTACTTTAGTTGACATGTATGACTATTTAAAAGAAAAATTATAAAATACAAATATTGAAAAGTATGCTAAAGATTATCTATTAAGGATGTTGTCTTTAAAGATAACGTAGCATACGTTAAATACAATATTATCTTTAACTATTAGAGATATCTTAGACAGTTATATGTGTTTCTCGAGACTGCAGAACACAGAATTTGTAGTGCACGCTGGCCCCCACAGCCTATCCGGACGAACAAAACGTACTACCCGACGCTTTGACAGGGCCACCGCTATACTGCTACTCACATTTGACGGGGCCACGACAACGCGGGTACTCGCGCCGGGAAGCTTCGTGGAAATTTGTTGATATGCCCATGCCCACTACCCACTATTTAGCCGCATCCTCCGTCTTTGAAAGCCATGCCGACTGCGACAATCATCGTGTCTCCCCGGGCGTATCTAAGACTAGGTTTAGGACACGGGAATTTTCTACGAATTTTGAGGAAAGGGTTCTAGCCTTCTAGGCACCTCCCATCCGCTACGTCAACCTTCGGAAATGCATAAACGAGAAACGAAGCATATGTCAAGCAAGGATCTCTCTTCAATTGTATTACTCAAGTGTGAAATGATGTACAAGTGTACCCTCTCATATTACAAAGAGATCCTATTTATAGAATGGGAGAGGGAGAAGGTGAAGTTATATAAATGATCATAATTCTAGAGCAACCTTCGGGGTAGCATTATCTTTTCCGGTCTGGTGGGGGTGTCTATGTCGGGCCCACCAGTTGATGTTACGTTTGCCAATTGCGTAAAGGGTTTTACGCTTGCCAGTTGTGTCGAGGGACTTGATTACAAAATTGAGGTCATATTTTGTGTTGTCTTTGGTTCGCGTAATCGTTATGTTGTGTTGCTAGCCCTTCGTTGACGTTGGTTTGACTAGCGTAGGCGTCGACCTAGGGGACGTGGGGACCCTCCCCAAACAGGTTCCACTATAAAAATTGGTGTTTAATTTTTTTTGTGCTTCCTCGACATGACTTCGTTAGTTAGTGATTACTCTCTTTTTTGCCTTATTCCCAGCTAATTTTGGTTTTCTGGTTTTCTTCCGAGAACACGCAAGAGAAATGCACGTCGTTATTGTACAAGGCAGGTCGGAGCATGAATTGTCAGGAACCTGACAGTCCACAACTTAGAAACCTAATAATGAGACAGAGACACATCATTAAGTTGAACAAAGGAATTAAAGCGGAAACACAAGAGTTATAAATACTTACGTCGAACTAGTTGATCCACTTCAGTGTCGGCTCATGTGTACTGGAGAACTCCCTGTAGCTGACGGCAACCCCTGGAACCTTACGAGGATCTCAGTGCACCACATGTCCAGGATGTCGTACGTTGCCATGGGGAAGCTCGTGCAAGGCAACTAGGTCAGGTAGCCCACGTCCTGAAGCATCGGCCTCACCTCCCTGCACGAAAGGTGGAACATGTGCGTCTCTAACCTCTACCGGACAACCAGCACCGTCAGGAGGCACTGGCCATACGGAAATCGCCTCGACATAGACACCCTGGTGGCGACGTCCTCCTTGTCCTCTCACGTCGTCTCCACCATCCTACCTAGTAGAAGGAAGTCTGCCACTCTCAACCTGCATTGAAAGGATTAAGAATATATGTGAGTCCACCCGTACAAGTCAAACCAAAATTTAGTACACGAAGGTCAGAACTATACGTACCGCGAAACCTAATGTGGGTCCGCCCTCCATGCCCTCATAGGCATTCGCAATCGCAGCGCACCAAGCTCAATGGGCTGCTCGCCCTCCTGCGGAAGGATGGTACAAAGGCGGCTACGGTGAGTCGCGTCAATAACTTGATCAAGCAGCTCGTACAACCACAGCGTAGCATCTCTTGGGGCCGTCATACCTGAAAATAAGAGGGGACATATTTAAAAGATAATATCCGCATATACAAAATATTTACCATGCAAAAATAATAACAGAATTGAAGTTGAAAATATTTTAATAAGGCTCTACACCATATTTAGCTACTTAGGAATTTTTACATAATTTTTAGAGCCATCTTGCTATTTTCACAATTTAAAAGTTATTCTTGGTATTTACAAAATATTTACCATGCAAAAATAATAACAGAATTGAAGCTGGGAATATTTTAATTAGGCTCTATATACCCTATTTAGCTACTCTAGAATTTTTACAAAAAATTTAGAGTCATCTTGCTATTTTTGCAGTTTAAAATATATTCTCGGCATTTACAAAATATTTACCGTGCAAAAATAAGAACAAAATTAAAGCTAGGAATATTTTAATTAGGATCTACACACCCTATTTAGCTACTCTGGAATTTTTACATAATTTTTGGAGCTATCTTGCTATTTTCGCGGTTTAAAAGGTATTCTCGGCATTTACAAAATATTTACCGTGCAAAAATGATAACATAGTTGAAGCTGAGAATATTTTAATTAGGCTCTACACACCCTATTTAGCTACTCTGGAATTTTTACAGAATTTTTGTAGCCATCTTGCTATTTTTGCAGTTTAAAAGGTATTCTCGGAATTTATAAAATATTTACCGTGCAAAAATGTGAACAAAATTGAAGTTAGAAATATTTTAATTAGACTCTACACACCCTATTTAGCTACTCTAGAATTTTTACGTAATTTTTAGAGTCATCTTGCTATTTTTGCAGTTTAAAAGGTATTATCAGCATTTACAAAATATTTACCGTGCAAAAATGAGAACATAATTGAAGCTAGGAGTATTTTAATCGGGATCTACACACCCTATTTAGCTACTCTAGAATTTTTAGAATTACCTCGCTATTTTTTCTGTTTAAAAAGTATTTTCAGCATTTCAAAATTATTTCCCGTGTGAAAATTATCTAAACTACAACAGACTACACTATAGCTAAAATGATCTAATAAAATCAATTCTACATCGCTAGTTTTATTTGCTAATCTACGAGGGTTTTGAATTAAATTACGAAGTTGCAAAAATATTTACCTGCGAAGTGGGTGACCAGATCTGCTTCTCCCCTTCTCTCTCTCCTCCGCTACAAACCGGTAGGGTTTCACTACTCAATTTCCCCTTCTCCTCTCCTTTCCCTACCTCCTCTCTTTCTCTCGGATGGAATGAGGTTGGGGGAGAAAATCGGGGTTTTTATAGGGTGACCCTTTCGCCAATTCATCCAGCGACAGGAACCTACCCTTGTCGCCATTTCATTCGACGATTAGGTACTATTCGCCCTCCTGTCGCCATATGAAATGGCGACAGGATGCCACTTGACACCTGTCGCCAACTCATCTGGTAACAGGCTCCTGTCGCTATTTCAAATGAAATGTTGGCGACATGATGTTATTTTTGTAATTTTCTTTTACTATTTAATTTTATAATTTTTAACTAAAATAATACTATTTAACAAAAATTCTCCGAGTGGCCTTTCCTCCCTTTGTTACAATTTACAGGACCGCTGGCCCGCCTGAGTGCGTCCACCGGATTTATGCATAGATTAATATCATCACAAAACTAAACCTAGCACTAGTAGGCATTCCAACATGATTTGATTGTTCCGAGTAACAATATGGAGTGTACTTCCAGTTAGGTGGCACTCTTCTTTACTTCTCTTTGTGAGAGGTTCTTTACTTTTCTTAATACTATCGATTGAACACGGACTAAACTATCGATTGAACACGGACTAACCCTGAGTTTGCCGATTCAAGATTAGTTCTTTTGGAACATCCATTCAGCATTCCAACCTTTACCTTGCACTGAGTTCACGTAAGAACCCTAAAAATCAAACTAATCTAAATAACGTTAATCGGTGATTAGCAGTAAGTAAAATTTATCTAAACAAGATCAAAACCTAAGCCCAGATTAATATCGAACGCATCGCCAAACAGATTCATATAAATTATATTATCAAGAATACATCAACATAATTCCAATATGAATTATCACAACAACAATAAAGTGATGTTACAATAATTGAATTAATTACATCAACAAGAGTATACAACCAGATAGCCAAATCAACATTCATCATCTTTATAAAATTCAAAGTCAATCACACAAATTCATTACAAGCGGACAAACAATATTAAAAGCTTTGAGTACATTACAAAGAATAAAATAAAAGTCTTGCATGCATATCGCCAAAGCCTTTCCTTGTCCATGCATCGCCAGCCATCGAATCCTTTTCTTCGGCCAATCCGAACCCTTGTCCACATCCATCATCCGCTAAGCAACCAAAAGACAAGTGACGAACTAAATGCAATAAATAGAAGTTAGAATAAAGAAGAATTGCTGTCAGGTCGCGGGAAGATCATCGAGGTTCCCAGACCAACCTAGGTTAGTCGGCACCGTCTCACTTCTGTAGGTTTTATCACCCGATGTTTATTAGAATCCGTCACCCACGTTATACTGACTTACTTTAACTGCAAAAAATCCGACGAATAGTGACCTTTGGACCATTGGACAATAGCCAAATAGTCACCAATGCGAGCCCAAGGGATAAGGGAGGGGCACATTGGATATGCACAGTGCAGGAGAGCATGCCTAGCCGAAGGCCTCCTCTATCATAAGCCTTCCCTTCACAAACCCCATTTCTATTTCACAAGCCGCACTCACAGAGCACCACAAGGCAAGCAAGCCTCCCAAAGCCACAACCCTAAGCCACCACAAGCTTCTTCACCACCAACAACAACCAACTAAAGGCAGGAAAACAAAGCCAGCCAAAGCAAATGCCAACACCAGAGAGCAAGCCAAGCTTCCTCACAAAGCCAGCACCACCACTCCCCTCTGCCAACCAACAGCCAGCAACACCATTCACAAACCATCATTGCCATCCACAAACCACCCACAGAGAGCAACCGGATGAGAGGAGCAAAGGATTTGGGGAAAACGACGAAGCAGAAATGACAAGCGGAGACAAGCCCCGACAACAACCACTGGAACCAAGCCAAACCAAAGGGACCGACAAGAACAAGCCGAAGAGCACCACGACCACCACACGGCTCCTCGATTTTTGGGATTTTATTTAATTCCGAAAATCCTGATTTTCTCTCTCCTGCCGCACCCAGTAACCGTCGGGGGTACTTCCATTTCCATTCCCCCTTCCAAATTCGATATCTTTCTCTACGGTGCATATAAAAGCAAGCCGTTTGCGCTCACACGTCCGTGTTGATCTCCTCTTTCAATCCCCTGATTTGGTTTTCTCCGAATCAATCTAGTTTCGTCGCAATCTGCAGATTACCGAGCTCCTCCCAAAAGTCTTCTCCGGCGAGTTGCGTCTTCATCCGACGTCCGCCGGCCGAACCGTCTGCGGCGTTGGCTTCGCGTCGTCGTCCTCTACGTCATGGTACCATCCACTTCGCCCGAAGATCGCCGGAGCACCGTCGGCCATTAAAGCCCAACCACGTTCGTCGCGTTGCCGCTTCCTCGGTGAGTTTTTCCAAAATCCGATCGCACCATTGTGTCCGGCTCGTCGTTTCCTTTCTGTTTTGCCCCTTCGCCGCCGCCGCGTCGTCTCCGGCCGCCGGCCACCCCATGCGCCCTATTCATCTATACACTGTTCATGTATATATATACGTATTGGTGCCGTGGCGATTTCCTTGGCTGCTCAATCGGTTGATGCTCGGTTAATCCTTCTATCTCTTTGCTTCTACGTGTAGCCTAACCAATATCGAGCCATGCGCTAGGCAAGATCCAGCCACAATTCAAGTATGCATCTCTCTGTTAATTATTTTCCCTAATTCATGTCTTTGCCATCTCATGCACAGAGCAGCCATCCCCTATCACCAAGTCAAGCCTCTGAGCGCCAGGAACCGGTCGTGCCTGTTCAAATCTATGGTGCAGTGCGTGGGTTCGGTTCTATTGATTCTCCGATTCTTTTCCTTCCTCTGATGAGTGAGGCCAAGTATCTTCTCTATTCTCTATTTTCTTTTTCCTTTGCCTTGCCATATCGTTGCGCCATGATCCGCCGTGAGGACTTGTTTTTGTTTCTTCTTTAGACCGATGCAGGCAGCACATGTTCTTCTATGTCTGTCTTTCTTTCCCTTCCATGTAGGTCCTAGTTGCTCATGCACCAAACCAAGGTCTTGCCGATACATCTCCATTGCCATCTCTTGCCCTTGCGCTGAACAGCAGCAAAGCAGCAGCCTTGCCCCTGTTCTATGATCCTTCTCTGGACACGCATGCAAATTATCAACACAGACTTTGTTGATTCTTTTGGCTTTCCTTTTCCTCTCTTACATGTGGGTCCCAAGAGTAATTACCTTTTTCCTCTGTGCTTCTTTGGACCATGCATGCATAAAGTATATGTCAAGACAGGAGGTGTGTATGCGCTTGAACACATGCATTTTCCTCGTCTGACCTTCCGATGCGTGACCCTTTGTCATCTAATCAATTCAAGCTATATACTCTTTCTTCCCTCTCTCACTTACATGTTGACCCCACATGTCATCCACCTAATTAGAAACCCTAATTATTTCTCTCTCTTACATATGGGTCCCGCATGTCAGTCAACCCTTGATCAAACCCTAGTTCATGAGCTTGGTCCATCGTGGACTAGCATATCTCTGTGGACTTGGTCTATAGACCAGTGGCCCACATGTCAACCATAATCTTATTTTCGGGAATTAATTTAATTCTTGAAAACCCTTTTATTCAGTTGGTTCCACTTGCCGCTCTCTCTACCTTATTTTTGGAATTATTTTAATTCTAGAAATTCATAAATACCAGTCAGTCCCACCTGTCATCCACAGTTCCTTTTCGGAAATTAATTTAATTTCTGATGTTCAATTATCCAGTTGGCCCCACATGTCAATCAATGCCTTTGTTCCTTCTTTCACTTACCAGTGCACCCCACTTGTAAGTATCCAATTCTTTTTATTTTATTTAATCCGAAAGAATATTCTTCGAATATTCTTTTCTCTATCAATTTCATCATTTCATGTGATCTTTCAGAGCTCACATCTTTTGAATCCGAACTCCGATTGAGTCCATTCAAATTTCTAAATTCATCTCAAATCAATATCTATCTATCTGAGATTATTATTTAATTTTTGGAGTTTGTTCGCTCTCTGTTGTTTATTTATTTGGTTTATTTACTTGTTTGCGAGTAGACATCGATCTCGCGAGAAGTGCCGATCGAGGAAGGAAGCGTAAGATCAAGGAAGTAGAAGATTAAAGTCTAAATAAGATCGTCATTGCTAGCAAGGCAAGTTGTACCTTTGATCATATTGAATCCTAGTTTTCTAAAATTACTTTGATTCAAATTATTGCATTTACTTTAAGTATTTATTTAAATGCTTTTGGGTGTAGCTATTATCCCATTTGTTATATCCACCTTGTCTAATTGATATGCCATAATCTTTTGTCACCCTAGCTTGGTTATTTAATAGTTGGTATTATTGTAGCACCAACGTGGGTTGGTTAATCTGAGTAGATTGCTTAGCCATGCCACGAACCATTTACTCATGTGAGACGCAATTATTAATCGACTAAGTGAATATGCAATCTTATAATAATCTGTGTGTACTATGTGTCTTTGTGGCATGTGTTGCACTTAAATCAATGGGTGGTAAAAGGATTTGGACCGAGGCAAGTGGTGGATCTTGTGTGAAAAACACGACCAATCAAGGTAACCCACATCATTGCCCCCACTTTCATTTTTGGTCCACAAGGAACCACCCCTTAGGAACCCAACCTGTCACAGAGAGCACTCCCCCAACAATCACCTCATCACCAAACCCACCATTTCCCCATTTCTATTTTGCCCAAGCCGAACCCACCTCAGTAGCCCACATCATTCACCCACATCACAGAGTAAGGGAGGACAGAGTAGAGAGGAAGTAGAGTAGTAGTGCACCAGTATGACGCGGCAACCATGGTAGCAACCCACATCCATTTCCCTCTCCATGCATGAGCATCAGTCAACCTTAAATCAGAAAATAAATCAATACTGCACATAAAAACTGAAATAGCAAAATCAAAAAGGGGGAAAGTTAGGGAAAATAAATCCAGCACATGGTCGAACAACATGGCGAAGGTCAGTGAACCAAGCAAGGAGGCCGAAGCGGCGCTTGGCAGCGACAGACGTCGTGGCGGGCGCCTGCGCAAGGCGCTGGCCGATGCCGCGTTGCCCGAGCAAGTGGCAGAGCCGGGCACAGGGCGCATAGGCCAAGCTGGGCTGGGCACGAACTAAGCACCGACGAGCTGAGCGTAGCACGGGCCAAGCGCGCGAGCTGCCGGCGGGCTAGGCAGGCCGAGCCACAAGGCACATGCATGCGAGAGACCCAAGCGCAAGGGGAGGAATGTAACATCCCAAAGCATGGTTTGTGTTTCAAATGTATGAAAATGAGAAGAAATTAAAACTTTTCATGCATCATGTTGTCATTTGAATTTTCTTGAAATTCTTCCAAAGGATTTCTTCATTTCAAAGAATTGATGCTTCAATTTACTTGAAGCATAATCTTTGAAAACTTCTAAAGCAAACCTTATGATCATCCTCTGGAAATATTTTTAGTAGGTTCTAGATCATTGTAGTGACTTCTCTGAAAAATTTCAAAATTTTTAGAATTTATTTGCTATTTCAAAAGGCCTAGTCAAACCAGTTGGACCCTTAGTCAAATCCCTAGAGCAGAAGCTTGTAAATTTTCTAGAGAGAAATGGATTACATGAAAAGTTCTAGAAAAATTACACAAAGTTATTCTCCTATCCAGTAACCTTCCATAAAAATTTCAGAATTTTTGGAGCTATAAAAAGCCCTCTAAAAATTCACAAACCATCTCAGCCTATTTATAAAAAACTGGTCTTACTGTTCCTCTGGCTGGACTCGAGTCCGACCCGCACCACGTGACTTGGTAGCACCTCACTTAAAACCCGACCGAGCCACCCTCCACCGCGCCGCTCTTCTCTCGCTGCCACCACAGGCCCGCGTCGTAAGCTCCTTCATCCACCTCCCGCTGCCGCGCACAGGAACGACGCGCCACGTCGCGGCGAAGCTCTGAAGCGCCCCATTCACGCCGTCAATCCACCGCCATTCTGGACCACTCCCTGAGCTTCTCCGTTTGATGCCGTTGCTACCTCCGTCATTGCCCGTGGATAATACCCCTCTCCATCCTTCATTTTCGCTCACTTCTCCTCTGGCCGCCGAGGAGAGGGAGGCTCGCCCGGGTGCATCTCTCGGGTAAGCTTCAGTACAATGGTTCCTCTCGACTCTACCTCCGACTCCCTTTCCATTTTCGCTAATGCGAACCTTTGTTGTTGCTTGTAGCTTCTGGAACGTCGTCGAGCTCCCTGCTGCTCCAGAGCACGCACCCGAAGCCGCCGCCGTGCCAACTTCGTGTCCAGTGACTATTATCCTCGTTCTTGCGCGTCACCTCGTGCCTTTGAGCATTCTCACGATTTCCCCTCAGCTAATTTTGGCTTTGCATCCACAGAAGCGTTGGAATTTGGATTTCCCCTTTTGTCGGCCAACACAACTGTTCATCGTCCAATCATCGTCTTGATAAGCCATTCCTCGATTACTCTCGGCTACACCATGTCCTTGGTACTCTTTAGGTATTCCGCACCACATTGGATCTTCATCTTACTCAGGTCCTCCCCTCCACGTGAGCCACAATCGCCGCCGTAACCATCACCGTCGACGAGCCATCTCCGAGCTTCCCCGGTCCCTTTCTTCGCTCAGGTAGTTTCCCTATACCCTGTAGAACCTTTGGCACCCGCTTGATTGAACAACAGGGAGCGTTAACATTGCATGCACGGTTGGCCGAAGTCCATCGCCGCCCATCTCTAGCGCGCCGCCGCTGCACGCCCTCGTTGAGGTCGCCACCAGTATGAGAAGGTTCGCACGGCTATTATGCACCCATTCCTGGCCTTGACCACCGCCGTCGTGGATCACCGCGCCGGCGAGCCACCGGCAAAGCTCATGGACGCGGGAGCTCTGCGTGTTGAATTTCGACCGCACTGTTCACCCGTCATTATCTCCTTAATCTCTCTCCTTAAGGGCTAATCATTGCTTAGCTTTAATAAATGGTTGGTTAGTTTCCTTCTGAGTCTATGGCGCGTGGGCCCAAGAGCTTAAGTGCACAGTAATCTACACTGTGACCCATAGACCGGTGCATTGTTCCGTGGACCGTCGGTCCATACACACTATTCGATGGACTCTAGACTATGACTTGGGGGACCCAATTGTGAGTAGCAATTTTAATTCCCGTTTTAAAAGAAAAATGCACTGTTGATTAGGGCCCACTAATCAGTGTCTTGGGCTAGGTAAGTCTCGGTAGAAAAAGTATTATATGCTTATATATTTTCCGAAATGAATTATTTGTGTACTGATAATTGCTTTAAACTTCAAAATTGCATAAGTATTTCATTTTAACTCCTTTTTGGATGATTCAAATTTTGTTGGGTTACATTTTCAGTGTACTTTATTTTGGTATAGTTTTTGAAGCTTGTTACTGTTCCAGATTTTGTTGTTAGATAGATTTACTTTTGGTTTAGATTTATTTTGCACTAAAAGTTGTTTAATTTGAAAAATGCACAAGTTTTTCTCTGTAACTCCAAATTGAGTAAACTCAATTTTGTTGGATTCTTCTGTTAGTGTACTTTATTGTAGAATAGGTTTTGAGCATGTTACTATCTCTGAAAATCTTATTTTATAAATGTTTTGTACACTACTTTCGTGACTTTGAAAAATCATAGAAAATTCATTTTAGCTCCAAATGAGGTGAATCAAATTTCATTGTTCATCTCATATGGTGCTCTGTCTACCATAAGCTTTTCATGTTCACCACCTCTCTGGAAAATTGTGCCAAAAATTTAATTTCGGATGAACAGTAACTGAAATGAATTTTTCAGCATTTATTCAAAAAGCTGATTTTGTTTTGGCTATAACTTTTGCATACAAACTCCAAATCAGTTAAATTTTATTGATAAATTCATTTAAAATCATGCTCTACCTTCTGTGAATTTTTCATGATTTTTTGATGACTTTGAATTTTTGAGTCTTTTCGGTGTTATTCGTTCTTATTGGTTCTTCTCGATCTTTCAATAGGTTTCGACGAATACATTGAATATGAGAGTGATCCTCTGCAGCAAGAAAGTTATCTCCAGCAAGGCAAGCAGTTTTTCTTTGATGCACATTGATCCTATTATTTGCGCATGTTAATATTTCAAATGTTTCAACTTTATGTATGCATGCTATGTTGTCCAGTTGTTTCTTAGTTCGCGATAGTTTACCTGTTTTAGCTAAATGAACTGTAGGTAAATATGTATCCTCTACTATTGAGCCTAAGTTTATATCCGTTGTGACTTAGAGCTCGTTGAATGGGCTCTAGTCACTTTAGTTGTTTCATACGAGTGGTATCACTTAGCAATGCTTAGAACGGTAGTATGGGGATCATCGCTTCAGCGATGGTTATTATATCATCACTTTAATTATTTGGGTCAGGGTACCCATGTATGTATGGTATTTGAGAAACTAAAACTGAAAATAAAATGTTTCAGACTTGGGCACATTGGTTGGATGGTGTGCTTTTGGGTGTGTGCTTGGTGCCCGAGTCAATAAGGACCGAGTTACTTGTGTCACTGATCCAAGCGTTATCGCGTGCATTCCACGCAAGGGTATTGGGAACCCCTATTGACTTAGTACTTTAGAGTGTGTTAGCTCCGAGTCGCAGGAGGTTGGGTGTGTTGTGTGTGTGTTGGGTATAAAAAGGAACATGTTGTGTGTGCGGTGGTGGAGTTCCCGGTAGGATCTCCAACTCGAGGAGCATCGATAAGTTCTCTCTCTGCCGATGACTCCATCACAATGTATAGGGGTTTCCATTCCCATATGGGTGACTCGTAGTTAATACATAATATTGGAAAACGTCTCTTAGGACTTAGCCTTGCCGGCATACCTTAGGAAGTGTGCTCTATCATGTGGCGAAAAGGCGGTCTGGCGTATGGGTACAGTTGTACACCCCTGCAGGGTATAAACTATTCGAATAGTCTCGTCCTAAGTTATGGACATACTTGGTTAGGTCGTGCAAGAACTAGACTATAACTTTTTCCTTAAAACTTGAATTCGGGTAGTGCGAATGGGTAATTCATGCTATGTTGTGGTGGCTGTTGGGAAGTCACTTCTAGGTTGCTATTTATGCTTATTTATGTTGTCTTGCTGTTATTTAATCAAATAAAACAGATTTGTCAAACTGCCTTCAATCTATTATCTATTGCAAATGAAATATTGCTTTGTGCGTTAAATGAACCCTATGGCTTCTCCTTTGAATCAACTTGCATGTAGCTATGTATAGGTTTGTTATGTGTAAGTCTTGCGAGTACATTTTTGTACTCAATTGCATTGCTTAATTGTTGCAGAGGAGGTTGACCTCCATGGGGTTAACTATTGTGAGACCGACTTCATGCAGGATGACTAGCTTGGCGGCCCGGTCGGTTGCCTTGTGGGTAAGGGCAAACCGGTTGGATTTTGTTTATCGCCATCTTATAGTTTATGTTTCCGCTGCTACTTTGTTTATTTACCTTGTCTTTGACCGGTCGGCCTCTTTTGTAATAACTCTACTATGTATGTCCTTTATGTTGTAATTTGAAGACTCAGTATTGTAATGACTTGTGTATAGAATGGATGCTATAATTTGTGATGGGGTATGTGTGCCACTATTCTGGGAGGTACATGTACACCGAGGCACGGGATATTTGGTTTGTGATGCTAGGACTAATTGGATGGTTAAGTGTTACAAGTTAAATACCCCAGATTCTCACAAAAGTTGGTATCAGAGCCATACTGGCCGTAGAAACCCCTAACTTGATCGTCTTTAGGATGTTTTGAAAAACTTACTTTCAAAATATCAATCATTTGATGAAAACTTAAGTAAACTCTCAGATTTTATTCCTTACCTATCTTAGATTGCTCATCTTACCTTGTTCTTGTTAAGTTATGCAAAAAGTTGTTTCCTCTCATCTTTACTTCAAAAGATAGTTGATTACCGTTTAAATTCGGTTTTGGGAACCAATGAGAGTTGTAATTATGAAGTGTTGGCTATCCTTTGGTGAAGTTTAGAAGCACTTGGAGTTGGGAAATTCAGCTCGGAGCATGGTTACAAAAATTGGACAGCAAGCTCAAGTTTTGGACAGCAAGCACTTAGTTTGTCATTGGGGCTAAAAATGAGAGAATAAATCAATTAAAACTCATGGGAATTAAAATGGAAAGATGTTATATTAGTTGGCTAGTGCCTAAAGCACCCTTAGATGGTTTTTACCGTGAACCTAGATGCGATAGAACTTGAGTTGTGTTCTGAAATTTTTCTTCTCAACCGATTGCTCGTTCGTTCAATACGGGTTAGTCGTGCCGAGAAGTTGATCTTATGACTTATGAGTTTTGCATTGGACCTTATGCCTCTTTACAAATATTTGGAGTTCATTTCTTGTTATTTATATTGCTTTTGGGTTAGGGTAATATCTCATTTCCCTAGTCAATAGCTTCTCTACTGCTACATTTCGTATCTAGTTTTCGAGTTTTTGTTGCTAACCCACTTCAACGAAACAGGATGGCTGATAGGACTCATAACGGCCAGGGTCAGTCAGCTGGTCATGATGAGGAGCTCCCGCCTCCTCCGACCATGGCCGAGGTTCTCGCTCAGATCGAGCGAAACCGAATGGACCAGACGCGCATCCTGGAGGCTATTGCGCGGAACACCTCCAATCTTTCCGGTGCCTCTGGATCAGGAGGAGGGGGTGGTCATCATCAGAGGGGAGGACTCTGGGAGTTCCTTCGCACTCAGCCCCCGACCTTATCCCGATCGGAAGATCCCCTCGACGCAGACGATTGGTTGCATCGAGTTGAGCGGAAGCTCAACGTCGCTCAATGCCAGGATCATGAGAAGGCACTCTTCGCCTCCCATCAGCTGGACGGGGCAGCACTCTCATGGTGGAAAAACTTCCTCGCTATGCAGCCCGCGGGCCGAGCCATCACTTGGGAGGAGTTTCGTACTGCCTTCCATCGGGCTCATGTTCCCGCCGGTTTGATGAAGCTCAAGAAGAAGGAGTTCATGGTGCTCAAGCAAGGGCGCAAGTCGGTGACTGAATATCTTTATGAGTTCAACTATCTTTCTCGGTACGCCCTTGAGGACGTGCCCACCGATGAAGCCAAGCAGGAGAAGTTCATGGATGGCTTGTCCGAGGAGCTTCAGACAAAGCGTCTATCGTCGACTTCCCCGACCTCCAAACTTTGGTCGACAAGGCCATTGTTGCTGAGCACAAGGGAAGAGCACTAGGCGAGTCTCGCAAGCGCAATTGGAAGGCCCAAAAATCAGCAAGGACCAATTTTTACCATCCTTGCGTTGGGCAAGCACCGGTGCACCATCCACAGGCTCCACCACCACCGAGGCCACCAACGTTTGTATCGCGCCCACCGCAGGCTGTGCCTCAACCACGTGCACCTGCGGGACAGCAAGGAGGCCTCTGCAATCCAGCTGCTGAGGGCACTTCTTTTTTCTGCCATAACAAGGGGCATTATGCGAATAATTGCCCTTAGAAGACTAGAGTGGCCCCTCGTCCTAATGGAGGACGCGGGCAAGGAAATGATCATCCTCAAGATCAGAAGACTATCCAAAGGACCCAGAGTTTGGGAAATGGCCGGGTCAACCGCATCTCGATCGAGGAAGCACAGGAGGCGCCCGACGTCGTGTTGGGTACGCTTCTTGTTAACTCTCAACCTGCTACCGTTTTATTCGATTCTGGAGCTTCTCATTCTTTTATATCACACTCTTTTGCTGCACTTGGTGATATTCTGTATGTTCCTATGCATGTCCCTTTAATTATTCACTCTCTGGGGTCAGAAATGAGAGCCGAACTTGAATGTCGGGATGTTTCTATTGAGATTGGAGGAGTAGAATTTTCGGCAAATCTTATCCTCCTTAATTCAGCGAGTTTGGACGTGATACTTGGTATGGATTGGCTATCCCAACACTTGGGACAAATTGATTGTGCTAAGAAATTCATCTCCCTCATAAGTCCATCTGGCGAGCAAGTTGGAATTTCACCGAAGCTGTAGGGACCGCATCATTGTGCACTTGAAGCAAAGCCGGCTATGGAGATTCATGAAGTCCCAGTGGTATGTGACTTCGCTGATGTGTTTTCCGAAGAATTGCCTGGAATGCCTCCAGTCCGGGACATCGAGTTCGTCATCGAGTTGCTGCCCGGTACCGCCCCAATTTCGAAAAGGCCGTATCGGATGCCTCCGAATGAATTGGAGGAGCTGAAGAAGCAACGTGGTGAGATTCAAGAGAAGGGTTTCATCTGCCCAAGCTCATCACCGCGTGGCTGTCCTGCGATCTTTGTAAAGAAGAAGGACAAGACTCTGCGTATGTACGTTGATTATTGTCCGTTGAATGAAGTGACGGTGAAGAACAAGTACCCGTTGCCTCGAATTGACGACCTCTTCGATCAATTGACCGGAGCTCGGGTATTCTCCAAGATTGATCTGAGATTGGGCTATCACCAAGTCCGAATCAGATCTGAAGATATTTCAAAGACGGCTTTCTCTACTCGTTACGGATTGTACGAGTGTACTGTCATGTCCTTCGGCTTGACCAATGCTCCTGCTCTTTTCATGAATCTTATGAATATGGTATTCATGGAGTATTTGGACAACTTTGTGGTGGTCTTCATTGATATGATATCCTCATTTACTTGAAGAATGATGAAGAGCATGCTGAACATCTGAAGATTGTATTGCAAAAACTGCGTGAGCACCAGCTTTATGTGAAGTTCAGCAAGTATGAATTTTGGTTGGAAGAAGAGGCATTCTTGGGCTATGTTCTTTCAGCGGGAGGCATAGCCGTGGATCCTAGCAAGGTCAACGATGTGCTCTCTTGGGGTCAGCCCAAGTCGGTGACCGACGTGAGGAGTTTTCTTAGTTTAGCAGGATACTATCGTCGCTTTATTGAGAACTTCTCCAAGATCGCGAAGCCGATGACGGAGTTGCTCAAGAAGGACAAGAAGTTTGTGTGCTCCACTGATTGTGAGAAGAGTTTTCATGAACTTAAGAAAAGATTGACCACAGCTCCAGTTCTCGTTCTTTTCGATGTCCACCGAAGCTTCGATATTTATTGTGATGCTTCTCGTCAAGGACTCGGTTGTGTTCTTATGCAAGAGGGCAAAGTAGTGGCCTATGCATCAAGACAATTGAGACCTCATGAACTTAATTATCCAACCCATGACTTGGAATTAGCTGCAATGGTTCATGCACTGAAGATTTGGTGATATTACCTCATCGGTAATCGTTGCGAAGTGTATTCAAACCACAAAAGCTTGAAGTATTTGTTCACCCAACCAGATCTGAACTTTAGGCAAAGAAGGTGGTTGGAATTGATCAAAAACTATGACATGGGTCTCCAATATCATCCGGGCAAGGCCAATGTTGTTGCCGACGCACTCAGTCGAAAGATTTATTGCAATACATTGATGCTCAAGGAGCAGCAGCCCGTCCTTCTGGAAGAATTTCAGCGGCTCAACTTGGGAGTGGTTGAGCATGGTTTCCTAGTTGCCCTGGTTGTGCAACCAACCTTGGAAGATCAGATCAAGGCTGCTCAGCAATCAAATGAAGGAGTGAAACGAATCAAGCAGAATATCAAGAACGGGACAGCCAAATGCTTCTCAGAAGATGACCATGGTGTTGTATGGTTCGGAAAACGCCTTGTTGTTCCGAAGGACATGGAATTGCGGAATGTCATCCTCCACGAAGCCCATGATTCTCCTTTGTCCATTCATCCCGGGGCTACAAAGATGTATCAAGATCTCCGTTAGAGATTCTGGTTGACCCGAATGAAGAGAGAGATCGCAAGGTTCGTTGCCGAATACGACATATGTCGTCGTGTGAAGGCCGAACATCAGCGTCCAGCGGATTTGCTACAACCTTTGCCCGTAGTGGAAATGGGACTCGATCGGTATGGATTTTATCACCGGTCTGCCCCGAACATCCAAAGGAAATGATACCATTTGGGTTGTCATTGATCAACTGACTAAAGTAGCATATTTCTTGCCCGTCAAGACTGAACTTCGTGTGGGTCTTTTGGTGGATCTCTATATAGCCCGCATCGTGAGCTTGCATAGAGTACCGAAGACGATTGTTTTAGATCGTGGAACACTTTTCACCTCACAATTTTGGAATAGCTTGCAAGAAGTTATGGGAACTCATCTTTCTTTCAGCACCGCTTACCATCCTCAAACTAATGGTCAACCGAAAGAGTGAATCAAGTCTTGGAAGACATGCTCCGTGCTTGTGTTCTCTCATACAGGAATAATTGGAAGAAATGATTGCCGTTCGCCGAGTTCTCTTACAACAATAGCTTCCAAGATAGTCTCGGCATGGTACCATTTGAGGCTTTATACGGGAGGAAATGTAGAAACTTGTTGAATTGGTCAGAGACCGGAGAAAGACCATTCTTTGGTCCGGACTCAGTTAATGAGGCCGAAAGTCAAGTTTAGTTGATTCGAGACCGATTACGCACAGCTCAATCCAGGCAAAAGAGCTATGCGGATCGTCGTCGTCGCGAGTTGAGCTTTGAGCCAAATGACTTTGTTTATCTCAAAGTCTCTCCTCTGAAGGGGCATCAACGATTTGGTGTCAAAGGCAAACTAGCTCCTCGATATGTTGGACCTTACCGCATCATCGAGAAGAAAGGAGCCGTCGCCTACAAGTTGGAACTGCCCGCTGCACTTGAGGGAGTACACGATGTTTTCCACATGTCCTAATTGAAGAAGTGCCTTCGTGTTCCAACCGAGGAAACTCCATTGGAAAGTCTCTCGATGCACAAGAAGACTTGACCTATCAAGAGCGTCCTTTTCGCATCCTTGAAGAAGCTGAACAAAGAACAAGGAATCGTGTCATCAAATTCCTTAAAGTTCAGTGGACGAGTCATACCAAGGATGAAGCCACGTGGGAACAGAAGGATCGTCTTTCTTTTCCGAGTGAACGAAATCTCCTTTGAATTAGCTTACATATAGCTATGTATAGGTTTATTATGCGTAAATCTTGCGAGTACATTTTTGTACCCAACTGCATTGCTTAATTGTTGCAGATGAGGTTGACCCCCAAGGGGTTAACTATTGTGAGGCCGACTTCGTGCAGGACGACTAGCTTGGCGGCCTGGTCGGTTGCCTTGTGGGTAAGGGCAAACCGGTTGGCTTTTGTTTATCGCCATCTTATGGTTTATGTTTCCGCTGCTACTTTGTTTATTTACCTTGTCTTTGGCCGGTCTGCCCCTTTTGTAATAACTCTAATATGTATGTCCTTTATGTTGTAATTTGAAGACTCGGTATTGTAATGACTTGTGTATGGAATAGATGCTATATTTTGTGATGGGGTATGTGTGCTGCTATTCTGGGAGGTACATGTACGCCGAGATACATGATATTTGGTTTGTGATGCTATGACCAATTGGATGGTTAAGTGTTACATGTTAAATACCCCGGATTCTCACAAGGAAGGCATGAGCGAGCCTGGCGGCTGGTGGGCCGGCGGCGTCGGTAGCCACGTCGGATCGAGCCGGAGGGGAGCCAGGGAGGAGCGCCAAAGGAGCCGCCATAGCAAATTAGTAGGGGAGATGAAGAAGAATGGGGAAAAGCAAGAAGCCAAGAGGAAGAAAGAGATAGAGCCAGGGGCTGTTCGGCTGGGAAGATAAGGAAGCGAGAGAAAGTAAGTTAGGAAAAAGGGGATTAGGTGAGAAAGAGGGGGGATTAAGAAAATAAGGGGGGAAATTAGGCAAAAAGATAAATTTAGTGGGGATTAGTAGTAGTAAATTAATGGTAGAATAAACACTGTATAATTGTCGGACCAAATAAATGTATAAACTGCGAGAGGATAAATAGCAGTAGACTCGACCAGTAGAAAATAGAAGCAGGAAAAGTGCTAAATTAATCAGAGGCTTTATAAATAAATTGAGCACCGATAGAACTCGCTAGATTTGACCAATAATCTGATGCGTTAGAAATAATTTATTTGAGGTAGAATAATTAAATTAAACACCTAAGTAAAATCGATTAGGCATTTTTGCACGAGTAAAATTAAATAGACCTAGTTGCAGGCGGGTACGTACATTATTTCATTTTTCGTGCGATAAAACGCAAGAATAGGCAACCAGCGATTACAGAGCCGGTAGACCGTAGAACAACCGTAGTTGGGAAGTACTAACTTAACGGGGGTCCAAAAAATGTTATTAAATTAAAATCTGCTAACAAAAAGAACCAACTGACTAATGTACGCATAGTAACACTAAAAACAACTAAGTATTTATTTATTTATTATTTGCGCTACCGTATAATTGCAGAGGACGAACCAACACAAGGCAGGAGTAGTTGATACCGATTTTGTCGACGTCGATCTTTTCTACGACTACGAAGACAAGCTTACTTCTTGAACATTAACCTAGTTATATTAAATGTAAAAATTATATTGTTGTATCATATATGTATTGTATGAAAACTATGTCTCAAAAATCAAATCGGATAAAAGAGATAAAGAGAAAGAGATGAGAAATGAGAAAAGAGTAGTACAACTGGGATGAGCCGCTATATTGCAAGAGAATATTAGGCTGGTAAAGGGGGCCCATGGCAGGAAAAGAGATGAGGGAAGAGGTGAGACCCTTTACATATGATTAATATATAAGGACCAACAAAACTCTTACTCGGATAAGAGGCCGTATTTAAGTGCCAACCATTTTCTCGTTTCGGCGGGTAGAAAATGCTACCTTGTTACGTGGCTAATATTCTTCACATCGAGTAAGTAATATGTGTGAGTGTGATGGAGGAACCCAGAACCGGTAAGAGAGTCCGGAAGTGGGCGATCCAAGACGCTATAACGCTAGGTGGAGTGTTGGGTGCTAGAGAGAGCCGCCCCAACCAACATTACGAGAACTCGGTGAACGACTAGGCGAGCGTCCTATGACATCGACGGAAAGTAATGGGTGGAGGCTTAATTATTCTGAACTCGAACCTGCATCAAAGGAAATGCATGGGACCCAACTCAGAGAGAGCTTAGAGTAGCTATGGGTAAAGTGGTACAAAGCCTGCGTAGTGCTAAATAAAAATCATGAATTTATGCATGTCTCCTGGATTGGAGGCTACAGTGACCGCCAAGGGGTTTATCTTTTTACCAAGTGACAAGTAGTCTTTTCAGTACTAAAACTTGTCACTTAAAGTTTTGATGAGTTATTTATTTTCAGAAAAAGAGATGATCTAGAAATTGTGATAACAAACAGAGATGAGTCATCCAGTGCATTTTTGTTATTAATGCTTGATAAGTACGCTAGTACTCAACCTTGCTATTATTCTCCTTTGTTAGATTCTAGTCGACCGGGAACTATCCCGAGTGGGATGAAAGACACGTAGGTGCCGATGTGACCGCTAGAGACGAGAGCGTTTACTACGAGGAGCAGAGCGAGATGGGCACCCTATTCGGCGTGTGGGACGAGTAGACGACTAGTAGAGCATAGCAGGCAAGCGAGTGGACTTAGTCCCATTTTGCAGTTGTAAATTACTACTTGTAATAAAAACCATAGCCTTGCGTAGCTAATTACTGCAATAAAGAGTATAATTTTTATCTTATTATTCTATTGCGGTAATTTTGATAAGGCTTACTATTCGTCGAAGCAGTGTCTTACTGGACAAATGAATAGTGATCCGCATGGCTAAGTGTGATTACTCTCCAGGGTAATGACACGGGGCGCCACAGCAAGTAGCAATGATTTGCAGCAGCTCATTAAAAGTTGAAAACAATGTGTAAAACTTAGCACATGGTATCTTTTATTCCCAGTCGTAAATATTACACTATTTTGACAAGCGTATAGATATTATTACAAAGGCCCAAGTAATTGTTGGTAAACCCAGATTTGATAGCACACCCTTCTCTGGATAAACGGCATTTGATAACAGCAAAAATTATGCAAGAGTAGGTGGTATCCATATGTACCCATGGGTCTGCACATACCCAATTCTCTTGCTCAACTCATCGGCCTCAGGAGGGCCTCGGGTTCCTGGTTTATATGGAAGTGACTTCAGCTTGCCAGCATCAATGTCGTGCAACAAAGGAGTGAAGATCTCCCAAGCAGCCTGAAACCAACAAACACAGTGTCGGGATTCAGAAGGGAGTCCACTGCAAAGGAAGTGCAAAAGTAAATGGTACCACATACCTTGAGCTCATCTCGGCGAACAAAGTGCTGCTGATCTCCTCTTATCCTGTCAAAACAAATATTGGTATCAATAAACAGATCGAGAGTAAGGAAGTATGGTTGTTCTTTCAGACAAAAAGTTGATAAAAATTCAGGTCTCTATGAAGTGCAGGGCACAAGGTGTGAAGCATGCAGAGAACTGGACTGAATGAGTTAAGAAACAAATCTAGCATAAGGATGGAGCAGCACATACGTGTCCAAGATGAGACGTTCATACGCTTCTGGGATTTTTACATCTTGGTACCGTAGCCCATAGGATAAATCCAGTTCGCTTTGTTCAGTTGCCATTTCTAATCCAGGTTTCTTGACCTGCAACAGTTCATGCAGTTTATTTAGGCAATATAAATTGACAGTTCTGCCACATCTTCCATCTTCGACCAAAATAATTTTTTCACAAAGTGGAGTTTACAGAAGTTGTACATACAGTCAATTTCATATACATGGCTTCTAATGGCTGCAGGCGTATAACAAACTCATTCCTTCCTTGCTTCTTGCCTTCAACAGGGTAAAATAAAAACACAGAGCTTTAGATACCGTCGGTACAAACAAACAAGAGTGAATGGAATTGTATTGATTCAAACAAAAAACCATGGCAGTAATAACAAGAACAAGGTAATCTTTTAAGACAAACATGTTTGAGCATTTAACTGGGTTGATGTATTTTGGCCCCCGTTTAGTTAAGGCTTAAGATTACCTTGGGGTTTAAACGTTTATCATCTATGCCAGATTTCTTGAGCCTATAACTCATGAGGAAAATTATCATTTCTCCTCTGAAGGTACTATATACACAAATTTTTAACTTTATGCCACATTTCTTGAGCTCAACTACTCATGAGAAAGTGATCAATACTCCTCCAAAGGTACTGAACACACACAAGCAGGGTCAAGTGGTCAACTTGTGTCGAAGAATCAGCGACTATACGTCTATACCTATTAGTAACTAAGGTCACACTGAAAGTAATAATCTTAGCGCGAATTAAGTACCCTAGCATGTAGTAAACCATCTCATGCTTAACTATTATGGTGATTGTTACAGGGAGTGTGCTCAAACTGAGGTATCGCTTCATTACATAGTTTTAGCAACTAGCAAGTACTTTCTTTCATATCAAAGCATGGACATATTCTACATTACTCAATATCAACAAAAATATAATTTGTTTTTCCTAGGGACAGTCGCCACTAACTCTTGACTCGGATATTTCAGAAGAAAGTGCTTTCACATACTGGTTAATGGTTTTGCAAGAACAGACTTGATGATGACATGAGAACAATATTTAGTACATACATCTGAAAATGTCGCCCGGAGCATCCTTGAACTGCACACGAATCTCCGCTTTCCTAGAGTTTAGTGCTTTACCAGCCTTGATAACGAAAGGAACTCCTGCAGCACACAATCATTCATATGTTGGTACTGAAAGATAAGATACCAGGATCCGGAGGTTCAGAAGTAGATTCCCATGGAGTTTCATTTTTTTTCCAGTACAATGTTGACATATGGGAAATGGAAATTCTGAAAGCAGAAGCTTTTATGCACAATGCAGCACAAATAAAACTCTTGTCCCGAAAAAAGGGGGTTCAGTTGGAACAGCAATGCAGAGATTGGATTAAAGAAGTCTGCAAAACTTGATGTGACTTTTGAATTTATAATTAATCTTGTAACATATACCTTCCCATCTTTCATTGTGTACCCTCAGTACAACAGATGCAAAAGTAGGGGTGTTGGAGTCATCTGGCACCGTAGGGTCATCCTTGTAGCCAGCATATTGTCCAAGGATAACCTCATCATGCTTTATAGGATTCACTGATTGAAGAACCTGACATCGTGATTTAAAAAGGCAAAATGAAAGTATTTGTAAGCAACAACAAATGATGAAGGATGTAAGATTCATACTTTGGTATCACATCAAGAAAAGCCCAAAGACAGATTTTCTGTTAAGTAGAACCACAAATGTAGTATAAGTTGGTTGATAAAAATAAAGAGATGTAAGAACCTTGACTTTTTCGTCTCTTATGTGCTCGGGCTTGAGAGAGACAGGCTTTTCCATAGCCACCAAACAGAAGACCTGAAGATAAGAGCAATAGTCAATAACTAAAGCTCTCAATTCCTGAAAACAATGGTATTCTCTTTCAAGGAATTCTAAAGCGTAACAGGTAGCTGCTCTGCCTGTTCAGAAGATTTTTTTAAAACATAAAAACGGTGAAACAATAACGATTCTGGATGATTGTGGGTAAAATGTTGGGCAGTCCACACAGTAAATAATTGCTACTATAGATTCACACGAGTAGGTAAATCTACAAAAAAAATATTTGCAAAATTATGTTATAAACCAAAAGAAGATAATCCAAATATTATCTATACCTGCAACAAATGGTTCTGAATGATGTCACGAATGATACTGCAGCAACAAAAGTGAGGTCAGAGATTCACAGTGCTAGAAGAGGAATAACAACACATGGGGGCCCTCTAAGTGTTAAGTAACATAAACACCGGAATGCAGTCAATTTTTGTCTTAAAATCTGTTTAACTCATAAAGAAAGAGTGGTGCGTAGCAATGGACTTTGAATTCAGAGAAAATTTGTTGCCATAAAGTGCAAAGAGCTTTAAGTGTGTTTTTGCAAAAACCAAAGCTATCAGAAATGGGCAATTAGTGTATTTTCAAATGCACAATTGTACGTGATCAAAGGACTTAATAGTTGCTGAGTCCACCTAGGAAAGGTGTTGTAACTTTTAAACTGTACTTCTCTCTATAATGAATGGGCAGAGCTCCTGCCCTCTGATTTTTTTAAAAGGACTTAATAGGACAAGTGGTGAACCATTTACAATATATAGAAGTGATGTTCTACACCACAGTTCCAGTTACTTGCGACATACCCATATTGATCAAAATATCCTCCACGTCCTTCAGTCCCAAAGTCCTCCCTGAATACAATCTGAAGGAAAGATATATTACATGCAAGCACATACGGTTGGATCATCCAAATATACAGCTTTTCTAACCACATTTTTCTTAATTTTAAACAAATAGCCAAGGATGCGCTATAAGATTAGAAATCTAACAAAGGTCTAAGAAATAGCAAATTGAAGTGTGTTAACCACCTATGGAAGAACTTACCTGTACATTATCAATATTATCACGATTCCAAAGAGGCAAAAACAAGCGGTTTGCAAAGCGAAGCACGAGCTGCAAATATGACAATATGAGAAACAGTTGCATGCAAGAAATAAAATGCTCACTGACTGAAGTCAAACAAATTACCAAGTTTTGGACCAATTCTTTTCCTAAGTAGTGGTCAATTCTATAGAGTTGTTGTTCATCAAACAGCTCTCCAAGTTGGTCACTAAGTTCCTCTGCAGAGTTCAAGTCCTTCCCAAAGGGCTTTTCAATAATAACCCTTGTCCAACCAGTATGTGAAGCTGAATGTACATCATGAGTAGATTATCACGAATCTTTAACGTAAGAGAAATGGAAAATTCAAGATAACACAGTACAATTTGAAAATTATCTGAACTTGAGAAAATGAAAGAATCAATCTTGGTTTTCTTTCTTTACTTGTGCGTTATGACATGAAAGTTCTTATAATAATCCAGAAAAAAGAATCGTTGCTGCCCCCCAAATTGCTTCCAGAAAACAACAAAATTTAGACAGACTACATGAACTCTCTTTTCTTTATTTTTCATCAGTCTCAATGAAAGAGCAATGTGGAGAAACAAGAGTGCACAACTCACAACAGGGTACCGAACTGGTGTGCTCAGAAGTTGAACCATGCTTACAGTAGCAAAGTTGGAACTTTGCATGTTCCGATCCACGAGGTAAACATTCATTTAAAGAATAGAAAACAAGAATATGTGTTATGCTTCGGTGCACCTCTTTTAAAAAGGTTTACAAATCTTAAAGAAAAATAGTTAATATTAGGCAGGGGCAAATATGCATTAACCTAAAAAATAAATCAAATTGAAGATTTGTGCTACCTAATATTCAAGTCTATATCTATATCTAATCTTCAATTTAATTTATTTTTTATAGGTTGGTACAGATTTGTCATTGCCTAATATTATCTACTTTGCTTTAAGATTTGTAAACTTTTCTAAAAGAGGTGTATTGAAGCAAACCCCCAAGAATATATCTTAAATACTTAATGAAGTAAACTATTTTTCTTATATTTCAAGCTTTGTTATTGGATAGCTTCAGTACTTCCATGTTCCAACGAAGTGTAGAGTACCGTACAAAGTTCACAGAGAGAGAGAGAGAGGGCAAAAAACTTAGGAAAAACAACTTACAAGGATTCATGCAATACAATCTTATCATTTTGCACACTGAGGGATAGACAGATGGAGGCAATGCCAAATAAAATAGTCTACGGGAGCTTCCCAGTTGGTTGTTCCTTGCTGTTTCATGCTCTGAAATTGCCTTGTTTAACAATTCAAATCCTTCCCCACTATCATAGGAACCACTAACATATTTAATCTGTAAGAAAATTCAACGTGGTCACAAAGTTGAACACACCAGGAGTATGCATAATATTAGAAACTTACTAATTTCAAAAAATGTGAAAGTGTTCATCATTGAACTAATCAGGAGCTATGCATAATATTTGAAACTTACTAATTTCAAAAATTGTGAAAGATGTTCATCTGAAGCTCCTTTGAGGTATCTGCAACCATAAAAGCATGATATTCACAGGGAAAAAAATGATGGAATGAAGAATTCCAGCATACTAAAAATGGACGAAACAGGAAGGACTTCATCATACAAACCATACTGAATTATTTATACATGATATATTAGTTCAAGGAATATGGATCTTACCCAAGAATGCGTTCTCTTAATCCATCATCAGAAAGATTTGATCTTGCATACCCAAATATACGGACTTCTTCGGATGGTAGAAATCCCTATCAATATCAGATTGTAAGATTCACAAATATGTATGCATTCTGCCAACCTGAGAAACATTATGTATATGACACGCAATGCATTATACAATGATGTTCTACTATTTCTGTACACTCGGGTGCAAGCTGATTAACTCAACACAGATGGATCAACTTTTGCCCAAGTTTACTCCTTTTGCATCACATTTTTTTGAGTTTGTATAGTTAATATGTAAGCAATTGCTAGTAATGATCAAATTACCTGCTGAAAAAGGTGAAAGAGTGCTGGGAAAGTCTTCTTCTTAGCAAGGTCTCCAGAAGCACCAAGGACGACAATGGACAAGCAACCAGACTCTGCAGAAAGGTCTAGGTCCTTTAAATCTGACAAAGAACGAAAGCTATTCCGTGCCGATGATGGGGAAGATCCAGACGATCCTCCTGACATGATAAACAGTATGGTTTTCTTCGTCCTTCAGAGATCAACCTAAGAATATTGCAAAGGTACAATTAATCACGAAATGTATCCGTTGTTCAAATAAATAACTTAGGATCTAGTCATTAAAATTTGAGCGAACAAATTGAAAAGGGGCGTCTTTAAAGATCACAATGTGCCAGTACAATTTAATCTTCCTAACAATGAACTAATCTAGTTACTATTGGGTGGTATATTCTCAATTGTCCCAATAACAAACACACGATCCCCGAAATAAACTGAACAAATTATAGTGCAGGCGATTCCATTTCCAAGAAAGGAACTTCAAATTATGAAACGATACTAAATTATGAACATGGAAACAAGAACAAAAGGGCATCAAGAAATCAAGAACAAAATCTGCACTGTAGCAAACAGATCCACGGCAACATATACACAGAACAGAAGACTTGCCAGTGACGAGAAGACGCAACGCAATCGTTCCTTCAGGAGTGAAATCGATGGCGCAGAGCTCTGAAACAAGACCCCCAAGGCCCCAACCGATCAACCAAGAACACCCAACAAGAGAAATCGCAGTGGTCAGTAGCTGTATGAAGAGGAGAAGACTAACCAGTGGCGATGGGATTTGACTTCCGAAGGGGGCAGGTTGCGAGAATATTTCTTGGGTGGGATTTATAATGGAGGGATCGCACTCGTTTCCTTTCTCGCCGCCGCTTTTATACTTGCGGACTCGTCGCCTCGGCGGCCTCCGTGCCGCTTTGACCCGCGTACCGTCCACCAACCGTGCTCTGTTGCTCTGCCAAACATGTAAAACTGAGAATTTGCAAAAGGGCTCCACGCAAAAAGTGAACATAATCGGGAAAGGATGAAGTTCATTCTACTTTCTCAAGTATCGATATACGGATACCTAATTTCTGAACTAAAAAATCGGTCTTTTGACATTCCGAAGTTACAAAACCGAATAACCTACCACCTCCCATTGTTTAGCCATGCGGTGGTTTTCTTGATAATGGCGTCCGTCCGATCGCATTTCGCTGGAGGAAGGCGATATGGCGTTTCTCTCCCTCTAAGTCCATTCCTTGCTTTCTCTCTCCTCTCATTTCCTCCAGCCGAGTGGTTCTGTGGTTCTTCTTCCCCAATGCTTTCTCTCAATCTCTTTCTTCACTTCTCTAGGTGATTTCCTCTTGGCCGAAGCCTTCCTGGTGCCTTCTCCATTTCTTCTCTTCCTCTCTCCATTTCTCCATTTTTCTCCCACGGGAGCTTTGCTCCCTGGCCGCATCTCCTCTGGGTGTCGCGCCGCCACCTACGCTTTCTTCTTCCTCAGTAGCCCGGCGGTAGCGCGCCTTCACCAAGCATCCAGAAGCCCACCTCCATCGTTTTCATGCATGGGCAGCATCACCCCACATCAAAGCATCATTCTCATGTGCATGAATATCAACCAACAACACATCAAGAAGAAATCAAGCTAAGCTTTAAAACCGAAATCACAGTAGGTAAAGCAAAATAGCAGGAAAGAATAGAAAAGGGGGGAGCCGAGTCGGGCCACATCAGCGCATGGGAGGGGCGGGCGCCGGTGACCAAGCACCAGTGGGCCACGCACAAGGTGGTGCGGGGCCGAGCGCCCGGGAGTGTCGCAAAATTTCTCCGCTCAAAACTCACCCAAGAACTCAAGAACACGAACAAGAACACACAGTGTTTTGTGCTGCGAAAGATTGAGCAGCGTTTTCAGTTTAATTGACTAGAATTTAAAGACTACAGAGGGAAGATCGTGTCCTCCATGTGCGCACAACGGACTCTGCTTCGTGCGCCATCCCGCACGATCATCCGTGCCGAGCGCGACGCGCGCGCGCATGCTGAACTGCACGCGAGCTCCACTACTGCATGGCCAAAACGAATGGCCATGCCTTGACCGACTCAAACGGAAGTAAAACTGGGATACAAGCGCAGGATTATAGTTGACATTCTCCTCCTAATCCTGACGCTGAAGCTTGGTGTTGACGACGCCGATCCGGTCGCGTAGCTCTTGGAACTTCACGCCCAGCGGCCATCAAATGTCCGCGAGCCGATCTGCAGCGCCGACCGCTCGAGGACGATCTTCCCGCCATCAACGCACTCTCTGATATAGTGGAATTTTGTATCTATGTGCTTGCTTCTATCGTGATGGACGGGATTCTTACTAAGATCGATGGCGGACTTGTTGTCCACCTTGAGCGCCGGTGCTCTAGACTCTGAGCAGAGGAAGTCTCTCAGCAGCCAAGTCAACCAGACGCCCTGGCAGGCCGTGCTCACCGCGGCGATGTACTCCGCCTCACATGATGAAAGAGCCACCACCTTCTGCTTGCTTGACTGCCAAGTGATGGGACTGATGCCGAGGCAGTAGAGCACGCCGCTCGTGCTCCTGCGATCGTCGATGTCGCCGGCGAAATCGCTATCGCCAGAATCGGTCGGCCGGTCTTTGCCGCCTCTTCCGATCTTCCATAATGAACACCATAATCAAGTGTACCTGAGATGTAGCGGAGAAGATGCTTGACCGCTGCGCGATGATCCTCGTGTGGCTCCTCCATGAAGCGGCTCACGTATCCCACCGCGTAGGCGAGATCAGGTCGCGTGTTTACCAAGTACCTGAGCCCGCCGACGATGCTCTCTGTACTCCATCGTGTTCACCAGCAGGCTGGTACTTGCCTTGCTCAACTTGAGGCGGGCTTCCATGGGAACAGAGCACACATTGCAGCCCGCCATGCCGCTTCGCTCAAGCAGCTTCGCGGCATAGGTGGACTGACATAGACTGATGCCTCTCGGACCTTGACGCACCTTAATCCCGAGATAGTAGGAGAGCAACCCGAGGTCACTCATCCTGAACAGCTTCATCATCTCAAGCTTAAATTTGTTGATGTCATCGTTCCCGTGCCCGGTGATGATCAAGTCATCGACGTAGACGCCGACGATGATCCGTGACGCCCCTGCGCCGCGCGTGTATATGCCGTGCTCCGCCGTGCTCCTCTGGAAACCAAGCGACAAAAGGCTGGCGTCGAGCTTGGCATTCCAGGCCCTGGGTGCTTGACGAAGGCCGTAGAGTGCTTTCCTGAGTCGAAGCACCTTGTGTTCAGCACCGTCGCCGGCGAAACCGGGCGGCTGAACGACGTACACCTCTTCTAGGAGCTCGCCATTTAGGAACGCACTCTTCACGTCCATGTGGTGGACTTGCCACCCCTCGTGCGCCGCCACGGCGAGCAGTAGCCGCACGGACTCCATGCGGGCCACCAACGCGAACACCTCGTCGAAGTCGATGCGGCGCGTTGCACGTACCCCTTCGCCACCAACTACGCTTTGTGTTTGACAATGGTACCGTGCTCGTCGCGCTTCACCTTGAAGACCCATTTCAGCCTGATGGCCCGGTGTCTAGAAGGGAGATCGGTGAGCTCCCAGGTGCCGTTGTCGTCGATGGATTTCATCTCCTCCAGCATCGCGCGCGCCAACACGGGTGTTGCTCGGCCTCGCCGAACGATGCTGGCTCCTCGGCGGTGGTGAAGTGGAGCTCGTCGTACTCGAGGACGCGATGCGAGGCCTGGTGTCGGTGCGCCTCAAAGACATTGTCCAAAGACGCGAACCGAGCGGGCATCATCGTGATCAGCGTCGAGCTCGTCCTCAGCGTTGGCTGGTGGAGTGACGAACTCCACCTCTGGTTCCGCTACGCCCTCGGTCGGCACCGGTGTAGGGGTCCTGGCCGACGACGCGCCACCCAGCGGCGTCGAGGGAGTCGTGGGTGTCCGCGGCGCCTCATCTTGGGCACTCGCTCCGCCGCCTTTTGCCGCACCAGGCACATACGCCGTGATGTACTCCACGATGAACGGCTCCTCCGTGTCCACGCCACCGTGCTCGTCCCAGCTCCACTACCGCGCCTCATCGAAGATGACGTCACACGTGACGTGGACGCGCTTGTGCACCAGATCGAACACCCGGTACGCCTTGGATCCTTCTTCATATCCGACGAAGATCATCGGAGAGCTCCGATCGTCGAGCTTCTTCAGGTGTGGCTGCGTGTTCTTGACATGCGCGACACAGCCAAAAGTTCGAAGGAAGTGCACTGCGGGCTTCTTGCCGTGCCATGCCTCATATGGCGTCTTGCCGTCGAGGCTCCGGGTCAGTGCGCGGTTGAGAATGAAGACCGCGGTGGTGACGGCCTCGCCCCAGAAGATCCCCGGCAAGTTCTTCGCCTTCATCATGCTGCGGGCCATGCCCACAACAGTTTGGTTGCGGCGCTCCACGACCCCATTTTGCTGTGGCGAATAGGGGGTCGTGAGCTGCCGCTGGACACCTTGCTCTGCGCAGTAGGTCCCGAACTCGATCGACGAGAACTCTCTGTCGCGGTCAGTACGGAGCACCTTCAACTTGCGCCCGGACTCCACCTCTGCCCTTGCCTTGAAGCGCTTGATTGCCGCAGCCGCTTGATCCTTGCTTGCGAGAAGGGAGAGCCACATGTGGCGGCTCATGTCATCTACCAGCAGCAGGAAGTAGCGGCTCCCACTCGGTGTGGTAGGTGACACAGGTCCGCAGAGGTCGCCATGTACTAGCTCAAGGGCCTCCTCTGCACGGAAACGTGCCTTCTTTGGGAACGAGTTACGGCACTACTTGCCGGCGAGGCAGCTGTCACACACCTGATCAATGTGATCAACGTGTGGCAGCCCACACACCATGTCGTCGCGCGCCAACTTCCACAGCGCCTAGAAGCTGATGTGGCCAAAATGCTCGTGCCATCGCCACGCCTCGACGTTGCGTCGTGCAGAGAGGCACACTGGGCGTGCAATGTTCAGCCTGATGGACTAGAGCCGGTTGCCGGAGCGCCACACCCGAGCCAGGAGTCGACCCTGCTGGTCCCGGATCTTCATCAGCCCGTCGTCGATGTGAATCTGGCAGCCGGATTCGTCCAGCTGCCCGACGCTGATAAGGTTGGCGGTGAGACGGGGAATGAGGTACACCCCGGTCAGGGCGCGATGCTCGCCATTCTTGCAGGAGAAGAGCACCGTGCCGCGGCCCTCGATGCTGACCACGGACCCGCCCCGAACTTGACCGTGCCGATGATTGCGTCGTCGAGCTCGGAGAAGGCGGCGCGCGACCCAGTCATATGATTGGTCGCGCCCGTGTCCAGTACCGGCCGTCGTCGCGCCGCCATCTCGGTCATTGCCGAAGACTTTGGCCTCCTCAAGCCGGACTGGCTCGCATTGCGGCGGCGGTGTCGACGGCGGCGGGGTGGCGACGGCGCAGCGAGAAGGTGGGGAACGAATCGATCGCCTACTCGCCATCGCCAGCTGCGGACTCTTCATCTTCACCCTGAGCAACGTGGGCCTCTGCCTGACGGGGCTGCGACCGGCACTCCCTGGCCCAATGGCCCATCTTACCGCAGTTGTGGCACTTCTCCTTCGACATGTCACGGTTTCCGTCCGAGCTCGAGCGTTCACCGCTTGACAAGCCGCGGCGGGGATGGCGACGGCGATTGCCGGACTTGGAGCCACTTGAGGATGCCTCGCCCTTCTTCCGCTCCTTCACCAAGGCCCCATCGCTTCCTCGGTGAGGTATGATTTACCACCAAAGACGGCGGCGGCGCGCGGCTTGAACCTATCCTCTGCCGCCTTTAGGCGACCAGTAACCTCCTCCACAGAGAGCGTCGAGAGATCAAGCAAAGTCTCAATTGACAATGCGATCTAAAACCTGGGAGGCACCACGCGCAGGTACTTCTCCACCACCTTCTACGTGGGTTCCGGATCGCTGAGTGTCGCCAGCTGGTTGGCGATGCCGGTGAGCCGCATGGCAAAGTCATCCACGGACTCGCCATCGTTGAATGCAATGCGCTCATACTCCTTGCGGAGCTTCTGAGCACTGCCTTGCGCACCCGATCACAGCCGATGCGCATGGTCTTGACAGCCTCCCATGCGTCCTTGGCTGTTTCCTTGACGGCGAGAGATGAGATCATCTCCGGCGGGACGCCCTTCAGGATGGCCTCCAATGCCATCCGGTCCTCCTGCAGATCCGCGACGCCGTGCTCGACAAATTCCCACAAACCGCTACCGAGCATGACCTTCATCATGAGGGCCCAATCCCCATAGTTGGTCTTGGTGAGGAGCGGGTACGACGCCGATCCGCCGACCTCCCGCACCGTCTTGTGCACGATCAGCTCGTAGCCGCCGCCGCCTCTCGCGCCGCTGCTACTGCCGCCACTGCCATCAGTGCGGCCGCCTAACCGTTGGTGTGGGGATGGTCGCAGTGACTCCGAGCATCCGCGCGGCATGAGCGCAGCTCGAATGACGCGATCCCAGACCCAGGTGCGATAACAGGCTCTGATACCAATTGTCGCAAAATTTCTCCGCTCAAAACTCACCCAAGAACTCAAGAACACGAACAAGAACACACAGTGTTTTGTGCTGCGAAAGATTGAGCAGCGTTTTCAGTTTAATTGACTGGAATTTATAGACTGCAGAGGGAAGATCGTGTCCTCCATGTGTGCACAACAGACTCTGCTTCGTGTGCCATCCCGCACGATCATCCGTCTTTGAAGCGCGACAGCTGCTACAAGATGCTTCGCACGCGAAGCTCCACTCATCGCATGGTCAAACGAATGGCCATGCCTTGACCGACTCAAATGGAAGTAAAACTGGGATACAAGCGCAGGATTACAGTTGACAGGGAGCAGGGAGGCGTGAACCAGGGGAGGCTCGAGGGAGCCGAGCGGCACTAATGGGCGAGCTGGGAGGCGGCGGCGGCACCGGCGGCGCCATGGGGGCCAGGCCTAGCAGAGAGAGCAGCCAGGACAGGCCGGGCCAAGCCGGTGGTGGTCGGAGGCGTGGCAGGCAGGGGCGAGCCGGGGGACACTGGTCGGCTAGGAGATGGTGCCATGGGCACATTTCGGCCAGAGCAAGTGTTAGGAGCAAGATCCAGAGGAAGGAATGGAGAAAAAGCAAAGAAGGAAGTTGATGAGGGCATCTTTACTACTACTACATCTTCCACTCCAAGTGTGCATGAGGATGCTCATGAAGCACCAAAAGGTCCAATGACTAGAGCAAGAGCTAAACTAATAAATCAACAGGTGAATTTGTTCCTTAATGCCCTACCTTTTATTGATGAGAATAATATACTACCTCATGCTAGTTTCTTGTGCATTGTTAGGTGTGAAGACGAGGCCACCGAACACCCAACGGAGGGAATCCATGCAGTTGGTGCAAGGTTTGAGTCCAACATGTGCTTCGGTCAAGCACCAACATGAGCCACGTTCAACCAAGTCCAACATTAAGCTTCGGATCAACCAAGTCAACCACGTTCACGTGAGAGAGTGGATTGCAAGCTAGGTGAATCGGCAGCCCACATGCATTGTATTTTAATTAATGGCTTGCATGCTGTGTGAATAGGCAGCCCACATGCCTTGTATTACAATTACTCCATGGAGTCCGAATAAACTTGGATTAGGAATCCTAATTTCCATGCCGGCCGAGGCCCATGTAAGTTCACGTCGTCTTGAATGGTCACGGGTGGCTTTAAATAACAAATTACCGCCATCACGTAGAAGCGCACTGATTTTTATGAATAAACACAAAATAGCAGATTGCTTTCTTCCTATTGATGGCTCATGCATCAATAGGAAAAACTGATAGTTCTTGTTAATTGAGATCGTTCAACCTTTCCGCTGGGAATTGGGAGCGCGATAGGGCTTCGCTTGGTGGTCGTGAAGTTCGGCGCGTGTGTTCTCGCGAATTAAAGACTGTTCGTTCTTGCATTGGCAACAGGGGATCACTACGATTCGAGAGACTACACGTGAGTATCTTGATCCTACGTCGAGAAGATCGGACGACCCCGTATCATCTGGTATCAGAGCGTGGTTGACTCGGTAGGATTACTTATCCCTAGATTAGATTGATTTTTATTGCTGTTCTTAATACCTAGAGTCCATAAACCGAAAATTACAACACAAAAATTCCAAACCCTAGTTTTTGCATCTGTTATTTCCTGTGAGTTTAGTTAGGTTTTAATCCATTAGAATTTTTGTTTAGTGCTGATCGTAGTGTTCTTTTGCGTTGCTTAATCTTTGTGTCCAATCAAAAAAAAACCCCAAACAAATCTCGACCGCTACAGTGCCGCGGATCGCTACAATAATCCGAGAACAAATCCATTTGCTACAGTGATCCGCGTTGCTACCGTACCGATCCGGCATTACTCCGTGGTTGCGCAGTGATCTGCACTGCTACAGTCGGCCGAATTCATTAGTTCGCAGTTTGCTACAGTACACGATTTGTTATGATTAATCGCTCTCTACTGGACGCAATGTGTGACGATAATTTGCTTTTTCTCATTGGCGCTGCGTTACGACTGCTGCAAGATCATCAACAGATCCAATAGTTCGCTTCTTTAAAGTAAATTGCTACAACAACTGCGCTCGTGAATTCGAAAAAAAAGGTTTGCTACTTTTTCTTTTATCTTTGAGACTAGTCTTTGATAATTGCTTAGGGCTGTTCATTGAATTATCTACACCTGCTGAAAATTAGAACTTGTGTGAGGAAACCTTAAACCCCAGTTTCGGTTAAAAAAAAAGAGAAAGAAAAGACTAGCCACAAGTCAAAAAAAAAAAAACGTGGCTGTGAAGTAAAGAAAAAAGAAGAAGAAGAAGAAAAGAAAAAAAAAGAGAGAAAGAGAAAAAGATATTGGCCGAAAAATTGGGAAAAAGGATAACCTTAGTTCATAATTTCAGATTGTGTATTTAATTTCTTTGAGCAATCTTGTGCCCTCACATTTCATATTATTGCAATTGGCTAGCGTCTCTCCTAGTACTTGGTGCAAAACGAGCTAGTTTTTATCTTAATTTCAGATTGTATCTCACTAGCTCATTCCTTTGTTTGCATTGAGTCACATTAATCTTTGCGTGTGCGTTCATATACTTCACTTAAACATTTTAGATCAGCACTTAGGCAAAATATTCTAGCTTGGATTATTACTTAGCTTTACAACATCAAGAATTTCAGATTGCTAGGATATACACCTCCATACCAAGCTCCACCAAATAACCGTTGTTGTGCAATTGTGAACACTCTTAAATTCGCTTGATCATCACTTTGCTATTGTAGCTTCCACCAAGTGTAAGTTTCTTTTAGCCTTAATTCACTTCGGAAGGGTAAGAACTTTACTTGGGAGAGAAAGGAGAGATTGAGTGCTTTTGACTAATCATCCATATACACTCTTGCGGTTTGTGTTTTCTTTTGCACAATCTAACCATATCAGGTGAAGAAAACAACTATGGTGAGGAGCATGAGGTTGATCTTAATGCCCCGGTGACTCGCTTCGAAATCGTGCATTGAGAACTACATTGCAACAAGAATTTGTAACTGGCACCACTGCAATGGGGGAAGAACTCAGGGCGGACATGCAGGATCTCCGCATTGACCTCAATCAACAAATGAATGTGTTGCGTACGAGCATCGTGAATGATATTGTACGGGCACTTTGTCAACAACAAGAAGAAGATAGTGTGCATCTACCGGCTCACATACCTCCGCGAGATGAGGAGGTCGCTGCACGAGTCGCCCAGGATGCTCGACAACGGCAAGACCGTGTGGTGGCACAAGCCATACGGCCACCTCCACTGGGAGAGGAGGTGGGGGAGGCGCCCAAGGACCCGAGAGGGGTCGTGGGCCTAAAGGCCGAGGTGGGGGAGCACCTCACTTCGACGACGACGGCTTGTACCACTACGATGATGGATACCATCGCCGACACCGCTACGGCAATGAACGACCGAATGAAGAGAAATTTGGTAAGCTTAAATTTACTATGCCAACATTTTCAGGTACACATGATCCCGAAGATTACCTCACTTGGGAGCTCAAGGTGGACAAGGTGTTCCGTATGCACAATTACTCCGAAGAAAAGAAAATACACATGGCTGCACTTGAATTTGATAAATATGCGCTCATATGGTGGGAACAAGTTCAAAATCAAAGGAGAGAGTACAACGAACCTCCCATCGCTACATGGGAAGAGATGAAGTATCATATGAGAGCGAGGTTTGTTCCTAAACATTACAAGCGTGATTTATTTGATAAATTACAGCAAATGAAGCAAGGAACTCTCACGGTGGAGGACTATTATAAAGAGATGGAGATGGCCATGATTCGAGCTAATATATTTGAGCAAGAAGAACAAACAATGGCTCGTTTCCTTGCTGGTTTGCACCCTTCCATCAAGCGCATCACCGAATTTCAGCACTACAACAACATGGTAGAGTTAGTGCACCAAGCAACCAAGGCTGAAAGGCAAGTGCAACAAGATATGAGAGCAACAAGAACATCATCATACACACCCCGTTCAGCACCTACAGGAGGTAAACCCACATCCCGTTTCAATTCTTTTAAAACTAATCAATCCAGTGGAAGTTTTGCTCCTAGTACCAGTGCTACACCAGACGGGAAAAATGCAACAACACCCATTGCCAAGAAAAGTCCAGCACCTTCTACCTTGTCATCCGTGGGTTCTACAGCAAGAAGTAGTGCCATCCAATGCTTTAAATGCCTTGGACGAGGTCATATGCAAAAGGACTGTCCAAATAACAAGGTTATGTTGCTAATGGAGAATGGAGAGTATGACTCTACTAGCGAGGGGAAAGGTGAGGCCCTTGCTGATTTTAGAAGCTTTGGAGATGTACATGAGACAGGACAAGGGGAGGAGGCGCATGAAGATGATCATTGTGACCCCGAGGCTGGTCCTAGCCTTGTGTGTGCACCGATGGTGTTGAGTGTGCAAGCAAAACCCACTCATGTGCAGCGTTGCAATCTTTTCCAAACACAGGCTCAGGTGAGTAAGGATGGTAAGTGTTGCAAAGTTATTATTGATGGTGGTAGTTGCCACAATTTAGCTAGTAAAGAACTTTGCACTAAACTTGGGTTGAAATACAAGAAACATCCACATCCATATCAAATTCAATGGTTGAATAATGATGGTTCTATGAATGTTGGATACACTGTTGACGTTAGTTTTCAGATTGGGAATTACCGTGATATTGTGAAGTGTGATGTTGTTTTCATGGATGTTTGTCATTTACTTTTAGGAAGACCATGGCAATATGATAGATCTGTGATTCATGATGGTAGAACAAATCATTATAAGTTCATGTGGAATAACAAAGAAATAACATTGCGACCTTTGACTCCTTCTCAAATTGTGAATGATAATATGCAAAAGATTGAGGTGAACGTAGAGAATGAGAGAGGGAAGGAGCAAAAGAGTGTGATTCCACAAAATGCGAATGAGAGCCACACGTTAAAACTGAGTGGAAAAAGAAAGGATGAGGGAGAGAAAAAGTTAGTCATGGTAGCCACTAAATCTGATTTGAGAGAGATACAAGATGATCCCACTTTGATGCACTTTGTATTGCTGTACAAAGATGTTTTGCTTTCTACTAATGACTTAACATCCCTTCCTAGTGTGGTTTCTTAAGTTTTGCAGGCTTATGAGGATGTCTTTCCAGAGGACGTACCCGCTGGTCTACCACCCATTCGAGGCATTGAACATCAAATTGACTTGGTACCAGGAGCGCCACTTCCCAACCGGCCGCCGTACCGCACAAACCCGGAGGAGACAAAAGAAATTCAGCGGCAAGTGCAAGCGCTCATGGAAAAAGGGTATGTACGCGAAAGTCTTAGTCCTTGTGCCGTCCTGTCATTCTTGTTCCAAAGAAAGATGGTACATGGAGAATGTGCGTAGACTGTAGAGCTATCAACAATATTACCATTCGTTATCGTCACCCTATTCCTAGGTTAGATGATATGCTTGATGAATTGAGTGGCTCTACTATCTTTTCTAAGATTGATTTGCGTAGTGGATACCATCAAATTAGAATGAAACATGGTGATGAGTGGAAGACAGCTTTTAAAACAAAATTTGGCTTGTATGAATGGTTAGTGATGCCTTTTGGTTTATCTAATGCTCCTAGTACATTCATGCGATTAATGAACCATGTTTTGCGACATTTCATTGGCAAATTTGTGGTAGTCTATTTTGATGATATTTTGATATATAGCCGCTCATTGGAAGAACATGTTGAACACGTTAGGCAAGTGCTAGAAGTGCTAAGAACTGAACAATTGTATGCTAATCTTGAGAAGTGTACGTTTTGCACAAACAAAGTGGTGTTCTTAGGCTATGTTGTTTCAACTCATGGAATTGAAGTAGATGACTCTAAAGTTGAAGCTATTCGAAATTGGCCTACTCCTGTCAATGTTAGTCAAATTCGTAGCTTTCATGGGCTTGCTGGATTTTATCGACGTTTTGTGAAAGATTTTAGCACCATTGCTGCCCCATTAAATGAATTAACTAAAAAGGGTGTTGCTTTTGAATGGGGAGCATCACAGGATAAAACCTTTGCTGAACTAAAGAAGTGTTTGACTGAAGCACCATTGCTTGTTTTACCTGATTTCACTAAAACTTTTGAGATTGAATGTGATGCTAGTGGAATAGGTATTGGTGGTGTTTTGATGCAAGAAAGAAAACCTGTTGCATACTTTAGTGAGAAACTTAGCAGTGCACAAATGAATTATCCTGTTTATGACAAAGAATTATATGCTCTTGTGCGTGCTTTAGAGAATTGGCAACATTATCTTTGGCCTAAGGAATTCATCATTCATTCTGATCATGAAGCTTTGAAATACTTGAAAGGTCAAGCTAAATTGAATCGTAGACATGCTAAGTGGGTTGAATTCATTGAGACTTTTCCCTACATTATTAAATACAAGAAAGGCAAAAGAGAATGTAGTCGCTGATGCATTGTCTAGAAAGAATATGCTTTTAACTCAATTGGAAGTAAAGATACTTGGATTAGAAAGTTTGAAAGATTTATATGCTTCCGACCAAGAATTTTCCGTACCATATTCTAAATGCAAAGATGGGAAAGGATGGGATAAATACCATATTCATGATGGGTTTCTTTCGTGCTAACAAACTATGCGTTCGAGTTAAATGCATGCGTTTGTTATTGTTGCGTGAATCTCATGCGGATGGATTGATGGGACATTTTGGGAGAGAAAACATATATGATGCTGGCCGATCACTTCTATTGGCCCAGAATGCGACGTGACGTCGAGAGGTTTGTTCAACGATGTATCACATGCCATAAAGCTAAATCGAAACTTAATCCACATGGTTTGTATACTTCACTTCCAGTTCCTAGTGCACCTTGGGAAGATATTAGCATGGATTTTGTGTTAGGATTGCCACGGACTAAGAGGGGGAGGGATTCTGTTTTTGTAGTTGTGGATAGATTTTCTAAGATGGCACACTTTATTCCTTGTCATAAGAGCGACGATGCGTCGCATGTAGCTGACTTATTTTTCAGGGAGATTGTGAGATTGCATGGCATGCCTCGCACCATTGTTTCAGATCGTGATGTGAAGTTTATAAGCTATTTTTGGAAAACTTTGTGGGCCAAGCTTGGGACAAGGCTGCTATTTTCGACAACTTGTCACCCACAAACCGATGGACAAACGGAGGTGGTGAATCGTACACTCTCAATGTTGCTGAGGACAATGATAAAAAAGAACTTAAAAGAGTGGGAGGATTGTCTACCGCATGTTGAATTCGCATATAATAGGGCGGTGCATTCTACTACACAATTGTGTCCATTTGAGGTGGTGTATGGCTTCAAACCAATCACACCACTTGATTTGATGCCACTTTCATTACAAGAACGTGCTAATATGGAGGCTTCGACGCTTGCTGATTTTGTAAAGAAACTTCATGAAAAGACTAAAGAGGTAATTGAGGCGAAGGTACGTTCATATGCTTCTAAAGCTAACAAAACTAGAAAGAAAATGATATTTGAACCAGGTGATTTAGTATGGGTTCATCTTCGCAAAGAACGCTTTCCAGAGAGACGTAAATCAAAATTGATGCCCTGTGGTGATGTCCTTTTAAAGTGCTTGCCAAGATTAACGATAATGCTTACAAAATTGAGCTTCCGGGAGACGACTACGCAGTAAGTACCACTTTCAATGTTGCTGATTTATCACCATTTTTTGGGCAAGACGATACAGAGTCGAGGACGACTCCTTTTCAAGAGGGGGAGGATGATGAGGGCATCTTTACTACTACTACATCTTCCACTCCAAGTGTGCATGAGGATGCTCATGAAGCACCAAAAGGTCCAATGACTAGAGCAAGAGCTAAACTAATAAATCAACAGGTGGATTTTTTCCTTAATGCCCTACCTTTTATTGATGAGAATAATATACTACCTCATGCTAGTTTCTTGTGCATTCTTAGGTGTGAAGACGAGGTCACCGAACACTCAACGGAGGAAATCCATGCAGTTGGTGCAAGGTTTGAGTCCAACATGTGCTTCGGTCAAGCACCAACATGAGCCACGTTCAACCAAGTCCAACATTAAGCTTCGGATCAACCAAGTCAACCACGTTCACGTGAGAGAGTGGATTGCAAGCTAGGTGAATCGGCAGCCCACATGCATTGTATTTTAATTAATGGCTTGCATGCTGTGTGAATAGGCAGCCCACATGCCTTGTATTACAATTACTCCATGGAGTCCGAATAAACTTGGATTAGGAATCCTAATTTCCATGCTTGGTACGAGGCCCATGTAAGTTCGTCGTCGTGCGGATTTCTCATTGGGGCTTTAAGTAACAAATACCGCCATCACGTAGAGGCGCACTGCATTTTTATGAATAAACACAAAATAGCAGATTGCTTTCTTCCTATTGATGGCTCATGCATCAATAGGAAAAACTGATAGTTCTTGTTAATTGATATCGTTCAACCTTTTCGTTGGGAATTGGGAGCGCGATAGGGCTTCGCTTGGTGGTCGTGAAGTTCGGCGCGTGTGTTCTCGCGAATTAAAGAGTGTTCGTTCTTGCATTGGCAACGGGGGATCACTACGATTCGAAAGACTACACATGAGTATCTTGATCCTACGTCGAGAAGATCGGACGACCCCGTATCAGAAGTGAGGATGGAGCTGGACACTACTCCCTACTACACCGAACCAAGTCATCATCACGTGCATAAATCGCTCGCTGCTCTTCTCTTTGTGCCCGTGCATAAATCGTGAAGCATAAATCTCTTCCATTTCCTCCATGGCCGACCACATCCAAGCCGCGGGTGGACGCAGGCGCGAGCCACCGGGCGTGGGCACGCAGGCACACGCTGGCGACCGAGCCGGCCAGCGGCACTGGCAACCATGAGGTGGCGGGAGGAGGAGGCGCCGTGAGGGAGCTTCGGCCAGGAGCAAAAATTTGCAGGAAGAAATGGAGAGAGAGAAACAATGGAGGAAAAGAGAGAAAGGAAGAAGAAGCAAATAAGAATGAGCCTGGGAGCTGTGTCGGCCGAGTGAGAGAGAGAAAAGGCTATTTGCTGTGGGCTCACTTACAAATGGGCTCAAGTACTAAAGAAGCTAGCTCACCTAGCCGACCTAGCGAAACCGGTTTGATCGGATGCCACATCAGCAAAATCACCGCACGAAACAGCCGGAGGGGGTAGGTTGTCCGGTTTTATAACTTCAGGGTGTCAAAGGGCCGGTTTTTTAGTTTAAGAGGTTAGGTGTCCGTATGTCGATACTTGAGGGGGTAGAATGAACTTCTTCCAAAACAAATCCTAGTTAATCTTTGAAGTTGGTGGTGTCCAAGAGTAAATCGACTGCTAATTTGTTAGCGAGTACTTAATTTTCGAGCTGTTGTAACAAATAGGCCTATATCAAAGACCATGTATCAAAACTTTGACTTGCAAGAAAAGCTTGAAATATAAAAGAAAAACACAGAGACCAACAAATCGAGCAGGAGGAGGCTGCGAAGAAAAGGGGTCTGATATCTCCTTAGTTCAGTGGTTAGGTATTACTAGTTTTCCAAAAAAAGTTATGTTATAACTATTTTTTCGATTACAAAGGATACGCATATATCACTATGCACATGCACCACATGTGTATACATGGGAGTGCGTCTCTTAGCACACACCTAGAAAAACAGAGACCGGAGTTAAATCTACGATCTCATAGAATTCCTGTTGAAATCTTACTCACATGTGTATAAAAGCAGGCATCAAAATTTGATTTTAGTGGGTAAAATCGTACACTTATAACTCCTACGTCTTAACAAGAGGTGGTTCTGTTGTGTTATAAATAATGGATGTACGTAAAAAAAAACAACTAAATAGAACAAACTAATCAGTGAACATCACGATGACAGCAAGTACAATTTCATCGAGTGCAATTCATGGCAGCATAAAGGTAACAAAATCATGATATTCACATAAATTTTTTTATTCATAATAAAGAGTGTATATGTTAATAGTTACTGATATGACAGTTTTTTTAAGGGTCCAGTTCATTTACTAGCCTGTTGCGGTAGATGACACCAAGCACTCACCTCATAGTAACGTTATGCTGTTTTTTTTATATAAGATAAAAACAAATTTTTACATATATGGCATTCTGTAAATTTGGTAAAAATACAAGTAAATTAATTTTTACATCCAATTAACTCCTTTTGATGTAAACAATTTTAGGTTGGTTTATTTGAGAATGCTGTTTTCCTTCGCTTCAAACTACAAATGTGGAGGTAAAAAAAAACAAAAACAAACATAGAAATATATTAATGTGGATAAAAAAGAAATATAGTTTGAAGAGTTGAGCAGCAAGAAATGTGGATGCATGGGGAACCGAACAGGTGCGGTCGCCGATTTTTATCGGGTCCACCACCCCCACCCGTTTATGTGTTTTTAACTGGACATACACATGCACAACGCGTATCATAAAGTGCAATCCGAATCATAAAGTGCAATCCGACGACAGAAAAAGTGAGTACTCGCAGATAAAGAAAACACTCAAGTATCAATTAAAAGTGAATAGTTTCACCAATGGCGTGTGAAAGTGGATAGTTTTACCATGGCCCTAATTCCCGTTTTATAAGTTAAGCTAGTGTTGTTTCGTTATAATTACCCTAATCATTTCTCAAGAAAAACACTTCCATTTCTAAATATAGGTCGCCACAAGATCCGTGCGGTCGGAAGTTTGAAGCTTTGATTGTTAATATTGTTAGAATGCATGAACTTACCACATGAAAATAATGAATTAATGACATTAGATTTGTCAGTAGTATGTAATGACATTAGATTTTACCACAAAGTTTTACATTGGAGACCTAAAAAATCAATAGGACTTGTCGTACTACGTAGAGACGGAGGGAGAGTACGTATTACATCTTCACCCACTAATTATTAGTTTTAAATCAAGTTGCAAAAGCGAACAAAGCACTCTTATCAGGATAAGGGACGCACTAACCCCAACTCCAACATGTATCATAAGATCGGGATCTTGAAAATGTTATACTGGCTGAAATCACAGCATGAAATGGGACCGGTGGTGACATTCCGTTGCTGTTATTTTGATTTAAGAATAATCATCAGTGACGTCAAGGCACTAAAAATCACATACTAATATTCTAATATGATAAATAAACATTTGCAGAGTTTTTGGCGCTTATTGCACCTTTGGCGGAGTCAATAACAAAACTAGCATCCACTCCGCCGTATTTGCAAAAATGGCAACCTCCATTGTGCCCGGGGGGCGGACTCGCCCCGTTCCGCCATGTGTCAAATACCGCGCCCCAGGGGGCTAGAGTCACCTCTGTCGCGCCCCTGGGATAGGAAATACACCCTGTCGTGCCCCAGGAGCCCAGTTTCCCCCTCGTGGCGCCACGTGGCGCGTCCGAGGTATGGCCGTGGCCCAGAGGCGCGAAAATACCTCGTCCGGCCCCAGGGGCGCAGAAATACCCCAAACGTGCCACGTGGTAAATATTATCACAAGAATAAATGTGGAATGTTGCCTCCGTAAACATTCTGGATGTCACAACCGTATCGAAATGTTGCCTCCGTAAACATTCTAAATGTGGTCTTGTGTAATATTTACTCTAGATGTCACAATCGTATCGGAATGTTGCCTCTGTAAACATTCTAAATATAGTCTTGTGATAATATTTACTTCTTTTTTTACCTCCGTAACGAAGATAAAAACCGTATCGGAATATTGCAATGAAGTTGGAGTACAATTCCCTCTACATCCCGGTCAACTTCGGGTACCAATATTATTTTTCTTCGTGCTCCGAGTAGTACTAATCATACTACTACTTTTACTATCTACGATTTTTAGTTTTGTTTGATCTGATCACTCAATTTGTAACATCCAAAAATTGTAAACTTGAGATAATTATACTAAGAATAAATATAAAAAGTATTTTGAGGATGTTTTTAAAATTTTCCTCAAATTGATTATTTCATTTGCATACAAACAATAGCCTTAAAGGAATTTTCGAGAAAAAAAATACAGAATAGATAAAAATCTAGAAAAATTACACAGGCAATTATACTGTGTCAGGAGCCTTCACAAAAAAAATCATAATTTTTAAGCTCATTTGCTATATTTAGACATTTCTACAACTCTGAGCCTTTTCTAGGGGAATCCACACCATGTGGCGCGTCGGGGGTATTTCTACGCCCTGGGGGTCGAACGAGCTATTTCTGCGCTTCTGGGCCATGCCAATAACCCGGACGTGCCACGTGGCGCCATGAGGGGAAAACCGTGCCCCTAGAGCACGACAAAGCGTATTTCCTACCCCCAGGAGCGCGGTAGAGGTGAATCCGACCCTCTAGGGCGCGGTATTTGACACGTGATGGAACAGGGCGAGTCTCTGCCCCCCAGGCACGGTGGAAGGTGCCATTTTTGCAAATACGGTGGAGAGGGGGCTAGTTTTGTTATTGACTCTGCCAAAGGTGCTATAAGCGCCAAAAACTCACATTTGCATACATCATATGCATCAGGTGACGTCCTAACAAACCATGAACAAACCAGCAAGAGAGTAGAATAATCATCGTTCGCACGTTATATGGGATAACTACTATAATCACATCTTTCTGCACAGTAGTACATAAAAAGAAGTTGATTCTTTAGCCTGGAGTTGGACTTGAAAGTTGAAATCTGGGATGTTTGTAATCACAGCAACAACCCCAAAGTTTCATACATTACAATACTCTGAAAAGCAAGCGTTTGTGTGCAGGGGTGGAGGGAGAGAGGGGCTAGCAGGGGCCAAGTCCCTCAAATGCTTCGACAAATTTGCACTATAATGTTATATATTTTGAGAAACATTGTTGTTGTTAATACTATTTGATTTCCGCATAAAATAAAATTACATTGTATAACTTATTCGGCTCTCTTCATCCTTAAATGTTGGCTCCACCCCTGTGTGTGTGAATAAATAAGGTGAGAACAACAAGGGCTCTGATTATATAGTATATGAGAATACGCGGTGCGGAAGGCAAAAGGGAGCGATGGCGACGGCGGAGGAGACGAGGAGGATGCGAGTACGACTGGCTGGTGGAGCAGCGGCGTGGGAGAGAGACGAAGAGAGCGGGAGAGGAGCGAGCAGGGGGAGGCGGTGATGGTGAGGGCGGTGGCGCAGTGAAGAAGGGAAGACAAACCCAGCAAGGGCATCGTAGAGAAGAAGACCACGACGCAGGGTGATGAACCAGGAGACGACGGAGTAGAGAGGAAGGGAAGCAACGCGGCAAAGCGAGAGGCAGGAAGGACTAACCAAGCAGGTGCAGAGCGGGGAGGAATACGAGCGAAGCAGTCGAGGAGGAGAAAGCGAGCCGCCGTGATGCAGAAAGGACTGGCGTCGAGGGTGAACCAACTGCTCGCAGCGAAAATGGGTCGATGTAGCCAAGGGAAAGCACGAAGGGAGCAGGAGCAACTATAGGCGACACAACCCATGGGCAGGCAAGGACCCAACGACAAGTGGGCCGAGACGGCAATTGGCAGTGATGGCCTAGCAGCAACACATAGGATAGGATGCGTACGGCGCAAGCAAAACGCAGCATAGAAACACGGACAAATGGCAACAGGGAGTGGAAGTCTTTCCATATGAACTCAACGGGAACACACCATTTCTTGCGACTTTAGATCAGGGAGAGAATACACGGCATTGGTTATTCACTCAATGATCTGTTCAACCCGTGTAGACATTAGCCTAGTAATCTAGATCGGTTTGGAGATGATCTCTGGTTCAAAGCGCCCCCACCACCACAAAAAAGTCTACAGACTGCAGTGGTCAAGCAAGCACAAAGGCGGAGCACATGTTCATTGGTGCTACTCGACTGGAGATCTTTTGATTGATCTTGTTGGGCGCACCATGCCTAGCATCTAAGATCTTAGCATGTACCTTAGAGCACCCTGTGTCGTTGTTGTAATACTCTTTCTTCTATCATTCTTTCTTACTAGAAGCTGACCCGCGCCAAATGGTGCTAGCACGGATGCTCACAGTTTCATTTTTTTCATAGGTTTTTTATGTCACCTATTTTGGGCGTTCTGAATATCTAAAGGACTTGAACATTATATTAAGGGACTAACTTGTGTGCTAAGATGTTTGAAGGATTAGTCCCAAAGGATGAATGATGACATGGTAATGGCAATGCAAAAGTGATAAAGATTGACTTGGCTCAAGCAAAGGTATCACATAATCTAAGGATCCTTTTATAGTATTTTACTGGTCTCGGTGTTTGGAGAAAAGATCGGATGTATAGGCTAGATGTCGTACTATAAAGATGGATCATAGCTAGTAGCTTGAGGATCTAATTCTTGTGCTATTTTGATCAACTAGAAGTCATGCATTACATTTGTTTTTGCTTCTGGAAAACTGTTCAGAAAAATCGATAAGATCGCAAGTATCGAGCGGTATTACTGCAGGTCGGTAATACCGAAATATTCATGGTGGTATGTATTTTTCAGAGAGCATGTTTTTTTATGATTTTTCCTGAAACCCCAAATTCAGTATGAGTGGTATTACCGCATGTCGGTAATACCGAAATATAAGTGGCGGTATATTTTTTACAGAGAACATGTTTTTGGGAGCTTTTCTTGTGTTGGACCGAAACGAGCGACTAGAGGGGGGTTGAATAGGAGCACTATCTATTTTTCGCTTTAATCGGATTCAAACATGATATTGACTCTAATAGCTATGAGAACTACGAAGATCAATATATATAAGCATAGCGGAAGACTTGTACTGAATTCCCTTCAAACCCCCAAAAGAAACGACCAAAAACATTAAAAAAACATGTTGATGAACAGTATCGCTTGTACCGGATGAACAGTGCTGGTTGTACCGGAATTCAAAACAACCGGATGAACAGTGCCGGTTGAACCGCAGTGAACAGTAAAAACAGGTGAATGAATAGTAAACAGCCTAAAAACAAAATTAAAAATTGACGTAACTTCTGATCCACAACTCCAAACTTCACGAAACTTGAAACACACCTTTCTAAGGATGTCAGAAACCTATTCCATGCAACGATTGTAAAGATCCTTGCCAAAGTTCTGATATTTTTCCGTTCGAACGAAGGCTGCTCCAAAAACCAAGTCAAAACCAAAATATGATCCAAACACTTGCTCGTGGGTGATTGATGATCAAGATGATCCTAGATGTATTCCCACATGTCACAGCAAGCTAGATCACGGCAAGAAACCAAAGAAAAACTCGCGGATCAAAGAAAGACTCAAAATCACGAAATAGAGAGTAAGAGCACAAAGAGACACATATTTGAGAAATATTTCTTTGGATTGATTTGATATGATGTTGGTTATAACCACTCCATCAAGGAGGACAAAGACTCAACACATGAGCACGAAATCAAATCCAACTCTCTAGAACCCTAACCTCCCACTAATCTCTCCAAAACCCTAAGAACACAAAACTAGGGTTTCTCCAAAAGAAGGGTTAAGAGGTGCTGGCCAGCACCCTCTCCTATTTATAGTGGAGGCTTAGCTTCTAGAAGATTGAACCCTAATGGGCACCCGTTAAGCCCACACACAAACGGATTTCACTCACGCACGTATTTTAAAGTGCCATCTTCATCTCCTCTTGACCTAATCCGCTTCTCCTTGCGCTGTCTTGCGCCGCGGGTTGGCAAAAGGTCATCAAGGCGGTATTCAAGTAAAATTACCAAAATACCCCTTCTCGATCTTTTTCCAAAGACCGAGTCCAAACTGCGTGAAGCACTTCCATGCTTCGCCACGTGTAGGTTGATCCAGCGGCTCTCATCATGTCGGCAAGTCTCTCCCATCCGGCTCCCACTGAAACCATCATGGCACTTGCACCGACCCCTGCGTCGCTTGATCCAACCCGCCGCACCGAACTACCCGTTCGGTCACCCTTGTCCAATTTGCGCCATGCTTAACTCCATTGACTTCACCCGGCATCCCCGATCGTTCTGGACCTCAGCTCTCCAAGCCTAGTCTCGATCATCCTCGCCGTTGACCGTCGTTGACCTCCAAGCAACCAACACAACAATAGACAAATAAATTGATTCCGGGAACAAGTTCTTTGCAACTTGACCCATATTAGTCAAAACATGCATCATGCAACACATATGCACTGAAACCCATAAACTTGACCTAACCCAACACTCATCGCCACTTTTGGCTGATGAACAGTACACATCCGGTCAACCGGCACTCAATGGCCGGTCTGACCGTGCCCTGACCGCCGGTCTGAGCGCCCTCGCCTAACAGAACTTCAAACTTTGACGAAAACGCGTGTTTCGACAAACCTTCAACGCCATTGCCAATTGTAACATCATCCTAAGATCGTGTGCATATCCCCATGATATCCACAATCTCCCCCTTGATGAACAGATTGTCAATTTCCCAAAAATGCAAATTTTGAGGTTTGAAAAGTAATGACTTCACGTTTTCGCACAAAAGCACAACTTGGTCCAAATACAAGAGAAAGCAAAGGAAATGACTAAGTTGGCTTCAAAATAGCATAGGCAAGTGAGATAAGATAAAAGAAAGCGAGAAAGCTTTATTTTCCAGAAAAGAGTCAAAATCTCACTTAAGGTCCATATGAAAGAACAATTGTTCAATTTGACCTTTGATCATTGTGAGGTTGCAAGAATTGCAATTCAAGTTCAGAAATAGCAGTAAGACCATAAGAATGCAAATAAGATACTCCCCCTCACGATGATCCTCATTTTTCAGAAAATTTCAAAATTTCCATTTTTCTCCAAATAGCTCCGCCTTTTTAACATTTTTGTTACATCTTCTCCCATTTGACAATAGAGTCATCAATGAATCACGCCTTCCTCTCGTCCACAGATGACAAATACAGAATTGAGGAAAAAGCATAAGAAAAAGTATGCATGAAATGCAATGGAGTGGCTTCATTTTTTGTATTTTTCAATTTTTGAGTACAAGAAGCTTTGGAGATTACCCAAAAGAACAAGCTAGCATTTCTAATATTGCATAACACATATCAAGCCTGAAAGTGCTAGCAAGATCATGTTAAGACATATATATCAAAACTAAGCTAGAAGGCTCAATGTAAAGCAATTAATTTTTAACAAGTTAAGCAAAGCTTCAAATTTAGCAAGTTCATCAACAGAGATCTTAAAATGATAATGGCCATGTAAAAATGTCAATGTGAGATCAAAAAGCTAATAATGACCACTTGAAGAGACAAACAAGTTCTAAATTGAATCATTTTGCTCTAATTAGCTCAAACGCCCGTTTTTCAACAAATTTTCATTTGCAATGAATATTGAAGTTGACTAATGGTCTATCTTAGTGAAGAAGATTCTGGACTAGGAGCCATCCACAAACTCTTCCTAAGCTTCGACCAGAAGGTGATTAAAGGTATATCTTAGTGAAGAAGATCCTGGACTAGGAGCCATCCACAAACTCTTTCTAAGCTTCTACCAGGACGATAAATCGTGAGCATGTCAATTTTGACAAGCAGTCCCCATGAGATCGTCTGGATCATCAAACTATCTCCAAGTTCATGTCTATAACATGCGGTCTCGTGAGAGTAGTTTGGCATAATTGAAAGCATCTAGGCCCCTAAAAATTATTTTGGTAATTAATGATAATATGTGAATATGGGATTAACGTGTTTATTGAGTATTTACAAGGTTAAATCCCATTGGTGAACTTATTGACGCAAAGCTGCATGAAAATGGACTTCACGAAGATCTTTTGGCTCAAAGACAAGGTACAAGTAGTCTAGATTCCATTTTCTATTTTACCGGTCTTAGGAGTTTTGGTTGGAAGACCAGATTATAGGATAAACGTCGTACTATTAATAGGGATCATGGCTAGTAGCTTGATAGCATGTTCTTGTGCCATATGGATCAACTTAGGATCATGCATGCATTTCAATTTAAACTTGAAATTGAATTTAAAAGCATTAATTGCTTCGGTTCAAAATCGGTAGTACCGCAGTTATAATTGCGATCGTACCGCTTGGTGCGGTATGATCGGACCTTACTTGGCAGTAGTACCGTATTTTGAAGGAAACAGCCAACTAAGCGCACATGCGGAACAACCGGCTCTTTGAGCGGTACTACCGCATTGCGGTCATTCCGTTTTTTAGTTGGCGGTTCAAGAAAACCAGAAGCGATGCATTTTGCCTCAGAATCACTCATGGAAATCGGTCGTACCGCTCGTGACAATCGGTCGTATTGATGTGCGGTCGTACCGAATTTTATGAGTTGGTTCAATAAAAACAGAACAAGTGTAAATCTGCTCAAAAACTCTTTCTGGAAATCGGACGTTCCGCGCTTAGGAGCGGTTGTACCACCCTACGGCCGTTCCGATTTGTACATAGCGGTATGAAAATTCCAGAACGCTTGCATCCTTCGGTGATTTGTGAAACCCTACAATCGATCGTACCGCTCATAAATGCGGAACGACCGGGGAGTTTCGGACGTACCGCTTGTGAGCCTGCGGTCGTTCCGACTGGGATTTCCAACGGCTATTTTGTTTATTTTTAGTAACTGTTCTAGCCGTTGACTGTGCTTAGACTGAAGTGCGGTCGTCATCACCATTGTATCTTCTTGATCGTTCGATTTTCGAGGGTTGGGGTTTGGTCCCCCAACGGTCATAATTGTTGGTGGGGGTTATAAATACCCCCCCCAACTGCTCAAGTAAAGGCTGCTAGTGCCTATTTAACATCCATAGAGCCTTGAGAGCTTTGTGCATTCACTCAACACTCAAAAACACTCTTGTGCATTCATTGTGAGCTTGTTGAGATTCATTCAAGTGCATTCATACTCCTAGTTGATCCATTTGCACTTGAGTGTCGTCAAGTGAAGACCGTTGGTCTATTACTCTTGGAGTGTTGCCGCACTCCTAGACGGTTTGGTAGTGGAGCACGGTGATCTCTTCAAAGAAGATTATGAAGAGGCCCGGTGCAAGCTTGTGAGTGGTTCGGTGTTCACCATCTCCGGAGCGGAGAAAGAACAACCATAGTGCAATTCGTGGAGCCGGCTTGAGGTGTCAAGCTTTTTCAACGTGGACTAGTGAAGACCGGCAAGTCTTCGATACCACGGGAAAAATATCTTTATGTCATTGTGGTTATTTCTAGCCTTTACTTTCCGCATTTATATTTCTAGCTTGTTTATTGTGATTGAATTGCTTGGCTAGAAGTATAACTTGTTTAGACTAAGTTATTATTTGGCTAAATTTGTTAATTTGTTAAAAATTTAAAAACCTCCTATTCACCCCCCTCTAGTCGGTTATCCTTGATCCTACAAGTGGTATCAGAGCTTGGTCTCTCATTGATTTAGACTTAACCGTCTAAGAGAGAAAAGGATGGCTAGTGAGGGAATTGATATAGGAAAGACTCCTTTATTTGATTGCTCTAATTATGCTTATTGGAAAATTAGAATGTCAATTTATTTAAAGGCCATGAGTCCAAGCATATGGAAAAGTGTAAATGAGGGTTACGTCATGCCCCTTGATCCACTAAATCCCACGGATCAAGAGACGCGTAATGCTCATTTAGATGCCCAAGCTATGAACGCTCTCTTTGGCGCTTTGAACGCGGATGAGTTCAATAGAGTGAGCAATTTAGAAACCGCTCATGATATTTGAACCACTCTCTCAGAAATCCATGAGGGTACATCCACGGTCAAAGAAGCCAAATTGCATAGGCTTCGGATCAAATATGAGACATTCGTAATGTTGCCTCATGAAAACATCAATGAGATGTATTCAAGACTCAACAACATTGTGAATGAGCTCAAAGGCCTTGGGACTAACCTTCTTGATGTTGATATTGTGCGCAAGATGCTTAGGGCTCTCCCGACAAGTATGAGACGTTGGTGACGTTATTTCTCAGCTCACCTGAGTTGCCAAGGATGACACCAACGGGGCTCTTGGGCAACCTCATCACAAATGAGTTGTTCAAGAAGGACAAGGAAGAGCTCTTGGAGACATCTTCCTCAAAGAAGAAGGTTACCTCTTTCAAAGCCAAAGTGGGTTCAAGTGATGATGAAGATGAAGAAGAAGATTCCGATGAGGAGTATGCACTCCTTATGAGAAGAATGAAGAGGGTCATGAAGAGACGCCCCTATAGAAGCTACAACTTCGACAAGTACAAGAAGGGGCAATCCTCAAGTGACAAGAAGCGTTAGCAACATTCGGTGCTATAATTGTGAAGAGAAGGGGCACATTGCTTCCCATTGCTCTGAAAAGAAGGATGACAAGGGCAAGTCATTCAAGAAAAAGAAGTACAATGGCAAGAAGAAGCTCTTCAAGAAGCTTCACAAAGATGGCAAGCATGAAGCCCACATTGGAGAGTGGGATTCAAATGATGAGTCAAGCGACTTCGATGAGAAAGAGTCCCCCAAGAAGAAGGGACTAGTTGGCATCGCCATCAAGGAAGCTCCGTCACTATTCTCCACTCCTACTTGTCTCATGGCAAAAGGAGATAAAGTAAAATCCATTATTAGTGATGAACCAACTTATGATGAATTAATGGATATGCTTGATGATTTAAATGAATATCTTGGAAAAGAAAAATCAAAATATAAGATCTTAAATAGGGAGTATATTACTCTAAAAGATTCTTATGAGGAGCTAAAGGAAGCTCATGACTTGCTTATCCAAGAATATTCAAATAAGTCTTGTTCTAGTGTAGGAATTACATGCAATATTATTGATGATATGCCTAGAGTAGAAATTGCTAAGACTAGTGCATCTACTTCATGTGATGACCTACTTGCTATGCCATGTTGCTCTAATGTTAATGCTAATCATGATATTGTTGAGCAAAATGATGTAAAGCTTATTCATGAAAACAATGAGCTAAAGGAGCAAGTGACCAAGCTAAGCAAGAGCTTGGAAAGATGTTTCAAGGGTAAGGCCACTCTTGACAAACTTTTGAGTGAGCAAAGGTGCTCATTCAACAAGGAAGATCTTGGGTATGTGCCAAAGAAAGGTAAGAAGCCTGCAAACGTGCCCACAAGATTTGTGAGGCAAAATGGTAAATATTGCCATAAATGCCGGGAAATAGGACATATGCAACAAAATTATCCTAAGGGTAAGACTCCATCCATTGGTATATATGATTCTTGCTATATGCTTAGAAAGACTAAGGATGGTAAAGTAATTGCTCGTTTTGTTGACACTTCAATTTTAGGCGCAAAAAAGAATGCTATTTGGGTGCCTAAATCCTTGGTTACTAACCTCCAAGGACCCAAACAAATTTGGGTACCTAAAAGAACTTGATTTTTGTTTTGTAGGTGAACTATAAAACCGGTGGAAAACATTGGGTGCTTGATAGTGGATGCACTCAACACATGACCGGTGATAGAAAGATGTTCACCACATTCGAGAATGGTCAAGGAATTGAGAAGATCACTTTTGGCGATAATAGCAAAGGAAAGGTATTAGGATTGGGTAAAATTTCTATCTCAAATGACCTTTACATTTCTAATGTTTCTTTAGTAGAATCATTAAACTTTAACTTGCTATTCGTTGCTCAAATATGTGATCTTGGACTAATTTGCTCATTCTCTAGTGAAGGTGTAACCATCTCTAATACAAAAGATAGCTCTTTAGCTTTCAAAGGCTTTAGATTTGAAAATCTTTACTTAGTAGATTTTAGTTCAAGTGAATCTTGTTTAAAAACTTGTTTAATGGCAAAAACCTCATTGGGTTGGCTTTGGCATAGAAGGCTAGCTCATGTTGGAATGATTCAACTCAAAAGGCTTTTCAAACATGATTTAGTTGTTGGCTTGAAAGATGTGAAGTTTGAGAAAAATAGACTTTGTAGTGCTTGTCAAGCCGGTAAACAAGTCGCTAATTCTCATCCTTCCAAGAGTATCATGTCAACTTCTAGACCATTGGAACTCTTACATATGGATTTGTTTGGGCCAACAACCTATAAGAGTATCGGAGGTAATAGCTATTGTTTAGTCATTGTGGATGATTACTCAAGATATACATGGGTATTCTTCCTAGAAGACAAAGGTGAAGCCTCCGGGATTTTCAAAAGATTTGCAAAAAAGGCCCAAAATGAATTTGATTTCAAAATAAAGAAAATTCGTAGTGATAATGATTCCGAGTTCAAGAATACTAAAGTTGAAGACTTTTGTGATGAACTTGGAATAAAGCACGAACTTTCCACAACCTACACTCCGGAGCAAAATGGAGTAGGAGAAAGGAAAAATCGAACATTAATTGAAATGGCTAGGACAATGCTTGATGAATATAATACTTCCGATATTTTTTGGGCGGAAGCTATTAATACCGCTTGTCATGCCATAAATCATCTTTATTTGCATTGGCTTTTGAAAAAGACTTCCTATGAGCTTCTTGTAGGAAGAAAACCGAACATTTCTTATTTTTGAGTTTTTGGTTGCAAATGTTATATTTTAAATAAGGGTGTTCGTCTTTCAAAATTTGATAGTCGTTGTGATGTTGGTTTCTTGCTTAGTTGTTCTTCAAATAGCAAAGTTTATCGTGTCTTTAACAAAAACTCCGGTTTAGTTGAAGAAAGACACGATGTGTAATTTGATGAAACTAACGGCTCTCAAGAAGAGCATGAGAATTTGGATGATGTAGGTAATGAAGCCTTAAGAAAAGCAATGAAACATATGCAAATAGGCGACGTCAAGCCCGAAGACAATCCACTCAAGTTGAACCACCCACCTCTTCCACAAATCAAGTATAACTTAGTGAAGAGGACAACAAAGAAGATGATCAACCATCCAATCTACCACCAAGAATCCACAATGCAATTACGAAGGATCACCCAATAGACCAAATATTGGGTGATGTTGTAAGATCGAGGAGGCCGACTAGAGGGGAGGTGAATAGGCGTTTTAAAAACTTCTTGGCTAAAACCGATTTCAAATGCGGAAGTTAATACAAATACGGTTTTGCACAATTAAGGCCTAAATCAACTAGGTTCAACTAAGTGCACCAACAATTCAAGTCTATTGAAGAATATAACTATTGAGCATATGACTTGAGCAATTCAATTTTAGCAAAGTAAATAGCACAAGATGAAGCAAGCATTCATACACAATGAATGAGCAATTTACTAGAAGGAATGTAAATTGCACAATGTAAAGCACAAGTAATCAAACCACAATGACACGGCGATGTTTTCCGTGGTGATCGGAGACTTGCGGTCTCCCTAATCACGTTGAGAAACCCAAACCAATTGGGCCGGCTCCACGAATTAAGCCTTCCTCCGAGGTAAGTCCAACCAACACCTCGCTCCACTAGGGTTGCTCTTTCCTCCACTCCGGAGATGGCGAGCACCACACCACTCACAAACCACTCGGGTCTTCTCACAATATTCTTTGAGAAGCTCACCGGTGCAACGACGCCACCACGCCGTCTAGGTGTCGGCAAACACCAAGAGTAACAAGTCTCCAACGCTCACTTGAACCAATCAAGTGTCAATGCTCTATGGATACGAAATCCACAACCTAAGGCAACACATGCACTTAGGGTTTGCTCTCTAAACTCACTAAGTGCAACAAATGCACACAAGAGTAGAGAGGGCTTGCTCTTAGCTCAAAGAGTGTCTAGCACACAGCCACAACACTTGGATATGTTTTTCACACAACCAGCAACATTCCGCACACGGCCAAGGTGGGTATTTATAGCCCACACAACCAAACTAGCCGTTGGAAGTAAAGTCCCAGAAAAAACGGGACAATCGGTAGTCCCGCCAACCAATGGCGGTCTTCAGAACTACTACATGACGCGATAGAACGGCTATAAAACTAGCCGTTGCAAAGGGCTCCGGTACTACCGCCAACACATACGCGGTAGTTCCGCTCATCGGTAATACCACACAAAGCACTGCGGTACTACCACTCAACCGAGAGAGCAACTCATGCTCACGAAATCGGCTAAGGACCAGATTACACTGGTACTAGAATTTACGTACCGTCAACACATGAACGGTAGTTCCGCGAGCCGGTCGTACCATGCACAAAGCGCCGGTACTACCGCGCTACTCCAGAGCGAGCCAAGACCAAAATACAACTCTACTGGAATTTCCATACCATCCCATGGCGCCGGACCTACCGACGTGCGGTAGTACCGCGCACATAGCGCCGGTATTACCGCTCCACTCGCGCACAGACCAACACATGATCTTGACACGTGGACGGCTGAGATCAAATGGGCCGTTCGGACCACGGGTTTTAACCATTGGATTCAAGAGCCGTTCGGACGGTCTGAACGCTCACGCTAATCTGGACCATTAGATCAAGATCTAACGCTGACGCGGTGCTCGAGCGACCTCGGTAATCTTGCCACACGGCGGTACTACCTTTCCACTGATAGTTCGCAATACACATAATGGTAATACCGCTGGCGGTAGTTCCGCGAAACACATGCCAAGATTACCGATTCTCAGCAAAGCAAAGTTTTGCATTCGTTTCAACTCAATTTTGCAAAACACATTTGCCAAATTGATCGTGATGCAAACACGAGTCAAAGGCATGATTCTCAACAAGTTGCAAAACACATTTGCCAACTTTTAGAATCAATACCACAAGGAATAAGGTACATGGACTTAAACCATTTGCAAAACACATTTGCAAACTAAGTCACATGCTACAAGGAATATCCATGAGCCACACCTATTTGCAAAACACATTTGCAAATATTGGCAACATGTTAAGGTGAACTAGAGTAAACACAATGAGCTATCAACACATGACTAACTCAAGCTACTAGTCAAAGACCCCTCTTAATAGTACGGCGACCTATACTAGCAATCCGGTCTCCCATCCAAACACCGAGACCGGTAAAAGACTAGGAACACATCCTTAGCCCTAGCTAGCCATACCTTTGCCTTTAGCATCTTCTTGAAGCTTGATGACGCACATCCTTGCTTCAACTCCGGGTTCTTGACTTGATGCTCATCAACACATGATGACATCCTTTGATTGCCCTTCATCAACGCATGATGAAGCTTCTCTTGACTTGATCAACACATGATCATATCTTCTTCATGAACATCATCAACACACGATGATTTCCTTCATCTTGAACTTGATGCACATCAACACATGATGCATCCTTTACACCAAGCTCTTGACTTGATGACCATCAACACATGATGTCATCCCAAACTGTCAACCTCATGGAACATAACCTATTTCATCTAACTCATAGAAAATGTTAGTTCCAACAATATGATTATCATTATTTACCACACCATACCATTAACTCATAATGGGTGGGACAAGATACCACAATCTTTCCCAGATTGGTAATTTATGATAATCACTTCAATTGCAAGTAATTGAATATAGAATGGTATGAGCATATGACTACTACACAAGTTGTATATACTCAAAGGATATATGAGCACACAAGTCTCATATACACACATGAATATATTAACTACACAAGTTAAATATATTCAAGGTTATATGAGCATATATGAACTACACAAGTCTCATATGCTCATATGAATATATCAACTACACAAGTTAAATATATTCAGGGACATGTTTCAAAGTAAGGATCCTTGATTATGTGGAAAGAGAATAATATGGATCATTACTAATGAAACCACAAAATATAGAATGAACTCCTCCTAAATGTGTGCATACACAAATGTGTAATGGGATCATATGCACATATTCAAATTAACCTTTTGGTGGAGTTTAACCTATATTTTGGATCCGAGGAATGCCACAAGATATAAGAATTATGATGTGGAAAGCATACCTCTTTGAACATACCTCTTTGATTTTCACCTTTATATCCAAATGAGACTAAGCATTATACATAACAATGGAAATGTTAGTCTTGCAATTTAGATGTGGCATTAATCACCAAAACTCCATTAACATATAATGGCGGGTCTAGATCCTTCAGATGTAAGTAAGGGTGTTCAAACTCGCTCTCGTGTTGCTTTTTTTTATGAACATTACTCGTTTGTCTCTTCTATTGAGCCAAAGCATGTAGAAGAAGCACTTGAAGATTCGGATTGGGTGAATGCTATGCATGAAGAACTCAACAACTTCACCCGGAATGAAGTATGGACATTGGTGGATCGACCCAAAGAATACAATGTTATTGGTACAAAATGGGTCTTTAGAAACAAACAAGATGAAAATGGTTTGGTTGTTCGGAACAAAGCAAGGTTGGTCGCTTAAGGGTATTCACAAGTTGAAGGTTTGGATTTTGGTGAAACCTTCGCTCCCGTAGCTAGACTTGAGTCAACTCGGATATTACTTGCTTTTTCATCATGCTTTGATATTAAATTATTTCAAATGGATGTCAAAAGTGCATTCTTAAATGGTAAAATATCCAAACTTGTCTTTGTTGAACAACCTCCTGGTTTTGAAGATCCTAAAAATCCTAATCATGTCTATAAACTCTCCAAGGCACTCTATGGTCTTAAATAAGCTCTTAGAGCTTGGTATGAACGCCTTAGAGATTTTCTAGTCTCAAAAGGATTCAAAATTGGGAAGATTGATTCAACTCTATTCACTAAAGTCATAAATGATAATTTCTTTGTGTGTCAAATTTATGTTGATGATATCATTTTTGGGTCTACTAATTAAGATTTTTGCGAAGAATTTGGTGATATGATGTCTAGGGAATTTAAAATGTCAATGATTGGAGAATTGAGCTATTTCCTTGGACTTCAAATCAAGCAACTCAAAGATGGGACTTTCATAAGTCAAGCCAAGTACGTGAAATATTTACTTAAAAGATTTGGCATGAAAGATGCAAAGCCCATCAAGACTCCGATGGCTACAAATGGTCATTTTGATCTAAATGAGGGAGGTAAACAGGTAGATTTAAAGCTTTATAGATCTATGATTGGTACCTTACTTTATCTTACCGCATCTAGGCCCGATATCATGTTTAGTGTTTGCATGTGTGCACGATTTCAAGCAACTCCAAAAGAGTTGCATTTAATGGCCGTTAAAAGAATACTAAGATATTTAAAGCATTCCTCTAGCATTGGTCTTTGGTATCCTAAAGGTGCTAAATTTGATTTAATTGGATATTCGGATTCCGATTATGCGGGTTACAAAGTGGATAGAAAAAACACCTCAGGTAGTTGCCAATTCTTAGGAAGATCTTTAGTATCATGGTCATCCAAGAAACAAAACTCCGTAGCATTATCCACCGCCGAAGCCGAATATGTTTCCGCGGGAAGTTATTGTGCTCAATTGCTATGGATGAGGCAAACATTGATAGATTATGGAATTAAAAATGATAAAATGCCTCTTTTGTGTGACAATGATAGTGAAGTGAAAATTGCTAATAACCCTGTTCAACACTCAAGAACCAAGCATATAGATATTCGCCACCATTTCTTGAGAGATCATGTGAGCAAGGGAGATATTGAGATTAGCCACATAAGAACCGAAGATCAATTAGCGGATATTTTCACCAAGCCATTAGATGAAGGCCGTTTTTGCAAATTGAGGAATGAGTTAAATATCATAGACTATTCAAATGTTGTTTGAACTCTTGCATCATGTTTTGTGCTTCATTTGATGTTATTTGAGTATTTTATGAAAGTATTTTTCAAATCTTTTATTAAAAATAGCTATGATCATAAAAATTATGTTCAAATATGGACAATAGTCTATTCTATGCATAATGATCCTTAATGATATTTATTTAAGTGCAAAACTAGGAATCATTTGCAAAATAATCTAAGTTCCAAGAAAATCCAGAAAGCTCTAGGACAATCGGTTCAACCAATAAGTTATCTGTGATCGACGATCATTGTCTTGATCGATCGGCGTTATAACAGCGGTATGACCGGTGTGCGGTTCTACCGGTGGCATTTTGTCGGTACGACCACGATGGTTTGTGAGAGGAAAATAACTTCCTGCAGTTACTATTCTTTTTCTTTAACTTCCTTGGAACGGTTCAACCGTTATCATACCATTTCTTTTTTCCTTCGGCCTCTCTCTCTCGCCCGTGCGCCACCCAAACTCCTCTCCAAACTCCACTCAAAATCTCGACATTCCTTTGATTTCTCGGTGTTTCCTGCCTCTCCAGGGTTCAACTCCTCTAGATCTCAAAGTAAAACGTCGTTTGATTTGCGTTTTATCATCATTTGGAACCCTAGGAGTCCCTTTTAGGGTTTGTTGAAAATGCGATTGATTTCTGTAGTTCTAATTGGGAAAAAGTAATTATTTGATGTCTAATGATGATTGCGCATCAAATCCATAGATTCAATCTATGAAAAATCATCAAATATTCAACATTTTGACAGCCCTAGAACTTCGATCAGAAAATCGGACGATCGGTTCTTGGCGCGATCGATCAGTAGTCTTGTCGTACCCGACCATTGAACGCAATGATGCGTTCGATTGTCCCGAAAAAAACGAAACTTCAATTCTTTTTCACTAAATTCTATTCCAATTAATTCTTTGAACTTCTTGTAACCTATCCTATCTTTCTAAAGATGCCTAGGATGAGGGTTGCGACGAGAAAATCCCATGGACCACCAAGAGGGCAATCATCTCCTCAATCCTCTATAGCTCCAAATAAGACTACCTCAACGACGACATGACGGCCGTGACTCAGACACCGTCTTGCTCCGTTCGCCAGAAGATCGTGCATGGTAAAGGAAAAAGGCCAGCACCTGCATCAGAAACAGAAGAAAGTGAAGAAGAATATTCTGATGATGAGACTCAATCATAACCAGATTCTCCAGAAGGTATATTTGACAATTTGGGAGAACCTACAGCATCTCCAATTGATTTACGCCTTCTTTCAGCAGATGAGTATGCCATTAAGAGACATGCGAATCAGTATCTCTTCAAATCTGACTGCATTAACCCAAGATTTCATACTGTTTTTCAAGAACAAGTCTATGAGCAGTTATATGGACGTAATAGGAAATTTGCTGATCACAAATGGATTAAATGGTCTCATATAAACACTTTGGACAAATATAGTGGTGTTTATCAGCTGTTTCATGAAGTAGGTCTTCATAACCTTGTGGCATTGAAGCAAAATTATGATGATGAGCTCATTAGGCAGTTTTACGCCACAGTATATGTCTCTGCAGATTTGCAATCCTTCACATGGATATCAGTCACTAGAGACTTGCAGAGCACAAAAGAAGAATTTGAGCAAGTTCTAAGAGTTTGGTCCAGCTCTTGGGAGAAGATTTTTGATAGTCCTGCTTTACTAGCTCCTGCTTGGTCTAATTATTATGACTCCACTGTCAAGTGTAATCTAGGGACCATCACTGGACTTAGGCCCTTACCAAGCATTATTAACAGGATCATTAATCATACCTTTTACCCCAAAAGTGGCAATTTTGATGCATTCAGGGGACATGCTTGGAACATTATAGATCATATTATGAGAGGCATAAAGTTTGATGTTGTGGATGTAATTCTTCAGGGTATAGTTTCCTCCAAGAATGATAGAGTCAGGAGGATTTACTATGCACCATATATCATGGCATTGATTTCACAGAAGATTGAGTATCATGGTGGATTGGGTTCAGTCCATAAGTCCTATAAGCCTCGAGATGGTGCTCCTCCTAGTCGTGCCAGTGTTGAGATTGATACTGACGAGGCACCCGCTCCTGCTGATGCTCCTTCTGAGGGTGTTCTTGCACAGGTTCTACAAAATCAGCAGCTCATTCTTAATACCTTGCAAGAAATGAAGGCTGAGCAAACTGAATTTGAAACTGAGACTCGCAACAGGCTAGTTGAGATGGCAACTATTCAGAATGATTTCTTTGAGGAGACTCATAACAGGATGTCTGCCCTGATGGAGAGCATTAGTGACTTAGAGGGAAGTTTGAGGACTCCTCAGTGATACACTCGTCGCCCTCCTCCTCCTTCTAGGACATCTTCTGCGACACCTGTACCTCCTCTAGCTCCTGCTGTAGTGCCAGCATCTCAAGCTACAGTCATATTAGCGCCAGCTCCGGTCTCCACTCCTCCAGCACCAGCTACCGAGACAGTGGCTCAAGATCCAGCCCCAGCTACAAAGTCAGCAGCTCAGGATCTGGCACATATTGTTTCAGTTTCTCAGGATCCGCCATCAGCTCCTCCTCCAGAGCAGGCCACCACTTCTCAGGATTCAGCTCCTCCGGCCCCAAAGCCTCAGGATCCAGTTTCAGCTCCTGCTCCAGCCTAGGACCCGGCTTCCCAGGAACTTGTCCCTCCTCCTCAGGACCCCATCGTCTGAGTTGTTTTTGGTACCTTGATGCCAAAGGGGGAGAGAAATGAGAAGACATAGCTTTAGGGGGAGCAAGCGCAAGCTTTTGCTACTATTATATATGGACTTATATGTGTTATGTTGGACTTATGTGCTTGTAATGGTGTAATAGTTTGAATCTTTGTTTATTATCTTGTTGAACTTGTTGGATGCTGTTTATGATCTTGTTATTATTTTAAATGCAATTTCAATTATTGTCATATCTTAAATATTGCATTTCCTCAAGTTCAAATATGCTAAAGAAACTCCGCCAAAATTTCACAAAATTTATACATGTGCCTACAAAATTTTATATCCTTTTATACACATGTTTAGGAGGAGCTTTATTTAAATTAGACTTAACAAGAAAATAATTCTCATACATTCATTTGTGCTTATTGCAAGAATTATTTTATTGTTAAGATATCAAAAGAATATACACTCATAGTATACTCAAACCAATCTTTCTCACATATTAATAGTATTGTCATCAATTACCAAAAAGGGGGAGATTGAAATCATCTAGGCCCCTAAAAATTGTTTTGGTAATTAATGATAATATGTGAATATGGGATTAACGTGTTTATTGAGTATTTACAAGGTTAAATCCCATTGGTGAACTTATTGACGCAAAGCTGCATGAAAATGGACTTCACGGAGATCTTTTGGCTCAAAGACAAGGTACAAGTAGTCTAGGTTCCTTTTTCTATTTTACCGGTCTTAGGAGTTTTGGTTGGAAGACTAGATTATAGGATAAACGCCGTACTATTAAGAGGGATCATGGCTAGTAGCTTGATAGCATGTTCTTGTGCCATATGGATCAATTTAGGATCATGCATGCATTTGAATTTAAACTTGAAATTGAATTTAAAAGCATTAAGTGCTTCGGTTCAAAATCGGTAATCTGCTAGATTATAATTGCGATCGTCTGCTTGTGCGATATGATCGGACCTTACTTGCGATAGTACCGTATTTTGAAGGAAACAGCCAACTAAGCGCACATGCGGAACAACCGGCTCTTTGAGCGGTACTACCGCATTGCGGTCATTCCGTTTTTTAGTTGGCGGTTCAAGAAAACCAGAAGCGATGCATTTTGCCTCAGAATCACTCATCTAAATCGGTCGTACCGCTCGTGACAATCGGTCGTACCAATGTGCGGTCGTACCGAATTTTATGATGCGGTTCAATAAAAATAGAACAAGTGTAAATCTGCTCAAAAACTCTTTCTGGAAATCGGATGTTCCACGCTTAGGAGCGGTTGTACCGCCCTGCGATCGTTCCGATTTGTACATAGCGGTATGAAAATTCCAGAACGCTTGCATCCTTCGGTGATTTGTGAAACCCTACAATCGGTCGTCTGCCAGAAATCTTGAACGATCGGGAGTTCAGACGTCTGCTCGTTAACTGCGGTCATTCCGACTGGGATTTCCAATGGCTATTTTGTTTATTTTTAGTAACTGTTCTAGCCATTGGTATCGCTTAGATCGACGTGATCGTCGATCGTTATCGATCGTTCGATTTTCGAGGGTTGGGGTTTGGTCCCCCAACGGTTATAATTATTGGTGGGGGTTATAAATACCCCCCCCAACTGCTCAAGTAAAGGCTGCTAGTGCCCATTTAACATCCATATAGTCTTGAGAGCTTTGTGCATTCACTCAACACTCAAAAACACTCTTGTGCATTCATTGTGAGCTTGTTGAGATTCATTCAAGTGCATTCATACTCCTAGTTGATCCATTTGCACTTGAGTGTTGTCAAGTGAAGACCGTTGGTCTATTACTCTTGGAGTGTTGCCGCACTCCTAGACGGTTTAGTGGTGGAGCACGGTGATCTCTTCAAAGAAGATTGTGAAGAGGCCCGGTGTAAGCTTGTGAGTGGTTCAGTGTTCACCATCTCCGGAGCGGAGAAAGAACAACCATAGTGAATCAAGGGAAGGCTTAATTCATGGAGCCGGCTTGAGGTGTCAAGCTTCCTCAACGTGGACTAGTGAAGATCGGCAAGTCTTCGATACCACGAGAAAAACATCGTTGTGTCATTGTGGTTATTTCTAGCCTTTACTTTCCGCATTTGTATTTCTAGCTTGTTTATTGTGATTGAATTGCTTAGCTAGAAGTATAACTTGTTTAGACTAAGTTATTATTTGGCTAAATTTGTTAATTTGTTAAAAATTTAAAAACCTCCTATTCACCCCCCTCTAGTCGGTTATCCTTGATCCTACAACAATTTAATCACATGACAATCTTGAAATTGATTTTTTATTTTCCATTTTGCACAAGAGCAGTTTTAGATTATTAGAAGAACAAGAAGCTCAAGTAATGATCAATTTTAGATTCAAGAGCCAACAAAGCAATTTTGATAGGGCCAATGTCACAAAAGGAGCACTAATTACACAACTAGCTAAAACATTCACAGATTGCAGTTTTTAGTTCAAGTTGTTTTAGAGTTCTAGCTCATTCAGCAAAGACTTAGCTACACATGTGAAAGCATGATAATTCTAGCAAGTCAAAGAACTAGACATGACATTGAGCAAGAATTGAAATACTAAAACTCCAAAGGGTAATAAGCAAAGCTTCATCAATTTTAAAAGATAAGCAGTAAAACTTATATTACAATGCATCTTTTTGTGTTTTTCATATGAATGCAATATGATACAATGAGATGCAAGAAATGCTCAAAAAGCCTAAAAAGATCAAAAAGATCAACAAGTCCAAAAGAAGATCAAGGAAAGATCAGATGAACAAGGAAAGATCAGAAAAGATCTAACTCCCTCTCAAACCAACCCATAGGGATAAATTACCCCTAACTCACTCTTCAAGGTGGCAAACCTAGTTGGGTCTAAAGGCTTGGTGAGGATATCAACCAACTAAGCCTCGGACTCCACAAAATGCAGCACAATATCACCCTTCTCTACATGGTCTCTAAGAAAGTGATAGCGAATGTCTATGTGCTTGGTCCTAGAATGTTGCACTGGGTTTTTATCAATGTTAATGGCAGAAGTATTATCACAGAAAAGAAGAACACTAGCAAAATTTAACCCAAAGTCCTTAAGAGTGGACATCATCCACAAAATCTGACTACATTAGCTAGTAGTAGCTACATATTCAGCTTTAGCAGTGGATTGTGCAACAGAAGACTGCTTCCTAGACGACCAAGAGATAAGAGAAATGACAAGTGACAGAGGTACTCTTCCTATCTAGCCGACAGCCCGCAAAATCAGAATCAGAAAACCCCCGAATGGACAAGGAAGAAGAGCAGGAAAACCAAATGCCATACTGGAGCAAGTCTCTCCCATCCGGCTCCCATCGAAACCACCATAGCACTTGCACCGACCCCCGCGCCGCTTGATCCAATCCGCCACACCGAACTGTCCGTTCAGTCACCCTTGTCCAATTTGCGCCATGCTTGACTCCATTGATTTCACCCAACATTCCCGATCGTTCTGGACCTCAGCTCTCCATACCTAATCCCGATCATCCTCGCCGTTGACCGTTGTTGACCTCCAAGCAACCAACACAACAATAAACAAAGAAATCGATTCCGGGAACAAGTTCTTTGCAACTTGACCCACGTTAGTCAAAACATGCATCATGCAACACATATGCACTGAAACCCACGAACTTGACCTAACCCAATACTCATCGCCACTTTTGGCCGATGAACAGTACACATCCGGTCAGACCACCACTCAATGGCGGTCGGACAATGGGCGTCGAGCGTGCTGAACGCTGGTTCGACCATGCAGTCGGTCGACCATGCCACGCCGCCCGATCGGCCGTCCTTGACAAAGACTTCAAACTTTGACGAAAACGCGTGTTTCGACAAATCTTCAACGCCATTGCCAATTGTAATATCATCCTAAGATCATGCGCATATCCCCACGATATCCACATCTTGGATTCTTGAAAGCGGTATGACCGCTAGTGTAAAGCGATATTACCGCAGGATAGGTGACCGTTCGGACGGTCTGAACGAGTGGTCCGAACGTTCAATCCGATCTAAGTGGAACACGTGGCCGATCAGACAGTCTGATTGGGTGGTCCGATCGTGTGGACCGATCGGAAGAACTAGTCGGGTTTGTCCAAGTGTTCAGGCAAAATCGGTATGACCGCACTTCTTATGCGGTATTACCGATGTGCGGTAATACCGAGTTTTACATGGCGGTGCGATATTTCCAGAGAGGGTGTTTCTTTTGTATTTTCTAAGTCTCTGGAAATCGGTAATACCAATGTAGCCAAGCGGTAGTACCTTGGCGGTAGTACCGCAAATCTTTTTGTAACGGCTAGTTCAGAGCATTGAATGCCACTGTTCCAACCGTTGAGCATAAATCGGTAATACCGGACTTTCAACGGCGGTATTACTGTAAATCCTAATTTTTCAGGGAAGTGGTTGTAACGGCTAGAATTGCTGGTGAGGGGTATAAATACTCCCCCACCTACCTTCTAGCAGCAACTCTTGAGATCATTAAGCATTGTGCTCTTGCGTTGAAGTCTCTAGAGCTCATATACACTCTTTAACTACTCATTTGCTTTGAATTCCCAATTTGAGGTAGTTGAGAGCATTCAAGTGCATTGCATCATTAGTTGATCTTGTTGGCACTTGATTTTCCTCAAGCAAAATACTTGGTTTATTAATCTTAGTGCTTGCCGGCACCTAGACGGCTTTGGAGGAAGTTTGCGTGGTGAGCTCTTCAAAGAAGATTGTGAAGAGCCCCAGCAATGGATTGTGAAGTGGTTGCGTGCTCATCATCTCTGGAGTGGAGGAAGAGCAACGATAGTGATTGAGAGTCAAGACTTAATTTGCGGAGCCGGCTTGATTAGTTCAAGCTTTTCTCAACGTGGACTAGTGAAGACCGGCAAGTCTTCGATACCACGGGAAAAACTTTATTGTCTCCATTGTGGTTTATTTTTGTCTTTACTACTTCCGCATTTACGTTTCTAGCTATTTACTTGTATAGATTTGCTTAGCTAGAATTGTATCTAGTTTAGACTTAGTCTATAATTGTCTTAAATTGTTAATTAGTCGAAAAGTTTTAAAAACCTCCTATTCACCCCCCCCCTCAAGTCGGTTATCCTTGATCCTACAGGTTCGAATTCAGAAATCCGGTCCCGACACAAAGGCACTTAGGCCGGGTTCTTATAGTCTACAAAACATCGACAGCTTGTTATAGTGGTGCCTCTTCGTGCCAATGGTTGCGTCCCTTCAAGTTAATCATTGCGCTCCTTCGTGATGACTGTTATATCTCTGAATATAACAGCCAATATCTTCTCTCCACATGTAGTTATCATTAACCACATATGGATAACCGCTTTCGAGGACCTCCTTTGTGGGGGAGAGGTTTTGGAGTGGTCCTGGAGAGATCTGAAGAAACCTATAGAGGAGGTCCAATTGGACGTTCAGAAGAGATCTTGAGAATAGTCAAAGAAAATACTTTCAGGCCTACCTTCTGACTACTTAATTGATCTTAGGCCCAGAAAGCTAATTTGGGCCCAACAGAAAACTATGGCTTATTTATAAATAAACAAATAAAGATATACTCGAATAATTGACTAGTCAACAATCCTTGTCAATAAGTTGTTGGGGATTTTTAGAAATGTAACTAATTTCCATCATGCGTAGATCATGTAGCTACATACCCCTATTCTTACTCCGTTAGATTTTTTTTCTAAATTGTATGCATGCACATGCACCTCTATTTAATCTCAAACAATACATTGATTATATGTGGGGAAAATTATCTTATTAGTTTACATGATATTACAATACATTGTTCACGTATACACCAATGCACGTGGGGCAACCTACATTGAACTTATCTTCGCTCACACGTCGGCTATCAAACCAAACCGTGTCTCTTTTATCATTTCTCATTGTCACAACTTTTCTACTTCAACTTTCAACAACAAGCTCAATTCTTGATCGACCCCTCTTAGCTCCTAGCCCTTCCAATGCAATACTTACCACATAGTGGTGAGGGGCATGGCGTAACCGACGATGACGAGAAGATTTTCCATATTGTTAGATAACAACTAACGCAGACATGATGCGTTAGTGAAGATGAGTGGTCGTCACGGTTATTGAGGAAGCCACAGCGTTGAGCTGGGCAACGTTGAAGAATTAAAGAGGAGCGATCGACAAACGAGAAGAGGACATCGAGTATGTATAACATCATGCATGCGTATATACATGCATGCATCTGTATGAATAGAAGCATGACGTACAATAGCAGAGGAGCAAAAAGCTTAGAGTAGAGATGGCGCAGCTGTAGGGGATATGCTTGGGGGCCACCGGAGAGAGCGTGACAGGTGTCCCCAGCAGGGATCGGCAACGGTTGCATGTGTATGCATGTTTTTTTGACTGAAAACAGGAGGGGAAAAACCTCTACTGTAAATTATATTAAAGAAAATTATGTACAAGAAAATAATTACACAAAAAAACCTAAAACACCTTAACCGAAATCTCTCAACCAATTAACAAAAAGATCCCAAAGAGAAGGTTTCACCCGATGGATAACCAGAGTGAAAGCTTCCCTAAACTCAAAACGCCAGGTTGAGAAGGAAGCATCCCCGTGAAGGAAAATAACATTGTTCCGATGAAGCCAAATACACCAGCAACCAATAATCAAAATCTCCTTGAAAATCCTCAAATGAGACCTATGCTTACCATCCTGGATGAGATCAACCATCGGAAGAGAAAGGTCCCAATCAAGCCCTACTAGCGACCAACACTGCTGGCTGAAGGAACACTCGAAAAAAAGATGCCTTAAGGTCTCAGTAGGGCAATCCGAGCAAACACACAAGCCGAGCTCTCAATATGGAAATGCTTGCGTAGAAGAAGCTCCTTAGTGTTAAGCATGTCCTTTAATAGTAACCAAAAGAAAATTTTCTGCTTGCTTAAACAAGAGGAAGTCCAGAGCCAAATAAAAGGCCTTGGAGTGAATTTCTGACCCAAAAGCTACAAGTAAGCTTGTTTCGGAGAAAACTGAGAGGTGCCCCAAATGTAATTCCACTGATCAGCCCTGTCTTGAAGCGGTCCCAAAGAGCTAATAGCCTCACCCAGTTCTTGAAGTTGAATGAGAGCGGTTGGAGAGAGAGGGAAGTGAAAGTTAGAAGTAATGTTAACCTCCCTCCTGATTAAAGCAACCGAAGCATCCTTGTTCTTGGCAAAGGAGAAGAGATGTGGCCAATTCAAAATCGGCTATCTCAAATTCCAAGTATCTCTCCAAAAAAGACAAGATCTGCCATTGAAAACCGAGCAGCAAGAAAAACCTTTGAAATCCTCAACCAATTGCAATAAATCTGTCCACCAAAAAGATCCACACCGAATTCTAGGACATGGCGCCAACAGATTCTGATAAAAGAGCTAGCCAAGTAAGATGAACCCATGAAATATCTTCTCTGTTGAGAAACTTGTGCAAATGTTTCATCAACAAAGCTTTATTTTACATCCGAAGATTCAAAATTCCAAGGCCACCTTGGTTTTTAGGCTGATAGACATCCTTCCAGGCCACTAAAGGATGTGTATGCATGTTGATGTCGCAACGGTCAGCATTAAGCAATAAGTCATCTTCTCTCGTGTCGGCCGCTCCTCTTCTTCGACGTTGGACAACTCAACGATGTGGCTTCCTTACTAACCACGACGACCTCTCATCTTCATTGCTGTCAACATGTCTGCTACAGTCATTGTCCAATGATATAGAGAATCATCTCACCATCGCTGATTAAACTGCGCCCCTCATCAATGATGACACGTTTCTAGGCTCCTAGCTAACCAATGACCACATATCGTCCGTAGCTCGCCTTTAATGCAAAGCTTCATCTTCCTTCTGCCAGGGCTTCCCCATCATTGAGCTTCTTTGGCCACTGACTTCTTCAACAATGCCGACGGTCACAACTCGTCATCGTGACCCTTGGCTCCTTTGACTCCAGACTTTCTATTCAACGGCTCCATTGAGCAGCATGACATTGTCCTCGTGAACGACTAAGGAGAGCAGCGCAATGTTGTCCTTATCTCTATTGTCGTCGCCTCGGCTTTTCGCTTTCCCGTGGGTTAATGTCTTCTTGCATAACAGATTTACGCCACTTCACTCCTTCGTGGTCTCCTCTATTCGTGCTATTCTCGTTATAACTTTTATTTTTATTCAAAAATTTAGTTATTATTTATTGGGGTTTGTATACAAATCAAATTGCTAATTTTATTTAATTTATTACGAATTTTAGTTATTTAGGTATTTTACTTTGGAATTAGTATGTAAATCAAATTGCAAATTATTCTTTTATTTTTATTCCAAATTTCAATTATTGTTTATTGGAATTGAATACAAATCAATTGCTTTTTTTTTGTTAATTTTAGTTGAATTATAGTTATTTTGGGACTTTACATTGGAATTAGTATGAAAATCAAATAACTAAATTTATTATATTTTTATTACGAATTTGAGTTATTGTTTGTTGGAATTAGTATAGAAATTAATCCAATTGATAATTTTCTTTAATTTTTATTCGAATTACAGTCATTTAGGGACTTTACTTTGGAATTAAGTATCGAAATCAAATTGATTATTTTATTTTATTTTTTATTCGAATTTCAGTTATATTTTTTTGGAATTAGCATACAAATCTAATTGCTATTTTTAAAAATTTATCGAATTATATTTATTTAAGGACTTGGCTTAGGAATTAGTATGGAAATCAAATTACCATTTTTATTTTTTTTATTTTGAATTTATGTTATTTATTGATTGTACTTGATATTGACTCTTTGTTTTAATCAAGACCATTATAATCTGGACCTACTACGATAAATAATATAGATTTTTCTTTTTTTTCCTCCGATTAATATAAAAATTTCTAGCCCCGGAAAGATAGTAGATAGATAGCCCTGGAAAGATAATAGATAGATGGATAGGTAGATAGACAGACGTGAAACTACTACGTATAGGAGCTCTGAAGTCTGAACATGATGCATGCCAAACAGAATGTGGACAGCGCACAGTGCAGTTGTTTACTTGTTTCTTCGTAAATCTGAAACTGACACTCAAATTTGATACTCATACAATTAGTTTACGCTAAGCGACTGCATGTCTGGATTTTTCCATTATAATGACTACCAGACAGAATGATCAACCCAATTCTACTTCCTGAACTGGCTTCAATTTTGACATGCAAGTGTATTCACACGCACTACGAACATGTGCAACGTGGCATCCGCACGCGAAGCCACGCGATCGGACTGGTGTGCAATCCAGACTCGAAGCCTTCTCGACTCGGGTTTAACTTTCGGACTTCAACCCCATTAAGCGTCCAATGGCATCCAGTTGAGACACCGCTGACCGTCGTGAAGGGGTTTCATCTTAGAGTCCATCATGTCGTAGAAACGCTTTGTCGGCTGCCTCCATCTCCTCCTTCTCACGTCCCTCATCGAATCATCCTTGGTGAAAGTCATCTAACATGTCTGCTACCCGGATCGACATCATAAGCCTCGACGCGTGGTCTCACCACCTCTCTCATACGATGGGCTTCACCATGGTGGACCCACCGGGTGTAGTCCGGCGTAAATCCATTCTTCAAAAGATGTTTACCCATGTCCACCTTGTTTACCATTCTCCTGTTTCCACATTTGCTGCAGGGACACAAAACTAGACAATGTCCTTTAGCTGACCTTGCCAAATGCAGTTCAAGAAAGCATCGGTCTTGTTCATCCATTCCGTGGTGTAATCACTCGACTTCTCGGCCCGTGTACATCCAATAGCGGTCATCCATCCTCTAACATATGTATCGGTGAGTAATGTAACCATCAATTGCATCTACGGAGACGCCTAAGCGGGTTCGTGATCTCGACCATGATCTCTAAAGAGGGGTTATACCTAGGGTGGCGGTGGAGTCGGGCTAAGATGGCCTGGCGGGTCATGGTGCGGATGGCGGCTGCAGCTGTGCAGCCGACCTGGCACGGGAACTCCGACTTCGGCCGGCGGGCTCTTCTCTCAAAAAATGGAACAAAATCATCATTTAAAAAAATTAATGAGAACCTCCCTGCAGTGAGGTTTCCAAAACTGCAAAAACAACAGCACGATGGCCGACAACCACATATACAACCACAACCACAACTACACCGCCACAACCACCACGCCACCTCCTCCACAAGCACATATATCAAGGAAATCATATAGTTTAATTATGAAGCCATGTACTACTACTACCTCTACCACTACTTCTACTACTACTTCTACCTCCACCACCACCACCTCCTCCGATCAGCTGTTCCTAATAACTCCACGTACGCACGCCGCAAGCCCCGAAGAAAAAGAGCCGCAGAAAGACCAGAATTCTCACTGACACGGGGGGCCACCACTATTTGTCGGACCCACACGTCAGTAACCTCTTCTCCAGTGTCCAGCTCCCCACCACCAGATAAGCTCCTTGCTTATCTTCCCTCTTCCCTCCACTGCTTCTCTTCTAGTCCCTCGACGGACAGTCAAACAACGCGAAGCAGAGGCATCTATGGAGGTGGTGGGCGGCATGTCGCTGAGGCCGTCGCCATTGCCGGCGCGGCTCCGGAAGCTGTCATCCGGCGAGGTCGGCGCGGGCTTCCTGCTGAGGGCGGCGCCGAGGAGGCAGCTCGCGCAGACCGTGAGGTCGGCGAGGCATGCGCTGGTGGTGGAGGCCCGGGGGAGAGGCTACTCGGACCGTCAGTTCCAGCAGCGGCGCCCCCCGCCGCTCCCCAAGATCGAGGACGACGGCAACCCCCGCTTCGTCATCTTCATCCGCACGGCCAATGTCCGTGCCTCCTGATTCTTGTTCACTGCCTTATCAAGAAGTCATCTTCTTGATTCCCCATTTAATTTCCACTGCGAACAATTGAGGATTTGCTCTTTCTGCAGGTGTACTTCTGGTACCCGCTCAACATCGTCACCGGCGGCACGACCGCCAAGATTATGCTCGCGGCGAAGGACAACTTCCTCGGCAAGTACATCTACAAGGACACGCTCGCCAGGAACCTCGCCGCTGTCATTTACAAAGTAATAATATCATCTGTTTGCTTACACACTCTAGTGACTAGACCTACTTTTGTTTCACTATTGCCTCAGGCATATGCTTTAGAGCTCTAACAAGTAATTAACAATTGACTGCCTTGATGTGTCTGTGCATGATGCATGAAAGGATGAGGATGACATAATAGCCACAGCAAAGGAGCAGTCCCGCGTGCTGAGGACCGAAAATGAGTTTCGATATGGCTACAAAGTCGTGGTAATTTTCTGATCCTTAGCCACAGAAGGATGGATAGGTTGTTTGGTTAAGTTTTAGACTTTGAAATGGAGAATTGCTATTTACTTCATTTGCGTGAGCAGGAGAAGGGGAACCTAAGGGCTGCACTGACGACAAGTAATGTGATCGAAGTACGTTTCTCTCTTATGCATCTCTATTCTCATCTTCTTATTTCTAGAATCTGCTCGAGTTCCGCCACAATTTCTTATAGGCATTCAAGTTGAGACCCATGAGTATTTCAATCTTGGACCTTGCTTTATGCTAGGCCGACACTTGCGAGACTTGATATACTCTGTCCCTCTAGTCCTCTACCTTACACCTTCAAATTATCATGGCGGATCGTTAATGACAATCAGAAGGGGGTGAATGATTGTAGAATATTTTTCACAACGCAAATTATAGTTATCAACGTAACTTGAATCAACAGAACAGTAGTCTAGCTTTTGTCGGAGAAATCCCAGCTGTAATCGTTCGCAATAACTGCCCTGTGCTCGCCTTGGATTCCTATCGCGCACGCCCGCAATTACCTGCTACCACTAATTTGTTTCTCTATTCAATTCGCTCGGCACAGCACAGCCTTAATCAATGCAGCCGCACCTTTTTCTGATCACCTCAACTCCTCAAGCTACGTGCTAGCTAATCACATCTACAGCACATGCCCATCAGAAGATAACAAGCCGCCACATGCAAGCACAGCCACCAGCCCACAGCACCTCCAGCCAACAACGCAGAGAGAGAAACAAAACTACCGAAAGACACAAGATCAAAAAACTGCAGCCACTAGCAAATAAACAAATGCCATCTCACCTCAATCCCTTGTGCAACTACCGTGAGCAATTTTTCTATCTGGAGATCACCTCTCAATCACATCAATAGCCAAAGCTTTTTCTCATGTTCACACAAGCAAAAAGCTGCAGCCTCTTGACAATAAACAAATCTCTAGATTGGTTTTACAGGAACCCTCAACCAACAGCCGCCACCAGAGCCCTCGCTACAATACCTTTTTCTCTGTATCGCCACCCAAACCAATGGGACAAAAGCTAGATTGATTTTCTGGAGCCGCACGCCCTACGGCTGCCAGCCTTTCCTTTTTATCTCACACGAAGTCTCATCACATTAAAACCGACTAGGACTCCAATACCTATACAGCCCAAGCCGGCCTCACGACAAGCCCATTATGCAGCCCAAAATTCTAGTTTTCTTAGTCTTCTAATTTTGGACACCCCAAAATTATCATGTGTCGCAGCCTTCGGACCGCATCTCCGTAGCTCTAACACGCATTATCCATCTTTGATCTCCACGCGCCCCAACTTGAGCCCGACCGTCTCCTCCAGCATTCTCGACCCTCTGGACCATGACTTCGCACCAAGCCATCTCCCGGTCACCGCCGTAGACCACGATCGCCTCCGAGTTATCCTGCACATGCAAAGACCAAAACAACATATTTCACCGGCACAATTCTTCACAACTTGACCGTCATTAGTCCACACACGCCACACGCCTCAAATAATCATCAGTACTCAACATTGTCAATTATTCATCAACTAAAATATGCTAGACCTAGCCACATGGTCTAACATGGCCTATTAGATGGTATAGCTCAGAAGTAATATGGAAATCAAAATAAATGTCTTTGATAGATCTTCTATGCAGAAGACCTCCACATGAGGATGAAAAAGAACCTTTTTTTACATAGCAAATGTTCATACTTTCAGTAAACATGTGTTGAGCAAACTAGCTTGTCATTAACCATAAGATACTTAGCTCAGCTTCCAAAGAAAGAAGAGCTCAAAACTGTGGTTGATAAGGTGAAGGACTTCTTCGGTGATGTAACTGCTGGCGCCAAAGAGTCCTTTGCGCAGATAACAGGGTCTGTCAGCAAAGATGCAGAAGCAGAAGCAGAAGGGGGAGAAGAGAAGCCCCGCTCGAAGAGACGAAACAAGAGGAAGCAAAAGCTGAAGCAGAAGCAGGGGTTCAGTAAGTAGAGAAACAATGTTCTACCAATGCATTGCTGCTTCCTGTAATGCGATTTGGGTGAATCTTTAGCCTTTTATAGTCATCATACAGACTTTCTGATCTAGTCGCATGATTCCCATTTATATCCTGCAGAGACGGATAGCTGATTATATCACCCAGCACACCAGGGGTCGTGGAACATGTGAACCGCCGGCTGAAATTTTGCTGTGGCCCAGAGCTCTGAGAGCTGCTCTGTAGTTTCTCAGCCTTTCCTTAAATTTTGCAAGAGACGATGTGTAACCTCTTTGTAAGTATTGTGCCTTGTTCCTTACTAAATTCTGCTGCTATTAGCCTCACTAAATCTTACATGTCGGTATTTGATGGACTCACAGAACGGCGAAGATTGCAGCTGTATGTTGATTTAATTTCTTTGAAGAGTTACAGTGGTTGTACAGTGTGTATGACCGTATGATATTGTATTTGAATTACATTGGTGGAAATTTCGTTTGTGAAAGCAGGTTGTAGAAACAAAAAATAGCACCTCGCTGAACCATGCGGTATCAGTTAGTAGTTGATCAAGGTGTTGCATATCAAACAAGCGTATAAATGTGAGAGATATCAAACAAATAACTTTGAGAAGCAATGCACAATGAACAAACAGATCAAGAACAGAAGAAACGTCCGTGAGATTTATCTGCGTTTTCCTCGTTCCATAAAATCTGAGATACATGTCCCGAATTAGCACATAAAACACATTCTTGAAGACTTTGTCCCTCCACAAGGTGCGCAAAGCCAGACACTGCTCATGTTCTTCAGGAGCTTAGATGGATAAGTTGAACAATCCTTTCTATGTGGGGAACTTTTGCAGAGCATCTAAGGGTCAGAGCTCCAACATTAACAGATGTTTACAAGTCAATGACTCTCGATAGCTTCTGGATGCGGTTCAGCAAGAAGTCCCCTTGCTTGATTGTCGCCTGGTAGAAGGCATTCCTCTCGTCAGGACGGTTTGTCTCCAGAACACCAGCAACTTTATCAATCTTGCAGTGAAGCTTCCCAGCTGCAATGAACCGTGACAGTTCCCTACAACGAGTGAAAGGGGAAGCCTATGAATGCGGCACAGAAAAAGAAAAGGGATGTATGCTACATCGAATCAAATAGATCAAATTACTGAAGCTGTGTGACAGCACTTACTGGTCTATGAAATCAACAGTCACGCCAAATGCGGAAGCCATTGCTTCCATTGTCACACTCTTGTATGACTCCAAAAATTGTGAATAGACAACAGTGCGAACTTCCCTCATGTAGTAGCGGAAATGAGGCTGAAGATAACGGTCTAACTTGATGTGCTCTGTCAAGCCAGCTGAAAATAATTATAGACCAGATATTAATACCGGCCATACAAATGTTTTACTAATCATAACGATAAATGCAACAGTATGGACAAATCATTTATATATCTACACTTACAGAATGCAACAAAAAATGGCTTGTACTGGCAATTGTACAGGGAGTTGAGAAACTCAGAGAGGTGAGGTACTTTGCCAATCACTGCAAGGATTTCTGGTGCGTCTACCACCTGCCAAGTTCCTTTTTAGTGAGGCGACTAGGATAATGAAACAGAGCACACAGGGCCAAGTTGAAATACCTTTTGTTTTAGAGATACACGATCCAATGAGATTATACTTGTGAGGACTGTATAGAAGATGAAAGTATCATACGGAAACAACTCATAAGTTGTGAAAGTCGAAATGGAATCTAAAAATAGGCTGGTAGCTTTCTTGAAGTTTCTGGTTGCCATGCAGTATAAGCCTTCATATACTTTCAATCGGTTCTTTCTCTCCCAGTCACCTCCCTCCTCAAACAAGCTTCAATCAGTAAAAGAAGTGGTCAGATATCATTTGTCTGGTGTGCCAAATGGCAGAATGGAACTCCAAACACAATGCTAGACCTTACTTCTTTGCCTTGTCAATGGATTTTGAGATGAGATCAAAGTCCATGTAGAACAATCCAATTTGCAAAGTGTAAAACACAAGATCCATCTTTTGGCCTACGGCTACAGTTTTCCCTTCAGTAATTTTAAGCTGTTCCAGCGCTTTTTCCTACAATGTTGATTTCAGTAAATGTAAACAGCTATAGTTAGAACATGCACTTTGTCAACCAGGCCTCAGATATAATAGAAGTTCATACCTTCTCCCCGACCCTTATAAAGTACAAGGATTTGGCAAGATGGGCTTCACGCACTTCGCTCTCACCCAAATTTTCTTCAGCATCAGCGATTCTTCATATACAAAAAAGAAGGTTTGCTTTTATAGGAACCAAACCAGTACTTATAACACTTGCCAGCAATGGAAACATTAGATACAAAATAAATGCAAACAGCACCACAGGTAATTAGAAATGAGCAGAACTGAAAAAACACTGAAAGCAACATCCTTTCATGACTCAAATTTCATGAATGCTGTTTACATTTCTAGTGAAGTTCGTTCTATAAACTTGTTCTTCCTTCTCGTTCAGTCACATGGTACTAAACTAACTTCACTTACTTCTTAACACTGATCACTCAACATAAATTCCTCCTCGTGTTGAGGGTGCAGAAAACTATTTAATTTTGGTTGGGTTGAGCACCTAAAGTGCAAACTGTAGTCCTTAGCATTCGTTATTGCTCTTCTTCAGGTACAAAAACAATTATACCTTCTAAGAGAAACAATGAACACAAGCATGTACATCACACATACTAACCGGATCACATTAGTCACGTATTGGCAAAATTCTCAGACACGATTTTTTTTTTGGGGAGGGGGGGGGGGGGGTGGGATGTTCCGAAGTCTCTTGAAGTGGCAAAAGAGTTTACACACATTTTGTTGGAATTAATACGGGCTAGGCCCAATTTTTAATTCTAATTAATTCCTGAAAAATCTCAAAAGCCCATGTGCACGTGCTAAAACTGTTTAGTCCCACATGGAGGGATGAAGGGGAGTTACACCACTTTATAAGGTGAAACGTGGTAGCCCCTCTTGTGGAATTGGAGAGAGCCAACACACGCGTGCGCTCGCTCGCTCGCTAGCCGAGCCATGCCTTGCCGTGTGTGTGTGCACGCGTAGGCGTGTCGGGTGCAGGCGCGTTTTTCTTTATCTATTCGAAAATCGAAACGCACCGACTCGTAATTGATGGCGAATCAATGGCAACCGTTGGTCTCTGGTCTTTTTGTTTTTGGCTATTAAAAAGAACAGAGTTCTGCTTCTTGATGGCGAATCAATGACAACTATTGGCCTTTGGACTCTACTTCTTGATGGCGAATTAATGGCAACTGTTGGCCTTTGGACTCTTTGCTTTTGGCTATTTAAGAGAACCGAGAGTACTAGTTCTTTTTCGAGTTTCCACATCCACAATACAGAACTCTTCGGTCTTGTTGCTGTCTCTGGCGATCTCCATCCCGGCGAGGCGTGTGTACGGCCGCATCGGGAGAGCAGGCCTCCGGAACCTTCGTCCTTGAAGGCTTGCACGAGCGAGGACGAATAAGGTTTTTGAGAAGCGTTCGCGCGACTACTCGCTGTTTCTCTGCTACGTCTACATCAACTGCACGACTACGATTCTTTGCTACGTTTTGCATCAACTGCACGACAACTACCACGACGTTCACTACGCCACGACGAACGACGTCCTCATCAAGAATTCTGCTGCAGCTTCTTCTTCCACTGAATCTGGGTATGGCTATCTCTCTCTTATTACTTGGTTTGCTTTACTATCTGTTGTTGTTTTGAACACCGAGATAGGTATGCTAGTTTCTGTCCTTTTAGAGATTAGTATGGCTATAGTGTTCTTGGTTACCTGCTTTGTGAAAATAGCTAGAGTATTTTCTAGAAATTAGTATGGCTATAGTACTCTTGGTTACCTGCTTTGTGAAAATACTAGAGTATTTTCCATGATTTATCTAGCATATTTCTGGATTAAAGTACTTCAAAAAATGCTTACATATTCAACACATTTTAAATATCCCATTCACTTCCTCTTCATCCTAAACAACACCAAGTGATAATTCATAAGCCACGCTTGTCCAGAGCAAAGCAATTTACTCACAAATTCTACTGTCTAGAATCCGAATTATCGCTAGGCTCGTTTCAAGCAAACCGATCATAGCACCCCAAAAAAACAAGCAAAACGTAGAGGAAATCGAGCAGAGGAAGAACCCACTCACTTCTCGTCGAGCTTGCGGATCTCCTCGTCGATCCGCGCGCGCATCTCGGCGAGCAGCGCGGCGTCCGGTTCCAGCACGCCCGCGGCGGCAAGCGTCTCGAACAGCGGCGCCATGTCTGGTAATCAGTCCCACAGAAAATCAAATCACATCAATAGGCACACAGAGAAGCGGGGCGGAGGTGGGAGGGAAGCCGGCACGGAACGGTACCATCGGATTTGACGGCGGAGAGGACATCGGAGCGGAGGGCGACCTTGGAGAGGTCGTCGACGTCGGGGTGGGAGAGCAGGAAGAGTTTGTGGGCCAGTACGAGGTGCCGCTCCTGCTTCCCCTCCTCGCCGCTGCCGCCGTCCATCTCACCGCCGCTCGCTCGTTCGCCTGGGTTCCGTTCGGCTGGTTCACTTCGGTCGCACTCGCACGGCGTCGGGAGTTTTCGGCTTAGGTTGGGTTGGGGTAGGTTCGAGTCGGGGAGTCCATTTTAACTCGTGAGCGTTGGGTTCGGTTGATTTTATCGGTGAAAGAAGAGAAAATGAGCCGGAAACGTGCCTGGTTGTAAAACAGTAAAGGACACAGCTACTCTAGAACATACGATGATAAACTTCTCATCGTATATTCGGACGTAATATTTAAACACAACATTTGCAACAAAATTAATTTATATGTACAACAAAATTTGCAAATGATAAATACAATGTCGAGAAAAAATTAGGAAAAATATCAAATTCTCACCGAAAATACATGAAACCATTAATATAGAATATGGTTGCGCTTTTAAAAACTAGTTCAAACATCCCAAACAAACAAATTTCGATGTTACAACATTGCAACATTTGAAAATAACGGTGGAAATATCTGAAAATAATTGTTGCAACATTTTTTGAACAATGATGCAACAACCAAATGGTGAAGGCTGCAACAAAATGTTTACTCTTGTGCAACAAAAAAAACACATCTTGCCTCAATATTTGATGCAATAACATCACAACAATAAAAAACGTTTCACGCAACATTTCGAGCCAACTGTTGTAACAAAATTGAGCAACGCCTGCAACAAGACGTACCTGGTTGAAGCCGGAGATTGTTGCAGAGGTTTTGGCGGATGAGGATCATCTCCGGGAGGACCCAAGTGCAGCAGCAGGAATGACGTCCAGAAGGCGAAGATGACGGGGCTGCTGCTGTCCGTTGATGTGTTGCCGCCTGCACCAGAGGTAGAGGACGAGGAGCTTCCACCTGGTCTGCTGCCACCGAGGTTGAGGTTGTGGAACGCGTAGTTACAGGACTGACAGAGCGCGAGAACGAGCCAGCCGCTGGGAAGGAGCCGCGGCAGCGCCTGCCGCGGCACGGACGTTGTCGGGGAGGGTGACGCGGTGGGTGGTTCCGCAGATGGCACAGAAGAAGGAGGGCTCAAGCGCGGCGGCGGACGGGAGGAGCAACCACGAAAGTTGCGTCGTGGCGGGTCTTGGCGCGTGACAGAGCACCAGTTGAAGCAGACAGCGGCAAAAGGTGGCGCGGTGGGCGAGGTAAGGGAGGTGGGAGATGGCGTGTTTGAGGAGATCAAGACGGAGGCCCGCCCAGACAGACGCGGCGGCGGGGATTTGCAAGTTGCTTTTGGTTTCTTGGAAAATACGATGAGGAGGCCTAGGAGGCTAGAAGAAGACAAGCTAGTCAGGGCCTACTTTCTTTACCCAATATTGCAACATGAAAAAATGTTGAGGACAGAGAGCGTATGAAGCAAAAAAAAAAATTGATCTATCGAATGCACGGCTCATATCATTACCCAGCACTAAAATTGATCCAGCGGCCATATGGGCTTTGGCACATGAGCCAGATTCTAGTGATGATCTCAGTTTGAGAGTCGGGCTCAAAGTTTTTTTCTAGATAGTTTCTTATTTGTCACTAGAAGTTGATCGAATCTCTGAAATGGCACCACAAAACTATTTCTCCCTTTATTGACATCGGATCTCAACCTCCATCTTTTTTTGTCACTCCCGTCGGTCCACCATAAATTGACTGTCAAATTATGCGCAAAAATACTTATTTGCCCTTCATGCCTTCCATCTTCTTCATCCCTCCTCTCTCTCTCTCTCTCTCTCTCTCTCTCTCTCCCTCTCCCCATTTACCTTGATCAAAAGAAAAGCTCAGCAACCAGCAGCTGAGCTCCATTTCCATCACTACATGTCGATGTCTCAAGTCTTGGCATTTGACAAAACTCACCAACTTGCACATCACAGGTTCACAATGAATCGACTCGTCCAAGAAGACCAAAGCACTCGACCAAGGCAATTAGGACATCCAAGAACAAAAGCATACATGCACTGTTTATCCATCGCTCAATCTGAAATTTGCTTTTGATGGAGAATAGGTCTACTGTAGCTGGCAGTAGTGCACCACAGTCTAGTTCAGTGAAATATCCTGGGAGAACATGACGTTGGGATAAATTAAGAGCGCTCTCATGCACATTCCGTTTGGCCCAACGAGTTGTTCAACGGCGTACAACGGAGCAACCTGCACGGCTGCACCACATCTACGCCGCTACACGGTTGCATCACACTGCGAATGAATGAGTAAATGTATACGGTGTACCCAGCAGAAGGAACTGGCAAAAACCGAGATGCATGTACAATGTGTCTACCATTTCAGTTCATGATTACATCAAAACCATCTCACAATAGGTACCCACGTTGACGTAATACAGAGCCTGAGACAATGTATTGATTCCAAATGTACAATACATGAACATTACAAAGAACTGCTGCGAGATTCTACGGTTCTACTCTGTCACACCTGTGCAATACTATGGAAGCAAGGGGATCATAAGCTACAACATTGGCTGACAAGTGGGACCGGCAAAAAAGTATGTAAACGAGTTGGGTGTGTGGTGGAGCGTCCATGGACCATGGGTAAACGGAAAGGACATCGAGGAAATGATATAGAATCTGATTCCCCATCTTGTTCTTCCTGCGTCTCATCCTCTTCTCTGCTCTCTCGCCTCCTTCTGTGATTCCTCATCCCAATTCTTCCCTATCCACTGAAATGGGCCACTTTGGTAGATAGTTTCCTCTCCAATAGATCGGGTCATTCCAATTTGGTATCAGAGCCCGTTCCGATCCACGATTTTTCCTCGGTTTGATCTGTAGTCCAAGGGAAAGGTTGGTGTTTTCTCTGAGCACCGTGATTCCAACCCAAGGTTGACCGTGAGGGAGATGAACTACCATGGCGGAGTCATCAAAATCACTAGTTTCGGTGGTACCACGTAGTGAGACTGCCATGAGCACAGCAGAAGAGGAGCGGTGGAAGGCGATGCTAAACAAGCTACTGGCCAAGATGGACGAGCATGGGCGGAAGATGGATGGCATGATCTCATCCTTAGCCGTGACCACCTCTCGGCTGCGCGGCACCGCCGCCGACTCGACCCCAAGTTCTCCTTCGACCACTGTCGGGCTCGTCACCGTCTCAAGTTGGGTTGTTGCTACTCAGCCCACCGTCAACACCTTCGACACTGACGTCAACTTCGCGACACCCACCAAGTGCTCGACGTCGTGCTCCGACCACGACGATGGCAAGCTGATGGCTACGACCACCGAGCTTCAACTTCGCCATGCCCGCACCACCTCCGCGCGAACGTAGTGCGCTTTCGCGATGACCAAGTGTCATCATGTACCCGAGCCACGTTGAGGCCGCCCCACACGTCACCAACCTCATCGCGGTCAAACCGCGGTGCCTCGGCATCAACTCATCCGGGCGCATCATCTGCAAGGCCTTGACCCAAAGGCAAGTGCGTGGAGGACGCAGCTTCCACAGGACCTCAACCTCGAGGCAAGTGCGTCGACCTTTGAGCATTGTCAAGGTGCAGAAACTCACGGCACGCCAAGTGTTCGATGAAATACCTCGTGAGGCCGAGGAACTGCCGGCATGGGAGGAAGGATGCTACACATCTACACAGCAGTGGCAGACTATGATTCTGGGCTCTAACCATGTGGTGTTTGTTGAATTGCCACAAGACAACAAGCCACGAGAGCGGCTATCACAGGAGCATCTCAAGGCATGGGTCTAGCCGGTCGCCGCAACGAGCTCAGCAACTATGGGGGTTAAGCAATGTACAGTCCCCATGAGTAGGTGGTGTATGCACGGACCAGGAGGGTTGGTGTGGTCGTGTGGCGCACATGCAGGGGACGCAAGCGACATTGAGAGCACTCTCAAGTTGCGGAGCGACCAAGACACTCGCTGCATTGATGACAATGGGTGGTTGTTCCTATGTGAATTTTGTGTGGTGCAACCGATGTTCAAGGAGATACCACCATGGGAAAATTCGAGTCCCTGGAACTCTGTGGTGGAAGTTGCTCGCTTCGTGTTCGACAAGGTCCTTGCCTGGAATCGAGAGGGTTTTAGTCCAGGAGGCGCTGTCATTACGTCTAAGAAGACAACACTGCTTGTACATTGTGCAAGTGTGACACTGATTAGTCTGTTTATCACTAGACCATGGGATCCTGGTGTGTTCCATTCAGTTTATCACTTTGTACATTGTGAGACATGGATTGGTCAAGTGATTAGTACCAAGAACATGGTCAGGCAATGGGATCCAGAATTCTTGGACAAAGCTATTATGCTTCCAGTGCATATCACCTTAACAACAAGCTCCTGCACACAAGGAACCTTTCAAGTGATTACACCAGAACTATATATACCAGTTTATGCCTCTCTGGCTATGGGCATTATCAATAATCATTGCCAATTGGTCGACCCAGAGGTTGTACGCTCTGAACTAAGGTATCTGAAATCTTTGAATGTTGACGGTGTTGTTGTCGATTGTTGGTTTTGGAGGCAGAAACTTGTAATGCCATGGTTGCTATGTTGTTGCCCTCAAGAATCATTTGAAAGGCTTCAATTTTGGGCTTTATCCAGTATGCCTGGCAATTGGATTAGAAAGACAGATTGTGCTACAGGCTGCTCAAGACAAAGTTGGATTCAATTGGTTCAAAAGTCACAAAGCTACTAGTGCCTATCCTGCAAACTATTCCAACTACTAATTTGAAGCAGCTTTTGGCTCTTTGCTTAGGGAGGTACAACACATGGTGCATTTCTAAGGAGATAGTTCAGAGGTCAATGGGGCATATGGGCATTGCGGTACTCAGTTCCTACTTGGGGACAAGCAGAGTTTCGCGGGGGCGGAAGTGTCACACCTGTGCAATACTATGGAAGCAAGGGGATCAGAAGCTACAACATTGGCTAGGGAGTGGGGCCGGCAAAAGAGCATGTAAACAAGTTTGGTGTGTGGTGGAGTGTCCATGGACCATGGGTCCACTGGCAGTGTATTGTGCAAGGGTGTTAAATTCCCCTAGTCTTGTAAACGGAAAGGGCATCGAGGAAATAATATAGAATCTGATTCCCTATCTTGTTCTTCCTGTGTCTCATCCTCTTCTCTGCTCTCTTGCCTCCTTTTGTGATTCCTCATCCTAGTTCTTCCCTATCCACTGAAATGGGTCACTCTGGTAGATAGTTTCCTCTCCAATCGATTGGGTCATTACATACTTCTACCAAAACTTTGTTGTTCTTGTGGGTCTAGCTCCTCCATGATCAACGAGGATTAGGAGCAGCGATCGGATGCGAGTACAAAGCTTGCAAGCAGCCCAACAAGTCCAGGGTATTGTACCCCGTCAGCTCCTGCAGCTCCGTGCTCCACAGTGGCGGAGCCAGGAATTTGGTGTTGGGGGTGCACACACAAAGCAACGTCGGATATGATTAGTTCAAACCAGGGAAAAAGCTACCGGTTGGGGAAAAAATTCAAAGCCTAGCGATAGACCCCGTTACCGGTATTTTTGGATTTATTTTGGCTGAAATTTTCAAATCAAATTTTGAATTTTTTCTAAAGTTAAAACAAAAAATATAGAAAAAAATGCATAGCCAAGGTTCAAACCCAGAACCAACCTCTTCAAGACTAAGGGTGTTTCTACCACGGCACATGCACTCTTGTGTTTGCATATGGTTACAAACTTTCTTTATATTTGTCAAAAAAACTAACAAATCCGAAAAAATTTTGCCAGTTGGAAATTTTACCGGAGGGGTCCCGCCGAAATTTCGCCGGAAAAAGTTTTCACTGGTTCAAACTATGCATCACCCAACGAAGCTAGGAATTTGCCCGTTAGAAGTAAAAAACATCAAGAAAAAAAGAACGGATGTAGTAATCAATTTGGAAAATGACTTGCATAATAATATGAATGTGAGAAAAATAGAAGTTGCTATATGCGCACCTGCAAAACCATTGGTCTTAGTGAGTGGCGCATCGCCTACTGCTGCTTGCTGGTCCCACACTAGTACTATGAATATGGCCCAAATGTAGAACTGATCTCTGGAAATATTTTCGATTTTTTTATGTGTCCGGGCACCCCTATAGGCTCCACCCATGATTGTACCCAGAGATAAATTATCGGTACTCTCTGTGTCCAAGATCAGAAGTGATTGTTTCAGTTGGTGATTGTAGCTAGCCGAGATGACACCATGACAGGAACAAAAGGCTGCGCCAAGAACCGAAACGTTTCGTCAAAACAGATGCCAAAAGCCTTCGCTAGCTTGTACAACTAGTCTTTTGTGATAGTACTCTATGTGATCGATTGTACAATGACTTAGGAAGGGACGGGTGCGGGTGACTCACTGCCTCAGTGCCTGGCGACTTGCTCTGGTTGGTGGCCTGATGGGCTGAATTGTTGAAATGGCCAGCCCAAGTGCCCAACTGCTGAGTGCTTATACCTAATTAAAAAAAAGATTTCATTTATTTTTAGGGGTGCCCGTGCACCAGGGGCACCCCCCTGCCGCCGCCTATGGCTCCACGGCAGTATAGCTGGCCGGCTCAGGGTTCGCAGCCTTGTGAGGAGGATCGCCGACGCGGCCACGGTGGATGGCAGGAAGCTCAGGCACCCGTAGTTGAGCAGCGACTGATCGGCCAACTAGTGCGCTAGGTGCTTCACCTGTAGGTCTTGCTCTCCCTAGCTGCACCTCATGAAGCGCTCCACGAAGGTGTAGGCCGTGGAGCCGTCGAACTGGTAGCCGAGCGCCGGGGCCATGGCACACTCCATGTCAAGCACCTCCTGCCTCGTGGTGAACCCACCGTACCAGGTGATCTCCTCGGTGTTTAGCTTCTGCGTGGTGCGCTGCTCCTCGTATTTGGCCGCGGTGAAGATTGTTAGTTTTAAGTTAGCTAAATTAGTATTTTTCTATTTTAAGTGTTCTTTTTGGACTGTCAAATGTGTTTGGCAAATCCGAATCTGTGTTGCATAGTAGGACAGTTTGCATGACAAAAGAGTCAGTAACTGATTCGGTTTGGGAAAACAGAGTCTATTTCTAAATTTTGTCAGTTTAGTCTGTTTCTGATCCTGTGTCGGATCGAAAACAGTGTAAACTCTAGTTGTCAATATAAGCAATGGAAAAACAGAAAAAGATTGCAATTGTTGCAGCGCAAAATACACATCTCGGTTCTAAATTGTTTCTCCAAGCATTGAGTGTTCTAATCTGGGTCTGAACTTTTAGAATTACTGAACTTCTAAACTTTCAAAAGCTCTAAAATTCTATCATTTGGTATCAGAGCTAGAAGATTTCTTTGCAAGGTGCAGCAGGAGACATCTTCGCAAGGAAACAACAAAGAATACTCATGGCTAGAGGTGCGTCTTCCTCGGAGCTAGAGAAACGTCGGAAGCAAAGAAAGGAAGTTTTGCTCCAACCGTGTATCCACAACTTACGAGGAACAATTATACCATCTGGACGATGAAAATGCGGGCGGTGTTGCAAGCACAGGAGGTCTAGGATGCTGTTGAACCGGGAGGTGATGCATTCAAGAAAGGAGGTGCTGACTATCGGAAGGATCAACTATCTTTGATGGCGATCTATCAAGCCATCCCAGAGAGCCTGATGTCTACTCTGGCCGGAAAGGACTCGGCAAAATCAGCTTGGACAGCGATTGAGACGGCAAATCATGGACACGAGCGTGTTTGAGAGGCAAAGCTACAGACTCTCAAAAGAGACTTTGAGGGACTGGAGATGCAGGAAGATGAACCTGTAGAAGATTTTGCCGGACGAGTCTCATCACTGGTCAGTGGTATCCGTGAACTTGGAGAAAAGGCTTTGGAGGAGATTGAAGTAGTCCGACGATTTCTCCGAGCAGCACCAGCACGCTACATGCAGCTGGTAATCTCAATTGAGCAGTGCGTTGATCTGAAATATCTCACTATTGAAGATCTTGTCGGCCGGTACAAGGCATATGATGAAAGAATTCAAAATAGTTTTGGTGATCCAAAAGATCGAGAACTTTTGATGCTATCTCGCTCACAATGAGAGGCATTGTCAACTCAGGGCAAGAAAGCAGGGGATAACTTCAAGAGCATTGTCAAGAAGGGAAGTTGGCTGAATCACAAAAAGAACAAAGGAGGGTGGCGAAGTGGTCAAAGGAAGGAAGGACACAACACTCAACCCAAACCCAAATTTGATAAAATGAAGATCAAATGTTATAACTGTGGTATTTTTGGTCACTTTTCCTTTAATTGCCGAAAATTGAAGAAAGAAAGATCACAAAAGTCAGAGAAGGGGGATGATGAACCAGCTCTTTTGATGCTTGAAACATGTGAATTGATTGAGACCAAAGAAGACAGACCTAACTCAGTAACTATTATAGAGCATGATATTCAACTCAATCACGGGCTGAATAAGAAAGTTGATGACAGTACATGGTACCTTGACACGGGAGCTAGCAACCATATGACAGGGTATAGTAAACAATTTACTCATCTGGACACATCAATTAGAGGGTCGGTAAAGTTTGGAGATGGTTCTACAGTCACCATTGGCGGTCGAGGCTCAATACTTGCAAAGTTATACTGGAAGGTGGTCTCTTGCGCGTGTTTGATCGTGAGGGACATTTGCTTGTACGAGTCAAGAGAACAAAGAACAGATTATATCTCTTGAATCTTGACCTCGTGTAGCTAGTGTGCTTATTGACTTGCCTCAACAATGATGCTTGCAGATGGCACGCGCGTTTCGGTCATCTAAACTTCCAAGCTTTATGAAAATTAGGCCAGGAGGGCTTAGTGACTGGTCTCCCACCGGTGCATCATGTGGAACAAATCTGTGATGGTTGCTTGACTGGAAAACAACGTCGCACACTTTTTCCGCAGGAGGCGAGTTCCAGGGCGAGCAGGGTGTTGGAACTTATACATGCTGATCTATGTGGACCTATCTCATCCCCAACTCCGGCCGGTAACAAGTTCTTCCTTTTAATGGTTCATGATTACAATAGGTTTATGTGGATTGTGCTGCTAAAATCTAAAGTTGAGGCATTCCAAGCTTTTAAGAAGACCAAAATAGCTACTGAAGTTGAAGTGAATATGAAGCTAAAAGCTCTATGCACAGATAGGGGAGGTGAATTCACAACATTCTATGAAGAGATGGGCATCAGAAGGTTTATGACTGCTCCTTATTCCCCTCGGTAGAACGGGTTGGTGGAGCGAAGAAACCAAATCGTGGATCGTGGTTGCCATGGCACGAAGCATGTTAAAAAGTATGAACATGCCAAGTTTCCTTTGGGGCAAAGCTATGACAACTGCAATATATTTATTGAATCATGCACCAACCAAAAGTGTAGTTGGTATGACACCTTCTGAAGCTTGGTACAACAAAAAATCGGCAGTTCATCACCTTCACACTATTGGCTACATTGCTCATGTAAAGAAAGTTGGCGGATATGTCAGCAAATTGGATGATCGAAGCTCCCCGATGCTGTTCATTGGATATGAGAGTGGTTCAAAAGCTTATTGTGCATATGATCCAGTCACCAAAAGAGTGTTCGTGACGCATGATATAGTGTTTGAAGAAGAAAGGTCATGGGACTGGAGTTCAACGCCTTAGAAAGATGAAGTATTCGATGTGGTTTATGATCAGATGGATTCTCATGCGCTTGGAGATTTTGTACAACAGCCGGAATTTGATCAGTCTCCAGAAGTAGAAGAAATTGCAAAGGCAGTAGCTACAAACTACGACAGTCCAGTAGTGTCCTCGGTAGATGAAGCAATATCTTCTACAGTAGCTGAAACAATACCTTCTACACATGTGACAAACTCTGTTGTCGGTCCTGATACAGAATCACCAATGGGAACTCCAGTGAAAATGCGTCCTCTGGATGAGCTATATGACACAACTGGGTAGGTACAATTTGAGTATTCAGGTTTGTGCTTACTCGGGGCAGAGGAACTTTGTAAGATCGAGGTGGCCGACTAGAGGGGGGGTGAATAGGCGTTTTAAAAACTTCTTTTAACTAAAACCGATTTCTAATGCGGAAGCTAAACAAATACGGTTTTGCACAAATAAAACCTAAATCAACTAGGTTCAACTAAGTGCACCAACAATATGAGACAATATAAATGATAGCAGTCATACACATACACTTAAGCAATTTAAATACAAGTAATGTAAATTGCACAATGTAAAGCACAAGTAATCAAACCACAAAGACACGGCGATGTTTTCCCGTGGTGATCAGAGACTTGCCGGTCTCCCCTAATCCACGTTGAGGGAAACCCAAACTAATTGGGCCGGCTCCACGAATTAAGCCTTCCTCCGAGGTAAGTCCAACCATTTGGACCGGTTCCAAATCGAACCAACACCTCGCTCCACTAGGGTTGCTCCTTCCTCCACTCCGGAGATGGCGAGCACCACACCACTCACAAACCGCCCGGGTCTTCTCACAATCTTCTTTGAGAAGCTCACCGGCGCGACAACGCCACCATGCCGTCTAGGTGTCGGCAAACACTAAGAGTAACAAGTCTCCAACGCTCACTTGAACCAATCAAGTGTCTAAGCTCAAATGGATACGAAATCCACTACCTAAGGCAACACATGCACTTAGGGTTTGCTCTCAATCACTCACTAAGTGCAACACATGCACAAAGGAAGAGAGGGCTTGCTCTAGCTCAAAAGAATGTCTAAGGCACTTGCAACACATGCAAAGTCCTTCACAATATCACCACTACCTCTCCCAACCACCAAGGTGGCTTTATATAGCCCACACTCACAAACTAGCCGTTGGGAAAAGATTCCAGTCTCGACAAAATCGGTCGACCGCCATGTTATGGCGGTCAGACGCTTTAACTCCAACGGCTATAAAACTAGCTGCTTGAGCCCACGAATCGTCGACCTCCATGTAATGGCCGGTCAGACCGCCCACCGGTCAGACCGCCCAAAATACGCCGGTCTGACCGCTCCAGAAAACTTCACAGAAATGGCTAAGGACCAGAAACAGGACCTCTCTGGAAAATGCTGACCGGGTCTCTGACCCGGAGGTCCGGTCAGACCGCTTCAACAACGCCGGTCGATCAGCTCATCAAGGTCGATCACCAAATCAAGGCCGATCGCCAGCCGATCAACAAGAGCAAAACTGATTTTACATCAACTCAAATTGCAAAAACACATTTTGCTAATTTGATGCAAGATGCATACAAGGTTAAAGACAAGACTCTCAACAAGTTTCAAAACACATTTGCCAACTTTTAGAATCAATGCCTCAAATTGCATTCCGCTTCAACTCAATTTGCAAAACACATTTGCCAAATTGACGCTGATGCAAACAGGATTCAAGTGAGATTCTCAACAAGTTGCAAAACACATTTGCCAACTTATAGAATCACACTACAAGGAATAGGGTACATGGACTTACACCATTTGCAAAACACATTCGCAAACTTAAGTCACATGCTACAAGGGTTATCCACAAGCCAGAACTATTTGCAAAACACATTCGCAAACATTGGCAACATGTTAAGATGAGCTAGAGCAAACACAATGAGCTATCAACACATGAATAACTCAAGCTACTAGTCAAGGACCCCTCTTAATAGTACGGCAACCTATACTAGCAATCCGGTCTTCTAACCAAACACCGAGACCGGTAAAAGACTAGGAACAAATCCTTAGCCCTAGCTAGTCATACCTTTGCCTTGCACAACCACTTGAAGCTTGATGACGCACATCTTGCTTCAACTTCTGGGTTCTTGACTTGACATGCATCAACTCATGATGCTTCACTTTACTTCCATCAACACATGATGGGTCTTCATATGACTTGATGGTCAACTCATGATCATATCCTCTTTATGAACATCATCGACATACGATGATTTCCTTTATCTTGGACTTGATGCGCATCCACACATGATGCATCATTTATACCAAGCTCTTGACTTTAATATCATCAACACATGATGATCTTCTAGAGTCTCCAATTATAGAACTCAACCTGTTCATCCAACTCATGGAAAGTGTTAGTTCTATAATATGACTATCATTAATTACCATGCCATACCATTAACTCATAATGGTGGGGACAAGATACCATAATCTTTTCCTCTTTGGTAATTGATGATAATCACTTCAATTGCAAGTAATTGAATGTAGATTGGTATGAGTATATAGGCACTATGCAAGTTGTATATACTCAAAGAATATATGAGCACACAAGTCTCATATACACATATGAATATATTAACTACACAAGTTAAATATATTCGAGAATATGTGAGTGCACATGAACTATACAAGTTATGTTATACTCACATATAAGTATACTTAGACTACACAAGTCTTATATACTCATATGAATATATTAACTATGCAAGTTAAGTATATTTACAGGATATGTTTCAAAGTAAAGATCCCAAATATATGTGGAAACAGGAATATGGATCAATACTAATGAAACCTCAAAATATAGAGTGAACTCCCCATGTATGTGTGCATACATGAATATGTAGTAAGAACATATGCACATATTTAGGTTAATCCTTTTGGCGAAGTTCAACCTATATTTTGGATCCAAGGAATGCAACGGGGTATAAGAATACAAAGTAAAATCATACCTCTTTTGTTCTTTATACCCAAGCGAGACTAATCATTAGATATAACAATAAGAGAGTTAGTCTCATAAATGGATTTGTCATTATAAATGCATACCTGTTTGGATTTTCCTTTTGTTTATCCAATGAATTTGATTTGTCATTAATCACATACATGCCTTCATGATTATCACCTTTATATCCAATTTAGACTAAACAATAAGTATATCAATAAGCATGTTAGTCTCACTAATGCATTTGTCATTAATCACCAAAACACTCCATTAACATATAATGGCGGGCTAGATTCTTCAAACTTGCCAATTTTGAAGCTACCAAAAGTGAAGAAAGTTGACAGTGTGCAATTTAAGAAGAAATGAATTCCATACGAGATAATCAAACATGGTGTTTGGTTGATCTACCTACTAGACAATAGGCAATTGGGCTCAAATGGGTTTACAAAGTAAAGAAAAACTCAATTGGTGAAGTGGTGAAGCATAAAGCACGTCTAGTGGCAAAAGGATATGTGCAAAAACAAGGTATCGATTTCGATGAAGTATTTGCTCTTGTGGCTAGGATGGAAATTGTGAGATTACTTATTTCTCTAGCGGCTCAAGAAGGATGCAGATTACATCACATGGATGTCAAGTCGGCCTACCTCAATGGGGACTCAGAAGAGAAAGTTTATGTGAGTCAACCTCCTGGTTATGTTGAGAAAGGGAGTGAGCACAAAGTACTAAAGCTACATGAAGCATTGTATGGACTCCGACAAGCACCTGGAGCATTCATAAAGCGTTGTATGGACTCCGGCAAGCACCAAGTTGGACAGCACTTTAATGTCACTTGGATTTGAGAGGAGCTCACTTGAGCATGTCATATACAAAAAGGGAAAAGAGGAAATTTGTCTTCTAGTTGGAGTGTATGTAGATGACTTGGTGATAACAGGGGTTCGTGGAGAAGAGATTGTGATATTCAAGCAACAAATGAGGAAGCTATTCAAGATGAGCGATCTTGGCTTATTGAGTTACTATCTTGGCATTGAAGTACATCAAATGTCAAGTGGTATCTCACTTTGTCAAGAAGCATATGCAAAGAAGATTCTTGAAAATTGTGGTATGGGTGATTGCAATCCAATACAAATTCCGATGGAAGCAAGGTTCAAGTTAAGGAAGAAAAGCTCATCACCATTGGTGGATCAAACCAAGTATAGAAGCATTGTTGGGAGCCTGAGGTATCTTGTTAACACAAGACCTGATTTCCAGTACATGGAGTCTCCAACAACTAAGCATATGGCTACAGTGAAGCACATGTTAAGGTATGTCAAAGGCACACTTGATTTGGGCTGTTTTTTACAAGAAGGGAAAGGAAGATGAGAAGCTGTGCTTGGTGGATTATAGTGATAGTGATACGGCTAGAGATATTGATGATCGAAAGAGCACAACTAGAGTTGCATTCTATTTGGGTTTTAGTTTGACCAGTTGGCTATAACAAAAGCAAAAGGTTGTTGCATTGTCTTCATGTGAAACTGACTATATAGCAGTAGGTGCTGCAGCATGTCAGGGAATTTGGTTGGAACATCTCCTTGGCGATCTCTTGAACAAGGATCCTGGAGGGGTAATACTCAACATTGACAATAAATCTGTTATTTCCTTGTGTAAGAGTCCGGTATATCATGATAGAAGCAAACATATCGATACTCGGTTTCATTATGTTAGAGAGTGTGTGGAAGACAAGAAAATTGCGGTTGAATATATTAGTACAAATGATCTGCTCGCAGATATTCTCACCAAGCCTTTGGGAAGACTCAAATTCTTGGAAATGAGAGAAAGAATTGGGATGCAAGCCGTGAAGAAAGCACAACTAACTTAGCGAGGTGATTGTAAGTTTTAAGTTAGTTAAATTCGTATTTTCTGTTTTAAGTGTTCTTTTTGGATTATCAAATGTGTTTAGCAAATCCGAATCTGTGTTGCATAGTAGGACAGTTTGCTTGACAAAAGAGTCAATAACTCTTGAGTATATAACAATCCTCATTTAATCATTTATCTATAATTCATATTATGGATAATAATGACGTCATATAACTCTTGAGTATACCCCTTGATATTCATAAAGGAGAAGCTAGAGGTCGTAAGTTCTCCTACGACCACCCTGTAGTTGTGGGTCTTCCTACGACCACCCCATAGTCGTAAGCCCTTCTACGACTATCCCGTGATCGTAAGCTCTACTATGATCGATCTGTGATTGTAGGCTCTCCTACGACCACCCCATAGTCGTAAGCCCTTCTACGACTATCCCGTGATCGTAAGCTCTACTATGATCGATCTGTGATTGTAGGCTCTCCTACGACCACCGTCTGGTCGTAAGTCCTTCTACGACCAGTCCTTAGTCGACAAGACTCACAGACATGTGGGCCTAGTCGATCAGGGAATCTTATGTATCGTATCTAAGGATATGCGCAATCAATTACGCTGTTATTCCTCGAATAACAATGACGATTAACCCTTTGTTATGGTGATAATCGCCTGAAAGATGGGAACGTTATTACTCCCATAATAACCTCCAAGAACGGCTCAATAATCTAGGACATTAAGGCGCTTTTTACACCGGAGGTGCAATGCAGACACCTTGAGGATCAGATAAAAGGCAGAATCATCGTATGCGATCCAGAGATCATTAGAAGGACAATTTCTAGTCTTTGGCTCCATCTTGTAATCCAAAGATACTCAATACATACACACAAGAGTAGGCTTGTTATTCTCCTAGGAGAAGGCCCAACTCAGATAAAAATCCCGTGTCTCCATCTCGTGTGATTTTGAGCCTAGAGAAACCCCCGAATCAAACAATCTTTACGTAAGTTCGGTCCTAAAACACCGACAAGTCTGTTTCTGATCCTGTGTCGGATAAAAAACAGTGTAAACTCTAGTGGTCAATATAAGTAATGAAAAGAAAAAGATTGCAATTGTTGCTGCGCAAAATACACATCTCGATTCTAAATTGTTTCTTCAAGCATTGAGTGTTCTATTCTGGGCCTGAACTTTCAAAATTACTAAACTTCTGAACTTTCAGAACCTCTAAAATTCTTTCATTTTTCCAAATGTCATAAATCATCAGAACCAGATCGATCACACACGCGAATCACGATGGAGAAACTAAAAATGAGATTACAGAGTACTCAAAATTGGCGCTACAAACTTGCAGTCTTTTTTGTTCTTTTCAGTTTTTTATTTGCTTACAAGATGACATTGTTTCGATCCAGCAATCTTCAGAATCGGCAAAGTCTGCTTCTCTGCTTTCCGACTCTATCTCGACTCCTAATCCGAACCAAATACAGGCTCTTGATGTCATGCAAAACTATCCTAATATGTAATGCAAAACAATTTCATTATTGCCAAAACATATTGACAATCCAACAAAAAACAAAGCTAAAAACAGAAACTCTAAAAACACACCTTCTTGTATGGATAATGCTTTGGCTCGTGCGTACGTTAGGATCAGACGCCAACGCAGTTCGGATTTTTACTCAACCTGATTTCCTTGCTCTACGTGCATTAGGGTGGGGTCCACCTAGCAATACGAGAACTCAATGTTGCAGCAGGAGAACAAGCAATGCATGTTCCTTTATTAGTCGACAACGTGTAGGCTAATACGTGCATGTACTTCTTTTGATTTTAGTTAGTTTGTTAGCTGGTGGAGTCCAAGATGTTACCACGTAATCTATAGGGGCAATGATATTGTACTTACGTCCGGACGGTCCGGACGCTTTCCTCTCACGTGTACCAACAGAAGCTTCACGATTTCTTCTCAACCCTTACTGGCCCGCTCAGATCGGATCCTCGATACATTCTACTTTCACAGTATTGGGTTGCCTTGCTGGCCCGCTTGCTCACTTGACTTCTTTTGAAATGCAACCAATGACGTATTGTACGAACGATCTGTATCAACAAGGGGGAAAAATCAGCTAGAAGACCGGCGTCCGATCCAAATGACCGGATCAGACGTACGAGCCCTAGTGGCTCCCTTGTTTTTTAGGCCTAGGATGAACAATGTGAAAATTATTTTATCTAAAACCTTTGGGTGATTACACACCCTACTACTGCCTTCCTTCTGAGGCCTCATGACAATTCATAGATCGAACAAATAAATTGTTTTTTCCAGATGCTTTGTTTTTTGATCTGTGATGTTGTAACCGTTGTCCAGGGATGTTGCAACCATTGTCCTAGGATGCTGCAACCATTGTTCGGGGATGTTGCAACCGTTGACCGGAGATGTTGCAACCGTTGACCGGAGATGTTGCAACCATTGTCCGAGGATGTTGCAACCGTTGTCCGGGATGTTGCAATCGTTGCCCTAGGATGTTGCGACCGTTGCCCGGGGATGTTACAACTATTGTCCTAGAATGTTGCAACCGTTGTCCAGGGATGTTGCAACCGTTGTTCGGGGATGTTGCAACCATTGTCCTAGAATGTTGCAACCATTGTCCGGGTATATTGCAACCATTGTCCTAGGATGTTGCAACCGTTGTCTCGGTATGTTGCAACCGTTGTCCGGGTATGTTGCAACCATTGTCCGGTGATGTTGCAACCGTTGTTCTAAGATATTGCAACCATTGTCCGAGGATGTTGCATGCAGCGTCGTACTTCTTTGCAATGTTGCACCTATATAAAAAAAAATGTTGCGGCCTATTGAAAAAAATATTGCATCCATAGGGAAAAAAATATTGCATCCATAGGGAAAAAATGTTGCATACTATTCACGGCGATGTTGCAATTTTTTCTAACGCGTTTCGTTACCTACACGACGAAAACACAGATCCCGAATTTTTCCTCCTAATTTTCATCTTCTCTTTTCTTTCCTGGCTTCTTCCTTTCTCATGGTTTCTTCCTCTCTCTCTCGTACATCCGAACACATCCATACAAATCATGCAAAGACCTTATCTAGTGCAAGCAATCAAGACCAAGGCTATTAGCGGCAAAGAAGAAAACAAGCAAAGCACAAAAGCAAGCAAAGGCATGCAGCAAGACACGGCAGTGGGCGATCAGCGACGCGTCGGGTCATGAATGCGCCAAGCAGTAAGCGACTTTGTTCGGATGGAATCTTTGGGCTTGTGCATGTGCATGCATACGCCTTAGAAGAGACAATAGCGCATGTACTACATAAGGACCGTACGGGTGGGAGCTCCCACCCGTACGTCCGACTGCTAGTGCACCCTTCTTGTATTCCTTGCCGCCGAGATCCACAGCTTTCCACACCTCCTGGGCCTGAAGTGCAACACTCATCTTCATGACCCATATGGTGTAATTGCTGCGCTCGAGTTGCGGGTACAGCACCAGCATCATCGGAGATTCTTTCTTGATCTCTGATGCCTCGCCATTTTTCTCCGTCGACATGATTCCTCCATGCGAAGAACCGTAGCCCTGATACCAAATGATAGAATTACTGAACTTCTGAACTTTCAGAAGCTTTGAAATTCTGTCAAAGATGGCCGCGGCGCCCAGGAGGTGGAGCTCATAGTCGCTGTGACTGGTTAGGGATCTCACCGACAGGACCCGGTCAATGAAGCAGATGGCGCGGTGGAGCGTTCCAGGGGCAAGGTCGAAGTACCGGGCGAACGTGTCCATCCAGATGATGAGGGAGGTGCGCGTCGATGGGCTCATCCGATCCTCCTACATCGTCGTCAGGTAGTCGGGGAAAGGCCGCTCATTGGGGTCCTCCTCCGTGGCTTGGAGGTTGGCGTCGATGTCGGCGTCGTAGGACGCGCAGGGCTATGGGCGTGCCATGGAGTTCTTAATGGTGGCGTCGTTAGAGACGGGAGTGGCGCGTGCTGGGAGCTGGGGTGGTACGGCCACCTCGATGCTGGCTGGCTGGATGTAGGCATCGTACAACTCGCACGACGCCGGGAGCTCCACAGGCACCCTGAGTGTGGGGACGGGAGTGGCATACACGGGGCTGGCGCGCGCTGGAACCCGATGGGGAGGGAAGCTGGGTGGCGGAGGATGACGAGCGGGCACGTCGATGGCCGGGCAAGCGTAGGCGTTGACCCCAGCATCATACAGCTCGCAGGATCTTAGAAACTCCACGTACACTGGAGCGGAGTCGGCGGGCAGAAGCGCAGGGAGTGTGTCAATGGCGCAGAGGTAGGCGTCAACCTTCGTGGTGCAAACGGCGCTACTGTAACATCCCAAATGTATAAACAGGTGTGTGTGTTTCAAATGTAAGAAAATATGTAGAAATTAAAACTTTTTCTCACATCTTGAAACTCTTGAACTCCTCTATAATTCTTATCAAAAGTTGTGGAGTTCAAAAACCTAAACCTCCGGTGGACTAAAGTCCAACCCTTATTCAACTTGTCACAAATCGTGTGCCAAACTTGGGAAAACATTTTCCCTTGGTTCTAGAGTTGATGTGGGACCCCTCTGAAAAATATCATAAGTTGTAAAACTTGTTTGATAATTTTTGGAGGTAAATCAAACCCTAGAACAGCCTTTAGGAATTTCTGGAGAAAAATGCAGTGCACAAAAACCTCTGGAAATTTTATAAAAAGTTAATCCTAAAGTCAGCAAGCTCCAGTTAAAGTTTCATAAATTTTGGAGTTGTTTTGCTATCTCAATTAAATCCCTAAAGTTGCAGCTGTTAATTCAAACTCAATTGGTTGCACTGTTCCTTGGGCTTGAGCCGCCCAAAGTCGGTCAAACCCAACCGCATCACTGCACCTCCTTTTCACTCTCTTGAGGTCGTGGCGTTGGATTCAAATCCAACACCACGACCTCCTCCACAACCAAACAAATTGCACCTCCCACCTCATCGAGGTCATAGCCGCTGGATCGATCCAACACCATCACCTCCCTCGCTATCAAACGATCCGTCCTCCCCTTCATTGTGTTGTGCGCCGCTGATTAAAATCCAAGGCCCACGACCTCCCTTTGCATCGTGCGCACCAGACCTCCCACCCGCGCGAGGTCGTAGCCGTTAGATGGAGATCTCATAGCCATGACCTCCCTCCTAATCTCGTAGCCGTTGGATAAAGATCCAACCGCTACGACCTCCTTTTCCTACTCGATTATCCGCCTAATGTACCCCAAACCTCCCAAGACTCAATTCAGAGTCATAGATCCAGATCTAAAGGCCACGACCTCTCCTTGATGTTGTGTGCCCTTGGATTAAGATCTAATGGCCATGACCTCCTTCTCTGTCGTGCGCACCAGCTCAAGACCTCCCTCCATGTTGTATGCTCTTGGATTGAAATCCAAAGGCCACGACCTCCTCGCTCTATTGTGTGCCATTGGATGTAGATCCAAAGGCCACGACCTCCACATCCCTTTTTCTGTATCGTGCGCATCGTTAAGTCCTCCCCATCAGGTCCGCGCCCTTGGACCGCGATCCAACGGCCAGGACCTCCTATCCCCTTCAATGCCTGACCTCCTTTTCCTTGTCGCAACCGTGCGATGGAGATCGTGTGGCTGTGACCTCCCCGTTTCCTTTGCGCCTCTGCGCAATGATGATCTAAGGGTCACAACCTCCCCAGTCCTGATCCAGTGGCTGTGACCTCCTCCCTTCTCAATTAAATCATACCGTTTCAGATCTGAGGGCTGTGACCTCCCAATCCTCCTTATCCAACGGTGGAGAGCAGCTCCTGTTCTTCTCCTTCCTCCGTCACGCGTGCGAGCGCCATGGCAGTGGGTGTGCAGGTCCTATCTTGTCCCCAACGGCTCTGTGCTGCGCGCATTTATTGCGTGTCAGTGCTTTCCGCACCCTAGTCCTGCTCTGACCTACCCCCATCGCCTCCATGTCCTGTCCAAGCCATGGACCGCGCCATAGGCTAAGCTCACCATGAGCTTAACCCTTGGCTCATGACCTCCATTTCCCTGGCTATAAGACCTCCCCATTGTTTTCCTTGGCTTCTTTTACACACCTCCCCATTGCTCTCGGTGTTGTGGAGCTCAAGCAACCGTGAGCCCTTGGCCGCCATTGTTGGAGCTTGGAGCTCCTTGGTGGCACAGTGCTCCAGTGGCTTCCCTCTCCCTCTCTTTGCTTCCATTTAAGCCACTACCCTCTGTGACAAAAACCCTAACTTGATTGGTTGGGACCTTTGCAGAGGTGGCCTAACTTGTAGCTTGGAGCTTTTGGCCGTGGAGCTCATTGTCTTCACCATCACCGGTCTTCCTCTCCTCCGACCTCCTCTTCGATTCCTCAGCATCCAGGTAAGCCTCAAGTAGTCCCTAGATGCTTGGGCACATGCTGTATGAATCGTTGCGGAGCTTTAAATTCATATTGTGATTTTGGCCGTGTTGGTCACCTTGCTCCTCTCCGGCTCGTCGGCGTTCTAGGCCGCCGCCGCCGTTGAGAGTAGACCCATTAGGTGCGCAAGGTTATTGCACACTCAGTGGTGTCCTTGGATGTCACCGGCGATGACCACTTCTTTGTGTCGGGATTTTTGTCGGACGAGTTCGTCCCGCGCGTGTCGTTAGGACATAGATTTGGTCAGTAAATGCTCAATCATTGGGAGCAATTACTGCTGTCTTAGCGCGCCCGGATCTCCTCGTTGTCCCACGCATTAACTCCTTGCGCGCGCGCTCGTGCGCAAGCGCTGTGGCTTAGGATCTGGACCGTCCAGGATCACCCCCGAGTGAATCTTGACCATCCAGGACCTCCCTTTTTCAGATCTTGGCTGTTCAGGACCACCCCTAAGTGGATCTGAACCGTCCAAGACCTCTTCTTTTTGTCTGGATAGTCCCGGACCTCCCTTGAGTAATCTAGACCGTCCAGGACCTCCTCCTATAGATCTTAACCGTCCAGACCTCCCCTTGGAGAGCTAAGCCGTTAAGACCTCCCCCCCCCCTGTGAGATCTTGGCCGTTAGGACCTCCTCGTGTGAGATCTTAGCCGTCGGGACCTCCTCGTGTAGATCTTAACTCTTAGGACCTCCTCGAGGTCATCTTGGCCATTTATGTCCTCCCCGAGTTGATCTTAGCCATTTAGGTCCTCCCTCGAACAATCTAGACCATTAAGGTCCTCCCTTGGAAAATCTAGACCGTCCAGGACCTCCCTCGAGAGGTCTTGACCGTGTAGATCTTCCTTGGGGAGATCTTGATCGCTTAGATCTTCCTTTGGAAGATCTCACCGCCAGTCCTCCTCGCTAGATCTGGACTGGTCCTCCTCAATTGTTGTGGTCCGTTGGATGCAAGATCAACGCCACGACCTCCTCTCCGTTCACATGGCGTTCTTGGGAGGACATGGACCATTGGATCCAAGATCAACGGCCCATGTTCTCTGGACTGCTTGTGCGCATGCAGTGCTGCTTTCCTGGGAGGTCTTGGGCCTTCCGATCCAGGATCAACGGCTCATGTCCTCTCTTGTCATTTTGGTTTTTAGAAAATCGAGCACTTATTTGTGAACTGAAAAAGGTAATGAACTTGTAAAATGCATAACTAGCCCATTTTAATTCCAAATGAGGTGATTCAAATTTTGTTAGCTCTGATTTGACCTGGGCTCTAACCTAAAAATGGTTGTGAGCTCAGCTCGGCTCCAGAAAATGGGTTTGCAAATAGGTTTCAAAACTAACTTTAAATATTACATTAAAAACTCATTTAACTTGTAAAATGCATAAGTAAATCTCTGTAGATTATTTTTGAGTGAATCCAACCTTGTTGGCTTCCTCTGTTAGTGCACTAAATGTTAGAATAGGATTTAGGCATGTCACTATTTTCAAAAGCATTGTGGGAGCATTTTAATTGTGCTCTTTTAAATATCTTTGAAAAATCATAAAACATGCATCATGGCTCCAAATGAGATGAATCCAATTGGGTTGTTCATTTTATGAGGTGCTTGTTTTGCTGTAAAATTTTCAATTGCATCACCTTTCTAGAAATTTTTGCCAAACAATTTAATTATGTGAATAGTAGCAGTTTGCATTTTTAGAGGCTGAGCAGAATTGTTTTGCTCATATCTTTTGCATTGAGAATCCAAATCAATTGGTTCTTGTTGCTAAATTCTCTGAAAATCATCCTCTTGCTTCTGTAAAAATTTTAGAGCATTTGGAGTTAGTTTGCTGTGCTGTCCTCTTGGTTTTCGTCGTTCTTATCGTTTCTTTTCGCCTTTTCGATTAGGTGTCGACGAGTGTGTTGATCACGTGAGCGATACTCTGCAGCAAACTGAGCATAACCAGCAAGGCAAGCAGTTTGATCATATCCCTTATGTCCCATTACTTTAAAAGTCTAATATGTTGTTTAACTTGTATGTATGCATTGCTATTTTGTTGTTAAATGAAATCGTTTAGTGATCCTATAGATGCATATCATGTAGGTAAATGTTCATTATCTACTACTAAGCCTAGGATTATCTTGCTGTGATTTAGAGTTCGATGGATGGACTCTTATCACTTAGTAGTTTACGTTGTTAATGCTTAGAAATGCTTAGATAACGGTAGAAATGGGCAGTTGTCGACATTATGTCGATGACCTTGATCACACAAAAATTATTATTCCATTATGTCTATCTTGTGCTTTGTTACTTTGTAAACAAATAAAATAAAAATGAAAACAAAATTTGTTATTGACTTGGGCACAATGGATGTTGGTGTGATATGTTGGATGTGAATGGAATGGTGCCTAAGTCCCCAAGGACCGAAGTTACTTTTGTCACTAAGCCAAGCGCTCTTAGTGCTAACCACACGAGGGGATATGGGACCTCTCTTGGCTAAGTACTTTGGGAGGTGTTAATTGTGGGTCGCAGTGGTTAAAACTGTTTTTATAAGGAAAAAGCACCACAGTTTGTTAGACTTGGCGGTGTCTCCTATCCTTCTATTGTCGCGACTCATAATTAGCATCATTCATGGAAATGCCTCGTAGGACTTAGCCGTGCCGGCATACCAAAGGAAGTGTGCTTAATCTAGTGGCGAAAAGGCGGTCTGACGTGTGGGTACATTGGTACACCCCTGTAGGGTTAAAACTATTCGAATAGCCTCGTCCTAGGTTATGGACATGCTTGGTAAGGTCGTGCAACAACTAGACTCAACCATTTAATTAAAACTTGTTGGGTGGTATGAATTGGGTGATTCATGCTATTGTTGTGGTGACTATTGGGTTAGTCACTTCCAGGATTGTTGTTGTCACCTATCTATTGTTATTATGTTACTTGTCTCGTTGTTACTTGCAAATTAAAAATGAATTGCAAAACTGCTTTGGAACCTATTTAAATATTGCAAATGAAAACTTGCTTTATGCTAAAAGAAGTCCAAAGCCTCATCCACTTAAATAAAGCTTGCATGTAGTTAAACTACAGTTCTGTTATACTACACGTCAGTCTTGCGAGTACATTTTTGTACTCATTTGCTTTGCTTAATAACTTTGTTGCAGAGGAAGAAGGTGAGTCCCAGGGGCTTCACTTTTGTGAGTTGTGCTTCGCGTTCGACGACTAGCTTGGCGGTCCGGTTAGTTGCCTTGTGGGTAAAGGCACACTAATTGGCTTTTGTTTTTGGCCATCTTATGGCACTTTTGCTTCCGCTGTTTATTTAGTTTTGTATTTGTCATTTGGCCGGTCGGCCTCTCTTTTTGTAATAACTCTATCTTTATTATATTAACTTCTGGTTTGTTGCTTTGCTTCTGTTCTATGTGTTTGAATGGAATTGATGCATGCTTTTGTAAAGAGGTGTATGTACTGCATCTTGGGAAGTACATATATCTCGAGGCTTGGTTTATTTGTTTTGTGATGCTAGGACCAAGTGGATGGTTAAGCATTACAAACCTAATAAACCGGGGTCCTCACAGCCACCAAAGAAGGGTCCGAACAAACCGGGGGCGGAGGAAGGGCAAGGAGGTCCATGGTATAGGGATCCATGACGTCCATTGCCGAGAGGAGGGGAGAACGGAGTCTGGAGCTGGTGGAGGTGGAAGAAGGCATGGCATGGCGTCGCGTCCAAGTATTTATGCACGAATGCTCATGCGCTCGAGCAGCTCCTGGGAAATTGGAAAGTACAGAGTCGGTGTCCAAGTCCAACTCGTACCGTGTAGGTTGCTCGAGCGGCAAGTTAACACTTCCAAGTAGTATTCGGATTTCCAAATTTGGAGTGTTCATAAGATATGCGTATACACTCGGTAGCTTCAGGCAATTGCACGTGGAATCCAATCAATCGCGTCCGTTAGATACCTCTACAGTACATAAGACCTGCAATTCTCCCCTCCGTGGACATTGCGTTTTTATTCGCTCGCTGGCCGGTGGAGGTTCTTTACCCCCGCGCGCTTTAGCAGCGCAAGCTGCAAAACGCTAGTAATCATTGAAAACGGTGTCACTGTATGAATATAGGGCCTATTTGGCACGGGTACTGCTTTTCTGAAAAGCGGTTTTTAACTGGACTGCAGGGCTAAACTGCTGCACGGTTGAGCTGAAGAGGTTTGGTGTTTCTCTGTTTGGCTCTTAGGTAAGCTGTCTGCAGCTTGTGAGATGGAAAATATCTGAAATGTCCCTAAGGCAAATGATGTCTTATTTGATGCCGCTTAACGCCAAGTAATGCAATTGACAGCAATTAACGACGATTAATGCAATTGATGGCAATTAACGACAACCACCGCAAATAACAACAATTAACGCAATTTAACCGCAATTAATGACACATAACAAACTAACGATGATTAAAGCAATAGACCGTAATTAACGATAATTAATGCAATAGATTGCAATTAATGACAGTTAATGCAATTGATGTAATTAACGATAATAATTACAATAAATAATGGGACGAATGGAACGGCGGTGAAGGAGGAATTTTTTTTTGAAATAATATTATTTTAAAAAAATTACAAAAATAAATATTCTAAAAAAAATTACAAAAATAGGCTACTATCGTCATTCCAAATGACGACAGTAGCCTAGGCAGTGGCGACAGGGGCTTCAACAGTCCCTGTCGCCAGTTGAAATGATGACAGGGACCTGTCGCCACTCCAAATGGTGACAAGACCCTAACGATAGGGATCCTAAATTTTTTAATATTAAAATTTTGGAAAACCGCCATTTTAAATTGCGTCCCTGTCGCCATTGGAATGGCGACACAATCTACCATATAAAAGACTCCAAAATTATGGCATAACTTACTTTTATTCAGAAAAAAAGAAAAAAGGGAGGGAAGGGAGAGGAGGAGAGAAGCTAGCGAAGTGCTGCCCGTCTGGTCGCCCACCTTTTAAGTAATTTTTTTAACTGAATGAATTACATAGTTTTAGTTGTACGGTTACGTAGTGTGGTATGTTGTACATAATCCTTTTCAGTGGGTAGTTTAGTTTTAGATATGTGGTTAATCGTGAAAATCTTGTTTACAGTGCAGAACGTCAAATATGTGGGATACCACCAACTTCAAAATTTACTACGGTCAGAGGACTATTCTTGAGGGTCCCAAGGGGATTGATTTGCATTATTTCCAATCGACGACCGTGACCCTAACAAGACCAGAGTAGCGTACATGGGACGTTGTGATGCGGTAGTTGTTCCACTCATTCGATTTGGACCATGCTGTGTATGATCTGAGATTGAGTTGCCTTGCCAACCGAGCACCACGAGCACATATTGAGAGTTAGTGCAGCTCAAGGGAACAAGGTCATGATAGTCATATGTACATAGGGCGAGGGAGGAACAGTGGCATTTGGTCCTTCTGGCCTAGGCATATTCCAGGCCCACTCTTGCATCGATAGTTGAACAAGAAGGGGGTGGTGATGCTGGAGAAGAAGTCGGTGACTACAGCCATAGTACGATGCACACAATGGTCGAAGGTCCGGGAGTTGCTGATCCTGTCGATAAAGACCCTGTGGAAGGAGCTTCTTTAGTCAAGCAAGCTAGTGGGCCTACTGACGAGGGTGAGAAGCTGGAAGCCCTAGTACAAAGGATGGATCTCGAAAACCAGGACTACATGGCATTGTCAGAAGATGAAGGATTTGATGATTAGGATGCTGTGGACTAGCGGGCGGTTCCATCCGAGTGGAACACATACCAGTTCGACAACCTCGTCATTAACGAAGGCTTCCGTGTGCCGTGGGAATAAGACCAGAGCGAGGCCAAGCAAGGAGCTATGTACAAATGCAAGGAGACTGTGCAGGAGGCGGTCAAATTCTAGGCTTTGTCGGTGCAACGTACATTTACAGTCATCAAGTCTAATCCAAGATACTATGACATGAAGTGCGACATAGAGGGATGCCCTTGGTGAGTGCACGTATTTCAGCATAAGTAAGACACCTACTGGAAATTCTCTATAGTGGCCCCTCACACTTGTGTAGTCGCTAAGTCAGTGCAATCCCACATGAACCTGTCATCAGACTTCATCGTGAACCTCATCTACGATGAAATTGTGGATAATCTAGATTTTGAGCCACGATCTATCATTCGGGCGATTGAGGCAAGATTTCAGTACACAATCAGCTATACCAAGGCGTGGAGGGCAAAATAGAAGATATTGAAATCAAGGTTCGGTACATTCAAGGACTCCTACCACAACCTCCCTAGGCTACTCCGAGTCATACAAGACAAGAATCCCGGCACTTATGTCGATATTCAAGATTCCACGTATCTGAAGTGGGCCAATAAGAGGGTACTAAAGCGAGCATTCTTTGCCTTTGGTCCATGCATCAATGAGCGCTGCTGTCCAATCTTGTGCGTGGATGGCACATTCTTGACTGAAAAGTACAATGAATAGATACTGACTGCAATAGCGACGGATGGGAACAATCAAGTTCTTCACGTGGCATTCGCTTTCGTTGAAAGCAAGAACACGGACAGTTGGTTGTGGTTCCTGAGGAATTTGATGATTTTTATTGTACAAGACCATCCTAACATATGCGTCATACATGATCAGTATGCGGGCCTGCTAAGTGCAATAACTCAGCTACAACAAGGAGAGAACGAACCACTTCCATGGATGAATCTACAAAGCAAGGGGTGCATGAGGCACTTGGGTACAAACTTCTATAAGCAGTTCCGCAACAAGGACTTGATAAATTTGTTCAAGCGGATGTGTAACTAGAACCAACAGCGAAAGTTTGAAGCACTCTAGAAGATTCTAGATGAGTGGACCCAGACGCACAGAAGGAGGCAGCGAAAAAGCCTGCTACAAGCGTTGATCAAGCCCTCGAAGCATTGCCACAGCTACCCATAGATGGTCCTAGTGTGGCGAGGAAGACGGGAGCCCAGATGAAATGCTTCTCAGACTGGATTGAGCACGAGCCTAGTAGAAAACTACAAATGTCATGGTCACGTTTGGTTTGCTTCAGTCGCACGGGGTAGACTGGACTCGTTAGTTCAATCAGGTCGAGTTCGCTCTACTTGTGGCCAAGGTTTCAGAAGCTAGCTAGGCGAGTACAAACGAAATTTAATAATACGATTTGCTATACATCAGTCAACTAAAAAGTTTTGTAAAATCAGTTGAATTTCTGACCTTAGGATCGTGCTTGAGGATTCGTGTGTCATCCCATCTTCTTCTTTGTCTTCGTGTGAGGCCAGTCGCGCATGAGTGTCGTCTCCGAACAAGCTGCATCCAAGCGCACGAGAGCACCACCACCGACAAAGCCACCACAATGCCGCCCTTTTGATAAACACACTCCTCCGAATGCCTCTGCCCCCTTCTTTTCACTTGTATTAAACAGATGTGTCGAAGGTGTTGTCACCCGTCGCCGGAGGTGACGGAAAGGAAGAGAAAAATCGTAAACCGAGTCGGTCTCCTAATCCGACTTGCGCCACGCACGCATGGAGAATGGCGAATCCATGTAGGATGCGATTGCAATTGTCATACATCAAATTTGCAATTTGGAATCTTCTGTATTCATGACACTGGTCCCTAGATCAGTAGTCAATGCCCACAGTTACGTCATTGAATATGAAACACATATCACAAAAATGAAACTATTGCATAATAATAATCAAGCATAAACATACCATACGGCTTTTGACTTGCAGAATGGTCGAACAGGCTAAATATCTTTCAAAGAATAGCAGCGGAAGCAGAATAAAAATATACCATGTGGAACCCTCACGATATACCCACACGAAATCGACTAGGGCCCGCGATTTAGGTCTTGGCGTTCTTGATCTCCAGTCTTGATGAATGCTCATAAGTACCCATATAGTCTTCTTCTTTTATGCTTACTGAATAATAATATATTGAGCGAGCATGAGTACACAACCGTACTTGTGAGCCAACACAAAAAAAAATGCAGTTATAGAATATGCAAGGATGATCAAAGGAATGGCTTGTGGTTCTTTTATTTGCATAAAGCCACTTATTGAAATAGATTATGTAGTAGCAAATCCTGAGACCTAGCATTTTTAACTAACACGGGTTTTGATGAAATCTAGTGTTTTGTATAATAGTAGTGAATGTTCCATTCACCTCTAGTGGAGAACAGTACCCGAAGGTTCCATCCATTCACACATATCTATCAGTTCCATTCACCTCATGCTATATCATTTTTCAGGGCTACATCCACCCAATAATCCCAAGGCTGCAACCACTTGGCAATTCCGGCTGGACTACCCCTGAAATTTCGGGCTGAATGCATCTTGCGACTCTCCAGCTACACCACCCTGCGAAACTTAGGCCACACCCCTAGCGAAACTTAGGTTGCAATCCCCCTGACTCCCGTAGGCTGGACCACCCTCCAACCCCAAGTGGCCAAACCCTCAAATCCCATGGCTGCACCACCCTTGAGCCCCAAGGCGCATCCCCCCACCAATTTCTAGGTTGTACCCATCCACGAATCCCGAACCGCATCCACCTTGCGAATCCCGCTACTGCATGCACCCAATACTTTCCACTGGCTCCAACCAGGACAACTCAATTCCTCAGGTTCCAACCCGGCTTTTTATCCCATCCACAAATCATTTTGTAAAACTTAAAATCTAATCAAGCAAGTTCTCAGCATCACCCATGACCGTGGGCACGGCTATTCGAACAGTTTATCACTACTACACTTTACTTGGTATTTTATTCTAAATGTCGAGGTCACACTCAGTTGCTTAACCAACTACTAGTATGGTCTATAGGTCAATTGACATACATGCATATACATTTACTTGTATTCCCCATGTTTATTCTATTTCCTAATTGTGTGTGTGTATGAGCTTATGTCATTACGATTACTAGTCACTTCCTAGGCCATTGGTGTCCTTGACACGACTGCAAAACCTAGTTAAGCGCGAGGCATACCTGTCATATCACGTCTCCATCGACTGTGCTAGTTGAATGAGCTACACCGCAACTTAGTCATTATTGACAACCTAGGGTAATAGCCATCTAGACGTTGCTGATTGTTTATTGGTCATTCCACTATCCTAACAGCTAGTTTAGCTACTTACAGGTGGGCCCCACTGTCATACACACTCTTACTCACATACAGAGCACAAAGCAGATGGAGAGGGGCACAGAGGACAGAACAGAGGAGGGCAGAGCGCCCTTGGACCTTGCTCGCTGGTGGCGAGGGGGCGGCGGAAAGGATGTGGCAAGCCCAAAAATGGGTTGCCTAGGGGGAGGCAGTCCTGTGGGTGGTGGTGGCGCGGCCAGGCATGAGCCAAGGCGGGTGTGCGGCGGCTGGAGCTAGGGGAGAAATGGTGCAATGGCACCGGAGTGGAAGGGGGTAAAATGGAGGGGAGCACGGGCATGAGGAGAGCGTGGGGGACTCACCGGAGTAGTCGAAGGCGTTGGGGAGGAGCCGAAGAGGGCTGGCGGCGCAAGCCATGGGCGGCGCGGGCGGCTTGCCGTGGCGACGGCGTTGGAGAGGAAGGGAGCCGGAGTGGGTTATAGGGGAAGGTAGACGGAGGTAAGGAGACGATTCATGCGAGGGGAATCGAAGAGATGCTCATCGGGGGTGAAATCGGCCAGGGCCGGGGAAGATGATGGCGTCACGGTGCTTCTGAGGGTGAATGACATAATTGAGTGATGGTAAAGCATACTCTGGGGTTAGAACGCGTTGTGACGCGGTTAGCTCGGGAGGGTCTTACCGGGTCAGCCGGAACGACGAGGCCTAGGCGGCGGTGGCACGCGACATGGGGGGCAAAGCCGGGAGTGGCAACGGCGTTGCAAGCGCTCGGGTTGCCGAGGGAGGAAGAAGAGGTGCGCACGAGGAAGAGGGGGCCGAGGCGGTGGTGACATACACAAACGAGATGGCCGAAGCTCCCTGGGGCGACGGCGCGGCTCGTCGAGGCACAGCGGCCGGAACAGAGAGGGGCGGCTCGGTGACGCGATGAACAAAAGCAGAGAGCTCACCCTGAGCTCTCTCGCTCATTCCTTGCTGCCGGATGAAGGAGGGAGGTGTGGGGAAAGTGGCGAGATGGTGGTGAGACCTCGGCTTAAGTAGAGGAGGCGAGCGCTGTGCGCGGCGATTGCCGCACAACGGTGAAGAAGCGACGAGGGTGGGCGGTGGCATGGGCATGCGTGCGACAAGACAGGGCAGTGGTGTGACTGCTGTGGTTGACGGCAACAAGAGCTAGTGATGACGCAAACGCAGTGGCACAAGATGGCGCCAGTGGTTGTGCAGCATGGGCAAAGCAGAGAGAGCGGGGAAGAAGGGAAAAGGGAGGAGGGAGGCTGGCGCATGGGCCCTCTCTGTTTCATTATATTTGTTCACGGTTCATCATCGTGCGCACAGACCAAGGTAACGCTAAATCTAAAAAAAATACTTAATAAAAAATAGCCATACATATCTCTATTAAATAACATATCACAATCATTTAACATCTTCCAAATCATTTAAGTATGAATAAAGAGGAAAAAATTGTAACTACATTCTAGACTCCCTCAATTGATAAATATATTGAAATGGATACTTCCGGAGCCATAAACAATATAATGAAAGAGTCATAAACATATATAATGAAAAGGAGAGAGTACTACATACAGGACGGGCAAAGGCCTAAGCTCCTTTAAGCAGAATTAGGTGCGCTAGTAGTAATATATACACACGAGCAAAATACATCTGTTTGCAACTTATCGAGTACATCACATCATGTTTGCGAATGGTATGATAATGTTATCAAGCTTAGAAGGCAGGGCCCTGGCGCCGGCCTTGGAGTGATCCGCAGATTCCAGCGCGCGCGATGTCTGAAGGGCCATCTCGGAATGGAGCCGCAGGCAGGTCATGGCCATCTAGGAGACAAACATATGCAAAGAGAAGAGTTAACGGCCGTGGAAATAGCAATTGCATTTCCAGCATATTAGTAATTGGTTTGTCTTTATACATTGCTGAAAAGTGAAAACTGAGTGGCTGAAGGAATGGTAGGTTACTAGGTTCTAGTTCGTTAAAATAGTGTGGACTTCACTGAATACAAAAACATAAGATGTCGTAATTAGCCATTATTGTCTGATAGTAAACCATCAACGAGTGAAATCGCTCTTTTCTTCAGGCTAAAATCAAAGGGCAAAACTCAAAATTCAATACAAGCTCTGCGCTGCCTGAACTTATTTGCTGTCTGAAGGACCCTATTAGTAATTTAGTTACTATGCCTTATTTAAGGGAAAAGGTCAACCCTATTTAACCACAATTGTTGTCTATATAACGAAGCACAACACAAAGAAGTAATCCATAATAGATAAGTATGCCCAATAATGATCGGAGTACTTACTGATGTGCATTCTGTATCAGGATCAGCTTCGGCAATACGAAGGGCCCATGTGCGTATCCATTCTAAACCAGTAGAAAGGTCCTGATTGCCCTCTATAAGAGCCGATGCCACGTAAGACGGGTGCAAAGCTATCAATATGCAAGAAGCTGCAAACAACACAGATCTTCTGACATATGCTTCAGCATGTTGCGAAACCTCCCTGTATAATAAAATTTCACGTTAAAATCACACAAATTGGTTACCAAACAAGGTCCTTAACATGGAAATGTTTCTTCTGATTTTGGATTACCTGGATCTTATCATATCAAGGAGAGCTGGGGCAAGAGCCGACGCTTCTGGATGCATGGTCATGCACTTCATACAGACACCAAGCATGTATATCAATTTACCTAGGACAACAAAGTCCCTATTGAGTAAGTCCACACCATGTCTCCTTTTATCGTATCCTTGCATGACAGGGAGCATAAAAGCAGCAGCATACAAAGGAAATCTATTTTTCGACCACTCCATCTGCAAATCTTTAGCTTTTCCAAGACCCCATTTACGAGATTTTCCTGATTTAACTTGACCTGATCTAGATGGAACTTCTCTTTCATACCGGTGTGACCAATTCAAAAGTGTTCTTGGTTCTGAGACCTCCCTCCAAGGGCCTGCCCCAGGAGGTCCCCTGTCACTAGGAACTAGCCAAGAGGGAGAAGTGTCAGATATCAAGTTTCCATGCTGCTGTTCTCTCTTTACAATTTTAGTTTCAGCAAGCTCCTGTGCTGCCTCAGTCATAACATCAATAATCAAAATACGCTGACTTACATCAACACTTGATGAATATAGCAGTTTGGTCAGAACATCTAATGATTCAAATGGGCAGGTTACCAGCAAGGCAACTAATGCCTTCTGTCTCTTTTCTTCAGCAGAATCTTCCTCTCCTTCTATTACCACATCAGAACAACGAACATGCACCAGTGCCCTAACAAGATCACCTGAGTTGTGGTGTAGTTCCTCAGGTGATGCTCTCACAAGCTTTTCAGCAGAACTAAGAGCATTTTCAACCTTGGGGAGAAAAAAGAAAGAAATATTAGGATTTTGCAATAATTTTGTATGAAAAGTACTGGTAACACTAGGTGGAACTTACACCATCTGGATCATCAGGTTTTCGTAGTGCAGTAGCAAGATCGCCTAACTGGGTGAATTTCTTCTGCAAATCTGTGTCGTCATCTGATAGATCATATGGCTCCAGGGATGAATCACTGGAAGCATCGATGTTCATGCATTCCTCATCACACACTTCCTCCTCAAAATGTCCATTCATAGCCGGACCAGAAATCTCATCAGAATCTAGTGATTTGATCTCTACGATTTTTGCTCTGTTGTCTGAAATATCGTGCTTGATAGCCTTTGCCTTTTTCTCACCAGTATGTCTCTTGTTCTCACGAAAAGATGGTTTTGGTTTGCTAAGCTCTACATCATGCGAAGGAGCTTTGATCTCCTTTGGAGACAGAACCCCAAACTCCCAGTCAACATTCTCACAACAGTCGTCATCAAGGTAGAGAGGATTTTTTGGATCAACAAGTTTAGAAAATGTCAATGCAATAGCACTGGCCATCTTCCGGATTAAATCAATTGGACTCTCTAACCTACCTATAGTAAAAAATAACATTCAGTAAGTAGATATTGTTATTGTTCTTACTATAGTAATTCTGCTAAACTAATGCAGAGGGGAAAAAACTACTCACAGCTTACTCCTTGAAGAATATAATTCAATACATCTTTAGTCGTTTCTAATTCTCTTTTTGACAGCTTCTCCAAACATAACCCAATTGCTGCAGTGATATCTGCATGTCGCTTAAGGGGAACAATACCAAATGATAACTTACATTGAAAAATGAACAATACAGTTTTAAGTGCCTCAAAGGATACAAGCTTGTTGTTCCACTGAATATGATTGAACAAACTCTTTCTTGGACCAGACACTAACTAAACTTTGCAATGTACCAAGAAAGCTCGATGACCTTTGCATCTGAGTTTCTGTTGCTGAATTTGGTGGGAATTCAAAGACAGCATAGTGAAGAATCCATCTCAGGCAGCATAGAGGAAATGTTTTCCAGAGCAAAAATTTGTCAATAAACATTGTCCTAAAGCAAGCGCGGAAAAAAATTATATGATGAAGGAAAAGAAAAAGGCAAAAATGTAATAAAATAATTTGTTTTCCCAAGGCAGCAAAGCATACAAGTTATGCATTGAATAGACACAATGTACTGAAAAATAAGTAAACATACATAGAACCCTGTTTGTCCTTCACAGGAATACAGCAACAAAAGTGGTCCGAAAAGGATCTGAACAATATTATTCACCTAGAATATCCACTAATCGAAAAGGACAATACCTTAGAGCCTTAGACATGACTATATATTAACAAAATATAGCTTTTGAATCCCAGTAAATGTTAGATCTTTGATATGGGTAAATATTAGTTTACATTTATACATCCACCTTTTTTGTCACTATTTTTCTTCAATATTTATACCTTATATGTTCACCATTTCATGATTTCATTTATTCAATGACAGAAAACAGTGAAGGAACACCATTAGTCATCATCAAAAAGTTCAAGGAGGAGCTTATTGGATGTTAACATGAATATGTGACACCCAAATATATAACAATGATGGCATACTTAGAACAAAATAATCAATATTGATCCAGAACTATGCCTCATCCAAAAATTTCATAAACACACACTGGGCAGAAAGATGAAGATTAACTCATACCAGCCAGCATTCCAGAATATTCTTCACAAAAAAAGGAAAATAAAACATACAATGAAAAAGACTGCTTCGTTGAGTTGCCAAATTGGACAATTTCAACCAAATCCTGGCCAAGGAAGGCTTTTGAAGTATGTACTCCTTCACAAAGCAACATAGCATGCCAGCCAAATACACAGATGAACTGAAAAGGAAGTTAAGCTACCAGAACAAGCACTTATAGTGTTGCATAGGATTAAAATGGGCATAGGTACTATCTCACCTCATAACAGTTATATGCATGAAGCTCTGATTAAACAGGGTCCACAGAATCCAGTAAGCCTCTTCATCACTTACATGTTGTGATGCAAGTTGGCGGAACATCTCTTCAGTCAACCTTTCAATAGAATGCTGATCTTTCATTGCTTCAACCATATTGAACCAAAATCGAGACTGGGAAACATGCTTGACCATGTCAGGAATCATGGTCTTATGATCTGATGCTACACATCTCTGTAAGTGATTACGGATCAGAGGAATCAATTCAGCAACTAAAATTCCTGAAAAGAACAATAAGACATACAATGAAATGACCTGATGCCTTGCTGTTTTGTACTGATAGCCAAAAAAGGAGTGCAAATCTTACGAAGTACTTGCACCAGGCTGATCAGCCCATGAGGTACTTGCTGTGCTAGCTATTAGGGGATTTCAGGCATTGCAGGCCCAAGTACAATGCAATTCTCACCCCGAAAACGAGACTACCTTTTGGATGTTTTAAATATCGGCCGAAGGTAGTTTCGGTGGGCCATCAAAGAAAAACAATTGAGTGTTGTATTAACTACTAATTTCCAAATCAAAAGGATTACGAAAGGAGAAAAGGAGCTGCTGCATCACCCAAGTTACAGTAGTAGATCATAAAAATGGAAAATGAAAGTGCCAACACTGAAGCATAGACGCTGAGCTGAATGCACTATAGTTTATGTGTCCTACCAAAACATAACTTCATTGCAAAACCATTAGTGCACCAGCTAAAACTGTCCCACACTGTTTGTTATTTGATCATTTGTAAATGTAAATTTCAAAACAAGTAAATCTATAGCACACATCAAGTTGCATCTGGAGGGATGAATCCTCACCAGTAGATCCACGACGGCTAACACGAGATAACACTTCACCCACAAAGAGGAACACAGAACTCAAGGTATCATGTTCATTAGCATCTTGGTCAATAGCCAACTCTGTAGCTGCTTCTTCAGCTCCAACAAGAAGTTGACTGACAACACTCTTGAAGAATGACCTTGGTTTCTGTTAAGGATTCCAAGGTAGAAAGATTATGCAAGTAAAAGTGAAAATAAATTAATTGAACGAGAAAGCAACCCCCCAAAAAAAAAAAAAGAGCCTTATTTATTTCTGTTGTCATAATCGTCAGAAAAAAATATATACATATCAAACCCACTGTTTAAACAGTCTATACCTTTGAACCCCAATTGTGCTGCAACACACCACAAAGATGGAATGAGGAAATTTAGCAGGGAAGAATCCCAAGCAATTTGACTGGTCAAGTAGAAGATACTATAGAGAAAAAAGGATACGACGATGTAAGTGCAGGTGAAGCTCCCAGCCTTGCTTTATCTGGAACAGATGCAACTAGTTGTGCAACCCTTGTAATGAAAGTCATTCTATCTGGGCTGAGAATGCCATCATCATGCTTATTGGAAAAGGTAAACTCCACAACAATCTGTCGCACCCCCTTATTCTCAAGCAAGCATAGAATTAATAGCCTAAAATGGAACAAACCCATAAAACTCTCAATAACAAACCCAAATTCAAGACATAGATATCAGGTGAGAGCAAAAGGAATCCCAAATGAAAGTAAAATTTCCAGCAAAGCATCAGAGTATGGGGTAGTTAACAGGATTCAGAGTGGCCTTTATTTTACAACTGTTTTCTTGCTTAAGATGACAAATATGTAGATGGAGAAGTTCCATAGGTACAAATTGCAGGGAGTTTATACATCAGAAACAACATCATTGATCAACTTTGGGAGCTAACGACGTGATCAAATCTTGGTAAATTATGCAACTCAAATACTCAATCACTCCTCACCATGCTATGTAGCTTCCATCTGTTCCATACCTCCATCAGTCCTTATCCCATATGACTTAATCATGGTTGTCACGGCATCGCCAAGGCGTCACCTTGGCGTCCCGGCGGTGCGGAGGGGACGCCACAGTGACTCGCCTCGCCTTGGCCATCTCCGACCGCTTCACCGCGTCGGCCGCCGGCCCCCAGGTACTCCGTCTCCCTCCTCCGTTCCCTCCCTCCTCCTCTCCCTCCCTCCCGCCTCACTCCCTCCCGCCGCACCGCCTCCCTCCCTCCCGCACTCCCACCGCGCCGCCTCCCTCCCTCTGTAGCTCTACTTCTCCCTCCCTCCCTCCCTCCCGCGCTACTGCCGTGTCGCCTCCCTCTCGCCGCACCACCTCCCTCCCTCCCGCGCTCCTGCCGTGTCGCCTCCCTCCCACCGCGCCACCTCCCTCCCTCTGCTTCTCCCTCTGCAGCTCTGCTTCTCCCCTCTGCAACTCTGCTGCTTCGGTAATGTAGCAGTGCTATTGACTGGTGTTGCTACTTGCTAGTTGTAGACTTGTAGTTATAGTTGCTACTTGCTAATGACTAGCTGAAGTAATGACGTGTGAATGTGTGATTGTGTATTTGTGTGCTACTGATGTGTGATTGTGTGCTAGACTGCTAGTGTTGCTAACTTTCTACTTGCTACCGATTGTGTGCTCTGCTTCTCCCTTAGCTCGCCTCGCCTCGCCTAGAGGACAACTAGGCGCCCGCCTGGACGATTAGGCATCCTAGCGCCCCTTAGGCGTCGTGGTCACCAAGGTCGCCGTGAAAACCTTGTCCTAAATTACACTATTCAGATTATTCAATAGCTTTCACCAACCATCATAAAAAAAACCCAGCTAAATATATCGTCTCAACTATCAAGGCATGTGCATACTCTTTTTGTTTTTATTCTACTGTACTATCTCCTGTTTCTTTAGCAACTATCACTGATTAAAGCTAATCTGAAAATGTCTCCGGGTTGCTTCTGCTAATACTAAATAACTAGAATGCTAGGAGTGTGTAGTAGGATTTGCATACAAATCCACGTGCTAAACTGTTTGACAGCAGATGACCCAAGCATAGCATGTAGTAAAAATCAAAATATCGAGGGCAAAGAGGCATGATACTACCGAAGACCTACATATTTGAAGTGTTTAACTGTCATATAAGATTTGGGTGCAAAGACCAACAAAGTTAAGCTGATAAAAGATTACGGTGTAATAAAATAGGATCGATAAAGGATTGTTTAAGAATAACACCTTTCAATGTTCGAAGAAATAGTCTTATTATCCTCCTTAGAGTCTCCTTTCTGAGATAAAGCTGGAACAAGAGCCTGAATCACTTCAGTTGGAGGTCCTTTGACAAAAAAAGAATCATAAACTTCCTGCCTTGCAGAGGCACGAATTTGCCGTAACCACTTCAACGCAACATCTGAACAAACAAAGTGGGAGGGTGGGGTTATAAACTGAAAGTATAATGCTTAATATTAGCAACATGACAACAAGCTTAGTAAATGATCTAAATGTGATGAACATTCTAGATGTTTTTTAGAGCATAACAATAAAATTTCTGTAAAAAAACAATGTAAATGATGTCCAGGAACACTTAGTGTCCAAACAAAAGTTGGATTGTCCTCTCATTTAGCGCTGTACCCACACATGAATTGCTTTTCATTTTAAACAGATGAGCCAGGATGAGTATATGATAGAACCAGCACTTCTAGACAATAGGCAGCAAGAACACACCACAAGATTGCGAAAATAGCAAACTCCTCCAAACCGTGGACAGAAACTTCCAGAAGCATCCAGTAAACACTAAACAGTAGTGCTGCAAATCTCTCTTGCCTTCCACCCATGGCACAGTGGATTTAAAGAATTATTTAGAGCATGGACCTGAACATCAAATATTTTAATAACATTTATCCAGACAAAAGTTTTTAAAGAACTCTACAAGTTCCAGTTTAAGGCTTTGATTAATGGTACAAATCACGAGTCAATTTGTATTATTGTTAACAATGCATACCTGTTATGAGATTGATGAATGATACAAATGAAGCACGACTGTATAAGATTGCAGTTAGCAGATGATATTAATGGTGCATGAATACTTATGAGCATATGGGGAAAGTTATGTGTCAAATACCCGAGTGATACAGCATAATTATACAGTAACAGGTTTGAAGAGTACACTTACTGCCAAGCAATATCTTAGACATAGTAGGAAAAGCTGGACCATGATAAAAAGCATGCCTCAAAGACTCCCTCTCATCATCACTGAGGTTCACAGCATTGATAATCTGAAAATACAGAAAATTAGATGCATTCTCCCTGCTATATCCTGGCCTAGAAAGCTATAAATCCAATTTGCTGAATCGCACAGAATGAAGCATGTATCTTTGAATGTGCAGACTAATTTATCTCTCAAATGCACAACTTGGTCATCTGCCATGAATACATTATCAAAGGACTCTGGTTCTATAAATGTCTCCTGCCACTTCTCACCCAAGCTCTCGGTAAGGTCATGCAATTTCATTGCTCGTTATGTGACCATTAATGTTCTAAGTTTATCAGTGCTTATTGATTGAAAGGTTTCATGGCTAACTGCAATCTAGTTAGGGGATAATTCCTTCCGCAGGGCAATTTCTCCAATCTAGGCTGCATATTTGACATTCTCGTGATCTAAATATAGAATCAACATGCCTATGCAATCACTAAAAGGTCCCATTTCGGCATACTATCCTACACGATTGCAAGTCAAAACACAAACTGGACTTCCCAGTTTTCCACGAACCCCCTCCATCATACTTATTAGCAAAAAATCATATTTTTCATGCCAATACAAGTAGCAATTTTATAATGATCTACTAAGTTTGCTCAATTGCATGAAACAAAGGCCTCGAGCTAGCAGAGAGCCTCACCTGGCTCCTAAAGGGCTCGTCCACGGTACCTGCAGGAGAGCGCACGCGGACGAGAGCGCGTCAGAGACCTCCAAATGATGCGAATGAGATACGAGGGTAGGGGTGGGTGGGTTCAGGAACTGGGGCCTTACCGGCGACGGCGACGGAGTCGACGTGGAAGAGGAGGGCGGCGACGGCGTGGATCGCGTGGACCACCTCGCCGGCGCTAGCCGCGGCGGATACTGCGTCAGTCGCCTCCGCCACCTTTTCCAGGGCTAGGGCTTCGAGGCGCGCGCCTCCGCCTCCGCCGCCGCCTCCTCGAGAGGCCGCGGCGCTGCTTGGCTTGGTCGCCATGTGACGGGACCTCGAAACAGACGAGGCTACGAGAGCGTTTGAGAAGTTACGGCGTTTTGGTCCATTGGAGGCTCGGAGCGAGAGAATTTGCAGGTTATGGAGGGGAATTCGCTATTTGCCCATCTTTAGTGTATTTTCAGATTTTATTCTCTTTTTCGATCTAATATATTTTTTGTCCTATCTTTTATCTATTTTTTCAGATTTTGCCCTCTTTACATTATTTTAATCATTTATGTCCGTTTCCCGTTAGAAAGGCACACGAAATTACATCTTACCCCTTCTCCAACACATTCACCATTTTTCTCCTAATAGTGCTCTTCCTGGCTGAAGCTTGCTTGCCTCCATCCTTCTCTCGGGTCTCCCCATGGCACCACCTTTGCTCACGGGTGTCACGCCCACGCTCGATCAAGCGCCTCCCCTTGGGCTTTCTTGCGCCTCATCGTCCTCCCACCACCCCACTGGCAGCTCTAGCTTGCCATTCGGTCATTGCCGCTTCTTGCGCCGGTCTCACTTGGTGGTTCGGTGCACGCCGCTTCAGTTCTGGCAAGACCAAGCCGCGGAAGCCCCACCCGCCACGCTGCTCAGTACAGACGTCTGCCAGCGCCGCCAGTGTGGTTCTCCCTTCTACGACCGAAAGAGCACCATGAGGAAGAGCACTTCCACCCGCCGCCGCCTCGAAAGCAAAGCAAAGAATCGCCATGGCGGTCTCGTGGTCGCGTGTTCCTCCGCAAGCTCATGGCCGCAAGATCGACCTCATCGTCGTCGAGGAGGTCAACAAGGAGAAATTTTGAGCAAAGATTGACAGGTGTTGGAGAGAACTTGACTTCGCGCTTCTTGGGCTTCTTGAGGTGAAGCGGCTCCACGTTCTTAAATGGCGGGATGGTGTCGGCGCGCTATTGTATCTGGCAAGCCGCCGCCGCAGCCATGAGAGGCGGGGGCCGTGGACGCGGGAAAAGCACGCGAGAAGAGCAAGAATCGAAGGATTTGGGTGGCGGGTTGGTAGAGTCGCTGCGTTTCTCGGAATGCCGGAGGTTAGTCTTGGCAAGCTGCTGCTGCCAACCTCATCGGTAGGAGGAGAAGCGAAGAGCAAAGACAAGATCCACGAGGCGGAGCGGCGGGCGCTGCCGGAGTTCTTCGGCGGTGTCGGCGACAGCTACCACGGATTTGCGTCTCGAAACCCCGGATCTCATGCGACTACATCATCGGCAAGTCACGGGAGGACCTCGCCGCCTCACCTTCACCGAGGTCCGCAAGGCGCTTTCGGCGACGCCACGCCCTCCGAAGCTATTCGCCTCCTCGACTCCTCCGGTCTCATCAACTTCTCCGCCTCACGCCTGCCCGTAGTGCGCAATGGCCGAAGATGGAGGTCGTCATGGAGGCGCCTGGGTCACAGGTGACGCTGCTGCCCAAAGATCCTACTGCAGAGGAGAGGTGGGAGAACGGGTTCTGCGGTGAGGAGTGAAATGATGGAAAGGTTGAAGGGGGAATTCACCGTACGTGCGACATAAACAGGACCGGGGCAAGAGAGTAATTTCGTATGGCATGCAATGGAAAAACAGGCATATAATAATAAAATAATGCAAAGTGGGCAAAATCTGAAGAAATAGACAAAGGAGTGGGCAAAAAATATATTAGGTCGGGAAAGAGGATAAAATCTAAAAACGCGACTAAAGGAAGGGCAAATAGTGAATTCCCCCTTTTTTTTGGGACCTGTTTAAAATACCAAAATTTCAGCTGATTTTTTGTTAGAAAACAGATTAAATTTTGCAGGATTTCTACGGAATTTCCATGTTCTCAAATCTCAATGGAACCTCAGAAGGTAAAAAAAAACTACATATCATGAATTTTTTTAGAGAAAAGTAGGATGAAAAATGCCGTGAAATTGTAGGTATTCTTTAAGATAGCATATTCCCGTAGTATCAATGCGTTCATTTTTACAATTTTTTCTATGAGAACATCTGAACTGTATGAATAATTTTGGAACACAGATTCAGGAAAGGTCATATATCTACACCTTTATATATGTTTCACAAGAAAGTTTTGCCGTAGCCATAATTAATCGATTTTCCGATTCTAAAATTGAAAACTATGCGTTGAATTTATTCAGTTTTTTTAGGATCGCCATGCGTGGGGTTTTGACGAAATGCGTATAGCTAACCATCCATTTCTCTAGATGCTTCAAAATACCTTTCGATGCACAATGACAAACGAAGATAAGCTCGAGTATTCACACGTTCTCATTTTGATCGAGAACATTTTATTCTATAGCCATCATGTTTCGAATTTTTATTTTTATTATTTAATCTTTTTTTAATTTTATTTTAAAGTTAACCTTCTGCGAACTTTATTTTCAATTCTAACCTCTTTAATCACACCACCACCTATGGCGTGGCAAAACAATACTGTCAAGACAGCCTGTATCTAGGCAATCTCTTATCATACCACCACCCGTGGCGTGACAGTATCGTTGATCACGCCACACCCAGTGGCGTAACAAAAAATGCTATTTTAGCGGACTTATCTTATAGCGTGACAACGTTGTTTTGTCACGCTACAGATAGTGCGTGATCAAAGGAGTCATAATTGGAAATAAAGTTCGCCGGGGGTTAACTTTAAGATAAAATTTTAAAAAAAGGTTAATTAATAAAAAAAAGTTCTCATGCTTCCCAAAGAAAACATGAACTCATCATGGCCACATCTAAAGCATTCACTTCTTCTGCGTAACAAAGAATGATATTGTTATTTTCTGCACATATTACATTCTGTGTGCGGAATTCAACATATACTGCTCGAGTACAAATTTGAGCAGAGGGCAGAAAATGAAAAAGAATGGCATTTCTATGGTAAAGAAAGAAAGAAAGATAAAACTGTGAATGCGTGCTATTGTACAATTATGCTATGAGGGGGTGGGTTATTGATAAACAGTGTCACAAGATGCTGCCCATCAACCATAGGTGCATGAAGAGCCAATACACCATGAGTCCTAGCCTTGCACGTGGCCGGTTCATCAGAAGTTGGCTCCCTGAGACCCTACAGAAAAGATACAAGGTAGTTAGACTAAAACGAACACTTGTAGAAAATTGCTAATATGCAGTACTCTCCTTCCACACAACAATCAAAGTCGTCGATGAAACAATCAATCAACCAACAAAATGTATATAGCAAAAGGTTCTTCATTTCCTCTCTTGGAAACAAATTTGAGTTGCATAATTTCTGAACTTAACTCTCCCTTCCAGCGAGTTCATTCATAAATGCAACAAAAAAAAACTAGAAACACACTAATTGTAAAGGGCATATCCAGTGAAAACTAATAGCTAGGTGCAATTATGCAAGTTATTTTGGTTCACGCTACGTCCAAATAAAACTCCAAGTTCAGATTGAATGTGTTATGAGAAACACAAAAGAAGAAGACAAAATTATAAATTAGAAGTAAATAAAAGATTTAAAATTAAGATCTATTTTTTGTTTCACCAAACACCATCTGAGTTTGAACAGCATAACTTGATGATTTGTAAACAGCTTACCAGATGCCATCAACCCTATCAGCAATATGCTTTCCTTGGGCTGGAATCATGCCAGATGTATGCAGTGATTTAAATATACGCCCTTCAATACAAGAAATACAGCACTGTCATTGACACATTAAAAATATTAATAGAAATAACTCAAAAAAATAGGCTAAATTACCTTTGTCATCTGAATCCTGTGCAGCAATTAGTCGTTCTGACTCTGTGCCAATATTCAGAACAAGATGGTCAGATGACCCCTTTCGCGTTATTCTAGCATGTGCGGCGGTAGGGGCAGATGAAATTGATGCCTTCCCCATTGGTCCCTGCATATTAGTATAAAATACTATTATTACAACCAAGCATATATGCAATTTTCATACATCTGCAAAGAGATGTGCTGATATGCAAAGTATAGCTCCCGTGCAATGAACTGGTAAAACTATTAATATGAAAAACGCCATAACAAAAACACAAGTGTAAGATTTGTGACCAGCAAATCACAATGAAAGAACAGTAATGTTGCTATATAAAAACATTAGGAATTCCAGTAACGTAACTTAAAGATAAAATGTAGAGAAGGAAAAAGCAATGATGAAACCACAAGACAAATAGGGTTTACCGAATCTTCAATCTCAGATATCTCTGAACCAATTGCTGAGGAAGATGCTTCAAATGCCCTGTCTTTACTAGCCTCTGGCTGCACAAGCCGAGCATGATACAAGTCCTCGAGCATCTTAACTTTAGTTGATAACTCATCAACTGCCTTTTCCCTGGCATGCAACTTTGCTCCCAGCTCCTGTATTACAGACTTGGCATTTCCAGATTCGGTACTTGAGGCGATTATTAGTTTTTCCAGTTTTGATAAGAGTGCTGGTGTGCTTGTAGGTTTGTTATCCTCTCGTGCATCTTTTCCTCCAAGATATCCTAACTGCTGAATCATTCGCTCCATACTAACTGTTACCTCAAGTAGTTCACTGCTTTTCAACTCCAACTCCCTACAATTTGAATCACTATTTCTGCAGACCTCCTTTAGCTGTTCAATTTCACAAGCATGGGATTCAATATTTAACTGTAAATCTTCATTTTCATATCTTAAGGTCTCCATTTCATGTCGAAGTGCATCAACTTCATCAATGACAACAAATAGTTTGTCAATGGGACCAGAGAACATAGCCACTTCTCTCTGCAAATGTGAGTCGCCTGATGGTATATTTAGCTTATTTATTTTCTCAACAAGTGCTTCCAGTTGATCTTTTGAAATTACGTCAGTTATACCTGAAGGGGAGAGAGAGAGAGTTAACACAAGAAAAAAAACAAGTAAAATAAGTCTGAAATAAAAACACTGTCAATATAAGAATGTCCAATCAATAGTTCCGTAAAAAATTACCTTTGTCTGCTGTAGTTTGAGTGTGTTCAAGTGACAACAACTCTAACTCTCTTGCCTTCAATGTATCCTCCCTTTCCTGGTATTCCCGAATCTTTATTTCCATTCCATTGCACTCATCCTGCAATGTTTTGAGATCTTTCTCCAGCTCACATACTCTTTCTACATACAACTGATGGTCTTTCGAAGCAGTTTTGGCAGCTGACTCAGCTTGTTTCAGCCTCATTTTCAACTCATCTAACGAAGTTATCACTACCCCCTTAATATCAGATAACTTTTCAGACTCTGACTTCAGTTTGTTCACGGTAGATAGTAAAGTATCCGCCGCCTTAGTATAATCATCAGCATCCTCATCCTTCAAAACAGACAGAGTCCCTTCTGCTTTTGATACAACACTGGAGTTGCATGTTGCCAACTCTATTGCATAGCCTAGATCAAGCACACCATCAAAAATAATTTGAATCTGTTGGGTACAATAAATACATTTTGATGACATTGCCCTCAGCTCTTTTTGTAGAGAAACCAATTCAGCTTCTTGAGCTCTGTTGTGAGCGTCCTTGTTCCCCAATTCAATCTTCAAGGTGTCATGCTCTTCTAAAGTACAAGCAAAGTTGTTGCTTGCCAATTGCAGAGCACGTAGCACCAGCATAATATTGTCAGTCATGTAGCCTGACAAATCTTTAAAAAAACCAGACAAATATTCAGCTTGGTTGCTGAACTGTTCAACAATAGTAGTGAAGGATGAAGCATCATCATTTTTTCCTTTTCTAGTTTTGCTGTCAACCCTTCTTTCAGTAACAAAGTTATTGTAGTCTGGAAGAGAGAAAAGCGTGCCAAACTCTGAATCCTGCTTATGAGTACATTAAATGGTCAGGTTATGTTTGAGCATGATGAGGTCAAGTCAGCACAAGCATTGTACTTGACAAAGAATTCTAAAACTAAGCAAGGCAAAAACTTGAAAAGTGTATGCTTAGTAGTGGTGGTAGGGGGGTGGGGGGTGTAAATTATATGAGATGTCCGCCTCTTTAATTATGTGTGGATCATGCACTCAAAATAATATGGAACTAAATGGGCAATGTCCAACTTGCCCATAGCATAAAGCTAGAACATAGGTATGTGGGTTCTTTTTTTTCCTTAGTTATCTCACTAACATGACCAGACGCGACATGTTGACAGCTACAAATTTGATAAGTCATTCAGCCATCTTGTCCATTGGTAACTACATTACAAAGTTGGCAGGTCCAGTAACACAAGAACTACATTACAAACATGTATAGAGGAGCAACTATAATGATAGTGGTAGCATTCAACTAAGTCTATTGGTAGTAAAATATTGTTCATTACTAGTAGGGTCCTGACTGTATAAATAATGCTAGAAGGCCAGTAAGTTAGATGAAATAATAAATTCACTGCTACACACAAAACAAATAAACCAAAAAACTTTTTTTAAAAAATTATATAATCATGAAAAAACACTTTACCTCCATAATTGGATCAACCTGAAACCCCTTTGCAGCAAGTTGTTCATGCATACTCTTCACTATAAGGCTCATATCTCTCAAGCTGCTGATCTTCTTTCCAAATTCTTCAGCCATCAACGATACGATGCTATCATCCATAACAAGTGTGCTAAGTTTCTCAAGGTAACCATAATGTTCAGTTGAATGACTTTGTAAGTTTCCATGAGTTTTATCCAACTCTTCCAAACATTTGGCTAGCTTAGCATTAAGACCACTGATTTCCATTTCATGTTTCACTTCAGCTTCATTATTTTCAGCATCAAGAATAGAAAGATTCGTTCTAGCCTGCGACAATGCATCTTGTAGTGAGTTTATAATTATGTTGGCATCTTCCAATTTGTTGGCATTACGAACAAGTTCCTCATTTGTTTTCTCCAACTCCTCTTCTACAGCAGCAGCATGCAATTGTATTTGGTGTTTCTCTTCAGAGCTAGAAGAAACGTACTCCTTTACTTTACTCAATTCATCTTCTAATATCTTTATGGTGGAAAGGGCATCAGATAGCCTGCTAGCTTGCAAGGCAACTTGCTCATTTGCTTTGTGTAGCTCATTCTCCAAAGAACTCTTAGCAGCTTGTGATTCCTTGATGTATTGGGCAATCTGGCTTATTTTTTCCACAGGCTCCTCAAAGGGGTGATCAACTGGAAGAGCAATGCTTGATATTGAATCAACTAGAGTACCCCAGGAAACTTTGGCTTTTTCCAACATGCTTTCTACTTTACCCTTTTCATCATTAAGGGCAAGAATGTCCAACTGCAGCTTATCAAAATGTGTAACCTGAGAAGATAGATGCTCAACTTGTTCTCTGAGATCCGTAATTGCAGATTCTCTTGACACTATCCCATATTTTAGATTCTCCATTTCTGTGTTCCTTGCATCCAGATCTTGTTTTAGCTTATCTGTTTCAGAGTTCTTTTCATCCAAAGCTTGTTTCAGATTCTCTGTTTCAGAGTTGTTTTCATCCAGAGAATGCTTTAGCTTCTCTATCTCAGAGTTATCCCTATCCAAAGCTTGTTTTAAATTATCTGTTTCGGAGTTGTTTTCATCCAGAGCATGTTTTAGCTTCTCTATCTCAGAGTTCTTCTCATCCAGAACTTGCTTGAGTCCTTCACGCTCTTGTACCAAACCCTTGCCCTTTTTCACAGCCATTGAGAGCTTCTCCCTAAGCAAAGATGATTTTTCCTCCACCCGTGCAAGCTCTTTCTGCAATGAGTCCTTTTCATTTTTTAGGACATAAATCTCCTCTGTCGTTCTGTGTAGTTCACCGGACAGTCTCATCCTCTCAGATCTATCAGTCATGTCTTCTTCAAGAACTATTTTACATAGTGTTAATTCCTGATCTAGGGTATATGCTAGTGTTTGTAACTTCTCAAAACTTTCACGCTCTACAGGAGAGGATTTCACTCTTAGTTGGATGTTGCTTAGGCACTGCTCTACTAATTTGGTAGTCTCCAGGGGCTCATTGCCCTCCAATGTGACATCAGAGACCTCTGCAAATGCTTTTACAAGCTCAGTATTCTGCGAAGAGACAACAGATAATTTATTAACAGCAGCATTGCATAGGGACATCAATTCAGAATGCTCATTTACAAGTATGTCTTTTTCCTGCTTCTCCTCCAGTAGAACTATGGTCAAACGGTCAATTTCCTCATGCATTGAGACCAATTTTGATTCCAGTTTACGCAGCATATCAGAAGAGTCGTTCTGCATCCGGACTGCGTTGTCTTTCGCCTGGCTCAATGAGTTGACTAACCAAGTGATTTGTGAATCAAGTTCGCCAGTTAAGACTGAGTGTGGAAAGTCAATTAAGCCTAGGATATCTTTAACTTTGCGGTGCTCTGAGAAGATCATATCAGCAGTTTTCTTTTGCTCAACCAACCATTCCAACCTGTCGGTCATCTCCAAGGAAAGCAGATCCTCTGGAAATGATGCCTCCGACATGACCTCTTCAATGCGTTGAAGAACCCCATCCTTTAGTGAAAGAGAGACCTGAACAGAAGTGAGTGCAGTGTTTGCTTCATTCAGTTGCTCGATGCTGGCCTTAGCAGCTTCCCATGCGTTATATGTTTCTCGAAGCTCATCCAAGCATTTCTCATGCTCATTCGACTTTTCATCTATCAACATCTTGAGCTCCTCGACTCTGCCCTCAGCTGCTTGCAATGCATCAGACTTCTGTTGCAACTCTGCCATGCACCTCTCCAGCTCACCTGTCTTTTCAGCCAACGCCTGCTTCAAGGAATCACGATGCTGCACCAACGACTTGCCCTTTGTAACAGCCATGCTGAGCTTCTCCTTAGTTGTCAATAATTTATGCTCCATCTGTTCAAACTCTGCCTTTGATTTGCTTGCTTCAGTGTTTGCTGCATCTCGAGCAGCTTTCACTTTCTCAAGCTCTTCGGCAAGAGCCTTGTTTTCTTCCCCGAAAGTGCTCACCTTCTGCTGGAAATCTGCTTCATTTCTCTTGCTACTGACCAATTCCTCTGAAGCAATACCTAAGATGGTAGCATGATCACATTGCCCCATGGCCACAAGACCAGGCTTCACCTCAGCTAAAACATGCTCAAGTTGTTCGATACACAACAAGACCTGCCCGTACCTCTCCGCTAGCAACAAAGTCTTCCTTTCCACAGCAGATATCCCGTCCTGATCAGCACCCTCAAATCTGACGTCGTCCTGCCCAACAACGGCATTGACTGATGCAACAATTCGCCCAATCGCTAGTTCTGACCCTTCCCTCCATGAACCAAGATATGCATCCACAACCTCCCTTGACACCTCTGCCTCTGCAGCCCTAGCACGTAGGCTCTCGACCTCATGCTCCCTGGCACGAACCACTGAATTCAGCTCAAGAACAAGCCTCGAGCAATCATCCAGCATCGAGTGCAGCTGTGTCGACGACGCCGGCACCCTCTCATCAGGATCCACTCCCTGCAACGACCCAGACGCTTCCTGCCCCACCAGCTCCCTTAGCATCCTTCGGAGCGCCACTGCCTCCCGTGCAAACACCTCCCTCTCTTCCTGAACCAAAAAAAACATTCCACATCGAATTACAATTACAGACTAAAGCTAGCGCGGTGCACATCACGTGCGAATTAACACGAAACTAATCTAGTATGGGAGGCAAAGGAAGCAGCACCTTATACTTGCGGCACTCGGCGGTGGCGCTGGACTCGTCAGGGAAGTCGATGACGGCGATGGATTCGTCGAGGGAGCGGGCGGATAGGGAGCCGGCGGTGGCGAGGTCGTCGGGGGCATCCTCGAAGGTCTCGCCGCTAGTGGCGTCGTCGGCGGGCATGTTGACGAGGACGCCGCCGTCGCGGTCGGCCCCGGGGCTCCGCGCTTCCTACAACATGCAGCAGGGGGTAGAAGCTTCTGTAAGACGTTCCGTCCGTGCGCACCCAGGCACCGGAATGGAGGTGGCAGAGGGGGTGAGTCCGCGGTGCCAATACCTGGGAGGGGAGCTCAACGAGGACGCCGTCGCTGCTGCCGCTCTCGTCGGAGTGGGCCCGGGCGCGGGGCGGCGAGCGGCGGCGGGAGGAGGGGGAGGAGGAGGAGGAGGACTTGGGGGAGGAGTCGGAGTCGGAGTGGTCAGCCATGGCAGGCGGCGGCGCTAGATCTGGGCCGGGTCGGATTGGGATCCGATCAAACCATCGCCGAAGAAGAGAATTAGGGGGCAGTGGTGGAATGTTTGGTCCGGGCGGAGACAATGGCGTGTGGGCCTGGTCGGGGGTGCGTGGAGCAGCAAAGCTGCGAAGCAGCGAAGGTTTGGGGAGAGAGACCGCGCTTACAGGTGGGGTCCACTCAGCAGTGGGAGACGAGAGGGTGATCTGTCATCTCAATGGATCTTGTCAGCGGGTCGGCTCAGAGTGGGCGCACCTGTCGGTGTGCGCTGCCGTGCACCGTGGGAGATTTCCGTGCACTTTGCATGGAGCCCGAGGTTGGTCTGTGTGCACTCGTTGACCACTAGATGATGGGACCCACATTTCAATGGTCGACCAAACTTGTGGGTCGGAGCTAGAGCTAGCCAAATGGACCGAGCTAAATGGGCCGCACGAAGACTGCAGATCAGTAGGTCCGATTCAAGCACGACGCGGTCATGACTGTTTATGGGCCGTCTTGACCCGCATGAGACCCGGGCCGTGCAAACCGCCACCTCTAAGACGGCAGGCCCAAGACGGAGGCACGGCCGAGGGCGTCACAGCAGCCAAGCCAGTGGGCCGGCCGGAGGAGGCGGCGGGGTCGGAGGTTTGGGCCGCCGGCGACGATGTTGTCTTGGAATGGAGGAGGAGGCCGTCGCGAACTTGCGGTGCCGCAGTGCTATCTGCGGAAGCGGAGGAGGAGGAGGAGGTCGTGGGCTCGCGGCGCCGGTCTTCTTAGCCGCAGCCAGAAGGAAGAGGAGGAGGAGGAGAGGCCAGCGGCGGCGCGGTGCCGCGATCTTTGCCTACGGCCGGGACGACGAGCGAGGCGATGGGTCGCCGGCCGGCAGGCAGTGCAGTGTCGAGGTCGGGTCGCCATGAGAGAAGGAGGCGCCACCGCGGAGGCGATAACGAGAGGCGAGGAGGCGCCGCGAGGCGAGGAGGCGCCATGAGAGCGATGACGGGAGGCGAGGAAAGCGCCGCCGCCAGTGATGCGGCGACGGCGAGGCGGCGAATAGCGGAATAAGCGGCGCGCGAGAAAGCGATCTGACCACCAGCGGCGGGAGGACGGAGAGAAAAAGATCAGGGCCAGGCTAAGTCGGGGTCGTGTCGTGTCGTCGTGGTGTTGCAAGACGGCAACGGACAAAAAACGACTGCTTTTACCATTGGGTGAATTTTTTGACCGCTGAGTGGTTTTTTTACCGTTAGGGGCTTAAAAATAGCAAAAAATTGAAAAAATTCTAAATTTTTTTCTATAAATAGGCATCATACCCCCTCATTCAAAGACCCTTCATTCTCTATTCTCTCTTCGAAATTGTGTTGTGCAAATTCAAATCCGTGTTGAGCTAATTTGGCAAAATTCAAAAAAATTGTGCCAAAATTTGGAAATTTCTATTTTCGTTGGCAAGTCAGCGAAAGAGGTACAATACTATTTTTATAATACTTTTATTGTCAATTATTGTTATGCTAAGATTAAAGTAGTAATAATGTTAGTGTCGATTTTGCGAGTTTTAGTTATGGGCCGATCCTTACGATAGCTTTACTCTTAGTGAGTTCGGACTTTCATCGGACGAAATTGTGTCTATGGAGGCGATCATGTGCCTCAAACGAACCGGAGGTTTCACCGGAGGAAAAGTCGGAGTTCCGCCATCGGGCTCGACATCGAGATCGAGCTCCACAAGAACCGAGCAAAGAGGTCGAGACCGTCTACATCGGGAGTGTGGGAGAATTTCGACAGACAACCAAGCAAGACGCAATGAAATGAGGTACCATATGCTATTTGTAAAATTTGTCGCCATGAATTGTCTGCAAAGTCTACAGGTGGAACGGGGCACTTGATGAGACATGCTACAAGATGTCGAACCAAGCAAGGGTTGACGATGAGGCAGACATAACTGCAATACAACCCTGACGGTACGATATCTAGCTGGGACTATGATCCTCAGGTAGCCCGCAAATCTCTATGTCGTTTAATTGCTTCTAAGGATTTACCGTTAGGCTTTGGCGAGTCTGCTTCTTTCCAAAGTTACATTAGGACTGCGCATAATCCTAGATTTTCTTCCGTTTCTAGACAGACAACAACAAGGGATCTAGTGAAATACTATAACGAACGTCGTAATAAAATAAAAGAACTATTTAGTACGTGCACATTTTCGGTGGCCTTGACCTCGGACATATGGAGTGGTCGGGCTAGAGAGGATTATCTTAGTGTAGTTGCGCATTATGTTAATGACGACTGGGTAATGGAGAAAAGGATTATATGTTTGAAATTAATTGATGTAGCACACACGGGGGAGAATATTGCGAACTGTATTCTCAAAGTCGTGGAAGATTTTGGTCTTACAAACAAAATATTCGCAATTACCTTAGACAACGCCGCTTCAAACTCTAGGGCCATGGACATTCTTACTCCAGTGTTGAGTACATATGCCGATTCTTTCTTGCTACATCAACGATGCGCTTGTCATATTATCAACCTTATAGTCAAATGTGGTCTGGAGAGGTTGAGTCCGTATATTAAAGCTTTTCGCGATGCGATTTCTTTCTTGAATAATTATAATGTAAGAATAGCACAATATAAGAACTTCTGCAGGGCGATGGGTGTACGTCCAAGAAAGTTCGGTTTGGACATGGAGGTAAGGTGGAACTCTACTTACCTCATGCTTAAGCATCTTTTACCATACAAGAGCACTTTTTCTGTCTTTATTCAAACACACTATCCTAGCACTGACGGTACTTTGCTATTAACTAAGCAACATTGGTTCGTTGTTGAGAAGGTACTGTCATTTTTTTGAAATTTTTTACGAGGCAACTGTTGCTTTGTCCGCTGTTTACTATCCAACATTTCTTATCATTGTGCATACTATTTTATAGATTGCTACTCAATTGAAAATGTATGGAAATGACTTAGTTTTACGTGAGGCTGTTGTTTCCATGAAATCTAAATACCTTAAATATTGGAGAGAAATCCCTTACCTATATGCATTTGTATTTGTTTTAGATCCTAGGGCTAAAATGGGTGCATTTGGTACTGTACTTGATCTTCTTAGTGATGCTACGGGGCTAGACTATACTAACTATTTTGCAGAAGTTCATTCTCGGTTATACGAGGTTTACCAAATGTATGAAAATAAGTTCCGGGGAGTCCGCTCGCAACGACCTCCAGTAGCCCCCACCTCGAGTGGGAAGACAAGTATGTGGGGCACGATCTTCGATGCCTCTTCCTCCAGGTCCAGGTCCAGGTCTTCGTCTTCTTCTTCTTACGCACCCAAAGACCGCCTGACCAAGACCCACAAGGAGCGGGGAACTATCCACCTATCTGGACAGCGATACGGTGGATTTCAACGCAGAAGGCTTCGACATCTTGCAATGGTGGCAAGCCCATAAGTTAACATATCTCGTGCTATCCATACTTGCACGCGATGTGTTAACTGTTCTTGTTTCTACGGTTTCCTCCGAGTCTGCTTTCAGTCTTTTTGGAAGAATATTGGAGGAAAGAAGAACAAGTCTTACAAGTGAGATGATGGAGATCCTTCTAACTGTGAAGGACTGGGAACAAGCTGATTCGCGAACACAACACTCTGTGGAAAATCCAGAGTTGTCGGAGGTGTTCGAAAATTTGTACTTAGACAATGACACCGACACATAGAACAAGGATGTATCATGTCTGTAGAATTGTAGAGCTATAGGTCAGATTTTTTCCTTTGCCAAGGTTTTCTCATTTTGAGTTTTTACTTGGCGAAGGTTTTAACGAGGCAGCCAGTTGGACATTAATAAAGCTATTTATTACATTTTCAATATGAGATTTCCAATTTTTGTGTCTATTTTTGAATTCTACATATTTTTATAATTTTTCTGGATTTTTCTGGATTTTTTTGGATTTTCTTGTTCTGATGGGCCAAACAGCCAAGCGGACACATCTCGCCCGACGGACCCAAGCGAATCGTCTTTACCTTTGGCACATGATGAATGCCCATCGGGCCGCGTGCTGGTCACACCCGCCCATGGTGCGTCTTACCAAAGACGAATAGTACACTGCGGGCGACCGGGTTGTGCCTAGCAAGACGCGTCTTGTGCGGGCAGCGCCCATTTGGTCAGGTTCGGTCGGAGCGGCCAAGACCCGCGGTTGAAGCGGAGAATTTTTTTTAAAAATGTTATTATTTTAATACATAATTAGAAAAATAAATAGTCAAAGGGCAAATGCCCGATCACCGGTTCAACCTCCTGTTGTTATTTGAACTGACGATCGGCTTTGAATTGTATGTCAATCGTCAGTTGAAATGGGGATAGGAACCCGCATCTTCCTATCGTCACTTTAACTAGCGACAGAAGACACTCTGTATAAACCGCCAAAAATGGGCTGAAAAGTCAGTTTAATTCAGGGAAAAAGAGAAGAGGGAGAGAATGGAGAGGAGGAGAGGAGAAAAGTAATCTAGCGAAACACTGTCGGTTCATAGCGGAGGAAAGAGAGAAGGAGAAGCAGATCCAGTCACTCACTTTGCAGGTAAATATTCTTGTAACTTTGTATATAAATTCAAAAGACTAATAGGTTAGCGAATAAAACTAGCGACATAGAATTAAATAGATTAGATAAATTTAGTTGTAGTGCAGTTTGTTGTAGCACATCATTTTAGTTGTGTATAGTTTAGTTTATCGTATATATATTATTTATGGTGTAGTACGTGAATGGTTTAGATTAAATCTGCAAAAATACCAAACAAAGGTAAAGAAAAATTATAGGTTTTCGTTTATACACAATAAATAAAATTTTAGATCTTTGAAAAAATATTTTAAACTAGAAAAATAGCAAGATAGCTCAAAATTTCTATTAAAATTCAAAAGTAGTTAAATATGGTATTTAGAGCTGAGTTAAAACATTATCAACTTAAATTTGGTTTTTATTTTTACACAAGAAATGTTTTTTAAATGTCTTTGAAAACACTTTTGAACTAGGAAAATAGCAAGATAGCTCTACAATTTCTATTAAAATTCAAGAGTAGTTAAATATGGTATTTAGAGCTGAATTAAAATATTCTCAACTTAAATTTGGTTTTATTTTTACACAACAAATAATTTTAAAATGCTAAAAAACTTTTTAATTAGGAAAATAGCAAGATAGCTCAAAAATTCTATTAAAATTCAAGAGTAGTTAAAATATTTTAGTTTTTTAATACAATTAAATTATTTATGGTGCAGTAATTGAGTTAATTAGATACTTTTACATGGAATGTATTGCTATTTGGTATAGTGCCATGTAGTACATCATTTTAGTTCTGTGTTGGTCAGTTCCGAATATGTCGTTAATCGTGTAGAATTTTTTATGCAACAATTGAGTAAATTAGATACTTTTAGATGGAATGTATTGTTATGTGTTGTATTGTCGTGTAGTACATCATTGTAGTTGTGTGTAGATCAGTTCTGGATATGTCGCTAATTGTGCAATAATTTTTTTGGTGCAATAATTGAATTAATTAGATATGTCGCTTCTTATTACTTTTTGTGTATGTTTCGTAGTATTTACAATGTATGCATTGAATTTTCAGGTATGGCGGCCCTAGGAGATGTTGCGCAGTGGTTGTATGAGTTGTTTGACCCGGTCGTTGACACGGGTCACCGTAGCCGCCTCAATACCATCTTCCCCAGTAGGGCTAGGCACCCATTGAACTAGGTATGTTGTGGCTGTGCGCGACCATGAGGGCATGGAGGGTTGACCCACATTTGGTTCCGAGGTACGTGTAGTTGTGACCTTCGTGTACTCAACTTTAGTCTGACTTGTGTGGGTGGACTCACGTATGTTGATAATCCTTTCGACGTAGGTTGAGAGCGACAGACCTGATTCCACTAGTGATGATGGTGGAGGCGACGTGGGAGGACAACCAGGACGTCTAGGGCAGTTTGCGTACGTCAATGCGATTTCCGTACGACCGGTGCCTCCTGATGGCGCTGGTAGACCGTTGGAGGCCGAAGATGCACACATTCAATCTTCCGTGCAAGGAGATGGCGCCAACGCTTTAGGACATGGCCTTCCTGCCTAGGTTGATGTGCGTGGGCTTCCCCCTAGTGGCGTACGACGTCCTAGACACGTGGCGCATGGGGATCCTCGCATGGTTCCAAGAGGTGCTGCCACCCAACGCTAGCTATAGGGAGTTCATCAGTACGCACAGGGCGACGTTGAAGTGGATCTGCCAGTTCTATGTAGATATTTGTAACTCTTGTGTTTCTGCTTCAATTGCTTTGTTCAACTTAGTGATGTGTCTCTGACATCTTGCAGACGGAGCGTATGGCACAGGACGCACCCGAGGATACAGTGAGGAGGCACTTCGAGGCTTACTTGCTGTTGTTATTCGGGTGAGTCATGTTCCTAGGGTCCCACGACAACAACGTTGGCAAGCACATGATCCGCTACACACGGGAGTTGGCAGACATGGAGGTGCAGGGGAGGTGGCACTGCTTCACAGAGAGGTGACGGTGCGGCTCATCACCGGAGGCGGAGGTAGCGCAACACCAAGAGTAGTCATGGCTCACGGCTGGAGATGGAGGCACGAACTCATGTCTCCCGCCCAGCGACGATGGTGCGACATCTAGCCGGGGGTAGGCGTGCCTCTAAACATGTTGGAAACTTGTTTGATTGTGTTCGCTTCTGCAATTTTTTGGTAAAACTTTGTTGAAACATGTGAAACATTTTTCTGAAACTTGTTGAAGCTTTTTAAAATATGCTTTCAACTTGTTGAAACTTGCATGGAACTTCTCACGAAACACGATGAAACCCATGAAACCGTTTTGAAACTATTTTCATGAAACACGAAAGGTCATGAAACTTCAAACCTGAAATGTCATGAAACCTCAAACCCCATGAAACCTAGCGTCCACCGTCGCTGACCTCCCCGCATCCTGATGCTTACTATTGCCGATCTTCCTCCTCCCTCTCTCTTTTTTCTTTACCTCCCCTTCCTCCCTCACCGATTAACTCACTGCCCCTCGTTGTGTAGCTCCCTGGCGCCGCGGCCAACCAGAGGTCGTCGTCGTCCGGATCTAGGCTTCACTGCGCTCACCTAGCCTGGATCCTCATTGCGCTCCTCCTCCCTTGTCGCGGCTCCATCATCTGCCCCTGTCCTCCCCACGTTGGCGCCGCCCTCAACGCCCTCGGGTCCAGTCAACCTTGCCTCATGCGGGCCTGGCTCGCTAGATTCGGTCATCCTCGTCTTAGTCGGTGAAGCTCTGTAACAGCCCAAATTTCATTTCCACTTAAAAATAAAATTTAATTATTTTTTGGGGAATTATCAGGAATTCTAAAAGTTTTCCCCTGATTACTTTAAAGCCAAAATAATTTATTTGCAAAATTAATTACCAATGTTGAGTTGGAAATAATTTTATTAAGTTCAAAATGATTCAAGGAATTTTGTTGTATTTTTCTAGAATTTTTGGACTTTATTTACTATTTTCTAGAAACCTAAATGAATTATTTCAATTTCTGTAATTCAAAAATCTTCAAAATTCTGGAAAATGCTTCGAGCCGAATTCGCCCGTGGCCCATTCCTATTCACGCCTCCCTGTCCGCCCCTCGCTTCTTCGCCTCGCCCTCGTCGATAGGCGAGCCACGCCTGTCAGCTTCTTCTTCCCGTTGTCGCCCCGTACCGAGCCGCGTCACCTCCCCGTCGTCTTCCTCCCATTGGGAACCCATGCTGAGCTGCGTCTGTGCTGCATCACGGTCGTCGAAAATTCCTCATCCCCGACGCGTTTTCCTCCTCCTCTTCCCTTCCTGATGCGCGCATTAAATGCTGTCACCTCCGCCGCGCCTGTTGCCCTCCTTTTTTCCGTCTCACCTGCCCCCGTCCCACCAAAGTGTGCCACCCATGCCGAGCTCCCGTCAGCGTCATCGCACGCCCTTTCCGTGAAGCATCTCCCCTACTCCTCCTCGTGCCCCTATAAATAGGAGCACCACACTACAACACAAAGCCCTGTAGAGACGCCTATTTTATAGGTTAAAGACGTTTTCAATCATCTCTATAGCATCGTAGAGCCATTTTTGTAAAGCGTCTCTCGAGCGTCTCCCCACGTACCGTATCAAAGATCATAGAGACGTATTGTTAAACGCGTCTACAATGATATGAGGCGTTTAGATTGCGTCTCTACAACCTTAGAGACGCTTTCATATATACATTTCCATACCGTCTCTACTCTCCCTAGTGACGCTTTATTGCGTGCTAATGATATGAGTCGTTTAGATTGCGTCTCTACAAGCTTGGAGACGCTTTCATATATACATTTCCATATCGTCTCTACTCTCCCTAGTGACACTTTATTGCGTGCCAAGAAACATAAATATATATTCATAGACGTATTTAGATTAAGCTAGAGACGTCATTTTTTATTTTGTTCAGTGGAAATATTTTATCGCTAAACAACAATGATTTAGAGGGTATAGTATCACATACTTTCATAAGTTTCTGATCTTAGGTAAAGCCATTTCAAATATAGAATTACATTGTCGATATATTAAAAAACTAGAAGAAAAAAACATAGACACCCCGTTGCGGAGTGAATCGAGTTAACAACTGAATCTAGCATCCACATACAAAGGTGCAAACACACCGAAAAAAATCCTACAAATCCTACAACTGAACCAGGCGATGAGTGGTTAGAGGGCAACGGCAACGGTGACGCCTTCAAGAACAAACATCATAATCCACCTCCAAATAACAGAGCCTAGTATCTGTTCAGTGATAAACTTGTTTATTATGTCTATTCATGTCTCAAAGAGAAATCATGCACGCATGACATAAGAAGGGTTGCATTTATCGAAAGCAAAGGAAATACACAATACAAAATTGAAAGCACTTCACGTAAAATGATGATGAGGTACCTAGTACTATGCCGCCACAAAGATATACCGTTGGCCTTTGAAAGACAAGCTAACCATTTTTGGTTCCACCCATCAAGGTAGTAAGGCTTCCCATGTATCCTATTGTGATTCCAAGTTTCCAACAATAAGATGATCGATATGTGTCGATATCGGCCTTTGAGGATGATCCGAACCAAATTTCATCAGAAAGATCCCAACTAGTGCATGACATTTAGCCATTAGCATGATATCCATGACTTTCACAAAAACACCAGTGGTATGCTAGTTTGAACATATAGCACAAGCCATGGTCCAGATTGTCATTAGATCATCACACACAGACAATATTCTGGAATGTCATTCACAACCAATTGCTTCCTACTTCCCTAGGTCTAGCCCAGCACACCCATATTAGCAAGTATGTGCTAGCCTTACATATAAACAATGAGACAATTGGGAAATCCTGTGCAGATAAATTGAAGCCTTGCTTCCACTTATCATTATAACAGATTAAATACTGGAACTGACAGTGGGTTTAGTACCTTGAAGTAATCAAAATATTACAGGGAGTGCAGGAAAGAAAATAGAGAAGGTCAAGACAAAATGTACAGACCTTGACACCATAACAAAGGTCATGTAGCAATAGCATATTAAATCGTCATTACCACAGAAGTCAACTATTGAGAATTCTACATAGAGCTGCATGTGATTTTTAAACTTGCAAGAATAGTACAAGTGATACTTTTTGTTTCTTTTAAACTGCACACAAAAACAAGAGGAAGATATATATAGTAGATGGGAAGTAATCATACCAAATTCTTCATAGACACAAAACTGTGTTGGATTTCATTATTTAACATGTCCGTCTCGATTATGCTTATCCTTTTGGAAACATCAACATGCGAGAGCACATTTCCTTCTTCATAAGGAACGTTGATGTTGGTAAATAGTGAAAACAGAAGCTCATAAGTCCTGAGATTTGGCTTCACGTTCAGATGTTTCATTTTAGCTAGTATGCGGATAGCTCTTTCTGGTTCATTATACAAAAATAATGAGAGGGGATTTAGTTCGTACTTCCTGTTACCAACAAATAAACTTTAACATATTTTTAATAAAGTAAAGTGCACTGACAGCTAAAGAAAAAAATATTATTGTTGATATGACACAGAGAATCAAGTATTAAGGACAGCTGGAGAGGGAAAAGACAAAGATTATGACAGACTATACAGCAGCAGATCAGGTTGGCTAGCAACTCCATACAACACTAACCATATACATGAGTCACTTGCTTGATGCACGCCGCCACGTCGGTGGCGCCTTCATCGCTCCATCGACTCTTCCCTTTTCGCCCGACGCCTCGCCTAACCTAACTCGTCGCCTTGTTGCCACCGCCTCCTCCTCACCCAAAGACATGGGGAGAAAGATTCGATGTGCATCCAGAGGATTGACAAGCAGGATAGATACCAAGCTCGAAATCAGCACAGGAGCCTGCTCAAGTCATAATGAACCACGTAAATATTCAGAGATTGTGCAATAATTGCCACCAGATCTATGAACCCACGTAAATATTCACAGAGATTGTGCAATAAAACTATTTCATTTATTTGATTCACACAACACACACTGGTTTTAATACAATTTGTGTTCATGCATCCCTTATATAAGACTTGGATTAATGACAATTCAAGAAGATATAGATACATAACCATTTCACCATATGTTGTTATTAGGGTGCCTCAGCCTTAGTGCCTTACAGCCTAGCTAGATGGCTAGATTTCAAGATGCGAAAGCAAAAAATCTTGAATTTGTTCACACACCCCACTTTTTTTGCATTTTGGTAATATGGTACCATTTTGATATTGCATAGCTTTCATGTGAAGCAAAACGTGGGGATAGCAACAAGTCTGAACAGTGCTTAACTTCCATCGGTAGTAAGAACAAACCATAGCATTATATAACAGGAAGCACAAGCTGGTTTGTTAAAAATGAATTACTTAGTCAGACTTAGTAGAACTCAGTTTTGAGTAAACAGAGCTATATATTGAACATAGGAACCGCACTTGGGTAACGATTCAAGAAGATGGAACTAATGAGTGAGATAGAACGGCATACCAGTAGGGTCAATGCACGGTATGTTTTGTCACCAAGAAATTGGTCGAATTGATGAAACACGCCAAGCAAGAATTGAACAAAGAGTACCAAATTATGTTGAAGTCCGTTTTGGCCATTTCAATAGTAACGACAATAACATCATCCTCCATGAAGATAGTAGCAGAACCAAAAGAATAACAAAGAATTGGGGCCATGTACATGAGCAGGTTCATGGAATTAATCTTCTCTATGAGTTGATGTAAGAAATAAACTTTGATACACACACGAGTTCAAGTATGGTAAACAAGCAATTTCACATAAACGTTGTATCATATACTACGTAAAGACGTTATAAAAAGGTGGATGGATTACCCTCGGAAGACATAAGGATCCCTTGCACGATCGTTTTCAATGCTCTTCGGCAAAGAGCTTGCTCCAATGCACATGATGAATCCAAACAGATGAAAGCTTGGATCTCCTGTAAGTTCATTTATTTAATAGGATCCACTTAGTTTACCATTCGAGTTAACAATGCATCAAAGTTGTACAAGTAACATAACATGTAACATCATAAGAAGCAGAAGGTCGATTGAGTGACTAGATTTGACCCTTTCAATAGGCATTGCTTTTTTTCCTCTCCATCCATAAAGATCAATTTTGATGAACGCCATGACCCAAACCATTTATTTCTATCGCCTCATGATCATCTATTTCTAGACTTGGGATTCCGATTGTTGCAAACTACGTAAATTTGCAATCAAATGGAATGCAGGCAGGAACAGATGGATCAGATCCCAGATATAGATAGAGATCAACATGTGGTAAGAGGGCGAAAGAAATCTCGAATAGGAATCGGAGGGACGGTATTCGCACCCGCTTGTGATGATGCTTGACGACAGCACGAAAAGTAGGTAGGTGAGGAAGGACTCGCACTTGACGGTCATGAGGTAGGCGAAGACGGCGGTGAAGAAGGGTGTGGTGGCGCCGACGGCCTGGTTGAAGGAGACGGGGAGGAAGCGGAGGGAGATGTTGCCGGAAACGACGGATGTGCAAAAGACGAGGCTGAGGCCGGCAATGAGGTCCTTCGGGAGGAGAAGGATGGGGCCCGCTGGTGTGCCGCGGCCGGTGGTGGCTTGGTCGGCCCTTCTCCTCCTGCCCGTCCTCATCGTCGGCTTGAGGGCGGCTCGAACTGGGAGGGAAGGAGTAGGGAGGGGGAGACGACGGGGCGAGGATTAAGGGGGACGGGGAGTGGAGGTTGTCTTGGCGACGCTGGAGAGAGGGGAAGCGGCAAGGCGTGGCCTTGGGGAACAACGGCATCGGCGGGTGGGAGGAGCTGGTGGCGATGGGTTCGGTTGGGAGGGGGAGAGAGAGGGGGGGGGGATAAGAGGAAGGAGAAGAATCCAGATCATGGCAGCAGTTATCATAGGAGGCGTGAGAGGAGAGAGAGAGAGAGGTAGTTCTGCACAAAGGCGAAGCGATCTGTGTCGTTCATCGTTTGCTTCTCGGTCGGACGGACAATAACTCTGGTGGGAGGACACACCACAACTAACTCTAATATTTAAGTAGTAGAGATGGGAGACGGGCAGTTCCGAGCCGTCGATCTATTGATCAAAATGTTCGATCGGACGGACAAAAATGATAGTGGGAGGACAGACGGCGGTAAACTTCTTCTTTTAAGTAGTAGAGATAGAGAAATTCTACAAAATCCATAGTTGACGATCGATGTGTGTAATAGAACATAACATAGAATTGAGAACTGAAATCTAGTTGAGAACTGAAATCAATAGCAGTAACAGAAATATAGTAATATCATCTCTATGTCATAGAACAAAATACTTTTCCTAGAGCTGTAGAGGCATATTCTAAAACATCTCAAGATTCGTCTCTGTAACTAAAATTTTGTCCTCTTAATTCTCAGACATATTCTCAAACGTCTCAAGATTCGTCTCTACATAAATGTAAATGTATATGTGCCTTCTACGGTAAGAGATTTTGTGGCGTCATATAAAACGTCTTGAGAAGCGTCTTTACATACGAGGTGTTTCTCGGCGTAGAGACAAACATAAAAGCGTCAAAACAAAAGCGTCTCTACGTGATAGTTTTGTTGTAGTGCCAGGAAGCCCTCGCTCTCCTCTCTCTTTTCCCCCATTTCTCCCTCTCTCTCGCCTTCGTTCGTCGAATTTTCGAGCTTCAAGTGCTTCGGCCGAAGCTCTCGCTGCCGATGATTGCGCTGTCGTAGCAGGTTCCCCGCCATCGCCATCTCCACCTCTAGTACCGCCTCGCTGTGTGCCACCGGTTGCACTTCTCGCCTTCGTAGAGAACCCATCAGAGTGCCATCGCCTACTTCACCATCTAGATCTGCCGCCACCACCACCACCGCCACCGCCGTGGTGTTCATTGCCGCTACCTAGCGTACAAGTCCCAGATCCTTCCTCTCTTTTTGACATTCCCCATCCTCTACCGCCGGCCCCGTGCTCCTTCCGACTAGGCGAACCTCCTTCGACCAGGTAGTCGAAACCTCCTTCCGACCAGTCGAACCTCCTTCGACCAGGTAGTCAAAACCTCCTTTTGACCAGGTAGTCCAAACCTCCTTCCGACCAGTTGAACCTTCTTCGACCAGTCGAAATATTCCAACCAGTTGAACCTCCTTCCGACCATGTGATTTCAAAACTTTCGAGAGCCCGTTCTCCTTCGTTCGAGCTCCGATTCAAGTGATTCAAATTTCTAAATTCATCTTAAAACAAGATCTAGCTATCTATACTGTAATTATTCAATTTGGAGTTCATTTGAGTTTTGTTTGATTTTGCTTTGTTTTCTTGTATAGATTTCGATGACTCCGGGGAAACCGAATTATTCGAAGAGCTAGATCCTCAAGCTTTAGAGCAAGGCAAGTTACATATTTGATCATATTCGAATCCCAATATTTAAATTCTATTTTAAATTATTATTACATGCATATCTATATTCAAGTTATTTAAATCCATGTTTTTAAATTATAGTTATTCCCAATTCCTTTGTATAGCCAAATGTTGCTATTGAAGTAGCCATACCTTGATGCTATAGTTAAAATCTAGTTGGTACATTAGTATGAACTAGACACGTTGCAAAATTTTATGCTTAGTCAAAGCTTAGACAAAAAATGTTCAATTTGGGGAATTTAGCCAAATGGTAAACTATGATTTAACATGATGCTGTGGTATTGATTTTACCATAAAAATTTTGGAAAATAATTTAACTTGGAAAAAAAGTAAAAATTGGTTTGGACTTGGGCGAAATGGATATTTGGATGATGCACGTTGATGTACGGGATCGAGTCATTTATACGATCAAGGCCCTTGGGTTTTATGGAAAGTCGGCCAAGTCAGTTAAGGACCTGTCTTCGAGCCGCATCTTGCTAAGCTCCATCGTACTACCACATGTCTTGTGTGGGCGGGACCTGGCTAAATAATTTACAATATTTCACCGTAGTTGTGCCATTCAGTTGTGTGGGTGTCGTTATGACCTACTTTCATGTATTCCCACATGGCGCAAGAGGGGGCTTAAATCCAGCGGGTTTCTATCCAAAGGAAGTGAAACCTTAGTGATACATTGTAAAGGCTTTGTGATAATCATTTAGTCGCACACCTATAGAAGTTTGTCTACGGACAATATAATTGATTATCTCTTGTGGGTAAAATTGTACAACCTCTGCGGAGCGTAAAACTATTCGAATAACCATGTTCACAGTCATGTACATGCTCAGTGAAGCCACTTAAAGTTAGAATTTGGTTTGATTTTAAAAGACTTTATTAAATGATTTTGGATAGTTTTATCCAATTAGGAGATTGGGCAGTATGCCACGTGATAGGAAGGTATCCTTCACCACTCATTGATGAATGTTATCTCACTATAAAACTTGAGATTTAGAAAAAGAATTTTAGTTATAGAATAAACTACTTTAGAACTTAGTACGAATATTTAAATGGAAAACGTCGCTTTATGCAAATTAAGCCATATAAGCCCTCCTTTGATGAATCCTTGCATGCATTAAAATCTGTTATTGGGTGTAACTTGCGGAGCATGGTTGGTTGTACTCACCCTTGCTTAATAAATTGTTGAGCAGGAGAAGAGTACTACGTGGATGATGAGAATATGGACGACTAGGCTGTGCCCCTAGACGATTGCCTGTGGCGAATCATGTTGCCTTCCTTACTGCTTTTGCTTCCGCTGTATTTTGCTTGTTGGCTTTATATCCCCTTTGTAACAAACTTTAATTACTATCAATAAATGTCGTATTGTGGTTATGCTACCCACTTTTGTTCGACTGTGTACACTAGCTGTTCTTGGACTAGTATATGAAACACAGAGAATCTGGGATCCTTCGCTCCCAGGTTCGACAAGCTCCAATTGTTATCACCTCATGCATCGGAGCTCCCATCGCCTTCGGTCCAAGATCGTGTGTGCGGACTCGCAATGAGGTGTGCCTCCCCCCTCTCTCTCTCCCTTTACCTTGACTATAGCTGAAGCATCCGCAACATGCAAAAGGATCTCTGACACCCTGCGAGGCACCCACTTGCGTCCACCATGTCATCCGAGCCTGGGTGGATCTGCGAGGCACCCACTCCAAGCAACGTGTTTTACATGCTCTTATGTATCTTATGCTTGTGTTATTTCTGTTATTATTCTTTTGGAATCAAGCGTGTTCGTACATGAACAATAATATTATGTTGGATATTTTATGTAACTGATATGTTTTGTTTTCCTTCTACCTGTTTATGATATGTTCCTTTGCTCACTGTTTATGATATGATATTGCTTCCCTCATATCTTTGTGTGCCCATTCAAGCTGATCTATTCGATGTTGTACGTTCGTCATGCGCACTTGGCATGTGTGCCTGAACCCCTCCGCAAAAGTTGATTGCAAAAGGCAGTTATGGAAATTAGTCGATAGTTCCTTCTCTCATTCTCTGCCTAAGATAGCTTCTTGTTCCTTTATTTTTGACAAGAACAACCCCTTTCCCTTATCTCCTCCCCTGGCAAGCTTGCTGACATCGAGCGAGAGTGGGTCCCACCCCAAAAGTTGTCTTTTCGATTTCTTGATGGAGTGAAGTCCGGACTCTCCTCTGTCGTGTGGCCCCAAGTTTGTTCTTACCACTCTACTGTGGTGGTGTTAATCTTTTCCGGCACTGGTAGTCCGATACCCTAGTGATGCGGCCCAAGAAATCCTAGAGTATGTTGTGCATGGAGGTCAACCGCTTATTGTTGTGCATTAGGAGTTGTGTGTGCATGGACCAACACCTGTGCATGTGCCGAACCAAGTGGCGCATGATGAGGCCATGGATGTTCCAGCGTGCAAGCCTACGTGTGGAGGCCGTGCGAGTGGGGGTGCAGTGCGTGGAATTCCCTTTTGATGTGTATCGTCCAGGAACAACTGCATCAGTTGGCAAGTCTATTGTAAGTGAAGAAATAGCACAAGAAAACCAAGAGAGGGCATCAGATGCTTCACGTGTGCAAGGGAGTACGCCTGATGATCTAAGCAAGCAGGCCATTGCAACACGAGGAAAAGGAGGATCATGGAGTTGAGTTATGAATAAAAACGCAGGTGTGTGTTGGCCTTCGACCGTTAGGGTCCATCCTGTTCTATGTGTGCTATTGCGAATTCCAATCTAGGATTTTATCTTGGCGTGACGATTCCTACTGTGGTGTAGGTATTTGCTCGCTGGATCTTGAGGTCCCCTTGTCCTAGGTCGTGCGTTGTGGTCCGTACTGTTGTGGATATTATCTATCCTAGTGTGAATTGCATCTTGTAATTTGTGCTCCACATATTTGTTCGGGAAATACCACCGTGAAAGATCTAGCGACCTACAGATCTAATCTCATCTAGAGATTTGATCCGCATTAGTTGGTATCAGAGCGATGGTTGCTCATGGTGGATTCATGCCGGATACCTTAGCCGATGCAAAGTTCTTGGAGATGCTACCACTGGCCATGTCGAAGCTAGCAACAAGAACCACTTCAGAAGAATACTTCACCTGGGAGGAAGCAATGGAGCAATTCTTCAAGCATCACAATTTCTCTTCTATCAGGAATATAAGAATTGCGAAAAGAACCTTTGCTGATCAGGTTCACAGATGGTGGGATAACATGCAAGAAGATCGTGATCGGAGAGAAGAGCCGTGGTGTACCACATGGGAGGAGATGAAGGTGTTGACACGATAACAATTTGCGCCGCCACCACACAAGCCAACGAGGAAGAAGACGAAGAAGGAGATCGAGCCTGCTGAAATTTTTTCGGCCCCCGTGCAAGCTGCAAAAGATGGTGAGAAGACCAACTCGAAACCGAGGACGATTTTGCTTAAAGGAGGCGAGGATGATGTGACCCGAGAAATCCTAGATTATGTTGTGCATGGAGGTCAATCGCTTATTGTTGCGCATGAGGAGTTGTGTGTGCATGGACCAGTGCCTGTTCATGTGTCGAACCAAGCAGCGCATGACGAGGCTGTGGATGTTGCAGCGCGCGGGCCTACGCGTGTGCCAAGCGTGGAGGTCGCGTGAGTGGGGGTGTGGTGCGTGGAATTCCCTTTTGATGTGTATCGTCTAGGAACAACCGCATCAGTTGACAAGTCTATTGTAAGTGAAGAAATGGCACAAGAAAACCAAGAGAAGGCATCAGATGCGTCGCGCGTGCAAGGGAGTACGCCTGATGATCCGAGCAAGCAAGCCATTGCAACGCGAGGAAAGGAGGATCAGGGAGTTGAGTTAGGAATTAAAATGTTGGTGCGTGTTGGCGTGTTCTTGTGAATTCCAATCTAGGATTTCATCTTGGCATGACAATTCCTACTATGGTGTAGGTATTTGCTCGTTGGATCTTGAGGACCCCTTGTCCTAGGTCGTGCGTTGGGTGCGCACAGTTGTGGACATTATCTATCCTAGTGTGAATTGCATCTTATAATTTGTGCTCCACATATTTGTTCGAGAAATACCACCGTGAAAGATCGGGCGACCTACAGATTTAGCCTCATCTAGAGGTTTGATCCGCATCACCTAGGTAGCATCCTACCCTCCCCAAATAAGGCAACATATATAGTGTAGAAAGGCAATTGTGGTGATATAGCTCTACGGTTCGGATGGAGATGGGTGGATCCCCACAATCCACTTAAGGCTTGTTTGGCAACTAGGGGCGAAATTCCGTGGGGAAGTAAATCCCCACCACAACCCCATAGGGAAATAATACATTGACAAATTAATCTGTAGCTGTGCTGGAGAACGGAGAGAGAGGATGGTGTGTTTGGTAAGTGTTCTTGATGCTGGCTTAATGGTGGAGTTTTCTATTAGGTTGTTGCTGATTACTATGCTGGAAGTTAGTGTTGGTGGTGTGCCCCAGGTGACCGAACTTGGCTCCATCGTGCCTTAGGGGGCTGGACTCCACGCAACACTAACTTCCACCATAACAATCAGCAAAAACCTAATAGAAAACTCCACCATCAAGCCAGCAGCAAGAACACTTATCAAACACACCATCCTCTCTCGCCTTTCTCCAACACAGCACACGCAACCACACCAGATCCTTCTCCACCACCATACCACACCAAATCACCTAACCACACGAGACACCAGATCCATCTGGATCCACACTAGATCCTCCCCAGACACACTAGGTCCATCTAGATCCACACCAAATCCTCCACCGGATCGTCCTCAAACACACCAGATACTCCACCGTTGTGAATCCACACTAGATCACTGGATCCCCTTCTTTCTTTTTCTTCCCTTCCCTTCCCTTTTTTCTCTTTCTTTTTTTTTCTCCTTTTCTCCTCTTTTCCCCCTTCCCTTCCCCTTCTTTTTTGCAAAATCGGTTTGGTACCATCACGAACACAGCGGTTTACTTTAATACCACTGTATTCTTCCGGTTCATTTTAATACCATCGCGCCTTCTCTATATTCCGCGAAATACCACGCCGTGGCATCTCCTTGCTTTGCCGTTACCTGGCCTATCTAACCCCGCTTCCCCTCTCCACTCTCGCCTTTTCTTGTCTCCCGCAATCCCCAAAGCTAAACTCTAGTGGAGTCGGTGCATGGCATGTGCGGAGTCATCGACTCGGGCGAGCGGGGAAAGATTTGGGGATCTTTCTCTTGTGTTATCTTGACAAGTGTCAGAGGTGGTCGGCGACATCTCGCACAATGAAGCAACCCCATGAGCCTACTACAAGTGCCCAAATAATCAGGGGGTATTTGATTGGAATACCTTTTTTATTTGATTTGGATTGCCTAAAATTCCTTCCTTTGATGTCATTGTTGACGATTTTTCAATTATTGAGCCGATTCGTTTTTATTTTGGTGCCGATCTGGGCAATTTTGGATCTGATTTATTCCATTTGATCATGTGTACTTCAAAATTGGTTTTGCAACTCTAGTTTTTTTTTTAAGAAACTGATTTCTTTTGCATGATGTATGTGCACCTGTTCTCTGCATGTAAGTTTTACATGTGGTAGAACCAATATATAGAATATTTGAAAGAGACCGGAGCTCTTGATGCCCCAAGTGCTCGGCAAGGACATGGAAGAGGACTGCTTCTAGTGCAAATGCAACCAACAAGCCATGTTGGAATGGAAGCACACACCAGAAGTGATGATGCCGTTTTAGGAGACATAGTACAAGGAATTGCTCAGTTGGATGGAAGAATGAGCAAGATTCTTGGTGCCTTGGAGAGAATGAACATGATGCTTGGTCTGTTTTTTTTTGTGTGTTGGGCTACTAGCAGCCAATGTAGGCAAGTAATTGAATGAGCAAGATATGTAACAAGTTAGTTGTAAGGCAATTGTGATGTGGAGCATGAATGTAGTCGATTTACTCTAATGTAATCCAAATTCAGTTCCTCCTATATTTGGTTATGTGTAATGCCAAGCATATGCAATCTGACAAAAATATCAAAATATGACCAGATGCAATATGAGCTAAACACTAAAAATGTATATCTTAGATGAACACTAACAATGCATATCTGACCGCCATATGCAATCTGACCGTATGTGTTTTGAGATAACACTGACATTGCATGCACAAGTTGACATCACATAAATCTAGGCATATGACCACCTTATGCAATCTGACCATATGTAATATGAGGTAACACTAACAATCTCAGATAAACAATTACAATGCATATACAAGTTTGAATCACAGATATCTGACAGTTGTAATACCCCGATTTATTCTAAAGAAGAAATCATTCAAAAGAGAAGAATAGAATTAAGAAAGAGGAGTTTTAGCTTTTCTTGACAACTTTGGGCCTCGGGCCTTGGCCCAGAGGCCCATGGGGGCCGCCACCTATAAAAGAAGGAAAACCCTAGGCGGCACTATAGCTATAGTAGCCGCCACATCGATCTTGTGATGCTCTGAAGCCACGCCTCTTGAGCCGCTCCTTCCACTTAGGTGTTCGCTAAGGAAGGAGAAGGAGGGATCGCAGATTGGTTGGCGAAAGGAGGGACGAGGGATCTTCTTCGTGGGGGATCGTTCGGCGTCTCTCTAAGGTTCTTCAAGGGTAACGAGAGTCGTTCCTCACTGTTTAATTAAGAATAGATGCAAAACCGATTAGATTTGATTGGATCAAAGTCTGTCTGCAGTAGATCAAATCTATCCAGTATGTTGCGCGGGCTGTTTCGACATCTTATAAGCCGAATCAGAAGTGTTGATCTCCTAGAGATATGTATATTATGTTCTTAACTTTCTGTGGCCACCGAGTTCACCTGATTCCGTCGCTCGAGTCAAAAGTTATGATAGATTTAGTATCTTCTATCCAGATTTCTGACGAGATTAATCTGTTTTGTTATTTCGTATAATATGAAAATGTAATTGGAAGAATCTGGGTTTTCACAAAACTAGGTTATTGTAGGTAATTTGATAACCTTTTCAGATTGTTAAAGAACGATCAATTCGGAGTTATAGATTAAAAGTTATGATCGTTTTAGTGCTGCTGTTTATTCTGTTAGACAGTTTCTGTGCTGAAAGTTCATCTATCTGTTAGCGTACTAATTTGGCCGAATTGGATCATCTTGTTAACTAGAGTATTGTATATTTGTTAGTTAAAAATCCACAAAAACTAGATTCACCTCATTCGGAGTTCTAGATCAAGAGATATGCTGTTTACCGTGCTGCTGTCCAGTGGCGTTATTTGACTGAATGCGTTGGTTTCAGTTTAGGGTTTCTAGATAAATCTTGATTCACCGGGGAAGCGATGTAGAACGTTGTTAAGTAGTGTCATGTTCATCGCGTTCTTATTTCAGTTATTTAATTGTTTAGGAGGTGAAGCTTCGGGTTTAGGAGCACCACCTTTTCCTGCTAACGCGTCGCATCGCGGAAGGCAAATACATTGCTTATCTTAATGATTGTGATTGATGAATGCTTATATGATTATGCTGTGATTTCTTATGATTCAAGAGAAGATGGATTATATATGTTCTTTCATATGTGTTGAATCCATGATTGGAGATGATGATATTATTTATTTAGTAGTTCATGTCATGCATTCATTGTTATTTACCGTCCACGGGAGTGGATGAGAATGACCCATCAATTCCAGGATGGGTATGTAAGTCCCATTAATTCCGTGATGGGCAAGTGTTGGACACCGTGATGAAACGCTTCTTCATACGGAAGTGGATCCTCGCATTTTTGTTAAGATCACGGGCTTGAGTGAACACCGACGGGTGTGTCACCGCTATACCGCAGATATGCATGTGTGCGATCCATTGAGTATTTCCATTCATCTCATTCATTCATAAATATTCGATTCAGATGTTCTAACCTTTGAGGAGGTTGTCTTGTTCATGTTGATTGTGCATTCTTATGTTCAATGAACTTGCTGAGTCTTGGACTCACACTTGGTTTGTTTATTTGTTTTTAGGTGATCGTTGATGAAGTTCTCTTGGGAGGGAGTAGACATGGACTACTCAAATAATACACTTTACATTAGTTTCAGTACAAGGATTATTAATGCCTCTCATTCGTTAATTGTTTGATTGTAATAATTAAACCTAGACATGGATGATACGTTTCTGTTCGTTGAGTTTTGATTGAATAACTGTTAAAGTTCGTTGATTATTCATTGATAGGATTATCTTAGTGGATCGATTGTTATGTTCCTATTCATGTTTAATTGTTGATGATCTGCTTAGCTTAGTTGAAGTATTATTGCTGAATTTATTCCGCGGTTTGGTTGTACGTTAGGTCTTTAGGTAGCATTTTGGCTTCCGAATAGCCAGGGTGTTACAATAGTAATATGAGATAACACTGACAATACATATAGGAATTCCATAGATATAGGTTCACAATCCTGACCTATACAAGTTCAGAGCACATAAATCACAGCAATACTGACAAGGAAATAAACATGTTCTAGTACATACAAACCACAACAAGCTGACTTATTCAAGTTCAGAACACATGACAAAAGCCTCATAACATGCGAGTTCAAAGTTCAGAGCTTTCTTTTTCTGATTCCTGGGGACAATGCCTATGCAGTAGCCCTGGCTTCAGCTATCCTTTCTGCAGTAGACCTTCTTGGAGTTGATGCTACAGCTGCCATCCTCCTTGTTGTAACTCCAGGGCTGTTTTCAGTGCTTGGCTGCAATGTAACTTCAGGGGGGGTGCTGCTGGAGTGGTGGACTGGCATCTTGAGTGCATATAGTTCTTTTCTTCTTGCCTTACAGTCAAGAAAAGAAATACTTCAAACTCACGTGCATACTATGAAGGATAGAAGGAAAAAAACAAGGGAAGGCAGGTTACTTTTTTGTTCTCTTAGGGGAAGGTGCAGCTTCAGAAGGATCTTCTAGTGGTGTTAAACTACAACCCTTTTCTGTGTGGCCCCACTGAAAGCACCTCTTACATTGATAGGTTTTTTTTGCCACCGGACTCATCCCTTGGTTTGATCCTTTTCTCCCTCGGCATTCCTGCAGCCCTAGTTAGCTTGGGAGGTAGCATGCAACCCTAGTTAGCTTGGGAGGTAGCATGGAGAAAACCTTGGACTTCCTTGACCACTGTGACTTATCACCAATTGGATCAATGTCAAACTCATATGCATCTTTGAACCTATCCACTGAGTAGTACTCATGCATGTATGTCTCCAGCTCCATCCTCTTTGAACATACGAGAGCTATGACATGAGTGAAAGGTTTTCCAGAAAGCTTCCATTGGCCACAAGTACACTCCTTTTGCACTAGATCAACTTCATATCTCCAAGGCTTTTGGGACCTGTCAAGTCCAGACACCTCAGCCTTCATGTGTCCACTTTGAGATAGAGTATAATTTAACGCTCCACTTTTCATATTTAGCTCAAGGATGACACTAAGCAGTATGTTGCCTTGTAGTTTATCGGCCACCCTCTTCCTTGCTGAATTTTTTCCCATTATCATATGTCTCACTCTATCCATAAGATCAACCACTGGAAAATTCTTAATATCTTTTATGCAATTATTGAAAGTTTCAGCAATGTTATTGTTTACGTAGTCGACCTTGCAGTGTGCTACAAATTTACCTCTTGTCCACAAGTTTTGTGCTCCTTTGTAAGAAATTCATATCCAGCTGGACATTTCTCAGCGATTATGTCCAAAAATAGCTGGTGCTTTTCAGGAGTATAAGCCCGTCTCAGCAGTCACATATACTTCAAAGACAACGCCTCTTGAACTTTCTTCTGAAATTGTTTAGCAGATGTCTAAAGCATTCTCTATGCTCTGCACCGACAAATACTTTGTGTACAGCTGCTTCAAGGCTCTTACATGCATCTGTGTGTATAGCTAATCCATAGGGGTTACCAATAGCTCTATTAAGATTGACCATGAACCATTCCCAATTATCTGAAGTCTCCTTGTCAAATATGGCGTAGGAAACAAGATACATCCAGTTGTGCCCATATATTCCTGTGGCTGTCACAAATTGTTCATTATACTTCCCCGTAAGGTGAGTTGAGTCAACACCTAAGTAGGGCCTGCCTCCTAGCAAAAAGCCATATATGCATGCTATATATGCATGCTCTGAGGGCCACAAACATCCTTTTGAAGTAGACCTTACCACCAACCTTCTTGCAGTCTATCTCAACAATATTACCTGGGTTCACCTTCTCCAACTCTAGCTTGAATCTCCATAGTATATCAAAGCTTTCCTCCCAGGTGTCGTGCAACTCAACCATTGCATCCTTCTTCCCTTCCCACACATTGTTGTATGACAAGGTCACATTGTGTGCTCATCTTGAAGTCTTTGTTGTAGCTTCTTTGCACCAACTGATGGATCTTTCCTCAATAATTCAAATAATAGGAAATCATAAATCTGGTAAAACATGATGCAATCATTAAACTCAAGGCATAAACATAATTGTGTTACACAAGGCATATACCATGAATGTAGGGCTGCCATGAATCTTTTTTGCATATATTCTCCATGGACAATTTTTAGACATGCAAATGGCTTTGAATCTTTTTGTGTCACTATGTTGTATGTTCATCCCAAACTCCTCTTTTATTGCATGCTGCCTCAAAATGAGCTTGAACGCATATCTATCAGAAAATGTATCTCCCACCTTAATTTGAGGGTCATTTCTATCATATACAATCTATGGTGCAAAGGAAGCATCCATTGTAGCATTGTCATTTGGAACTGAGAAAGGTTCATGGTCTGGTACATCCACATCTGCTTCATCATCATGGTGCATAGCCTCCTGCTCTGGGACCTCTGTTGTTGCCTTACTGTCTTCAGGGAAGTACCTCCACTCCCCATCCACCCAAATAGGGTCATCCTCATCAGGGTCTCTGTCGGGCTACTTTTCCAGCCAAGATGCTGCATTTTGTACCAAATGGTGTTCTATAGGTAGTTGTAAAGGGGTGTTCTCATTCACTCTGGAATCTCTACCACTAGTGCTCTGTCATGTGGAAAGTGCCTATCACTCACTTCTGGACTCTCTGTCACTGCTGCACTGTCATGTGAAAAGTGGCTCTCACTCCCTTCTGGACTCTTTGTCACTAGCACATCTGCACTGTCATGTGGAAAGTTGCTCTCATTCACTCCCTGGTTCTCATTTACTACTTGACTCTCATTCAATACCTGACTCTCATTAACTTCACACTTGCCAACTGACATGAATAGCTTCACTTCTTTCTGCGCACTATTCTTAATGAAATACTCCATCAGAAATGCATCACTAACCGCTCTAACCAATATAGTCTCCCTCCCAATATATCAAAATATTGCCTCCTCATCACTGCCCTAAGAGTAGTACGGTTCCACATACCTCAATAAATTCACCAGTGAGATCTCATCGGATCCCACTTCCAATCTCAAAATTCTCTCCTTTTTGTACTATTTTCTACCGTCCTTACATGTGAGGTAAGATTGGACGCAAAATTCTACACTATATATGCTCTTTGGATCCTCAAAACAAAATTTTACGTTGTTAAAAAATGAGACTCAAATGCATCTTCGTGCTATCACTGCTGTTACATTCCACGGCCTAGTTGACATGTCTGCTCTCACATTGGTCTTAAATCCATACAACCCCAAATCCATACTGCCCTACATCCATACAGCTCCAAATCATACAACTCCAAATCCATACAAAGCCAAATCCATGGAGACCTAAATCCCTCAAGACAAATATGCATACAACAAAAAGGAAATAAAAATGATTCTTTGCTTACCCATGAGCAACTCTAAACGAATCCATGCCTCCTTAATCCACTAACTACATGCTCTATACTGTGCAAGAAAACAAGGATTAGATTTGCCGCCGCAAATACAAACAAACCACTAAATTCGTGAATCGAGTTAGGGGATCTAACATGCGGGAACTCCGGCACCAAGAGAACTTTTTTTTATTAAATAATCTTTTTTTAACTTTTATTTTAAAGTTAACATCTGGCGCACTTTATTTTTAAAAATAACCCCTTTGGTCACGCCACCACCCATGGCGTGACCAAACAACACTGTCACGCTAGGGCAAACTCTTGTCACGCTATAGGATAAGTCCGTAAAAAAACCTCTTTGATCACGCCACCACCCATAACGTGACCAAACAACACTGTCACGCCATCACCCATGGCGTGACAAGAGTTTGCCCAGAAACGGGCTGGCGTGACAGTGTTGTTTGGTCACGCTATGGGTGATGGCGTGACCAAAGGGGTTATTTTTAAAAATAAAGTGCGTCGGAGGTTAACTTTAAAATAAAAGTTAAAAAAAGATTATTTAATAAAAAAAATTCGCACCAAGACAAAGTGATATTAAAATGAACCGGAATAATACAAGTGGTATTAAAGTGGCGCTTCGGGCCTCGCACCGCGCCCTGAAGCACCGCCCCCTCGCCTTCCTTGCCCGCGCCCGGATCCGCCCACCGGGGCCGCCGGATCCTGCCACCTCCGGCCGGATTCCGCAAGCCGCCGCCTCCCTCTCTCCGCCGCTGCGCCGGATCCCCTGCTACTCCTTCCCCTCACCTCCTCCCGGCCGAGCTGGCCCGATCCACCGCATCCCGCCGTCTCCACCGCCGCCCTCGGCACTGCGCCTCTCCGAAGCATTAGCCGAAGCCCTCGGCCCGCTCCACTTCCTCGCCCGCGACCCGTACCGCGGCGCGTCCTGGACTGCCGGCCGTCGCCCTTGGCTCGCCCGCACGCAACCCGGCCGGCTGCGGTCCGCTCCAGTGCGACGTGGTCGCGGAGGACCACGTGCGATGAGGCAGCGCGGCCGGCGGATCGATGACGACGGTTCCGAGGTAAGAGTTTTTTCTCGAGTTAGGGTTTTGGGTGGATTGGCTTTGATACCGTGTAGAATTTCGGGGATTAATTGTGTGTTGTCCCAAAGGATCCCCACACCCTTTATTTATAGTCTCAAAATACAATCTGACTCTAATACAACTTTCAATCCGACTCTAATACAATTTCTATATTAGACTCTAATACGAATCTCCAACAAGAATAATAAGGAGAAGAAGATGTGGAATGTTGACAATAAGGTGACGATTAGGAAGCTGTCCACCCCATCTTGTGAGAAGGAGAAGAAAAAGGAAATGCTGAGCAGTCTCAATGATGAGAAGAATATGCGGAGTGGTGATCGTTGCAAGAATAAGAGGAGTAACACGCCACTCTCATTGAACAAGAATGAGATTAAGAAAAATGAAAACAAGAAGAGGACTGCGCTGATCACATGTCCTGTGAAGAAGAAGAAAATGCGGCCCAGTGACAGCATGGAGATGAAGATGCATAATTGTGACAGCAAGGACAAGAAGAAGAGGAACACACCATCCGTTCTCCCCAAGGAGAACAAAATTCAAACATTAAGCAATAACAAGAAGGAAAACAAGAGGAAGGAGTCACTGACACCATTCAAGAAGGAGAAGAAGATGCGGGTTGATGACAATGATAAGAAGGTGGGGAGTGATGACAAAGGGAAGGGGAATAAGATGCAAGGTGATAACACCAAGGAGAAGAAGGCGCAAAGTGGTGGCAGGGAGAAGAAGAGGAAGGCGCCGCTCGCGTTCTTCAAGTTCATATGCAACAATTTCAAGGAATTCCTGGTATGTGTAGGTTTGTAATTACTTTCCATGTCTGATCATGCCCTAATATCATTAATATTGCTCATTTTCTGTCTTCATTGTGTTGTCTTAAGTCTTAACTTTAAGTTGTGTTTGTTCTGATTCATAATAGTACCTTTTTTCTCGTTTCTTTTTTTTTGTCTTTTTTTGTATGATTATGCTTAAACACTATGTGCATGGATTTTTTTTTGCAGTTGATACCACCAACGATTGCACCCAAATTGGAGGATTGGACTAATCATCTTGTATATCTTAAAGACTCAGAGGGAAAGTCTTCAAAGATCAGGCTATCGGTGGTGGATGGTTCCCTGGCTTTTCATCACGGGTGGGGCGGTTTTGTTTCAGACCATTCAATTAAGTGGGGTGACTTTCTGTTGTTTGAGTACGCTGGCATCTCAACATTTTCTGTGCGGGTGTTTGGTATGGATTGTTGTGAAAGACTACATTTCGATGTTGAAAGACAAGGTAGGAATAATCAGAAAGAGAGTCATACGTTACTCGATGATTTGGTCTCATCTCAAAGGGGTCGGAACTCTGAAGACATAGATGATCGCCACTATGTTTCTGGTGAATATCCTAGGAGCAAAGAGCCTAAAGCAACAGTTGGCAGTTATAGTATGAATAATGGCAAGATTGCTTCCTGTAATTTAGTTGCTGAATCTATGAATGCAGCTTCAGAAACACATCGTATGACAGCTAATAAAAAAGAAGACCCTAGCAGAGTAGTAAGTGGGGTTGAGCGTGGACCCTCAGCGGCAGTATATAATGAGGAAGGGAATTTGGCCACTGGAGAGTGCAAAACACAGAGTATTTCGCCAATGTGCAGCAAAGAGAAAACAAGAAGGTCTGAAATAATTCTAACTACTGATGCAGCTCCTTTAACACAAGAAAATAATGATACAGTGAAGCTAACACTATTCAGTGTTGCTTCAGAAACACATCATGTGACTGTTAATACAAAAGAAGATCCTCAAGGAGTTGCCGGTGGATCTTGGTGTGGACCCTCAGTAACCCTAGATAACAAGGAGGGGAATTTGGCCATTGGAGAGTGCAAAACAAAGAGTATTTCACCAATGTGCAGCCAAGAAAAAACAAGAAGATCTGAAATAATTCTAATTACTGATGCAGCCCCTTTAACACAAGAAAATGATGATACAGTGAAGTTAACAACATTTTCTCACCACAAGGAAAATAGAAGCATGATGAGAGAATCTGAGCCAGAGGTTGCTACTCCAACAAAATGTACGGAAATACATGATTCCGATGAAGATTTAAGAAGGAAAGAAAGAAATACCGTTCAATTAGAATGTACTACAGTTGTGGACAAATGTCCTAATAATTGCAAGAATACCGTTCAATTAGAATGTACTACAGTTGTGGACAAATGTCCTAATAATTGCAAGATGAATACCACTGGAAATGTTTGCAGAAAATATGGAGCTCCAGGAGGTTCTCGATGCTTGGAGAAGTGGAAGAAGGGTATTGTGAGCGGTCGAGCAGCTCTTGATGGCACTGGACTGATTAGACCTGAAAAACCACAAAAAACTGACGAGAAATTGGTTGGTAGCTGTGGTGCTATGGGACCAAACCCTGTTGAACATCGGTTATGGTCTGACAGTACTGATTCTTGTGTCCAACCAATGCCTGACAGGATATCCAAATCTGGACATAGTAGGGCAGAGTTCGACCATTCCGTCAATGGAAAAGGTGGAAGGGTGCTAACTGCCATAATTTTCAATGACTGCCGCAACTAATTTTTTCAAAAGTTTTTTTTTTGAAACAAATTTTCATAAGTTCTTTGGAGTATTGTTTATTGTGGAGATAAGTTTTATTTATAGCATATATTGAATGTCTATTTTGTAGGCGCTACTGTTCAACTTCTAACAAAAAGGAAACAATTGGAACTTGTGGGAAGCATTGTAAGTAAACAAAGGAACAATATTCCTGTGTGTGCCAACCATGCAACTCCACGTCAATCAGGTGAAGCGATTCTACCTGGTTTTGTTTCAATGTAAAATTACATAGGCTTACCAATTGGATAACACATTTCTGATTGGGCGCCTAAATTTACCCATGCAGCACATCATTTCTCCCAACAGGAAGATGAAAAGTCTAGTAATTGTGTGACCCCGGTGGCTTTGCTGCCTGTCAAGGCTGAAGCTCTGGAGTTAGATGATTTTTCCTTACCAAAGATCAACTTTGAATTCTGCATTCCTTCTACCACTCAGACATGGCTTGTAAGTTGTTTAGACTCTGTAAATTGTCTTCTTTCACAGTTTCACTGTTATTGTGATAATACTTACATGTTATTACATTTATCTCTTTTTTTGCGCAATAAAAAATATCCATGCAAAAGGAAAATTATGAATGCCATTTCAAAAATTGGTTCACCCTGCTTCATACCACTATTATGGTTGCATCTTCAGATTTATTAGGTTTTAGCAAAAAAAATGATATTAAGCATGGATTCCCTCCATTTCAATATGTAAGGCTTCCTCAGATTTTGAGGCAAACATTTTCTACACTTTGACCAACTATTGGCCCAACAACATACAAATAGTACCATTACATCTGTATTTAAAAATACTTTGGCATGATCATAATATTATAGTTATGCTAATCTACTGCTAAACGGATTAATGGCCAAATTTCAATCATGGTGGCCATGTCAGCAGGTACAAGGCCTTATTTTTTAAAGGAGGGAGTAATTATCTATTAGCTGTGTTAGATTCCTCAAAAGGTCTAATACACCTCCAAACCCCACTCACTCACTTCCTTAGCTGTATATCTCATTCTTCTTCATTGACAAATTGGGATCTGAAGGCTGAATCTCTCTCTAGATTCATTGATTCAACCTTCTTATGCAATTTGTGAAGGTTGAGCTTACAACGTGTGAGCAATGGATGGCAGTTATTGAGTCCATTGTTTGTGCTCCAGGGTCAGTGAGGCTTGTGGGTAGTGATGTATGTGGAAACATACGTTTATTAGGGCCACATTACGAGCATCACTTGAACTGTTTAAACTGTAGAATAGCTCCTTGTTGGTGATGCTTGTAGTGTTGAGGCCTGAAGTTCATGTGCTTTCTAGTTGTCTCTATGCCTTAGTAGGTTGTTGTAAAAGACATCCATCCGCTAAGAACATAGCTAGTTGTCTTAAGTGCCTAGGTTGTTGTAAAACATATTCATCTACTAAGATCATAGTATGCACTTGATGCGGTATGGAACTTCAGTTTTAAGCTTGGCTATAAAGCTTGTGACATTGTTGATGATGAATATGACAAACCCATTAAGCTGTAACAAGTATGGTAAAAGCTGCTCACCAGAAATTAGTATTTTACAATGTCAGATCTCATTTCTCTAAATGTTGTATTGAGAAATGAGAATATCTCCTCCCTTGTTTGTTGAAGCTATTAGGTTATTGTGATTTAAGTCTTAGTTGACCTCATTCACCCGGTCACCAGCCAATTTGTTAAGCTCTTGCTTTGTTATCTTCCTCTAGGAGTTACCCAAGTCACTTTCTAATGCTGTTCGCCAAAAAGGAAGGCAAAATCGGGACGTTATAATGCTCAAGGATCCCATGAAGAGATTATGGCCGGTCTTTTACCATGAGAACCCAGTATTCGTGGGATTCACCTCAGGCTGGAAACCTTTTGTTGCAGCAAACAACCTTCAGATTGGGGATCGTTGCGAGCTTTTAAAAAAGCTTGATGAAGAGGAGGCAGTGTACCATGTCCAGATCACAAAAAATGAGGCAAGTGCTGGCTGCACCATCTTCTGTAAAACAAGCATGGTCCCTGTTTAAATGTCTCAGGTGGGTTGATCTTCATGCTTTCAGATTTGGATTGCTCAAGCAACACTATAGCTGACGCTTCTTTCCCCAAATGCTGTACAGGCTTAAAGGAACATGCTTCTGTCTAACAACAGTACGGCGGTCACCAAGTGGTGTGAAACTTTTTGTTGACGTAAAAGTTGTGTAAAACTCACCCTTCTAGATGGTAGCTTTAACAAGGAGATGGATTTGCTATTTTGCTGCATACATCTTGTGTATAGTATGAATTAGAAGACAGTTGGTGGACTTTTGAAGATTGACATCCTAGGAATGTACCGTAGAACGGTAGAAGTCACGCAGAGAAGTGTGAACTGCCCGTGTTATGTACTCATGTAGCTGCTGTTGGTCGTTGGTACTTTTCCTCTTGAACATCGGTTGTATTGCATCCAAAAGTTCCTTTTTTCCCCTTTCACCGCATGATCAGAATGTCGTATTCTGTTGGTAAAACAAGACCTTAAGCTTAGAAGGGCCCATTTATCAGTTCAGCCCACGATCCCAATCAAACCAATAGCACGATGACCGTGTGCCAACGCTTGTGACCGTCAGCCGACACCATGTGTCCCTCTGTTGCTAGGGTTTTGAAAAATTAGGGTTTTGGAAATTTGGTTTTTGCAGCTGTTCGTAGAAATTATAAAATATAGCGTCTATAAACAAGTACTAATGAGGAAATGAAAACTATACTAAAGGAAACTTAGGATCTCTATCCTAAAATCTAAAAAAAGGACATATTAGGGCTATACGGATTCGAACCGTAGACCTTCTTAGTAAAACAGATCAAACGGATTATTATCGAAATGATTCGAACTGTTTCAAAGACCCAACATGCATTTTTTTTTGCATTGGGCTGAATTCAAAAAATTATGATTTTTTTTGTGGAGCCTCCTGATACAGTGTACTATATGGTGTAAATTTGCTATAATTTTATTCGTTCAGAATTTTTCTCGCAATTTCATATAAATGTACAGTTTGTATGAATTTGTAAATGTAGAAATTGAGCTTCAAAAATTATGAATTTAATTTTGAAGGCTCATCACGTAGTGGACTTGATTGTGTACTTTTTGGACGATTTGATATGTGTTTTGGAATTTAGGTCATGAAAATTTAGGATTTATGTCGCGAAAATTTGGATTTTAGGTTTCGAAAATTAGGGTTTCATGATTTCATATGATTTGGAATGTATGGGGAAAAAGCTGCATTGCAACTCCATTCGAGATGTCGATATACAATATGGCGCAGGAGTACACACATGACAACCAAAATACATGTACAAATATAGCAAAACAAAATATGAATACAAATATATCCAAACATAATCGCATAACACGAGATATACCAAAGTCAAATAAGCTTGTGCATGAACCGGGATGAAGGAAGACGTGGTATTATCACATATAACCCGATTAAATAGGACACTTTGTTAATTTATCAGTTTACTATGGATGATATTTTTTAATACTACATTGTACCACAGTCTAGATAAGCTTGTCGTGCATTCGGCCCTTCTCATCTTTCGGTCCATATGCCTTTGCATGTTCTCGGACCACTGCTTGCCTTCGTTCATCTGTCGCTTGGCTGCGGTGGCTCTATTGACGAAATAACTAACAGTGCGAGTCCATGTCTCCTAGATGATCGCGGTGATAAGGAGGCACCACACACCTTTGAGGACGCTGTTGTAGACCTCGGACATGTTGGTCGTCATAATCCTGTACCTCACACCGTCTGTGTCATAGAGGAGGGATCATTTCTCTAATTCAAGAGTGTGGCCATTAATCCACTCGAAGAAGCTTATGGCACTACTGGGTTGCTCCCCCTCCAGAGTGGACTCCTTTGTATGCCTCGTAGTCCGGTGTTCGAGGTCTCTCCAAATAGATTCAAACTTCCGCCTCTGGTTCTGCAGACACAATGTCTTGAACGTCTTCATGAGTTCTTGACTGTGGAACCGCGTGAACAAGTTAGATGCAAGATGTCTCATGCACCACTTGGATTGCATGTCGTTCCACTGGTGAGACGGATCCGTCCCACGCTGCATGGTGTTGATAGCCACCAACAACCCAACATTGCGGTTTGTGATTAGGCAGACGTTGAGCCAGTCTCCCACCACCGCTGTCTTCATGTTCTCCAGGAACTACAACCAGCTGGATGTGTTCTCGCTCTCTACAATGACAAATGCCACCGGTAGAAGCTGGTCATTCGCATCGGCCGCCACCGCGGTGAGGATGGTGCCCTTGTACCTTCCCGTGAGGAAAGTGCCATCCATCGTTAACACAGGACGGCACAACTTGAAGCCCCCGATGGCCTGAGCAAAAGCCCAGAACACCCGATCCAGTATTAAGTGGTTGGGCCCTTTCCCAGCATCTTCACGGTCAAGCTTGTTTATGTACGTGTCGGGGTTTGATTCGACAATCTGGTGAAGCAATCTTGGTACAAGGTTGTACGCCTCTTCGTATGTCCTGTACATGTTCTCGATAACCTTCTGCTTGGCTCGTCGGACCTTGTTATAGCTGATTGGATAGCCAACCTGATTGGCGACTTCCGACATCAGCATCTTGGGGGAGACAGACACGTCCGCCTCAACTAGGTGCGCGATGAGGCTTGCAACATATGCGGAAGTCATATTCCGATGCTGCCGTAGGGGCTCGCTGAGCTCGCAAGTGTGGTCGATCAGCACATTGACCGTGAAGACTGAGCCAAAGATCTTTGCTCGGTGAGTGCTGACCTTGCTAGGGCAACCTTCCACTACGCACTTCACTACATACTTTCTTGGGTTGGACTGGTGCACTCGGTACATACGGCTGATGGACAAGTCCTACCGTGCTATAGCTTGTTGCACGGCCAGCTTGTCTGGGAAGCGCTGCCCAACTAAGAGGGTGTCGTCTTCAAACCCCCACTGGGAGACTTCTTCTTGTGGTTGTACAAGCGAACGTACCACGATATCATCAAGTCTCGATGCCACGTAAGGACCACCGGCTTGGTGTGCGTCCTCGTCGCTACCATTCGAGCTTGGGTCGATGTCCTCGTCGGACTCCAACCTGAGAGGCTCGTCCGGTAGATACTCGTGGCAGTCGATGTGGGCTGACCACCACGTTTCCGCTCTCTCATTTGGCATAAAATTAGGCGCGAGACTTCCCTCCGAGGCAGCACATTCCGTGCTGCCATCTTCACGCTCGGCCTGCGCTTGCCCGCTTGTAGAGGCCCCGACATTATCAGGGTTTCTCGGCGCCCTGCGTACGAAATTCACATACACCATAGGCTTCCCGTGAATGGTCGCCTCGGGCTGGGAGGCAATCTCCATGTACTGCCTTCATGCTATACTTCCATTCACCTTGACGAGCTCCCACACATAATTCGTACAAGTGATTGCCTCGATCACAACTTCTTTCATCATTGGCTCCACGACGAACTCCCTCCAGATGCAGCTTCGCAGCTTGTGAATATTCATCGCGTGGAGCCCCTTCGCCCGGGCCACCTTGTACTGACATCTCGACAGGTCCAACCCATCGGGTCCAACCCGTACGAGACCATCGCCTAAAACACAAACAAGTTTTGCATGTTCGAAAATACCTAAAGCCATAATAACCACTAAATAATTACGAATGAGTTATGCCTAACTAATTCCTACTTAACTAATTACGACAGATTAATTACCACTACATAAATTACTGGTAGTTCATTTCCACTAATCATTTCTGCAAACAACTGATTAATTACAACTAAAAAAATTACCAGTACTTCATTTCCACTTATTTAATATGCCGTAATGATAACTACTAAACTAATTACAACTAATTAATTACCATTAAACTAATTCATTACTACTGAACTAACTAATTATGACTAATTAATTACTTCTAAACTAACTAATTACGATTGATTAATTACCACAAAAAAAATTACCAGCACTTTATTTCCACTTACTTAATATGCTGTAATGATGACTACTAAACTAATTATGACTAATTAATTACCACTAAACTAATTCATTACTAGTGAACTAACTAATTACGACTAGCTAACTAAGACTGACTAATTATGACTATGGTAATAACGGCAAAAGTATCCGAAAAATTACCTGCCCTTCGAGGGAAAGTAATAAAAAAAGGTTTAGCGACGAGTGACGAGAAGCAAGAAAACAGTTAACCTCCCAATAAAAGTAATTATATTACGTTCTCTGAGTTCTCAGCGACGAGCGCAAGAATGAGAATCAAAACACAAATGAGAAGAGTGAAGAGCGAGTACCAGAGTTCGGTATTTATAGCCGAGCGGAGGAGGAGTCGTGACATTGGTGCTGGAATTTCTGGACGAGGCGACAGATGTGTGGAGGAGGGAGGGGGGACGGTGGGAAAGATGGCCACCACACGGTTTTTTAGTTCTCCGCAGAATAGTCCGGGTGCGTGGCGGGTGTTGCGGGCGGGCGGGAGGGCCAGAGGGGGGCACGTATCGGGAGGGTGTTGCGAGAAAAAATTCTGAACAAATAAAATTATGACAAATTTACACCGTATAGTACACTGTGTCGGGAGGCTCCACAAAAAATTTCATAATTTTTTGAATTCATTTGCTATATTTTATAATTTCTACGAACAGTCGTGAAACCCTAATTTCTCGAAATCCTAGTGGCGGAGGGACACGTGGCGGTGCACGGGCCGCCAACGCGCTGAGGTGGCAGCGGGGTCGGCCGGGAGGGCCACATGGCGGCGGGACATGCGTTGGCGCACGATGATCGTGCACCAACGCCACATGGCGGCGTGGGAGTCGTTGGCGCACGATGACTGTGTACCAACGGTGCCATTTCTGTAAATACGTGACCTGAGTAGTCATTTCTACAAATACACGACCTGGGTAGTCATTTCTACAAATACAGGTTCAAAACGTGCTGTATATGCCAAAAATTCGCTCGGGCCTAAGTACAAGCACTAGCATTTACATTGACATAGATACGTCAGTACAAAACATAGTTTTTGGCTTATTTGGTTTCAAAAGGAATAACAAATTTAGCCACTCTACAGACGGAATAGAAAAAAAACGCCTCTACGTGCGAAAACACCACGTTAGGCCACCTTGTTCGTACTGTTCAGCAGTGTTCAAATACACTATTTATAGCTGTTTAATGCGTCTGCTGCGGCGTTTTAGCATAGTAGGTATGCCGTTTTTATTATTTCATTCGCGGATAAGCTATTTTGGCTACTTCACTTAAAACATACCACTTTAACCAAAAAAATCTACAAAACATAGAAGAGGCCACCATTACCGCCACAGCAATCAAAATCATCTATTTCTGTTTGGAAAAACACGGGTACGTGTCAGATTACGGAACACTGCCCCCAAACCAACGTTATCTTAGTTTTTTTTTTGGTTGCTGTGTCTCTTTTTGAAAAGCAATAGCAAAAATACTTTCTTCGTAAATAAAATGGTAAAAATAGCACCTCTACCATACGAAAATGTTACGACATGACACGTGGCAAGCTCCTAGTGACAGGTGGCCTACCACGCACCCATACAGCAACAGACCTCCTGTCGCGCACCTAGTTGGCATGTCAGCGGGCAGGCACGATAGGAACGTGTGCAGACGACCTGCCGTGGACTAGACGTGCAGAAGGTGTCCTGTTGCAGTCTGGGCGTGCGGTAGACAGTCTACCGCCGGCTAGGAGCTCTCCACGTGTCACGGTCTAGGTTAGTGGCACGTGGCCTACCGTAGAATTTTTGCATGTAGGTGTGTTTATTTTGCTATTTTATTTATGAGAGATTATTTTTGCTATTTCACTTAAAATAACATGTCATTTTAAGAAGAAGAAAAAACTCCGTTTTCTTCTCCCCTCGGCGTCGTCCGTCGTCCCGGTGTCTCCATCGGCGCCTTCCCCTCCGCCTGCTATCTGTGACCACCTCGACACCTTCCCCTCTTAAATTTCAGCTCTTCCAACCCCCAACGGCCCCGGCCGTGTTCCTCCTTTCACGAACCAAACACATGACAGGCGCTCCTGGTGCAGCACGTACCCCTGAACCGGTTGTAACTGGTAAACTCCACAGAAACAAAAGATTTTTGGTGCCTGATAAGTCTTACTAGCTCAAACGCTCCTGTCCTGTGGAAACACCTTCGATGTACACTGTGAGCTTATTGTTTCTCAACTGTGAATAGCTTGCACTAGGAACGATGCAGACAAGAGTAACATGCAATCACATGTCACATTTTGATAGGTAAACGGCTTAGTGCATGTTTATGCAGTAACTGCGAGTTGCTTTGTTAACCATGTCTGAAGAGTGTGATGCGATCCAATGTAAAGTTCATGGCCCTGCGTTTGTGGCTGTATTGTCTCGTGGTATCGCGCTTCTATCTCATGCAAAGATGGCCATTTTAGTTATCCCTTGACCTGACTCATCCGAAGTTCATCTCGGCGGCTTCTGCTTCAACGGCCGAATTTTTTTTTTGTGCAAGCGAGTGCAACAACTTCTCTCAAAGAAACGGGTGAGGCACTACGTATCGGTGTGGCTAACCTCGTCAAATTTGTTATTACCGTATTATCATTTTTCAGCAACTGCTCCTCCTGATTATCTAAGAATTCATTTATCTGAGAATTTGAGGCTGTCTCAGAAAAATATTTGGCTAGTAGGTTGGTTCCAAAAAACATAAAAGAGATAATTAGAGGCAAATAGACCATACTGCCCCTGATCGTAATATTTTAATTGTATTTGCGTCTTATTCCCTTGTATTTGTACACAAATTATATAATTTCTTTTCAAATTTTAGAAGATAATATGAATGTATATAAATGATACAAAGTGTGACTGCATCATTCCTGAAGAGAGAGAAAGAGAGGAACATCGTTTGCTCTTAGCTGTGTTGTTATCATGGTCGTGGGCCAAGCTGGCCAACACATGCAAGGCAATAATAGCAATGATTAGTTTGAGTAAATTACGATAGTTTGAGTAGTAATTGTATCAGAGTCTGAGTCAGTTTTGTATTGAGTTAGGAAGGAATCCCTGGTTGACCAAATTCCTCCAAATGTTGTACTCATTCTTCACTTTATCCCATTTGTTTTTAAATTGTCTCTTTGTGTATTTTAACCCAATCTTCTCTGTAAATTTTGCAATGACCAAGGCAGATCCAAGATTATTCAAATGGATATTTGGATGTTCAACAAACAACACACATACTATCCTGGTGTGCTCTTCATTCCACTCAGTATTATCACCCATCCGCTGCCTCAACATCAGACAACAATGAATGCTTAATAATTAGCTATTGTGACAACATTACTGTAAGATCGAGGAGGCCAACTAGAGGGGGGTGAATATGCTGTTTTAAAACCTTTTTTTGTGTGGCTAAAATCGATTTCTAATGCGGAAGCTAACAACAAAAGGTTTTGCACAATTAAAGCCTAAATCAACTAGTTTTTTACTAAGTGCACAAACAACATAATACTATTGATAATGATATCAATCACACAAAGACATGTAAGCAATTTAATACAAGGAATGTAAATTGCACAAAGTAAAACACAAGAGAATAAACCATAATGACACAATGATGTTTTACCGTGGTGTTCGGAGACTTGCCGGTCTCCCCTAATACATGTTGAGGTAAGCCCAAACTAATTAGGCCGGCTCCACAAATTAAGCCAACACCGTCGAGGTAAGTCCAACCACTTGGACTGGCTCCAACACGAACCAAACACCTCGATTCACTCGGGGTTGCTCTTCATCCACTTCGGAGATGGCAAGCACTAAACCACTCACAACCGCTCGGGCCTTTTCACAACCTTATTTGAGAAGATCATTGACACAACTTTTTCAAGCCGTCTAGGTGTCAGCAAACACCAAGAGTAACAAGTCGAAGACGCTCACTTGAACGAATCAAGTGTCTAAGCTCAATGGATACACAATCCACTACCTAATGCAACACATGCACTTAGGGTTTGCTCTCTAAGCTCATTAAGTACAACACATGCACATAAGAGATGAGAGGGCTTACTCTTTGCTAAAAGAAATGAATATGGCACCAGCAACTCAACCCACAACCGGCCACAAGGGGTATATATACCCCCACACAAGGAAAACTAGCAGTTCGAGGTAAAGTTACAAAAAACAGGGATAAACCGGTCTGACCTCTAACTAATGGCCGGTTAGACCGCTAGAACTCCAACGGCTATAAAACTAGCCGTTGGACACACATCCGGTCTGACCGCCAACTAACGGCCGGTCAGACCGGACTAAACCAGTTAGACCGCTAGAGGGACGGTCAGACCGCTCCACAAAGGAGCAAGCCAAACCAGAAAAACACCTTCTAGAAAAAACATACCGCCAACAAAAGATCGGTGCTACCGCATTCCGGTAGTACCGCAGTTCAAATACGGTCAAACCGTTTTGGGAACAAGAGAAACTCCCCAAAAACACCTTAAAAACATTCGGGCCACACGATCGGGCCATACATTCGGACGGTCCGAACGTTCACCATGGGACCGATCAGACCGCCCAACCCATGGCGGTCAGACCGATATACCACCGGTCAGACTGGTCGTTACTGGCGGTCAAACCGCCAGTTCACAAAGACCATCGCTCAGTCCGAACATACTCAAGATGTGCCGGTCAGACCACCCAAGGGCATGTGGTCAGATCGCCAGAGCTGAAAGAGAGAAATTGCACTTCGCTTCAACTCAATTTGGAAAAACACATTTGCCAATTGATGCACGATGCAAACAAAGGTTAAAGGCGAGATTCTCAACAAGTTGCAAAACACATTTGCCAACTTTTAGAATCACACCACAAGGAATAAGGTATATGGACTTAAACCATTTGCAAAACACATTCGCAAACTAAAGTCAAATGCTACAAGGATTATGCATGAGCCACGACCATTTGCAAAACACATTCGCAAATATCGGCAACATGCTAACGAGAGCTAGAGCAAGCACAACGAGCTATCAACAAATGACTAACTGAAGCTACTAGTCAAGACCCCTCTTAATAGTATGGCAAACCTATACTAGCAATCCGGTCTTTCATCCAAACACCAAGACCGGTAAAATACTAGGAACACATCCTTAGCCCTAGCTAGTCATACCTTTGCCTTGCACATACACATGAAGTTTGATGACGCACATCTTCACTTCAAGACCCGGTCATTGACTTGATAATCATCAACACATGATGATTTCCTTTACTTCAAGTTCTTGACTTGAATATGCATCAACCCATGATGCACTCTTTAACTTGACTTCCATCAACACATGATGTGTCTTCTTTTGACTTGATGATCAACTCATGATCATCTCCTCTTCTTGAACATCATCGACACGCGATGATTTCCTTTTCTTCGAGATCTTGATACGCACTAACACATGATGCATCTTCTTCTTGAATCTTGACTTGATGACGATCAACTCATGATGTCATCCAAAATCTCTATCATCATGAAACATAACCTATTCATCCAACTTATGAAAAATGTTAGTTCCACAACATGATTGTCATTAATTACCACAACATATCATTAACTCATAATGATGGGTCAAGATACTTTAATCTTTTCCTCTTTGGTAATTGATGACAACTATCACAATTGCAAATAATTGAATGTAAGGTCATATGAGTATATATGAACTACACAAGTTTTACATACTCATTTGACATGTTTCAAAGTAAAGATCCTTAATATATGTGGATAAAGAAATATGGATCAATACTAATAAAACCACAAAGCATAGAGTGAACTCCCCCTAAATGTGTGCATACACGAATGTGTAATAAAAACATATGCACTTATTAAAGTTAGACTTTTAGTGGAGTTCAACTTATATTTTGGATCCAAGGAATGCAACAAGATATAAGAACATGATGTCGAATGTATACCTCTATGATTTTCACCTTTTTATCCAACTGAGACTAAACAATAGGTTTAACAATAGAAATGTTAGTCTCATAAATAAATTTGTCATTAATAACCAAAATACTCCACTAACTCATAATGACGGGTCTAGATTCTTCAATTACTAGCATTACCATTCATTCATTCATTCATTCTTGGATTAATGTAGAAAAATATGAAGTGTCGACGTCTGGGACTCTCGTCACAGAACGGACAAACAAAATATAAAGAGAAAATAGAGATTACTGTCTATTTGCCAAAGGACTCAAATGGTGATGTATATTGCAAAGGATATGCTCTGATTACAGTTAGAATGATTGTGAATAAATGTGGATCAGGGTCTAGGCCGGGATCTCTATTACAAAGGCACATAGGCCGGGCTTTTATAATCTACAAAACGTCGGTAGTTTGTTGCAGTGGTGCCACTTCATGCCAATGGTCATGTCTGTTCAAGTCAATAGTCGTGTCCCTTCCTAGTGAACATTGTATCTCTTTGGATGTTACAACCAATATCCTTTCTCCACGTGGGTTGTTGTTAACCACACGTGAGTAACTGTCTTCAAGAACGTCCTCTGCGAGGGAGAGGTCCTAGAGTGATCTAAGAGGACCTCTAGGGGAGGTCCAATAGGACGTCCAAGAGAGGTTCAAGGATGATCCAAAGACTCTTGGGACCATCTTCTGACCGCTTGATTGATCTTGGGCCCAGTAAGCTAACTTGGGCCCAGCAGAAGATCTATCTTAATTATAATAATGAAAATAAAGATATACTTGGATCATTGATTAGTCAACAATCCTCGTCAGCTAGCCCCTCAACTTCAAGTGAGAATAACTTACTTGAAGAGGTTTTGACCAGAACTAGACTTGGTCAAGAAGATAATTTTAATTGAGTTGTAAACAACTATTTTCCTTAAAAAGTAGAAGCGTTAGCCGTATACATTAATGAAAGCAATTCCCGAAGGGACGATTATGTTTTAGTCTTCAGCGATTTATTAGGAACAAACTCTAATAAAATCTTATCTGTTAGACTTCCGTCCTTATCTTACCGCACATTGTTGGTCTATAAGTAATCGTCTGGAAGGGCAGAACTTAAGAAAAATTTCTTCACAAACTCTCAGCCTCCGCTTTATCTTGGGACACTTATCTTCAAACTCCTTTAGTTTGAGTAGGTGATGTATCATAATAGCAGAGATCAGAAAAAGACAGACTTTATAGAATAAATTTGACTTTTTGACCACCTTGATGTTATGATTTTATGCTTCCAAGGTGGTCAAGAAGTCAATTCATTCTGTGAAATCTTCAAGAAATTGGTAGAAGGAAATCCCGATGATCAGGTGAATACTTCTCGGAGCACATGTCGAAGCAGTTTCTGTTTTAAAAGTGTTATACTTTTTTACTTGTAATGATTACAGTACAAAGATATCCTTGGAAAAAGAGAAAAACTTTTCAACCACGTTTTCTTGCACGTCTCTAACGCACGAAAAAACTTCCTTGACCGAGTATGAGCTGTCGCATCACCACTGGTTGAGGTGCAGCCATCTCGTCATGTAGTTAGCGGGTTTTAAATGCACCAAAGGTATATATATGGATTTTTAACTTTCCTTAGGCATGATTTACCCTAGCCTTTTTACTTTCCTCATTTGCTGAGAGCCTTTCGTCTTTCTAATCCTTTGAAGAGAAGAACTCCTCAATCCACCACTGAACCGAGGCAATGGTGGGATGGAAGTTGTCAATGCTGTCTGTGGAGGAGCTCAAAAGGTTGGAGCAAGATGGGCATCTGCCGGAGAAGGCTCTTATCAAGTGGCGTGCGCCGGGGAGAGAGATTGAGCCATGGCCTTTGGTTGGTTTTACGGTACTCTTCGTGCCTTATCTCCGGGTAGGCTTTCGTTTACCCAAGAGTGATTTTTTGATTGAAGTTCTTAATAATTATGGAATAGAATTAGTTCATCTTGTACCAAATTTAATTCTAGTACTTATTGTTTTTTCCCACATGTTTGAGGCGTTTTTAGGAATAGCCCCTAGTTTGCGTCTGTTTAGGTTTTACTTCCAAATTATTCGCAACAAGAAAGGTGTTGGTGCCTTAGGCTCTTTTTATTTTAAGTTTCAAGACGCCAACAAGAGGGTGTTTCCCTTCTTGACTACCAAAGATGCCAGCCAGGCATGGAGCAAGGAATTGTTTTACTCTACTATTCCGAAGGAGAGTAGGATTACTTATAGTAGTAATGCACCACCGGAGTGGTCCTCAAAAAGCCAAATTGCTGACAAAGAGATCATGCTCTCCGATGATGAGAAGAGAGTGGTTTTGGTGATAAATGACTTAGTGAGGAGAGGTCCAACTGGACGCAAAATTATTCATGACTTCCTCAAGAACAAGACCTTTCCCCTTCAAAAGTGGGAAGTATTATCCTGCAATTGTGACATCCCCAAAAATGGTAACAATCCATTTACTTTTTACTCTAACTGAATTTCATAGTTGAAGTAAAGTAATATTTCATTATATGGCAGCTCTTTCAGATGATGAGGTCCTTCCAGGGCCTCAGTCCTGTTGAAGGATCGGATCCTAGAAAAGGAATCGATCGATTTAGAAGAACAACCCCAAGCTTGATTGGGACTGTCTTATCACCGAGGAGAGATCGCATAGTGGTAAGCATTCATAGGAATAACTATATATAATAAGTAAATTTGCTCATGTCTAATTTATATGTTCTGAACAAACGACACCGAAAAAACTTCCCATCTCATATGTCAGTGCGAGCTCTTCCCCTCCTTTAGCAAAGAGTGCAAGGATTACCTCCAGACCTCCTGTCACGCCAAAGAAGATGAAATCCGCACCAACTTCAGTTTTGGTTCCATCAAAACCTCTTGCTTAGAATATGACTCCAACTCTGTTTCCAACTCTTTCGAGACCTTCTACTCGCGAGGTATTGAAAACAAAAGTTAAGACTTCAGTTTCTCGATATGTCTCTAACCCCCCGCCAATGTCTTCTATGTCAACTTTCTTGGCTAGGGTGGTCCAGGGTGAAGGATCATCAGAGGAGTCCGAAGTGGAGGTTCTTCTTCAAAGGGTTCCAAGGTTAAGGACCTCCATGGCCTTAGTTCCCTCTTCGTCAGAGCAAATAAGAGGACCTACTTTTACTGTGAATGAGGACTTCATGCCACTCTTCAACGAGAGCGGATTTGAGATTGAGTAAGTTCTTCGATGGTAACCTTGTGATTTTGGCTAATAATGACTAATCTTCTCTTTTCTTTTAGCCTTTCTTTACCGCCAGACCCCAAAAGGGGACGACTGACAGCACGAGAACAAACTTCGCCACCAATTGTACCAGCGACAGAGGAATTCCCAGCAGAAGAGGTTCTGCAAATGGAAGTACCTCCTAGGACTACTGAGGAAGTGGTCCAGGATATTCTAGTGACGACTATTGAGACACCTAAGGAGATGTCGCAGGACATGGAGGTCCAAATAGAAAGGACCTCCCAAGAGGATCAGAAGGAAGAGGTGGTTCGTGGGTCCACTACAACAAGAGTGGATCATGAGACCACATAGTCAGAGGAGGTGGTCCATGAGACTATCGAAACCGAAGACGAAGACGACCCTATCTTGGTAACTTTTATTTTGGTGATTTCATTTTTGAATATACCAGTATAGCCCTGACTCATAAAATGTCTTAGGAGTCGCAAGATACCAGGACTGATCCAACCAGAGGATTTTTCATCTGGTTCAATTGGATCAATCCGAGGATGAGATTCTTCTAGAAAGTTCTCCTCCTAGAGCTGAAAAGAAGGACCTCTAAAACCTCATGACATCTGTCAAAAGGTGCTGGAAAGTCAATGTTAACATGATAGGGGAGATAAAAACTTTTGTAGAGGAGAAAGAGAAATAAGTACATGAAGTTATTATTCAATCGTAAGATTCTAACTGAATAATTAACTCATGCCTTTGTTTACATTATAGGGAGTGCTTACTGGCAAAAGCCGAATAAGAAAATATTGAGTATGCACTTTATGCTCTCAGATTAAAATTGTCTGAGGCAGAGAAGAGATCTGAGAGGAGTGTGGTGGCCATGGCAGAAAAAACCGAAGAGATCCGCCTCTTGACTCAGAAGAATAAAAAGTTCCAAGAGATCCTGGGCAAGCAATATGAAGAGAGCCACAACCTCTTTGAACAAAACATGGTGCTCCTCAAAGAAAAGGAAGGTAAAGAACTTCTTTTTTATTTTTATAGAGCATTTGACATTGTCATTATTTGCAATATGTGAATTCTATTCTCTTTTTTCGTTCCTTCTTAGAACTAGAAAAGGCAAAAGAGGATCTTCAGAAGACCTCTTCTAACAAAGATCTTTAAATTAGAGACTTGAAGGAAGTGGAAACATGGAGTCGCACTGCCATGCAAGAACTTGAAAAGAAAGTAGAGAACTTAATGAAGGCCGCCAAGGAAGTCACTATGGTCACAGAAAATAGTTTTTCTCGAATTTCAGCTTCTCTACGAGACATCGTGGAGAATCTAAAAGCTCTGGTAACTCCTCTTGCAACCAAAATGACCTTAGATGATCTTTGGAATGATATCTATACTCAAATTACATACATTCAAAAACACATACCTGCTATGAAGAATACTATATATCAATCTTTAACAAAAGTAGTGGGTCAAGCCTTGAACCGAGTCTTGTTGAAGATTGATCTCTTTTATGGGGACTCTGTTGATCTTCAGAAGCTCATCCCTGCGCCTAAGTTCAAGACAAAAGAAGCAGGTATTGTGGCTTAGGCCAAGATCACACCAATGGAGGCGGAGATCCTAAAAACATTGAAGCTAGTGCTCCTGCCAATCCTTCAAGTACTCCTAGCTCAAGCGTTTAAGAATGCCAATGTAATGATGCATTTTTTAATGTATAGGATAATGAAAGGATTTGATGTATGATAATTGTAATTACTTGTCAGAAGTTGACTTGCTTTTGCAAATTAAATTACTTTCGCAAGTTGAATTCCTTATTTATTTTATTATGTGTAGTCTCTAGCCTGGAACACTTTGTCCGGCAATGGGAGAAGTGTTTCGGGCAAACAAATGCTTTAGGACTTGGATATGTTTTAGAAAATCAATGATCCGGACCAGTGTGTATTCAGGAATATGAAGCCAAACTGTTGGGTTCTTATGCAATGAGAATTGGCTTATAGAAGAGATCCCAAACATTTGTCATTTCCCAAATATATACCAATGGCCATTTGATAAGTAAAGACACTATGACCCATTAGCGAAATTGATCAACCGTAGGTACTTAAGTAAACAACAGAAAAGATAGTGATCATGTATGTGAAATGATACAAAAAAATTTATGTCAAAAAAATTAGTATGATACTGACAGTAAAAAGACAATTGAATCAATATAATATGGGAAAAAGGATACTTATACATAGAATTTTCGAAAATGTTCAATGTTCAATGTGTTAGATAGAACACAACCATCCTCCATGGCTAATCTAACTGATCCTGGTCTAGTGACAAAAACTACAGCATATGGACCCTCCCATCTAGAGGACAACTTGTTCAAGTTGGCTTGGTTCTGGATTCGTCTCGGGACCAGATCACCCACATGAAGTGTTCTTGGATGAACTCTTTAATTGTAGTAGCGTCTCAGCCCTTGAAGATAAGCAACCGATTTTAATAGTGCTCGATCACGTCTTTCTTCCAGCCGATTGACATCGTCTTCACGCAATTCTCCCTGATTTAACTGATCTTGGAGGTCTATATGCGTTGAACCTAACTGAATCTCGTTAGGTAGCACCGCTTCTGCACGGTAGACTGGTGTGAATGGTGTTTCACCAGTTTCTCTACTAGTAGTAGTGCGCAATGCCCATAGGACAGAGAAGAGATCCTCCATCCAAGTATTTGAGCATGCCTTATGGTGATTAAAAATTCTCTTTTTTATACCTTGCATAATTTGACCATTGTCCCTTTCTACTGTTCCATTACTCTGTGGATGTGCCATGGAAGCAAAGCAGATCTTGGTGCTAATTTCATGACAGTAATCTTGAAACACGTCACTAATAAACTAGCTCCCGTTGTTTGTGATAAGACGACCGGGTACTCTAAACCTTGTAAAAACGTTCCATACGAAGAATTTCTTTGTTGCCGCAGCCATTATATGAACGACTGTCTCATCTTCTATCCACTTAGTGAATGTATCAATGGCCACAAACAAGAATTTATACCCATTGGGTGCTTGCGGTAGTGGTCAAACTATGTCAATACTCCAAGTCGAAAAAGGCCATGACAAAGGAATGGTCTATTATTGATAAGATGGCTGGTGTACTTGCTTGGCATGGAATTGACACTACTCACAAGTCTTAACAAGGTGCATGGCATCTTGTAGAGCTATGGACCAGCAATATCCTTGTCGAAAAGCTTTGCCAACCAAGGTTCTATAGGATGCATATGTGCCACACAAGCCCACATGGATTTCTTTTAGTAATTTTATCCTGGAGTCTTGGGATATGCAATGCATAAGAACACCATGTGCCCTCTTCCTATACAGTGATCCTTCGACCAGTTTGTACATGCATGCTCTTCGAATTAACCTATCCTTCTGTTGAGGGTCATCGAATAATGTCCATGATACGAAATAAGTGATCAATGGTTTTATCCACTCCGCATCTTGCTCAATGACTCCGACCTCTAAGGTGGTCGAATCTATTTCTATTGAAGGTTTTGTAAGGTATTCGAGAAAGACACCTATTGAAATAGATGTTCGTGAGAAACACAGTTTTGGTAACTAGTCCGCTATGGAGTTGTCCCTGCGCGGTATATGTTGTACTTTGAAGTTGCAGAAGTGTTTTTCCAACTTCCTCACTTCACCCAGGTATCGAGCCATTGTCTCATTAGAACATTGATATTCTTTTGGTACTTGGTTTATGACTAATTACGAATCTCCCTTTGCTAAAAGCCGATGGACTCCGAGGGATTTTGCTGCTCGAAGCCCGGCTAGAAGTCCTTCATACTTTGCCATGTTATTGGTAGCAAAGAACAAAAATTGTACGACATACTAAAGTTGATCACCTTGTGGTGTTATCAACAAAATCCTAGCCCCCGAGCCTTTAAGCTCACGTGAACCATCAAAATACGGTGTCCAATGATCGTCTAGCACTGGACTAACTTGAGGTTGATCCTCAGCGTTCATTCATTCAGCCACAAAATTAGCTAGGACTTGGCTTTTTATAGCTATTCGGGCAGTGAAATGAAGATCAAATTCTCTAAGTTCTACTGTCCATTTGGCTATACGATCTGTTACTTCTTGGTTATGAAGTACATTTCCAAGAGGAAAAGATGAAGGCACTGTGATCTTATGAGATTGAAAATAATGTCTTAATTTTTTGGAAGTCATCAGAAGAGTATAAATTAGCTTTTGACTCGTGCCATCTTATGTCGCTGACAACTCGGGCCCACCTATAAGGCCCTTCTCATTCCTCCCATTGACGCTCGCACAGAAGCTCCTCGCCACGCGGCTGCAACCCACTGAGCCGAGCAGAGACGCTGTCAATCCACCGCACGATGTGGCCACTCCTGGAGCTCCTCCACTTGATGCTGCCTCCATTCCGTCTCTTGCCCGCGCATAACACCCCCTCCTTCGCCTCCATTCAAGCCATTCCTTCTCTCGGGGCTGAGAAGGGAGAAGCTCGTACTTGCTCCACGCTCGGGTAATCCCTGTACCACCATGTCTTTTGTCTTCACCGTTCAATCCCGTATCCATTTTTACTAACTCGAGCCTTTGCCATTATTTGAAGTGCTCGGAACGCTGTCGAGTTCTTTTCTTCACCAGAGCGTGCACCCGAGCCGCTGCTATGTCAACTTTGTGTCCGGTGAGGCTTATCCTCTCTCAAGTGTGTCATCATGCGCCATTTAGCTTAAGAACCATTTCCCCTCAACTCATTTTCTAAATGCATCGTAGGAGCCCCTGAATTTTGAAGTTTCCCCTTTGCGGCCAAAAACCCCATTCATCTTCTCCAACGCCGGCCGATAAGGCATTATTGGAACCCTTGCGTCTATACCATCTCCGTACCTTTCTTAAGCATCTCCAATAGCTATTTGCCTTTTCTCGCTTTAGGATCTCCTCTCCACGTGGGCCGTAGCGCCGCTGTCATCTTCTTCAATGCCGACACTACTCCGGCCATCTCCGAACCTCTCCTTATTCCAGGTAAACTCAGTAGACCTCGTAGATGCTTGGGCACCCACTTGAATGGACAATGTGGAGCTACATCGTGACAAGCACGTTCACCGTGGACTCACCTCGCCCAACTCCGGCGCGCAGCCACTACGGGCCGCCGTAGAGGTCGCTGAGGTCGCCTTATGCTGCGCAAGGGCCCAAGGATTCCATTCCTGCCCTCAGATCGAGCCGCCATGGCACGTAGCGCTGGCGAGCAATCTTGCGGCTGCACGAGCGAGTGTGCGGCACGTTCTGACCGCCAGTGTAGCTAGGCCATTAGGGCAAATCCAGGTTGGATTTAGTGCTAATGATTGTTCAATAATTAATGGCTATCTTATAGGAGTTAGTGTTCCACTGACTCGTGGGTCCTGCGAATAGAAATCGAAAGAGTTAAATGAAACGCGATAGAGTATGACATGTGGGCTTGGCCCCTTAAGTGCGTAGTGCACTATGTGGTGCACTGGTGGACCGAGTTCTTAGACCGTCTCTATGACAACGGCCCCACCTGTCAGTTCGGTTTTATTTGTAGTTTAATTGAAAAACGACACTATGCATGGGACCCCACTGTCAGCGACTGAGGCTAGGGTAGACTCCGGTAGAAAAAGTATTAAATGCTTAAGAAAACCCGGAAATCAATTATTTGAACACTGAAAATTCATTTAACTTCAAAATTGCATAACTAATACATTTTAACTCCAAAATGAGAGAAACCAATTTTGATAATTTTCATTTTAAATGAACTTTAATTTGAAATGGTTTTGAAATATGTATCTGTCTCAGAAATATAGTTTTTGGAAATTGAACATCCACCGAATTATTTGTAACATCCCAAAGTTCTGTTACCAAAATAAAAATAAATAAAGTTATTATTTTATTGGATTTTACGAAATTTGAAAGAGTTTTATTGCTTTTCTTAAATTTCTGAAGTTTTAAAAGTAAAAAATAAAATTTATTGAAGGCTTTGAAGTTTTATTGGATTTAAAGTGGAAAATAAAAATGTAATTAATTTTTGGAATTTTAAAAGCTTTTCCCTAATTATTTTAAAGCCAAAATAAATTTTTGTGCAAAAACTATTACCAAATATAAGTTGGAAATATTTTATTTAAGTCCAACATAACTTTAGGAATTTCTGTGAATTTTTCTAGAATTTTTGGATTTTATTTGCTATTTTCTAAAGCCCTTTTTAATTATGAGGATTATTTAAAACGCTAAATCAAAAGAAATTCTTCCAACAGTGTTTGGGCCGAATCTCTCTTGGCCCAATTGAACTTCCACGTGCGCGCGGCCGAAAATGGCATGTTCCTCCCACGCGATACGCCCCGAATCACCTCAACCGTCCGATTTCTTTCGAACGGACCGATCTTGTTGAAGCTATCGGACAGTCCGAACGTTGCAATAAACAGGGACCGTTGGATCTAAATCCAACGACCCGCACATCTCCCTCTCCCTTCATCTCACCTCCAGGTGGGCCGCTCTTCTTCCTCAAGCGGCCGACCTTAGCGAGGCCACCATTGTTGACGCCTTGAGAGCCAGCAACTACCGTCTCAACCGCCCCCTTTTTTCCGCACGCATGTGCACATGATCCGGCGCCCACCTCTTCCTTATCCCCACCTTCTCCTCCTTTCCCCGCGTCGGTCCACTCGAAGCCGCAACCGTCGTCGCCATAATCCCTAACGGCAACTCGCTGCCCCGGTGTCCCTCGGCCCCTATAAAAGGGAGCACGAGGTAGCCCTCCTCTCACTCATCCTGTTCCCCTCATTCACTCCTCCCCTTTCCTCATAACCTCGTCGTATTTTGAATTCTGCTCGCCGTCGACAGCAAGCGCCCCGCCGCCTCTAGCGCCGCCATCGTTGACGCTCCGGCCCCGAGTCCACCACCGTTCGCTTCGTCATGCCGTCGCTGACCTGGTGCGCGCCTCTACCTCGCCGGACCTCTACAGGAACGCCTCCGCCGCCACGAGCCCCACCACGCCGCCACTTTCTCCTCACCGCCTGCCGCCTCCATTCTCCTGCGGTTACCCAAGTGAGCGCCCTCAACTCCCCGTGTTCTCCTCTCTCTTCTCGTGCCCTCGCCGACTGCCGCCGTGCCACCCAACGCCGGCGACCCTAGGGCCGAGAGCCACCGCCGGGTTTTTGCCAACGTGGCACTGCCACGTGCATGCCACGTAGACGCCACCTTGCCACCCTATGCCCATGTGGCAGTGACGTGCCCTAGGTGGACTTGGTCCATGAGGACCGAGCCACTTACAAGTGGGGCCCGCATGTCAGGATTTTATTTTATACCTTTTAATTCTGAGTTCCGGAGGGCTGACGTCATAGATCCATTTTTCCTTTAGGAAAATAAATCAGGAAATTCTATTAAATCCAAATTCTGGGTTTTAAGTAGTTTTAAACTTCCAAAGCCCATATCTTTGCATCCAAACTCCGATTTAGGTGATTCAAATTGCTAAATTAATATAAATTCAAGATCTAGCTAACTAAACCAAAATTATTTAATTTGGAGTTCATTTGAATTCTATTTTGAATTTTGTTTGAATTTGACTTATTTTCGCATATAGATTTCTACACCGTTTGAGAGCAACAAATTGAGCAAGGCAAGTTGTACCTTTGATCATATTTGATCCTATTATTTAAAATTATTTAAATTCAGTTTTAAATTATTGTATGCTTATTTATATTCAATAATTTAAGTTCCTGTTTTAAATTATAGTTATACCTAAATCCTTTGTACTTCCAATCTTGACATTGAAATAAACCTACCATGACACGTTAGATGAAAATCTAGTTTATGTGATAGTATGAACTAGAACATTTTGAGAAAAAAAATATGGTTAGCGATGCTTAGACCCAAAATTATTCAATTTGGGAACTTTTAGCCAAAAAATCAAATATTGTTTAAATTGTATCCATAGCATTGATGTTCTGTGGATGTTTGAAAATGATTTGAAAAGCAAAAAGAAAAAGTCGGTTTGTACTTGGGTGAAATGGATGGTTGGTGGGTGCAGGTTTATGCACGAGCTCAATCTGGGTAGGATTGAGACCCAGGGTTTTTATTGGAAGTCGCCTAAGTTAATTAAGGACCGGTCTTTGAGTGTATTTTGCTAAGCCATACCGTACTACCATATGTCCTGTGTGGGCGGGACCTAGCTAACTAATTTGCAACATTCCATCGTGGTCGTGCCATCCGGTTGCGTGGGTGTCTCTTATGACCTACTTTTATGTATTCCCACCTGGCGCAAGAGTGGGCTTAAATCCGGCGGGTTTCTATCCAATGGAAGCAAAACCTTAGCGAGGCGGGACTACGTTGGAATGCCGCATTATAAAGGCCTTGTGATAATCTCTTAGTCGCACACCTACGGAAGTGTGTCAGACGGACATTACAATTGATTATCTTTTGTGGGTAAAGCTGTACAACCTCTGTAGAGTGTAAAACTATTCGAATAGCCGTGTTCACGGTCATTGACATGCTCAGCAAAGCTGCTCCAAGTTAGATCTTTGGATTTTGTTTTAAAAAGACTTTATCAACTGGTTTATCCAAATGGGAATTGGGTGGGAAGCCATGTGATAGGAGGGTATCCTTCACCATTCTTACGTGAATGCTATCTGACTATAAAACTGAGAATTTATAAAATGAATTTTAGTTATAGAATAACTGCTTTGGAACTTAGTACAAGTATTTAAAGAAAACATTGCTTTTATGTAAACTCAACCAATAAACCTTCCTTTAATATATCCTTGCATGCATTATAATCTGTTATTAGGTGTAACTTGCAAGCACGGAAGTTGTGCTCATCCTTGCTTGATGCAAATAAATTTCAGAGGAGAAGGACTTTGCTACCGGTGTGGATCTCAACTACTAGGCCGCTACCCCAGTCAATTGCCTGTGGCAGATCAGTTGGACTCCACTACTTCTTCGTCTTCCGCTGTGTTCTTTAATGTTGGCTTGTAAGCCTTTCTTGTAATAAACTCTGTTGTTATTTAATAAAGTTGTGTGATTTATGGATGTTACCATATCTGTTTACTGTGTGAACTAGCTACTGATCATGGGACTATTTCAGAAATCCATAGAGGATTTGGGGTGTTACTCCCGTGTCCGACATTATTTTCACACTAGAAAATACTTTTAACTTTGAAAATTCATAACTAATTTATGTGAACTCTAAATGAGGTGAACCAAATTATTTTGTCTTATAATTTTATTCTCTATTTATCTATGTAGTCCTTTTCTCAACCACTGCTCTGTAAATTTTCAGTAAATAATTAAAATCTGATGAACAGTAGCAGATCACATTTTTCAGCATTTTCCAGAAATCTGATTTTCAAATTGCTATAACTTTCACATACTAACTACAAATGGAATAATTCTTCCAAATAAATTAATCTAAAATCATCATCTATTTAATGTAGAAAATTCATGCATTTTTGAGCAATTTGAATTTTTAGGTTTTTCTCGGTGTTGATTCGATGTCATTTTTATTTAGAACCCGAAGTACTTGATGTAGACTCCTACGCCATCAAGAGCGAGCAACTTGACTTCCAACAAGGCAAGCATGATTTGAACTTTATTTTGCATCATGTTGATCCCAGTTTTGCTAAGTTAGTTAATTGAAATGTAATGATATTGCTTGCATGCTGTTTTGCTATGTCATTTTTTTGTGATGTGTAGCTACTTATGTCCTATTCATGAGGTTATCGTTGAATTAATCTAGTACATGAATGCTTAAGTTAGGTTGTGTGAATCATATATTATATATATGGGGTTGCTTAGCCTTGCGAGTTTAGTTTTGCGTTAGATCGGTTGCCGGGATTAACCTGTCAATTATGGGAGACACAAAACTTTCTTATTTTCGTTTTTTTATCTAGATCTTCGTATCTGTTTCTTAAGTTAAACTTTGTTTATTTCAAAAGTGATTTGGATCTGGACAAGTGGTTATTAGTGTGGGTGCTGTTATGCACGAGACTCGGGTTTTGTGGTTGTCTTGTCCGGACCAACAAGGACCGAACTTTGGTGACGTCGTTAATTCAAGTAAAAGTTGAGCTACCACACGCGGGTTGGGAGCCGTTTGGTTAAGTAAGGGGACGGTTTTATTGGGTTAAGTCCCAGGTGTTGTAGCAGGGCACCAAGGGGTGCCCCGCACCATAGGGTCGTCAGGAATACCTGTGTGTTGTCGGGGATATTGTACATATGTAGACCTAGTCTGTATAACGTATTTAGGTAAATGTACCTAAATACCCTCTCTCTCTCTCAACATTGTGAGGGCAAGAATGTAAATGTCCCTTCTTTCCCTCCTATAAATAAAGCCCCAAGGGCATGTACATGGCGGCCTTCCTCTCAGGAACACTCAAGGCAATACAACTCATACATGGGTCTTTGGCTCCTCTTTCGGTACCCTCTCAAGACAAAGGGTAAGTTGTACCCACTGTCTAGCCTTTTCTTGCTATGACAGTTGGTGCCGTCCGTGCGGACCGAACAAAAAGCTATGCAAAAAAAAAAGATAAGTCCGAAGCCCATTCACGGCCGAGCCGAAGCACACTTTCGGCCGAAGACCACCCCACACCGCCGAAGCTGCCGAAGCCCACCTTCGGCCCACCTTTGCTCAGCATCCGAAGGCCCCTTGCACCTTCGGATCATCTCCGCTCAAGCACCCGAAAACTCCATCGCTCGGAGCGAAGGGCGCACTCATCCCCTCGCTTGCTGCCCCTCGCTCCGAAGCCACTTCGCGCACGCCCCTTCAGCCTCGGCATCGCCTCCAGCTCTGGCCCCTCGGCGTCACCTCTAGCTCTGGTTACCCGGAGCCCCTCGCTTCTGACCCGGAGCCCCGTCGGCGCCCTCCCGTCCGGAGCCCCGGTCGGTGTCCTCCCGCCCAGAGCAGCCGCCTGAAGCACCCTTGGCCCTGAGGTGCCTCCGCCGCCATGCACAGTACCTCAGCACCTCCGCCGTCCCACGCGGTCGCGCGACACATCCACCTTGGGACCCTCGCCTCGTGGCCTCCCTTCGCCAGCGCCCCCTCATGCGCACCCCTTCGGGTTGACCCGCCACCGGCTCTGGACCACCCCTAACATTGCATCGGCTGGTGGGGGGGGCTGAAGGCACCTACCTTCACTGTGTCAAGTCTACTCTGCTTGAAGCCAAATTTTGGCCGAAGCCCCTATCCTGCATCTTCGGCAGGAGCAGCCGGGAACGCCACCTCCGGTCCGGAGGCCCTCTGGAGCAACCTCCAAAGCACTCAACACATCCTGCCTGGGATGAGCTACCTACGGAGCACCACGGCCTGGCTTCGCCCCTCACCCGAAGCACACCCGACGCAATGGCACATACACTTCTCCAAGCTGGATCTCTTCGCCGGCTCCTCTCCGGCCTTGGGCCACCTCCGGCAGCTGCCCTCTCCACGCGTGTGCAACCTTTGGCCACCCAGAGCCCCCTTTGGAGCCCCCGCTTGCGCGCCACCTTCGGCGGCTCCCCCCTCCATGCGCGTGCAACCTCCGGCCGCCTGGAGCCCCTTTCGGAGCCTCCGCGCACATGCAACCTCCGACCGCTGAAGCCCCCTTCGGAGCCTCCGCGCGCGTGCAACCTCTGGCCGCCCAGAGCCCCGTTTAGAGCCTCCACGCACGTGCAACCTCCGGCCACCCGGAGCCCCCTTCGGAGCCTCTGCGCGCGTGCAACCTTTGGCAGCCGGAGCCCCCTTCGAATCCTCCACCCGCATGCAACCTCCGGCCGCCCGAAGCCCCGTTCGGAGCCTCCGCGCGCGTGCAACCTCCGGCCACCCGGAGCCCCCTTCGGAGCCTCCGCGCGTGTGCAACCTCCGCCCGCCCGGAGCCCCCTTCGGAGCCCCCGCTCGTGCACCACCTCCGGCTTCGGGTCACCTCCTAACCATCACATTCGGAGCCCCACCACTACCTTGCCTCTGGCCCAGCGCACCCCTCGGGTCTCCGACTTATCTTGTGCGCTTCTGGAAGACTTCCACCCTGGGCGTCACAAGGCCGAGGCCTAGCTTGCGGGTGCTGCTCACCTCACGAAGTAAAGGCCAAAGTAACCCCCCTCCGGCAGCGACCCTTCGACGTCGCTCACCTCGGAGCCCCCTTCGGCCCCCTGCGGCGGCCTCAACCACCTCCGGCTCCTTCGCCAGCACAACCCCACCCTTGGGGGCAAAGCCACCTTCAGCACCTCCGCAGGCATCACGGCCCCTCGGCATCTTCCCACTCTGCCTCGCTTGTGCACGCACCCCGCCATCACCTCTAGAGCAGCCTCCGTTTTTTTGTGCTTTCAAAGATCAAGGCATTTGGTCTAGACAAATAGTGGCAGTCGTGTCTTCACGTTCAAAAAAATATATTCATAGCACTCAAATAAGGCCACCAACGTGGCAACAAAGACGCTGCGCATGGCCCCGAGCCCCGGTGCACAATAACTCACTCTCCGGAGTGTGAAGTGTATAAACACACCTCGCAGACTACGGTCTCGGTGTATAATCCCACAAGTAGGGCTGGAAACGAGCCGAGCCGGCTCGAGCCAAGCTCGCCCGGGCTCGGTCTGGAATTTGGCTCGGCTTGGCTCGTTTCGGGTCCGAGCCAGGGAGCAGGCTCGGCTCGGCTCAAGTCGAGCTCGGCCGGCTCATGAGCTGGGGTCACCAATGCTCGAAGAGAGAGGCGCAGCGTGACAGAGAATAGGAATGGCAAAAATCGAAATCTTTGAAATCTCAGTAACCAATGGAATCAAAATGACGAGAGAATAGGAATCTTTGTAACATAAGCTAGCATGGAATCCTAACAACACTTTTATGTAGATAAGTATGAATTTTGTTAACATATAATAGTACACTTTGTGGTCATCTTCAGTAACCAACTAGAATGCTATGTGTTGTCTATGGATTACAAATTTGAATGTGACATAAAGAGTGGAAACAAATAGCACTAAAGATTAGGGAGCAGCCTACATATGAAAAATAGATTGATATTTAACAACCAATCCATGATTTCATGTCATTGTCAACATAACAGTCCATATCAACACCCATGTCAGCATAATCCATTCAATAGAAAGACTAAACACTTAATATTTAACAATCCATCTATGTCAACATCCATGTCAACATAATCCATTCAATAGAAAGACTTAACACTTAATATTTAAGTATTTAACAGTTCATCCATGTCAACAGAACAGTCCATATAATAGTTCATCCATGTCAACATAACAGTCCATATAATAGTCTAAACTCCAAACCACACGACCAAACAAAACAGAAGGTCGTCATGAGCGGTCTGGCCCTAACAACAAAATCAGCTTCGAGCATTCTTCCATCCTTTAGCTTCGTGCCTTCATTTGTGCCTTTGTTGTTGGCTGCTGCAGTGACCTGGCAAGTGGAAACAAAGCCATGTTAGTGAAAACAAAGAAACCAAGGTGAAAATTGAAAACATTGATGCAAAAATTTGAATTTGCTTAGTATCTACTTAAACTAAAAGGAATATTATAAGCACAACAAAGAAAACATTGATGCAAAAAAAAAAGACCAAAGGGACTGACAGTAGTGGGACAACATCACTATTTTTGAAGAATTTTTTATTAGTATCTACTTAAACTAAAAGGAATATTATAAGCACAGCAAAGATCATTCGTGACAAGGTGGCCAACTCAGCAACAATCTTTTTCTTGATGTAATGATCTTGCTTATAGCCCGCACAAGAGGGACAACAACGCAGAGACTTTGCTTTCCTCAAAGTAAGTTGAGAAGCTTGCAAGAGATCCCAAGGAGAATTATTGAGACAGAGCCAAGAACACTCCCAGATTTTCTATCAGACTTTAACACCTTTTTTTTTGTGTGTTTTCCTTCAGGGAGTCATGACCACCAATGCTTCTTCCTTTGTGCACATGACAGAACAGTTTGACAGAGTAATAGTATACATGACTTAAAAACCAGTAGATAAAAGAAATTACAAACACTCTGAAATTCGACAACAAAAGAAATTAGTACAAGTGAAGCTTCCTGGTGATCGTGCTAACCATTTACCAACAACTGAAGCATACAGAAACATAACTAGAAATTTTTCTGGGATGCCAATAGTACAAAGCAAATTCAATTGGTCATATGTGCAGTTGAGCCATGCACTAAAAAAACTGCCTTTATATTGTTATTATGTCAAAACAGGAAGGCACTAGCCCCAGGTGATGTGTTATTATGTCAATATAAGTACAAACAATTTTGTTCAATAAATAATGAATAATGTATGGAAAGTACTTGTTAAAAGAACATTCTATGCAGCATAGCAAATCACTAGTACTAAGTACTATAGTAATACACATAAATCTTATACACACTCACTAGTTGCTCTCTACGATGCTTTGAGGAAATAGAATGGTCTCGACATCATCCTCATCATCTTTTTCCTTAAAACAACAATAATAATTGAGTTAGCCATGAAAAAAAAGATAAGAAAAGACATATTAAAGAATGCAAGAACCTACCACAGATATAGGAGGTGTCATGTCATTAACTGCACCTCTAATCCAGCTAGAGGCACACACCAAATACTGAACCATAACCGGACGTAGAGAACTCCGATAGTCATCTAGTACCCTACCTCCAGCGTTGAAAGTTGATTATGAAGATACACTGCTAGCTGGTACAGTCAAGAAATTCCTAGCCATCTTTGACACTACTGGGAATCTATGTGCATTCAAATTCCACCACTCAAGCAATTTGAAGCCCTTGTTATCTAAACTCTCATTCGCTTCATCTAGATAGATAAGCAACTCGACTTTGAAGGCTCGGTAGAAGTGGAGCATAAGAATAGTGGCGGGATGAGGCCGAGGATAAAGAGCTGGTTGTACCCATAGCCGAAGAGGAGGTTACATCACCTGTACTAGCCACCTTGTTGTGCCGATGATCCATCTCGAACTGTGAATACAAATCTTCCAACTCGACCCTCACATCATCAAGCTCATATGCAGCCTTTGAGGGCTCATACATTTGGTTGAATCACCAACCAATGAATCTCATCTTAAATCTAGGATCAAGAATAGTAGCAAGAACCATGGCATTGTTCTTTTCTTTCCAATACTTATCGAACTTTTCCAACATTGCAATAACCTTAAGCTTCAAATGATCATCTCCAGAAGCAATTGCAGCTCTTAATGCAATCTTCACATTGACTATGTAAGGATAAAAAATATTTGCTGTTGGATAAGTTGATCTAGAAAATGCACTAGTCACTTCAGCCAAGGACTTCAATATTGGTGCAATTTTCTCATACCATGCCCAATCTTCACCCGATGGCTGCCATTGATAGTTTGCATCCATGTCGGCATAGCACACTAAAGCGTCCTTATAAGCAAGGCAGACTGACAACATCTTGTATGTGGAACTCCATCGTGTGGACACATCAAGGCTCAACCAGGACCAATTTGCAAAGCAAGTGATGAACAAATTTGTAAGAATTTGTGCATACGAGATGGAGACTTCTTTATATACTTATTTGTTTCCACTGAGCTTGTTTATCAAAGGTGCTAATGGTAGTAGGCCATCATTTACGACCAAGTTCACTATATGACAACCACATCGAACATAAAAATACTTGGCAATGAAACGAGTGATCCTCTAGCGACAAACTTGGCCATTAAACTACATTATAGTAGCGATATTTGAGGAAGCATTATCAAGAGTAAGTGTGATAATCTTGTCCTCTATCTTCCATTCGATAATGCAATCAAAACTGACTGAGCTATGACAACCCATTGTGTGGAGGATCCAACTCAATAAAGTTCAAAGACACGACATTGCATAACCCAATTTTATCTATATAATGTGCTACCAAACTCATGTAGCAAAGATTTTGGTTAGAGGTCCACAAATCACAAGTTAAACTTATATGGGAGACACTTCTGAGGCTCTTCCTAAGATTTTCCCTCTCTGAGTCATAAATCTTGATGCATTCACTTCTTATCGTCTTTCTACCGATGGGTTGATATGATGAATTTAAGTAACGCATAAAAACATTAAACCAAGTGTGCTCGACCATCCTAAAAGGATACTCATGGACAATTATCATCTTAGCAATGATTCGACGAGTTTCATCTTGATCATATTCCCTAGGAGTGGCAATAAGAGGTAAACTAGTGTCACCTGCCATGGCGGGACCAAAGTTTAGATTAGCTTGAGCCTTCATCTTAGCCACATTGTTCTGATATGGCGTGCACTTTGGTATGTGCCTCATCAGATGTGAAGTAGCTCCCCCTTGCTTGTAAGACATGAGTTTGTAGCAAAACTTACACTTTGCCTTTGTATCGATCACCCCCTTCTTTGTCTTCGATGGAACAGTCACCACCTTGAAGATCTTTCAACAATCTGATCTTTGTTTTTGTCTCCCAGTTGCCTTTGGAGATCCTTTCTACCTTTTTGCCTCCCTCCTTGATCTTCCTTGAGGGACGGTAGTACCATCTTCTGTCAATTCCACGGCTCCTTGTTCTTGTTCATCATCATTTGAACTTGAATCCACCGAGACATGTCCTTGTTCCCCCTCCACATCAGATGGTTGATCATCATTAGCCATATGCTGCCAATCCTCATCCTCGCTAGACGATTGCGATAAAAAATGGAGATAATTAGACATGGAAGGAAAATATTGCACTTTTAGCAACAATAAACGTTTAGCTGGTAATGTGAAATTTGCACAAGAAGATTAATAGATGAAAAGTCATATTAAATAGTAAATACAAAGACATGGCAGCACCAATGCATTAAGACTGCTAAAGACTAAATCTTAAAAAAAGACAGCAGGAGCTCTACATATTTATACATGTTTGTAAGACCAGACTATAGACCATACTTGAAGGTACATGTTCTAGTTTGGACAGCAAGCTGACTACGAGTCATAAGCAGCAGGAATCATTCATGTTGCTTCCATCACCACGAATATTGTGAAGTTAGATTACTCATAAGACAACATTCAAAATTGACCATCAATATTGTGAAGTCTGTTCAGAGCATCAGTTGTAACTTACAGGTATTGACCAAATTTGTAACAAATATTAGAGCATCAGATTACAGGAATTCAAAATTGACGAGTCTGTTCAGACAACATTCAAAATTGACCAACAAGGGCTTCAAACTTCTAACTTGTAAATGCGTATCATATAACAAATATTGTGAAGTCTGTTCAGAGCATCACTTGAACCAAATACTTGTAATAAGAAGGCAATCAACTGATCAAGTATTCAGCAATCAACAGATCACACATTATAATGAAGTGAAGAGTGGAGAGTGGAGACTCACCGAGGGCTATGCCGGATTGGTGGCGATGTCAGAGGGGAGTATAAAAGGTTTGGTTTTCACCTCATTTCATTAAAATGCTTTCATTCTTATCATATGATTGATTTATATCCAAATGTTGTTATTAACAAAGGATTTGTCATCAATCACCAAAAAAGGGGAGATTGAAGGATCTAGACCCGCCATTATATGTTAATGGAGTTTTGGTAATTAATGACAAATCTAAATTGCAAGACTAACATTTCCATTGTTATATATAATGCTTAGTCTCATTTGGATATAAAGGTGAAAATCAAAGAGGTATGCTTTCGACATCATAATTCTTACATCTTGTGGCTTTCCTCGGATCCAAAATATAGGTTAAACTCCACCAAAAGGTTAATTTGAATATGTGCATATGATCCCATTACACATTTGTGTATGCACACATTTAGGGGGAGTTCATTCTATATTTTGTGGTTTCATTAGTAATGATCCATATTATTCTCTTTCCACATAATCAAGGATCCTTGCTTTGAAACATGTCCTTGAATATATTTAACTTGTGTAATTGATATATTGATATGAGTATATAAGACTTTGCTTCCAATGGCTAGTTTGGTTGTGTGGGCTATAAATACCCACCTTGGCCGTGTGTGGAAGGTTGCTGGTGGTATGATAGTCATATCCAAGTGTTGTGGCTGTGTGCTAGACACTCTTTGAGCTAAGAGCAAGCCCTCTCTACTCTTGTGTGCATGTGTTGCACTTAGTGAGTTTAGAGAGCAAACCCTAAGTGCATGTGTTGCCTTAGGTTGTGGATTTCGTATCCATAGAGCATTGACACTTGATTGGTTCAAGTGAGGGTTGGAGACTTGTTACTCTTGGTGTTTGTCGACACCTAGACAGCGTGGTGGCGTCGTTGCGCCGGTGAGCTTCTCAAAGAAGATTGTGAGAAGACCCGGGTAGTTTGTGAGTGGTGTAGTGCTCGCCATCTCCGGAGTGGAGGAAAGAGCAACCCTAGTGGAGCGAGGTATTGGTTCGGTTTGGAACCAATCCAAGTGGTTGGACTTACCTTGAAGGAAGGTTTAATTCATGGTGCCGACCCAATTGGTTTGGGTTTACCTCAACGTGGATTAGAGGAGACCGGCAAGTCTCCGATCACCACGGGAAAACATCGCCGTGTCATTGTGGTTTGATTACTTGTGCTTTACATTGTGCAATTTATATTCCTTCTAGTAAATTGCTTATTCATTGTGTATGAATGCTTGCTTCATCTTGTGCTATTTACTTTGCTAAAATTGAATTGCGCAAGTCATATGCTCAATAGTTATATTCTTTAATAGACTTGCTTTGTTGGTGCACTTAGTTGAACCTAGTTGATTTAGGCCTTAATTGTGCAAAACCGTATTTGTATTAGCTTCCGCATTAGAAATCGGTTTCAGCCAAAGAAGTTTTTAAAACACCTATTCACCCCCCCTCTAGTCGGCCTCCTCGATCTTACAAGTGGTATCAGAGCTTGTTCTCTCATTTATTAGACTTAACCGTCTAGAGAGTAAAGGATGGCGACTAGAGATTTAGTGCACCTTGGTGAAGCACCTCTATTTGATGGCACAATTTCCGACGGCCCCGCCTCGGTGACTAGGGAGTCTCCTGCCTCGAGTGCCTTGCCTCAGCGGAGAGACCCCACATATCGCTACTCAAGCAGCAAAAGCCCCGATCGTGCCGATGGCCCAAGATCGGCGACGGAGTCTCCCACCTCAAGTGCCTTGCCTTGGCGAAGAGACCCCGCATATCGTGCTCAAACGCGTAAAGCCATAGTCGTTCCGACGGTCCCGCCTCGACGACTAGGGAGCCTCCTGCCTCGAGTGCCTTGCCTCGGTGGAGAGACCCCGCGTATCGTGCTCAAACGCTCAAGAATTAATTGCTTCATTCAAAAGTCAAAACAAGAATATACAACTTGGTGTATATTGAAAATCTTTCAAATCATTCATATTGTTTGGGTTATCATCAATTACCAAAAAGGGGGAGATTGAAAACCTACCCCCTTAAATAGAATCTCGTCCCTGAGATTTGGGTTGGCTAAAGAATAGGTGCAGAACTCGGACTTTGCTCACTCTTCCACATGACTTTCTCTTTTGAGCAGAAAGAAACCACAAGAAAGCTGAACTGACTAGATCTTACCTTGAGCGACATGCTGAGTTGATTGAACTTACTCTACTGTAACATGATTCAGTCATCCTCTTACAGATGGCGCTGAATTCTGAATGGCTTGACTTGGAGTCCGAGGCGCTCCTCGTCCTGATCCTGGCGTAGGGGTCTTGGCTGGTGTACCTCTCAAGTTGAAGGGAATTGACACTAGGGCTTTCTTTTGTGGGCAACTGCGAGCAAAATGACCTGTCTCGTGGCACTTAAAGCAATTGGTTCTTGAGAGTGGACTATCTGTTGATGAAGCTTTCTTCTGTGGGCACTTGCTGGCATAGTGGCCCATCTCACGACAGTTGAAACAGGTTATTCCTGCGGCACGAGAGGAGTTCTTCTATGACGGGCCTCCAATGGATGTGCTGGGGAACAACAAGCTGGGCGGCTGGTTCACGGTTGTTTCTTGAGGCATTGACAAACCTAAACTTCTGTATTTTTACAACTGTGACAAGTACCTTCTGTTGTTTTTACTACCTGCTGCTGGTGTTATCGTCTTGATTAGAATAGCTTATGGAATGTTGTCCGGGGTGACTGCTAAGCGTCCTTGCGGGCATTCACTGGCAAAGTGCCCCATCTCTTGACAATAAAAGCATTGGATTCCTGTTGTCGATGCCTTCTTCTTTCGAGGTTGACCACCATTGTTGTCGTGGAATATCTGCATTGGTGGACGTAGTGTTGATCCAGGAGTCATGAGTGCGGTTGTTGTTGGTGCTGGGCTAGGTTGAGATTGAATCACACGAGCCTTGGAGTTTCTCGCAATATTTTGCACTTGATCCACCAACTTCCTTTTGTGATAATTGTCTTGCTGTTGGTAGGTAGCTGCTTGGTTGTTCTGGTTCATCATGTTGATTAGGGATGCGACAATCTGATTCAACATTGTGGCAAGAGCAACAACAGTCTCGTTGTTCATCCTTTGATTCACATCCTGCATCACAGCATCCATCAACTGTGTCTGAGCTGCCATAATATGGCCCAAATGCTAGTTTGCTATTGCGGCCGGTGGAGGTGGTGTGTCAGAATTAGCATTGGCGTTGGGATCCACAGGTCCGCTGTGACCTTCTGAGTTATGAGTCTGAACCATCTGAAACAATTCTTCCCAGATTTTAATAGATGAGATGGAGAAAGTACGATAGGTGAGAGGGAAAAGCACAAAAGCCGAGAGAGAACAAGGGAGAAAGACAGAACAAACTAACTAGGGAAAGTCAGTTAAACCCAAAGAACAAATAGCTGAAAAGCTATTAAGAAGCAATAAAACACTACCCTCAAGCAAAAAGTTCATATTACACGGACTAGACGATACTAAAATGAGAGGGAAACTTTGGTAAACAAACGACAGATCATGAAACTTCCAGGGCATCCATCGCTCTGATCATCAAAGACTCGATCTTATAGAGATTATTGAGGTGAGGAAGTCAATTTAAATTCAAAAATAGATTTCAGAAAAGGTAAGAGGTAAGAACCTAAGAATGATGTGAGAAAATATTAGAGTAGATGAGAAAAGAATAGAATAAGATGATAGAAGAATAACTATTCATGTTGATTGGTTGGTTTGATTTAGAAAATAAATTTTGAAATTTTTGACTAAACGACCATGCTAACTATGGTTGTGTCCTATAGTCGATATAGCTCTGATACCAACTCTGTCGGGACCCGGATTTCCGAATTCGGAACCCTCTGTGTATATCTGCACTAGTCCCTAGATCGGTAGCTAGTGCACAGTTACATCATTGAATATCGACATATATCTTGCAAACGCCAAACTATTGTATAATATTGAACAAAGAGTAATGACCTTATGGCCAAAGCTTACAGTTACTGCCCTCTCAGGCTAAACAACTCCAAAAAACTGCAGTGGAAGAAGATAACTCCAAGTGATGGCCCATCCATATGCTCACAGGCAATCGACGGGGGGAGCGCATCCTAGTTCGCATGGTCTTCAAGGTACTCCTCGTAGAATTCTGTGTTCTCTAGGTCTTCCTCAATGACTGATCAACAATGGCATAAAGCCATGAGTACATAAAGTACTCAGCAAGTCATAGGGAAATGTATGCAAATAGTATTCATACAAGGCTTGAACAAGGAGAGTTCTATGGCTATTTTACAGAAAGCAGTACTGACAGTAAATATAGTAAATAGTTTAAAAAGCATAATTTAAAAGATTAAATACATAAGTAAACAAGTTCTTTGAAACAACTAGTGAACACCCGTTCACTTCCCATCCAACAACCAGTAAACACCCTGCTCATTGCCCAACCAAACTACCTTTCCCATATTTTATGAAAATCTACCCCTCGTGTGAAATCACCAGGCGTTGTCCATAACCGGGGACACAGCTATTTGAATAGTTTTTAACACTTTGTAGAGGTTGTGCAGCTTGACCCACATGAGATAATCAGCTTATACTGTCCACTCACACACTTCCGAAGGTGTGCGACTAAGAGATTATCACAAGGTTTTTACAATACTTTATCCTCACATTAGCTCGCTCGATGAGCTTGACCCCAAGTTGTGGAGGTTCATTTACCATCGACCCGGAGCTCACCGTTGTGGGGGGATAACATGCCCGAACGTGGAGGTTCATTTACCATCGTTCAGTGCAAGCCCCAACAGGCACAGAGGTTCATTTACCATGCTGCACGACCCAAAATATGGAAGTTCATTTACCATATTCAAGAGACACATATAACTACAGCCTGCGAGCTTAATGCTTGGACTCGGTAAATTAGTCAGCCAGGTCCATCCCATTAGAGACATGTGGTTGTACGGTAGGGCCCAAATCAATGACGCATAAAGTTAAGTCCTTAGTGACTACTCAGGCGAGGCAACCACATCCCAAATCCACCCCTTTACTTCTCGACCACTCTCCCGGGTATGAAATCATTTTTGTTCAACCCGGCCAAATGTCAATCCTTGCCATGGCACAACAACTTTTAATAACAGTGGCCATGCCACAATTCCATATATCACTTAGTCAATATTTTCATGATTCACATTGTGAAGGAACCCATTGTACAACTAAAGCATGACTAAGCATAAATACGATACCCATGTTGGTACTAAAATATGTCCAACTACAATTAACCCAACCTATGGTGTCCAAGGGTACATGTCATTCACAATTATTCAAGGAGGTATAATGTCAACATGTATTTAACTATTCCTGAAAGCAGTTATTATAAAATTAGCAATGCATGTTGATATAAAACAATATAGTTTGTAAAAATGAGTTCAATATGATCAAAGGTCTACGACTTGCCTTCGTTGAAGGGTTGAGTTGCTTCGGCAGACGATTCTAAGAATTCTTCGGAAACACCGGAATCTATACGCATAAAACGAGGCAAATAAATGCAAATAAAATCAAAAAATTATAAAATTAGTAGCGATAGAAAGATATTGACTTTAGATGAATTTCGGAACAAGAATTGACAGATTCAGAGTTCGTATGAAGGAGAATGAACGTCCGAAAGATTGCGATCACATGAAATGATAGAAATATAGAAAATGGAATATGCTAGAATATTCCATTGGGGATAAAAGAAATGCTGATTTTTGTAGATCCCAAATGGAAGTGAGAGAGATGGAAAGAGAGAGGAAGGTGTGATTGACTAGGTTAATTATTCTAGCTTTAGTTGCTAATGCAGGTTTCTACTAATGACTTATCTTAGTCACTAATTAATTCATTAAACAACTGAAATGCCACTAGCTAATCACCCTATTATTTGGACTCTACAAACCACTTAACTAAGTAGTAGTGTTACTAATTATTGTACAGCTCCTATGTGTAAAGACACACTCATTAACTTAACTTATTAAGTTGTTATAATTTTAAGCAATGGTCTAAGGTTCACAGCCATCCAGAAACCTACATACCAAAGATCCCTACTGGTTTTTGTCCCTTACACTTCAATGATTTTGATACACTAATTATTTAGTTAACAATCTAAATACTGGGTTTAGACTCCATATTCACCTACCAATTAACCCACTTCTGACTACTTAACCAAAACCCTTTGGTGGGGCCATATGTCATCAAGGTTTTAAGTATAACTTATACTGTAACGAAGTATTTAGCTGAGCTAGCTGTTCAATTATACTAACTATTCTTAGTTAGTCTCTAGGCAGCATAATTTCATCTTGCTATCTAAATACCTAGCAACTAACCACCTTATCAATTGCTAATCCATAATTAATACCATCGTATTATTTGGATTATAACTACTACAATTAACAAGCTACTACAGGTTTTAGGATGCTACTAACTAATTAACCAACTAACATACTCTAATTAGTTATCTAATCTAACTAGGCCTTATTGCCATACAACTGCTAATCAACCCTAAACACCATAGGTGGACCCCACTGTCAGCCCCTTATTCATAACACACCAACATATACACAAAATGATAGAGGGGTCCACCCGGTCAGTCACTTACATGCTAACACACACCCGCACAGATGGAAAAGCAGAGGAGGACCGGAGCGGCTCGGGCATTGCTTGACGTCGGCGTGGGGTGTCATCGGCGGTGGTGATGGCAAATGGGACCGATCGTGAGGCAACCCCAGGCGATGGTGGCGTGTGGGCGGCGAGGGGGCGGTAGCGTCTGTGGTGGCGTGGGGAGGAACAAGGAAGCGGCGCTGGAGTGAAAGGGGGGTGGATTGGAGGGGAGCACGAGTAAGAAGGAGGCCAAGGGAACCTGCTGGTGTAGTCGGAGCGAGCAGAGGGGCACCGAGTCGGGCCGACGGCGAGAGCTCTGTGGCGTGTGACCTCGGCGATGGGGAACAGCGGGGGGGTAGAGAAACACAAGTGAAGGTTGGGGAAGGACGAGTGAGGGGAGGCGATGCTCCGGTAGTAGGGAATTGAAGAGAAGCTTATCGGAGAAGGCAATGGTGGTGGTGGTGGTGGTTTGGAGGCGATGACGGCCGGAATGGGGCTGATGGAGTCGGCGGTGCCTCCTGTGGTCAAAGCACCAATTAGTTGAGGGGAAATGGAGTAGGGGGAATGGGAACACTGCTGACACGCTTGGATGGGGAAGGGGCTCACCGGCGTAGTGGTGGCGTGATGGCGACCGGCGTGGGCAACTTGGCGACCGGCACGGGAGGCTTGTGCGGTTGGCTTCTTGAGCTTGGCTTGAGCGGGAGGAGGATGACAGAGTGAAGTGTGAGGGAGAAATGGTAGGGAAAGGGGCTGTGTCATTGGCCTTAAAGGCAAGATGGCGGAGGAGCCGATGGTCACTGGTATCGGCGTGGGGCGTTGGCATTGATGGGCGGGCGGCGGCGCCAGTCTTTAACATCTTGCGTGTCTTTGCATGTCGGCGTGGCGGCGATGATGCTGCGTGGTCGGCAACACAATAACATATGTGATGTGGAGAGATTGCCAAAGAAGGTTGACGGGAGAGAATCAAGTGACGAGGTTGTGCTCTAGTTCGGCTGAGGGAGAGAGAAAAGGGCGATTCGACCGGGAGGAAGAAGATGACTGCTGAGCCGGTCTGATCGAAGACATTCGGCTGCAACATTCAGGCTCGAGTGGTTGACCAGATGAACAGGAAGGAGAAGGAAAGAATAAGGCATGGAAAACTTAGGGGAAAGGCAAAAGAAATAGGAATTGTAGTGATTGTAATTTCTTGACTTTTGCTAAGAAAATTCTCATGTGACGATAGATAAAATATGATATTTACTAAAGAATTTTAATTGGTTTTTGAAGATTTAGAGTATTAGGTTTTGAATTTTATGCTTTCGATCTTTAGGGTTCATGTATTTAAGATTTCTGTAATTAGGGTTTTCGTTTTTATCACTTATGTTGGCAAAAGAAAACACAAATCAGAGAACTCCCAAAAATGCAATCAAGGCAAAAATAAAATAACACGCAAAAAGTTTTTAGAAATCCCATTTTTTGTATACTTGGCACTTTTGGGATGTTACAGTATTACCGCAAGTTGGTAATACCGAAATCTAGTTGGCGGTATGTATTTTCCAGTGAATATGTTTTGGGAGTCTTTCTTTAATTCCAAAACGGTATGACCACAATTCTTGAGTGGTACTACTGGAATATGGTAGTACCGAGATTTACATGGCGGTACGTTATTTTCAGAGAGGGTGTTTTCTTGAGTTTTTCAATCCTCTGGAAATCGGTATCTGGATCTAGTCATGTGATATTCTTCTTTGGCGATAATCTGATCTCTAGTTAGCGGTAATCTTGCAACTTTTTAAATAACGACTATAACAGACGTATTTAATGAATAACAGTCGACCGTTGACCATCGACTGCGGTAGTACCGGGTTTGTACGTTAGTATTACCACAAATGCTGAATTTTTCAAGAACTTTTTTCAAATGGCTAGTTTTGTGGTTGGGGGCTATAAATACACCCCCATCTGCACCAAGCCCACAACCTTTGGCCATATTGTATAGTCTTGAGGCTTTGGTGCTCTCTCTTCTACTCATTTGCATCCAATTCATATTTTGATGTAGTTGAGAGCTATTCAAGTGCATTGCATTATTAGTTGATCATCCTAGCACTTGATAGTCTTCAAGCGAGCGCGACGATTTGTTACTCTTGGTACTTGCTGGCACCTAGATGGCTTATAGAAGAAGTTGCGCGGTGATGTAACATCGTGTTTTTCAGAGCCTTTTTGAAAATTTTCAAAATTAAAATTTACCAATTGGTTTATTGATTAATAAAGCTTAAACTTGAAATTTCAGAAAAATAAAAACAATTTAAATGAGTTAATCAAACTTCAATTAAATCAAAACTTGGTTTATTTGAATTCTTGGATTTTCTGGATTTTAAAAAGGGCTTTCCTTTTTGCCCAAAAGCTAAAAGTAATTTATTTGAAAAATTAAAAGCAAAAGTTAAGTTATGAATAATTTTATTAAGTTTCAAATAACTCAAGGAATTTCTATGTATTTTTCTTGAAATTTTTGGACCTAATTAACTATTTTCTAAAAAGCCTTTTCAATTTCTTGAATTATTTTAATCGGAAATCCATTTAAAATCCTTCCTATGCCTTTCGGGCCGTTTCTCCCCGGCCCGTTCCTATTCTTTCCCCGGCCCACTTCGCGCGTGGCCCAGCCTCTCACGCCGGCCCAGCTTCGCGTCGCCGCTCCCATTCTCCCCTCGGTCATTGTCCGATCGAAATCGGACGACTCACGTTCACACAGCCCGCTCCACACCCGCACCTTCTCTCTCGCTGACGTGGCGGGCCCACCCGCTAGCGTCACGCCGCGTCATCGTCTTCCTCGGCCTCTTCCGCCCGTTGGGCACACATGCCGATCCGCAGCGTGTCTCTGTGCGTTTCGGCGCTTCTCTTGCCGCCGTCGCATTTAATGCCTGGCGCTCCACCACGCCCACCACCTGCCGTCTTTGTCCCCTCGCGCGGATTCCCGAACGCATAGCGCCATGTCATGCCGGCGAGCTTCGCGCGCCTCGCCTGAATTGAGCCATCTCTCTCCTCCTCCTCAGCCCCTATAAAGGCGTGCCCTGTGCGTCTCTCCATCTACTCTATCTTTCCCCTCACTTTCCTCCCTCTCCTTTGTCCCCAATCGCCCGAATTTTGCCGTTGAAGAGCTTCGGCCGAAGCTCCTTCCGCCGCCATTTGCGCCGCCGTCAAGCATCCTCAGCCGCTTCCACCGTTAGTTTTGCCTCGTTGCGGTGCACCTGGTGCGCGCATTCACTCCACCTGGAGCTCACCGGAGTTGCATCGCCTCCTTTAAGCCGTCGCCGCCGCCGCTTTTCGTTGTCGCCGTTGGCCATTCCTACACCACCCGTCGTCGAACCGGTGCACCCTGGGATCCACGCGCCCTCCTCGTCGTGCTGGTACCATCCGCCGGGCTCGCCGCACAGCCCGAGCGCCACCACCCCGCGTCGACGTGGCTCCACCTGGGCACCACCTCGGCCCTGTGCTCGCGTGGCCGCACGCGTGTCATGCACACGTGGCGCAACCTTGTGTCGCGGGCCCCACCCGTCAGCGACTCAAACCCTTTTCTAGATTAAAAATAAATCCAAAAATTCCGAAAATCCTTTTCTTTTATCATTTCATGCATTTGTAACTTCCGGAGGCCATATCTTCTCCATTTGAACTCCGATTCGAGCGATTCAAATTTCTAAATTCATCTAAAATCAAGACCTACCTATATATACTAAAGTTATTTGACTTTGAGTTCTTTTGATTTCATTTGAGTATTATTTGAATTTGGATCCTTTTCGCGTGTAGATTTCGATGACTCTAGGGAACCCGAATATTGCGAAGAAGTAGATCCTCAAGCATTTGAGCAAGGCAAGTTACATCATTGATCATATTGAATCCCATTATTTTAAATTATTTAAATTCTGTTTTAAATTATTATTGCATGCTTATTTAAATTCAAGTAATTTAAATTCCCGTTTTAAGCTTATAATTATTCCATATTCCTTTGTAGCCAATTTTGTTATTAAATCAATCATTCCTTGATACCTTAGTTAAAAATCTAGTTGATGCATTAGTATGAGCTAGAGCATGTTGTAAAACACTATGCTTAGACAAAGCTTAAACCAAAATGTTTACTTTGGGGAATTAGCCAAAATCCAATTATGATTTGAACAATGTTATGGTATATCTATACTATACAATCTTTGGAATGTTTAACTTGTTAAATAAAATGAAAAATGGATTAGACTTGGGCGAAACGGATGTTGGATGGTGCATGTTCATGCACGGGATCGATCATTTCTATGATCGAGACCCATGGGTTTATTGGAATGTCGCCCAAGTCAATTAAGGATCAGTCTTCGAGCCGCATCTTGCTAAGCCCCATCGTACTACCACATGTCCTGTGCGGGCGGGACCTAACTAAATAATTTGTATTCTTTCACTATGGTCATGCCATCCGGTTACGTGGGTGTCTTTTATGACCTACTTTTATGTATTCCCACCTGGCGCAAGAGGGGGCCTGAACCCGGCGGGTTTCTATCCAAAGGGGGCGAAACCTTAGCGAGGCAGGACTACGGTGAGATGATGCATTGTAAAGGCTTCGTGATAATGACTTAGTCGCACACCTTCGGTAGTGTGTTAAACGGACATTATAAGTCAATTATCTCGTGTGGGTAAAGTTGTACCACCTATGCAGAGTGTAAAACTATTCGAATAGCCATGTCCACAGTCAAGGACATGCTAAGCAAAGCCACTCCAAGTTAGATTTTTTGTTTTGATTTCAAAAGACTTTATTAAATGATTTTGGATTTCTATCCAAATGGGAATTGGGCAGTTAGCCATGTGATAGGAGGATATCCTTCACCACTTATTGATGAATGTTATCTGACTATAAAACTTAAGATTTCGAAAACAAATTTTAGTTATATGTAAACTGCTTTGGAAACTTAGTATGAATATTTAAATGAAAAATGTTGCTTTATGCAAATTGAGCCATATAAGCCTCCCTTTGTTGAATCCTTGCATGCATTATAATTATGTTACATTGGGTGAAACTTGCCAAGTACATTCATTTGTACTCACCTTGCTTAATAAATTGTTGATCAGGAGAAGAATACTACGAGGATAATGAGAACTTGGACAACTAGGCTACGCCCTCTAGACGATTGCTTGTGGCGAATCGTGTGGTCTACCTTACTGCTTTTGCTTCCGCTGTATTTTATTCTTTGGCTTTATGCCCCTTTTGTATTAAACCTTAAGTATTTCAATGAATGACATTGTATGGTTGTGTTTTCCACTTTTGTTGACTGTGTACACTAGTTGTTCCTGGACTAGTGTGTGTTTCATAGAGAATCCGGGATCCTTCGCTCCCAGGTTCGACAAGAAGTGGTATCAGAGCCATATCGACTGTAGGTCGAAACCTAGTTAGAATGGTCATTAGTTGAAAATTAAAAAACTTATTTTATATAACAAGAAAAATAAATTGTTCTCTCCTCATCTTGGTCGTCTATTCATTCTTAGCTTCCTTTAGCAATTCTTTCTTACCTATTTCTTTCTTCACCATTTTACAATATTAAATGGATCCTCTTTTCCTTGAAGTTTTCTATGGACGATCTCACGATCTTTGACCGTGACGTTCAAGACCTCAAGACCTGAAGTTGTCAAAGGAGCGTCGTCCGGCAAGAACCACCACAGACCGTGAGTATCGAGTAGAGCATTGTATAAAGCTACTAAAGTTATTTGGAAAAGCTTTTTAGTTGGTCATTTTGTTTGGGTTGGTTGTTTCGCTCTATCCCCCTTAGTTTCCCCTCTCTTTCCTAAGTCTTTGAAGATCTAGCAGATGGTGACTACTCGCAACGGCGGTGGCAGCACCAGCAGTCCAGACAGAGGGAATGAGGGTGACCAAGGGACCCCAATTCCACCACCACCACCCCCTCTGGCGGGAGGACCCGACTGGAACCAGACGATGGCCAACCAAGCTCAGTTGATTAGTCTGCTTGCACAATCAATCAACAACACACAGAACTTGCAAGCCGCAGTAGCAGCTCAGCCTCAAGCTTACGCTCCACCTCCCCCGAGGACCAACATATCAGACTTTAGGAGGATGCGTCCTCTAACCTTCTCCAGCAGTACCGGGCCAATGGAAGCTGATGATTGGCTCAAAGCAGTCGGCAAGAAACTAGACATGGTCCAGTGCACTGACCATGAGAGAGTCCTTTTCGCCTCTTACCAATTGAATGGACCCGCATCCGAATGGTGGGACAATTTTACCCAGTCTCACGAAGATGCTCGTACTATTACCTGGGATGAGTTCATGCAGGCTTTTCACCGTGCACACATTTTGTCAGGTACGATCGCCCTTAAGAAGAAGGAATTTCACACCTTGTGCCAAGGCAGCCGCTCCGTCAATGAGTATCTGCACAAGTTCAATCAACTAGCTCGTTATGCACCCGAGGATGTTACAACTGATGAAGCCAAGCAAGAACGTTTCTTGGAAGGACTCAATGATGATTTTTCTGTCTGCCTCATTGCTCAAGATTACACCGACTTCCAACAGTTACTGAACAAGGCTATCCGTTAGGAAGGCAAGCACCAAGAAGTTTCCTCAACGTGGACTAGTGAAGACCAGTAAGTCTTCCGTACCACGAGAAAACATCTAGTGTCTCCTTTGTGGTTTATTTCTTGCCTTTACTATTTTCGCATTTACATTTCTAGCAACTATTTGAGTAGACTTGCTTAGCTAGAATTGTATTTAGTTTTTGCATTATCTTGAGTTGTTTTAGCCTTGTTGATCATAGCTCCTAAACTTGTGCCAGTAATTGTTCTTAAAGATCAAAATTGTTAAAATTGTTAATTAGAGCATAAGAATTTTTATAACCTCCTATTTACTCCCCTCTAGTCGGTCATCCTTGATCCTACAGTGGAGCCGACTTGATTTGTTCAAGCTTCCTCAACGTGGATTTGGGGAGATCGACAAGTCTTTGAGACCACGAAAAACATCGTTTGTCTTTATATTATGGTTTATTCCTATTGCTCTTCTCTTAGTGCATTTACTTACATAGCAATTATTTTTGTCTTGATTAGGTTGTTTATCTCAGTCTAGAGAGGTTGGTGCGCTTAAAAATACTTAGATTATTTAGGCCTTGAGTCATGAAAAATGAATTTCATTTCATTACTTACTAAAAATATGATTTTAGCCAAAAGTTTTAAAAACCGCATATTCACCCCCCCTCTAGTCAATTATCCTTGATCCTACATCCACCCCATCTGCTGGTGGATTAGAAGCTCCGCTTGGTGCATCGGTTCGGCCTAGTTGTACCAGACAGGGCCCATGGTGTCCATCAGACATGGCTTAAGCATTTTAGTCAATGCCTTACGGATGCACTGGACGAGGTTGTTAGGATGCACCTTGTCGTGTACCATTTGCATCTTTTCGGCTGGGCCTTGTTTCCCACCACACAGTGTGATTGGGTGTACCCCAGCTTTGTCCGCATCGCCGAGTCTTTGACTGATGCTGAGCTTGGGGAGATGCCACATTACAACTTCGGATCAGCCGTCCTTTGCGCCACATACAAAGGTTGTGTGACGCTTCACAACGCGACACTAGTGTGAAACCGGTCCTTGCCATTTGCTATATGCTGCTGCAGTTGTGGAGTTGGGAGCACTTTTCTATTGGGCGGCCCACCTTCCGAAATGGAGCACACTTGTATGCCGAGTTCCACGACCCGCTAGACGGGCCCACTATGGGCACTCGGTGAACTGTTGCCAAGTTACACTGGGCCAGAGACAAACCGGCGAGGTGCTACTCCGTGTTCCACAACGAGTTCGAGACGTTGCACGATGATGACATCATATGGTCTCCATGGAGCCCACATTACACGAACGCAGTAGCGCCGTATGGACTATCCGTGCAATACACATAGGACGTCGGATTATGGGTGACGACCTGCCACCTTGTTTTTCCCATATGGTGGAGCTTTATGTGCCACAGCGCGTAATGCGATAGTTCGATCTTTACTAGGTCGTGCCCCCTCTCGACAGGAGGATGCTCGAGTGAGCTGTCCACTTGTGAGTGAAACTCCATCTTAGTAATGTTTACAGTTCATACCTACATCTGTTCTTCTCACATAAATCCTTCTTGAATGCAATCAATTGAGGATGGGCCAACATTCTGAGAACTAACCGACAATCCAGCATCAATGGACTACAGCTTGGACGGAGATGGCACACATTGAGGTTCTACAGGAGCAGCGGCCGTACGATGTTCGGACTTCTGGTGAGTGCATCGGTAATGCACTACCACCACGCACAGACTCACCCGTCCTCCGCGAGAGCGTCGAGGCGGTGTTACGTGCAGCGAGAGCTTCATCACTCGTTCGATCGACACAACGCTTCACAGCATGACGACACTGTAAAATTCTCATAATCTATGCTCGCTTCATTCATGATATTTTTATTGTTTGGTACTGAACAATTGTTGTCTACCACTTCAGTTCGACCGAGTCCATTGGATCTCACGTGTATCCAGGTCCGCCATTTGCAGCCCAGATCACACCATTCCAGGGTTTATCAAGACTCTCAAGTCCATTTTCGAGGACTCCAAGCAAATCATCAAGAACATGAGCGGTGGTTAGTCGAGAGACAGCATGCTTCAGGCCGTGCATCGAGTGGACTAACCGTGCTCACCTCCTAGGTCGGCACAGGCTAGTGAGTCTGGTGGGCGTCCTAGCACTCCCTGTCAGTCATCCACACATCAGATCGGGGATGTAAGTTATATTCAATTTACGTCTGGGTTATTTATTATACCTTAGGTTGTGCTAACATCATGCTGTCTTCCAACCGCACGTCCGTCAGGATACATCACTAGTGCGATCAACGTCCGCATGACCTACTCAGACTAGCGGCCGTCCTAGCGCTCCCCGTAGGTCATCCATCAGGGAGGTAAGTGATGTTTAGCTTAGATCCTGATTATTGATTTCGCCTAACATCATTCTATCTTACAGCCTTCAGTTGGGCATGGGGGTAACGACGAATCAATCGATGATGATATGGTCATCGTAGCTACTGCCGGGGAGGACTACACAGCACTAGGGTTTGGAGTGTACCACCTAGGCGATCACTCCTAGTCTCACTTCGGTAGAACCACGACTAGTCTGAGCTTGTACCAAGGTCAGAGCTCTGCCTCACCCGGGGTTGCTGGTACATCGTACGGTCAAGGCCAGAGCTCGTCCACACTGAGGGCCATTCATACATCGTACCTGGGGGGCCGTGGCTCCAGGGGCGGATTCATGCAGTCATTTATTACAAATATGATAGCAGGTGATAGCCAGTTTTGCATTACTCAGCTGGACGAGATTGATGTTAGACAGATTCAGTTTGGCTAGAGTCAGCTTGCTGAAGCACCTCCACCCACTCAATGGTCTCCGTACGTTCTCTGAACAGAGATGCGCTTTCTGGACCGGTTCACGTACCCCACGGGACATGCCCAACGCAAGATCAAGACGCGCACACATACACAGACGGAGCGAGCAGAGAGTGGCTTAGACAAGTGAGCCATATTTTAGCCTATGTGTAATTACATTGTTACATTATGTGCGTATATATCTAGAATGTTGTACGATTATGTTGTACCAAAATTTTTATACATATTTTGTATAACATATTTGTATACATTATGTGTGTATTGTCACATGAAATCATGCGCCCTATTATCAAAAAATTTCTGTATGAAATCACAGAATTTTATTCCAAAAAAGTATTAGCATATGCAACTGTTTGTGCTAGGTTCAATTCAAAGACGAGTGTGACGCATGTATTTTGTCAGAGTTCACATGAAATCATAAAACACTCGAGGGCCAGAGGGAGGGGCGAGTCCGGCCCTCGGGGCCACGGACAAGGCTCTACTGTGCCCCAGAAGCACAGACGAGCTAACTCTGGCCCCCTAGGGCACGGACTCGGCCATGTGGCGCGTGGAGGAGGGGTCCGACCCCCTAGGGCTTGGAGGAGCAATGTACTAGGCGACGTGTTGGGCAGTAGAAGCTCTACGATGCCATCTTTGCATTTAATATCGGGAGGGGGCTACATTTACTATTGAAAGGTCCAATAATGTCATTTTAGAGAGAAAAAAAAACTCCGATTTATGGGTGAGCGTTTGAGCTGGTAGTACACCGGTTCCACCAACCCACGAAGATTCAGGCGACTCGCCCCTCCGGCCCCGCTATAACTCACCGCTCCGCTCCGCTCCGCACCGCATCCAACTCTCGGCGCAGCAGCATCACAACCCTCCCAGGTCCACCCGAACCCCCGCGAGAGCCACCATGGCCGGCACGTGCGCCCACGTCGAGTTCCTCCGCGCGCAGCCGGCGTGGGCGTTGGCCCTGGCCACCGTTGGCCTCCTCGTCGCGGCCCGCGCCGCCGTGCGCCTCGCGCTCTGGGTCTATGCCGCGTTCCTCCGCCCCGGCAAGCCGCTGCGCCGCCGCTACGGGCCCTGGGCCATCGTCACCGGCGCCACCGACGGAATCGGCCGCGCCATGGCCTTCCGCCTCGCCGCCGCGGGGCTCGGGCTCGTGCTCGTCGGCCGCAACCCGGACAAGGTCGCCGCGGTGTCCGCCGAGATCAGGGCGAAGCACCCCAAGGCCGAGGTCCGCACCTTCGTGCTCGACTTCGCTGGCGAGGAGCTCGCCGCTGGGGTGGAGGGGCTCAAGGAGGCCATCCGGGGCCTGGACGTGGGGGTGCTCGTCAACAACGCCGGGGTCTCCTACCCGTACGCCCGCTACTTCCACGAGGTGGACGAGGAGCTCATGCGGAGCCTGATCCGGGTCAACGTCGAGGGCGTCACGCGGATCACGCAGGCCGTGCTCCCAGGCATGGTGGAGAGGAAGCGCGGCGCCATCGTCAACATCGGCTCCGGCGCCGCCTCCGTCGTGCCTTCCGATCCGCTCTACTCTGTCTACGCCGCGACCAAAGCGTGAGTTCTCGCCTTCTTGTTCTCCAATTACTACTTTGCTTTGTGTTCTTAGGTGTATACTAAGACATGTCTGTGTCAAATGTTCGTGCTATGGGCCTATAGTCTTATAGGTGGACGGTGGTGGAAGTAACCTTGAAAAGAAAGCACACGCCTTTCTTACCTATTTGTACTTGATTTAGCAATTTAAGGTGTTTGTTAGGACCCGGAACTGTTCTACGAAGACTGGGATAGGGAATCAAATGAAGCGCTTTGGGTGTGAGTTGTTAGTTCTCCTGTCAAACTCATCAGATTCTGATGCCAGTCTAGAAGTAGGAGTTGAATGTAGTATAGAAATAGTTGGAGACTGGGATTGTATCAAAGTTAGGATTATTAGCTTGCCATATGCTTCATTGTGTTCAGATCTGGTGTGAAATCAGTCTGTTAGTGAATTAGAAGGACGCGTCATTCGCAAATTGTGACTAGATTGATAGCAAAAAAATGCACTTTTATGTAATGTCTACTTAGGCACAGCTTATTTTTCACATGCCATGAAAAATGGAAATTCGTGTACTGTTTGGCCTTTGGGGTTGTTTCCATGGGTTTATTGCAATTACCATATGCCATGGAATACTTGGGGATCTATTTTCCTGGGATATGATCTATCTTGAATCAAGACAAGATCCAGAAGTATTGAAATACAGTCATGCAACATATTACTATATTAGCAGATGCCACCTTTTTTATGACTTTATTTCTTGGTGCTATATGGTAGTGTCATGGGCATAGGCCCTTGGACCCAGCCGGCCCTAACTAACCAAATAAGGGATAATATCCCATTGTTAGGAAGTTAGCGATTGGTTTCTATTTGTTGGGGATATGATTAGATTAGATTCTATTTGTTAGGGGGAGTCCCATCTATATAAGGGGGGTTGCCGCATGCTATTGGAAGCAAGTAATGAATTATCCGAATCTATTACCTCTCTCTCTCAAGTTCTTCTTCTCTTCCTGTCTTTCTTGCGCCCTAACCCCCTTGCACACTGTTGCTGCTACCTCCCCTCGAGCACACAGATTAGCATGGAGAAAGATGAATATAATCGCGTGAACAGCCTAAAACTTAATGCAAGCTAAATGTTGCCATTTACCCTTTCCGTGTGAATGGAACTTCTTGTCCTGTATTAGCATGGATAATTCTGCAAATTCAGAGGAATTGTCTTGCGATGTTTCTGATAACAGTGGTCTTTTTTCATTTTGATCCACTGATGTTCATAAAAATAGGTTACTGAGACTAGGGTTTTTTCTTTGGGGGGTTCCTACAGTCTTTCCTGAAAATTTTGCTTTTTGGTTTCTCAGGTACATTGACCAATTCTCAAGATGCCTTTATGTTGAGTACAAGAGCAAGGGCATTGATGTGCAATGCCAGGTAACAACTAGTCTCCCTTTCTCTAATTATCTCTCTTTTATGCAGTTCTGTTGAACTCACTGACAGATTGTTTGTGATATTGAAATGAATTATTGGTTAAGTTTTTTTAACTGGGTTGTCTAGTTACTCATGCTATAGACTTTTAATCTTTATAGCCATGAACTAGCTAATTGCCTCTTTGCTTGTCTATATCTGTGATCAACTGAAATTTGAAATGAAACAACAGAATTCCTCAGCTGTTCTGATCAACTTCCTGTACGTATTATATATTATGATAGAAACAATCCAACGTGATAGTGTTCACAAGTTAAGATTTACAGACCACTAAGGATATATGTCAGGCGTTACATATATATGTGACTGAATGCCAACTAAGGCTTTGTCAATAATATCATCATTTCTCATCTTCAACTGAATAGCTTAAGCTTGTTTCTCTGGGTTTATTGAGCTGCACCTATCTATTGCCTTTGCTTGTTGATCATTCTAAAATTCAGTCCTCTATACTGCTCCATCCTTGTTCAAAGAGACATGTAGATAGCAAGCATATGTAAATGAGAAATGAATTGCATATCATTATCATGATGATGTTAGCACGGTATTACAGATATGAAGTCCCTTAAGGGTCTTCATCATAAGTCTAACGAAAACAAATCATCTCAATAATTTCTCCCGCCTGCTGCTGTTAGGAACATTGTTTTGCCTTCTGTATGAACTGTTGTGCTCTAACTTGAATTTTACAATCTATTCAGGTGCCCTTGTACGTGGCAACAAAGATGGCATCTATCAGGAAATCTTCCTTCTTTGTCCCATCCGCCGAAACATATGCCCGCGCTGCTGTTCGCCACATTGGCTATGAGCCGAGGTGCACACCGTACTGGCCACACTCTGTCATGTGGTTCTTGATCTCCATTCTTCCCGAGTCCATTGTTGACAATGCACGTCTGGGCATGTGCATCAAGATCCGCAAGAAGGGGCAAGCTAAAGATGCCAAGAACAAAGCACAGTGATGTTTCAGATGCTCGTTCATGTTGAGATTCGCAGTGTTTCTTCAGCATGTTTAATGGACAAGTACGTCTAGCTTTGCTGTAGCCACCTTATTTAGCTACGATACGTTACCTTCCCAGTCTGCTAGATCGAGACTGTTGTTGTTCCTTTCACGATTATGAAGCACAAATATGTAATTCTTCATTTCTTCTTGTAACACCAGACGCATTGAATGTGGAAATGAAATTAACTCGAAAAGTTGCGTAATGCCTTTTTTAGAGTTGTTTCTGCATGTCTGTTTAACCGGTTGTGCAGTTTATAATTTACTTCTGAGATGGCATTCCTTATGATTTTGTTCTAGACAATAACTGTTTAGGTTCTACTCACTCTAGGCTTCAAGTCCAACCAGGGTTGGGGTCACGCGGGTATCTTCTGGATCTTCGCCCGTGACGTATCCTCGCAGATTTCTGATATTAATCATACTACTGTAGGCCCATATCGCTGCTTTTAGGTCCTTTTCTTCTTTTGAACTACCTATTTGGCTATTTCAGCCTGGATATCAAACATACAAGTCCCTTCACAAATCATTTAGCGCAACAACCGTGCAAAGGTATCGAAGTAACAGACTCGTATTACTGGCTAGGTGTCCAGAACTCCAAATATGCAAGAACAACAAGTCAAACAGCATATACCAAAATGCACATCTCATAGGGGGCATCAATGATACAAAAGGAGGAAACATAATTTCTAAATTATAGTAATTTGCAGCATGCGATTCATACAAGAGCAGTTGGGGTTAGCTCATACACCAGTGTCAACACTTTGTACGAAGTTAGCGAAAATAGTATGGGAAAGACAACAGAGGTTTTTTTAACTGCTTTTCGAAAATATTATGCAGTTTGAGCATCACTTGTCAATTGCGCCTCTTGATCATCACCTCGGATGCTTGTTGTTTTCCCTAGTGATATCTGGCTAAGCATTCGAACAATCCCGCTTCTTATCCTTCGAGCTTGAGATCCATTGGCAGATTGACTGCCACCCATTGTCCTCTCAAGCTCCTCTGAAAGTGTTTTGACAAGGTCGTCAAAACGCCGCTTGGCTGTAGGGTACCTTGATATCGACTTTGTGATTCCTTGCAATCTTGCGTAGGATCAAAATAATGAGAAAAGGAGCGATTGCCTCTTACGAATGGGAAGTGGGGTGAACAGAAGTACCTCCGAGCGAATGCATCTATTTCTGCTTGTTTTCGCTCATCCAATGATGCCAGATGAGGAAGAGTCTCCTTGAGGCGCTTTGCATCACTGATCAACAGTACTCTGCTTTTAAGGCACGCTTCCTCCTCTTCTGTAAAATTCTCAGCTTTGATTTGCTCTTTGATGACCATCAGAGGGTCAAAGAACCAATCGAATATTGTATTCTTAGGCCTATTGTCAGAAGTTATCTCAGAGCCATCACCTGCATGTTTCACAAGGCAAGTCAAGCTATGTCATAATACTTCTTTTGGATGACGAAAACCATTTTTACTCACTTAAAACAAGGCCACCAGAATTAGCTTTTGCAGATCGAAGGAGTGCATTAAGAATAACATATGCCGGCAAACCGACATTAAGCACTCCGCTGCCGACTTTTCCTGACTTTGTTTCTTCAATATCTTTTTGTGCTATCACTCCTTCAGCAGCTAGAGCCTCGCCACTGTGCTTACACTCCGCGAATAGGTGATCTAGCAACTACATAACATTATACATCAGTTACACTGCACAAATTTTAAACCATAGACTCGTAGCTGCCTTTTGCAAAATGCAAAGTGAAACGGCATGATCAACTAGTATAGTGTACTCTCTAGAAGTCTAAACAGGTATCTCTCCCAACATAATAGAATACACGGAAGGTATGGATCAATCAAATGGCAGTACCAAGAATTCTTATCTACAGGGAACACAGTGCAACAAAATCTGCTGTTTTTTAGCCAGGAAAAAGTCACCTTAAACGGATTGAACTCATCAAAGCTACTCTTAAATGATGTAACACGTGATGGAGCCTTCTTCCCATCGTTCTTGTCCTTGAATGAGGCGGGCCTTGATAGCGAACCACTCTGTGAGGCAGCTTCATTTTTCCGATATTTAAACCTAGACATGTAAAATAATTTTTCAGTTAGCTTGCATTATTCAGAAGGGACAACACAAGGAGTATACGGAAATATGGAATACATCATTTATACCTAGGAAAGCAAGATCCTGGTGCCATGTCAAGTACATCATTTGTATATTCATCAAAAATGGACACTGATGATATTGCATAAGATAGTCCCATGAGTAGTGAGGATTCCTGGCAGATCAAGAAGACTGTAAGAGTAAGCTTCATGACTTCACCGCTAACAAGTACAAACCTTTTGTTCCCAATCCATAATTTCTGTGGATACCTGATAAACCACAACAGCAGCATATGCACCTAGAGGAACACTGGAGATGATGGAGGCTAGAAAGGCTCCTAAAACAGCAAATGGCCAGAGAAGAATAGCAAGACCAGCGAATGGCACACAAGCTGTCTCAAGAAAAGGTCCTTCTCTGCCAATTAGATCTTCGATGAGCCGCTTCCATCCTTTGAAAAGCATCACAGGTAACTTGTAGAAGGATATTAGTGTGAACATTATTCCATCCACTAAGAGTCCACAAGCAGCAGCGAATACTGCACCAGGAATGTCAAGCACTCTGGGAGATGAAGAGTTAATTATTTGATTTTGTTATATGGAATCCTTCAAGAAAAATATGATCAACATAGGTCATCTAAAAATATATAGCTTCAAATCAGGAATTGTAGCACGGTGAAATTAATTTTACGAGGCAAACTTCCACATATCCTTTTTTTTCAAAGTACGATCTCAAGTCAAATATTATTCTGTACTTCTATAAACCTGAACAGCTTGTGTATGCAAGAACAAACACCCCAGATACCAAACAAACACAATAATTAAATCCACAAGACCACAAGAAGATAGTACTGTTAGTATCTTATATGAAGGTTCCATGGTTCCACGGTTAATCGGTTACAATGACACATTTAATACAATTAGGCTATTATGTGCAACACTGCTAAAGTAAGTCCAGTAACACATATATAGTTTTGTCCAAGCATCAGAGAGAAAAGCTAACATGAATAAATTTGCAAACTTATTGGGTAGAAGGGAAATCGCTGAAAACAAAATGAGAAAGCAAACCTTATCTCATATGGTTTTCCATCAGGAGGTAAATGAAAACGAAGATCGTCAATGATTGAAAAATATGAAAGGAATAGCATGTCTTTCAGGTCCCTGACTACTGTACAACTTCCTGTGATAGTGCTCCATGTTCCATCCTGCATTTGTTAGCTACCCATGTGAAACTTTAAAAGGGCGAACAAGTCAAATATCAGAGTAAAACCATAAAAATTAAAACGTACCACAAAACAATGAACGAGTGGCCTTCCTTTTCCTTCCCCAACTGCATCAAATGTGGCCATTACTGGTGCTAGAAAACCATAAGCTAAACCAGTAAGGATGCTTCCCACAATGCCAACTATCAGCCATAAGACTAAAATCACAGATCTGACAATAAGAAGCAAAGACTTTACAACAGTCCCACCGGTTTGGTTACGCCTTCACAAAAGGTGATCGGCACATCTAAGTATATAGATTCATAATTACATGATATTTTTCTTTTAGAATGGATTTTGTACAAAAATGTGAACTACCTGATGATGCAGTAGTATGTCCAAATTACATGCATAGGCCACAAGCCCACAATGAGTGCAGAAATTCCGATCGCCGTAATAAGCCATGCACATGGGCCGAACAAAGCACCTAGATAGGGAAAATTTATAATAAAAGAGGATTGCAAATCAGAATTTGAAGACTAAAAAAGGAACATAGATCAGCAGAAATTACCAAGCGATCGACATATGCTGAAAAGACATTAGGGTTTAGCAAGATAACAACTTTGAATTCTAGAATTAACAAAAACATTCAATATCACCCTTGCCATCATTTACTTCCAAAATCACACTTACATATCTTTCTTTTTACACCACTTGAAATTCCGGTTGCAATGACCAGTAGCAATCAGTTTCTATCCCACATCAAGCACAAACAACAAAGTTCAACTGAAAGCTCTGAAATGAATAAAACCATAAATGCAAAAACTGAATGAGGAAAAATGGCTAAAGTTCGTAACTGCTACTTATTCTGTCAGAGAGGGAGAGATGACATCCTCTGAAAATTGGCTTTCAACTCATGCTATCTTAAGTGAAATAGAGTAACACCATATTTCATTTCAGAAATTATACCAGCACCCAGCTAATCTGAGCTCCATTGGTTCCGTCATTATTGAAATTAAAAGTACTCAATTTTGACATGAGCATTTATGCAAGCCTAATGGAAGCAACCCTATTCCATCGTTACTAAAATTTGAATCGTATAACAATGATTCATTCTAAGTCTGATTAAAATGCTCCAAGAAAGTAGAGGAACCAAGCATCCGTACAAGCAAAACAGAATGACCAAAGAGAAGCAAGCAACCACATAATGCAATGCAAGGAAATGTAAATAGGTCACACAAATGGCTCTTCAATTTATTTCCATTCCACACATCAAACCAACAAGGGAAAATCGATCATATGCCCCATCTTTCATATGCCTTCTATGATTTACATTTATTTTTGATGCAGTTGATTATTTGCCCCGTCTCGAATTTCTGGATTGATATTTTGCCATTTTCCCCCCTTTTCCTATTTGCTAAATCCTTTTCGCATTTTAGCTCACGTGAAATGACTGTTACGCCCTCTCTGGACCCGACACCGCGGACGGCGAACTCGAAGGGGTAGGGCGGTATGGACTGCTACACCATCCATGCCTCCGCACTCCTCAGTCCTCACCCTCTTTGCGCCGCACTCCGGGGACCTCCTCGACACCCGCGCCCTCACCGTCCGCTCCGCCTCCACCGTCTCCGACCCGCTCGCCGCCTCGCCCCCATCCCCTTCTCCCTCGTCACCAACGCTGACCCTGTCCTCGGCTCCGCCCTCACCCTCATCCTGCCCCCGACACCTCCTCCTTCCGCCTCACCTTCTCCACCTCCCCCACTGCCTCCGCGCTGCAGTGGCTCACCCCGCCGCAGACCGTGTCTTCCCTCCCCTTCGTCTTCTCCCAGTGCCAGTCCCCCACTCCGTCCTCGACCGCCTCCCACACTTCACTGACGTCGTCTTCCCCACCCACAGCATCTTCGTCCTCGACTCCATGTCCCTCCTAGGCTTCATCTACTACACCTTCACCGTCGGCGTCGAGATCGAGCTCCCCACCGTCGTCCGCGCCGGCCTCCGAAGCTTCTGGTTCGCCGCCTCCCTCCCACCCTTCCTCGTCGGTGCCATCACCGGCTACGTCGCCCTCAGCACCGACGACTCCCGCCAGAAAAAGGGCCACTTCCTCAACAGCCTCTCCTTCCCCATCTTCCTCGGCGCCACCTTCTCCTCCACCGCCTTCTCCGTGCTCGCCCGCAACATCGCCGAGCTCAAGCTCGCCGGCACCGATGTCGGCCAGCTCACGCTATTATGCCAATCTTCGCGTGGGTTAAAATGCGAAAAGATGGAAAATGGCGGAAAATGACAAAAAAAATCAATCCAAATATTCGAGACGGAGCAAATAATCAGTTGATTAATTGAAATCATCGAAAATAAATGCAAATCGTAAAAGACATGAAAGATGGGGCATAGGATCGATTTTCCCAACTAACAAATGCCTCGCAACACATCAGTTGATTGATTGAAATCATCGAACACATACACTATTGTGTGAAATCTTCCTCCAATTCTCCCATGAAAAAAAATCATCCTCCAATGCAACTCCAATCCATACTTTCCTAGGAAAAAAAAACGAAAAGCAACCAAGCAAATTGAACCAATAGAGCAAGTGTTCTGTTCACCTTTGATGATCCCCAGGAGGAGCAGGCCACAGAAGAACGGCAGGAACTTGAAGAAGCTCCAGACAGAGGCCCAAATCCCAGTCCGTGGCTCCATTGATAACCTTGGTCAACTCAAAAGACTGCTCACTCCCTTATTTCCTTCAAAACCAATCAAAGCTGTCCAACCCAAACTTGGCAAGATTGGGATTTGGGAAGAAAACAATGACAAAACTGAGCTTCTTCCCTGGAAGCACAAACCGCGCGATTTTCAGGAACTCACCAATCCCTCGTCAAGCCCAAACCAGATGGGGGAAACCTGAAACTGGCAAGAAAGGCAGGAGAAGTGAGGGTCTGGTGTTGGGGTTTGGCTTGGCAAGAACCGGCGCCTGGGGATTGACGCCTGGCGGTGGGTATGGGCGGTTGACTAAACAAAAACCAACACCAAAAAACTTTTTTATTAATTAATATTTTTTGAATTTTATTTTAAAGTTAACATTCGACGTACTTTATTTCCAATTTTAACCCTTTTGGTCACGCCACGAGGGATGTGGGAATTGGAGGAAATTATTGTCTAGAGTAAGAAACAATACATCTGATTTTTGTAAAATAATATTATTTTAAAATATAATTACAAAAATAAATAGCCAAAAAAAAAATACAAAAATGGTTTCTTGTTGCCAGTACAACAGACGACAGGGAACTGAAACCCTAAACTGGTTGGTTTGTCTGTGATTTTCGTATATTTTCAATGATATAAAATTTGTTAGACTTGCAATAACATTTTGTGATCGTTGTATGTTGTTCTAGTGCGGTGAATTTCTGAAGAATTTTGCGAGGACGATTGATGTATCAATGATTCGTAAGTAGGAAGGTAAGTGATATTGCGATGCACCTGAAAATTCATACACGGTAGAGAACTTTGGAGAAATGACCTCTTGCATAACATTGCTCATGTACATGCACTGCATATTATGTAAGGAAACAAATATGAACATTACTCGGATGAAGTTTGACTCACAGGTGTATGGCTCGCGGTAGGAGTGGGCCGTCCGGTGGGCACGACTTGGTGCACACCAAACTGTCATATTATGTGCTGCGGCGCGTAAGGTTCCACCATATGTGCGAACACCAGGTGGTAGGTTGTCGTTCACAGTCCTCCATCCTGGATGCATTACACGGACAGTTCGTGTGGCGCTACCTTGTGCATGAACTCTGGATACCATGGATGCCATGTGATGTCGCTGTCATGCAACGACTCGAACTCGTTGTGGAACAACGAGTAGCACCTCGCCGATGCATCCTTGACCCGGTGTAGAGCGAGCGGCGATCCACCATAAGCATGGTGGGCTGTCTACTGATCGTCTGCAGAGCGGCGTCTGGTGCCTTTTCTCTTGAAGTCCTACTGTCCAACAAGGAAGTGCTCCCAACTCCACAGCTGTAGGAGCACATAGTAAACGGCTAGGTTGGGGGTATCACCAGTGCCGCGCCGCGAAGTGTCACATAACCCCTGATATATGGTCCAAAGGGCAGCTGATCCCAAGATGTACTGAGGCATCGGTCCAGCCCTTGCGTCAGCCAATGACTTAATGACACAGACAAAGCTGGGGTAGCACCAATCGTCCTGTGTAGTTGGAAATAGGACCAAACCAAAGAGCTAAAGAAGGTAAGCGACGAGGTGTGTCCTAACGACCTCGTTAGGTGCACTCTGCGGGCATTGACTGAACTGCCTCAGCCAAGTCTGGGGGACACCACGTGCATGTTTCGGGATAAGTGCACCGAACCGATGCTCCAGCCTAGCCTTCTAGTCCGCCGGCGAAGGGCTCAGAGCAAGCGGCTCACCTCGGAGAGGGAGACCAGTCAAGAATGAGACATCCTGCAGGGTGACAATCATCTCACCCCACCAAAAGTGGAAGGTGTGCGTCTCGGGCCTCCACCTGTCAACAAGTGCTGACAGCAGGCTGGCGTCTAGGGTGAACTGGGGTCCGACTGAGACTAACCTCACAAGGGGCAACAAGCCCGTGCCCCGGAGGATCGGGACGTAGTGATCGTCCAGCTCCCAGTGGTCCATCCTCGACCGAAGCAGCAGGGGCAGAGGGTCATCCACGTCACCAGTGATCCACAGCTTGCACCGGTGATCCTCATCGTATAAGTGTTCTAGAAGTGCTGTAGAGACATAGCTTGCAACACATGGAATAGAGGGAAATTAAAAATTAGAACCAAATGTACACTAATTTACTAGTACATAAATGACAATGACAATAAAATACTGCAAGTTAAAAATTATGACCAAATTAACACTACAAATTAATGCAAACTAATTTACTAGTGCATAATTCTGCAATGTTTGCACCTAAAGTTGGAGTAATGAAGATTCTGCAATACTTAAACCTTACAATCTTATATTCTAGTCCCAGTTGTCACTTCTACCTTGTACCATGGACATGATAGCTAGAATGATCACACAAACAATTCAAGCTAAAGGTAGTTCAACTCCTTAGCTTAAGATTTGTTTTATTTTCTAAATGGTCCTAACTACAATTTTAAGATTAAACCAATCATTTAATATTAAGGAGGGCTCTACCAATTAACAAACATCTTGCATACATCTGCAACCAAATTCACGTGATGTAACCACTAATCAATTCTATAAACTAAATAAAAAAAGCCTCATCCAAGGGTTCGTACTAATCAAAGTATGAAGTGTGTGCCACCATTAAAATACCAAATTATGCAATAATTTACTGATCCATACCTAAAGTATATTTTAATTTTAATTTTTTAAGTGAGATTGAATTCAAATGATTTTCAGAACGCTAATTACATGGGACTCCTAAAGTCAAAAAGATTTTTCTACAAAAATCTCAGAACGCTAATTACATGGGACTAATAACGTCAAACTAAGTAAATGCTTGCAAAAGTACAACTACCTAAGTACGCATCCACTGTAAAATAATGACCTCACTCTCGGCTAATTAAATACGACTAATAAAGTCAAACAGAGTTTCCTACGAAAATTTTAGAATGCCTATAATAAGTTCGTCTAGAAAATTACAACTACTCAAGTACGCAATTAATAAAGAATTTACGAACGACGAAAAAACGACGAAGATACAAGTTACCCGTGAATGACGGCGGTTAATAACGTTGAAATATTCCAAAAAATATAATCGATAGAGCAAGAGAGCGAGTGACCAAGTGACTGCGAAATAAAATCACGCTCGCTCGCTCTCCAATTTATAGCCGTTGCGGGAGGGAATCCTTCCCCCGCGCAAGCTAATTGAAATTCACAGACATGCATCAGACAACGATGTGATGGAATTGACCGGAGGAGAGGACGGACATGGAATTAGGGGAGGAGTCTGGCACTTTAGAGCTTCTCCGAACGACAGATGGAATCCACCCACGATTTTTTGGGTTTTTTGTTCCTCCTGACACTACTACAAAAAGGCTAATACTAGACGCCTCATCACAGACGGTTGACCAAAACCGTTTGTATTGTCTAATCTAAGCGGTTTTGGTTTAGATCTGAATGCGTATTCTTGCTGCGCTAAAACCGTCGTGAAGAGGTAATATCACGAGCGGTTCATAGCTAAAACCGTCGTGAAACATCATAGGCGATTCTTGTTAATAACCGTGCGTGATAATACTACATATCACGAGCGGTTTCAACAAAGAACGTCAGTGAAACATCACGAGCGATTCTTAACAATAGCATGCGTGATATTACCATATATCACAGACGGTTTTTTTTATAACTATGCGTGATAATATCGCTCTGACTCCACGGTGAGTTTCTTAAATCGCCGTCGTCGTTAAATCGCCATCCGCCCGGCTCCCGATCGTCTCTTCGTCGCATCGATCGCTTCGGCTCCCGATCGTCTCTTAAATCTCACGCTCGAATTCATTCCTTGTTTTATAAAAGGATCATCCGCCATCAAGATGATCATCCCCACATATTTATAAAAAAAATGAAATGGTGCCTCTTCCTTGTCGCGGCATTGATGGCCTTTACGGCCGCCTTGTACAAGCACCTCTCTCGGTGTCACGTTGAGCCGTCTTTGCGGAAGAACACTTGTTTGATCAGCGGTGTCTTCACTCCTCTGCGGCGGAGAATTTGCGAAGCGGTGGCGGCCACCTTCCGCCATCTTGACATCCTCCTCCGCCGTGTCTTCGGGTGATCTCCCACTTCGGCGAGTTTACGCGTCATCGGCGTAGTCCTCCAAAACGGCGTTGCCGCGTCTCTAGGAGGTTTGTCACTTGATCACGTGTCGGGCGGCGACGACCGAGTCGACGGGCGAGACCCTCAAGCAAGGGAAGAGAGCCTATGGGCTCAATTCTTCTTAGTTCAACAGTCAGGGTCTTGAAGACAATTGAGCGAGTCGTCGTGGTGGGCGCATTTCGAGCTTCATTCGATGATCAAGAACCGTCGATGCCAGCGCCGCCGCCTATGAAGTATTGAAGGCGGAGATATCACCTACCTCCACCATTAGAAAAACTTTGTTTATTTATAGGTTTCTACTTTTTTAATCTTTTTGTAGCGGTAGCCCATTTGTTTGGCCATATATATGAAAATTCCAAAATGAAAAAAAAGTTTGGAGGTGAAGTTACTATATTAATTATATGTTGAATTATTGCTATATATATATATATATATATATATATATATATATATATATATATATATATATATATATATATATATATATATATATATATATATATATATATATATATATATATATATAAAAGCAAATTTTCATTGATATTTAAATGACAAAATTGACATATAAACATGTAATTTCTTCATGTCATGTAAGTGTATATACAAGATAAATATACTTGAGAAAAAACCATATCACGGACGGTTCCATAATGGAACCGTCTGTGATATGCCCCATATCACGGACGGTTCCATTATGGAACCGTCAGTGATAATTGGAACCGTCTGTGATAATTATCACTGACGGTTCCATAATAGAACCGTCTGTGATAAGTCTCTTTATTAGTACGAGCCCGGCAGCTAGGGTTTGCGCTCGCCTAACTCTCTTCACTCCCCAACTCCGCTAGGGTTTGCGCCCGCCCTAACTCGTCACTGCCCAGCGCATTTACTCCGTTCCTCCCTTCTCGACGCCACCGCTCGACCCGTCGCCGTCGCCGTCGGTTGTGACACCACTGCACCGCGAAAACACTCGTCACGATAGTAGTGTCTTCTGCGATGTCGGTCGTGCCACAACTACGGTGACGCCGCCACCAACCACCAGGCTTGGCCCGCGTGTCACTGCGCCGCCATGGCTTGGTTCTCTGCTTTCGGCTTCTGCGCTCGGGCCTGGCAGTCTTTGCTTTCCCCATCCTCCTCTATTCTCCTCTAGATCTATTAGCTTAATGTCTTGTGTTGAGTTTGATTTTTATGCTTGAGCCTTAAGTTGTGTCTGATGTTTGTGTGATTTATGCAAGGTGAAGGAGATGGATGAGGTTGTCTTTGGTGGTGGGGTCGCCGTGGTTGCGCTATCTTGAAGTATCACCCTACCTTACCCCTCTCTGTCTCTACCCCTTGCTCTGTGATGAAAATGGCTAATGCTCGTGTGGTGGCGGGTTTGGACACCCTTGGTCTTCTTTGTCTTCTTTGTTGAACCGCTGCTCAATGATGTTAATAGTCTTATCTTTGAAATTGAATTGATAATTAGTTCATATTAATAGTCCCTTGCTCGTGATGTAATGATGTTAATAGTCTTATGTTGAAATTGAAGTGATAATTAGTTCATATTAATAGTCCCTTGCTCTGTGATGTAATGATGTTAATAGTCTTATGCTGAAATTGAATTGATAATTAGTTCATATTAATAGTCCCTTGCTCGTGATGTAAGCGAGGGCTATTGGTGTATGTGCATTCTATGCATCTTGCTTAGTTCATGTTGTGGGTTGGATAGGGCTTGATATGTTATGACTTATTGGGTTGTTGATATGTATGAAATTTGTTGATATGTTATATTGTTATGAGTTATAACTTATGACTTATTGAAGTGTCAAGTGTTGTCTGCTATTGATAGTGGAAACTTGCTTGGTGAACCATGGGCTGTTGATATGTATGATTGATGATTTGCAAAAATACATGTATAAAATGTGTGATATGTATGTTATGACTTATTTGTCGATTTGTTATTTTGTCAAGATGTCATATGTTGCTTCTCGCCATTCATTTCACATTTATCTCGTATAGCTGTGTTCATGCGAGTCAAGTTCTCTATCTTGCGTCCTAGATGCGTCGTCCTATCATTCCATTCCTAATCTCTTCTCGATAAAGTCTCTAGCGGTGGTACTTGTGCCTTTAAAACGGCATTATATATATATATATATATATATATATATATATATATATATATATATATATATATATATATATATATATACTTGCTTTCATACTCAGGGAGTACATACTCCCACCTCTAATATACCACTTAAAATATATTATACTTCTTTATCATTTTCAATATACTTAAATACCAATTATAAGAAACTCCAATACGACTTGATTGAAAAATTTTCATTGGAGCCCTTTATTTTTGCTATATACCCTTTTTCATATATAAAAGAAGTATATACACGGATTTTGATATAAAAACTGGATTTTCATGAAATTTTTCATGGAACTCACTTTCGGGTATCTTATAATCATTATTGGAGTATACTCAAATTGATAAAGAGGTATCATCATACGATTTAACTGGTATATGAGAGGTGGGAGTATGTACTCCCAGGAGTACCATACCATTTTCATATATATATATATATATATATATATATAGGAAAATGACTTAGTACTCTTGAGATACGTACTCTGAGTCCATCTGCCGTCCGATCCATTAGATATGCGTTAGCTTTTAGCGGATCCTACGTGAGACACAATCGGGTCTTTCTCTACCCCCGTCGCATATTCCAAACAAACCCCTAAATCTCCGCTACCTCCGGTTCAATGAAATCAGATCCAAAATTTATAGCACAGTGGTCCATTGAGACACCGGTGATTGATGATTTCCTTTCCGTGATTCCCTCATCGTCCACCTCGTGAGCGCCCGGCGAAGCGGCGGCATTTAAAGCAGAAGATAGACACGTGGGAGAGAGAGGCGTGGTCTTCTTTGCTACTCTGGATGCCATCTTTGACCCCAACCGCCTAAGGCCTCGAAGATGGCCTCAGGAGACGCTACCGTGGCAGCGGAGATGATCTCCTGCGACGGCGGGTGGTTCGAGGTGTGCCCTCTGCTGCGGTGGAACCTGCAGCTGCTCTCGTCCGACGAGGTCTGCGCGTGTTTAATTTTTTAAGTTTTGGATACATCACTTAGCGCATAGCAAACACTTCTGAATTCTTTGTGTGCCGTTTGTTTGAAAACCCTCAATTTGGTTTCTTAATTTCATCAGAAAAATGTCCAGATAGGGACGGAGATATGTGGCATGAGTGAATAAATTCATTTTAAAAGTTGATTAGAACTCAAATACTCAATTGATGTTATGTTTAACCGCCAGATTATTATCATTATTTTTGACAAAAAAGCTTTGAATAGGTGATTCTAGATGTCATGCAATTAGTAGTCGGTTATGATGCCGCACTTGAGTTAATTGACATGTCCTTTGTCCCTTAATCTCTAGTTTGAACTTGCAAAGATCTTTGTTGGACGAGGCGAGATGCACCTATTTGAACAACGCTTTGAACCAGTGTTGATGATGACAAGAAAAGGAGCTTTTTAGCGGGTTTGTCCTCCCATATTAACAATTAAATGTTTGTCTTTGCATGAATAAGAAGTTAAGAACATCCATCACTCATTAAACTAACTTGGGCAAGCAGATTGAGTACATAATAAGCGATACATTGCAAATGACATTCTGATCGAGAATGGCATACTTCATTTGTTATGTTGTGAAAGGTTAGAATTCACATTAATTTCTATTGACTCTAGTTTTCCTTGGACAATATTTCCCTATGACTTGTGTTCGAAATTTCTCTAAATTACAATAATCCAAATCAATTATCACGAGAACAGTGCATAGTATTTTGTTTCTCCATTGTACTAACACTTTCTTTGTCTAGGTGTTAGGCTTAATTCAAGCTACCCTCTTTGATGCGTCACCTTACATCCAAAATGCAAAAAGCTTTTGGCGATTCAAAAGGCGGCAAAAATCCATATGATGGCTTCACACCTACGTAAGTCAATGATGTTGAATTGATCGATCTAATCTCTTTAGGAGTATAATTTAGGCTGAATGATAATATGTGTAATGTACCTTTTATCGGTTATCTTGGTTTTATCAAACACATGCTTCTTTGATACTCCATAGTATATAATATTTAAGGCTTTGTAAACTTTCTTTGGTTAATTAGTTACTTATCGGATAAATTATGTTTAACTTTGCACCCATATGGTACCGGACGGTGGCCAAATTGCCATTATCTTTTAATTGTGCCTTCGCACAACCCTTGAAGCTTAGGCGGTGCTAATGATTGTCTTGTATTATTTTTGATAGCTTATTTGTCAATTAGGAAAATGTGGTATGATTAATTAAATAGTGATTAATGATATTATCTTTTCTTGCGGATCGTGCATGAGATGAGCCAAGAAATAGTTGTAGCGGCGACGATGCTTGGATTTGAAACACCGGTATGTATGCATCTCGTCAATTTTCATTTGGCTATCTGAGATATACTCCTATCTATGTTTGATAAATGTGCCCTCCATCTGAGATACTTCCAATGTCGACTTCATTTACTAAATAGACTCCTTGGTAGAGGAGCCATATGTTGCTTCAATTTCATCGGCGAGACAGAAGAAGTGGCATGGAATTGCTCCCTTCCACCGTTCTTCGTAATGCACCATCGTCATTAAAATGGAGTATATATTTCCATACAAAAAATGGAGTATATATATACATCCATAAAAGAAGTGAAGTACAGACTATTTGTGTATTGTTAATTAGTTGTCACCGTGGATGGAGTATATACCTTGTTCTTCCATAGGTTTGAAAGGAGTATGTTTGTTTCAGCATTATTTTTATCACATACTCAATGAAATACTCCAATTTGACTATATACTACTAGATTCTTGTATGATTCACAATGTACTTCCTTTTGAGATGATATACTATTAGCTAGTTTCTCGTAGGGACAAAATTTTTTTTTTGAAAAGGAGCCAACACTATACTCCCTGTTCAAATGATATGCTACTCTCCTTTAATTGATATAATGTTTTTAAAAAATGATATACTACCTTCTTGTCTAACGAAATACTCCTTTTCCAAATGAAATACTTCTTTTTCAAATGATATACTCCCTTTTTTTAAATGATATACTACCTTCTTGTCTAATGAAATACTCCCTTTTCAAATGAACTACAAAAAAATACACATGGTATCAAAGAATTAGCTAAAGTATGAAGAATCGCACATACACAAGGTGAACTGCTTTTCTAAAGTTCAATTGAAATAAAGGTAGTAGAATATTTTTTGAGAAAAAAAATAAAGGTAGTAGATGGTAGTATGTAGTATCTTGCACCGGTAACCGGTTGCATCAAAGCTAGGAGGTACAAAAATCAAAATTTGAAATACTTCGCATACCCCACGTCTACAGGATCCAATTGTGCCGACCAGAAATCTCGGAGTAGGTAATTAAACTAATCCATAATTAGTGGGTTTGCTACGGGTGTTATTTGCATCCGCATACCCGATCAGAAAGTAGGACACATCTCCAAGTTGATGAATGGTAGGGAGGTATGGGAGTACATACTCCCGAGAGTGCAAGCAGGCGTCCTATATATATATATATATATATATATATATATATATATATATATATATATATATTGTTATATGATCCCTCGGCCACTTTAGAAAGTCGGCGTCCACATGACATGAGGAAGAGAGGCGACAACGAGGGCAACCTCATTGAGCCCTACAAATTTAAAAATCTGTTTGCCTAGAAAGTGTCGGGACATCCAATTACTTGGTTGCTAATACATGATACCACTTCGATCGAAGTACTTGCGCGTTAAGAAAGTGGCGTGGGCGGTACTCCTCTTCCTCATGCTACGCGGAAAGCTCTTGCAAAGTGGCTAAGGACTAGGAACAATAGAAATATAATATATATATATGATGCGGTTTTAAAGGCACAAGCGATCCTTTGCTTGGTGGCTTTATAGAAAGAGTCATCATAGGCGGTTTGACCACAAACCGTCATGATATATAGTTATCACAAACGGTTTGTGGCTGAAACCGTCTGTGATATATAGTCATCACAGACGGTTTGTGGCTGAAACCGTCGTAGTAGTATCATCATCGACCCATAAACTCGGGCGGCTCAAGCGAACCGCTCAGTGATGGCGTTACGAACCGTCTGTGAAGGCATTTTACGTAGTAGTGTGAGAACCGGACCGGACCGTGGCACGAGGGAGGGAGGGCCGTGCGGAGAGGGCAGGGGGAGGCACATAGCGGCCATCGGAGGGGGGGAGGCGTGACGGAGGGAGGGCACGCGGCGGCGGAGAGGCCATCGCCGCGGTGGCCATCCAAGAACGCGCCATCGCCGATGGCGTGCAAAAATAGAGCAGTGGCGAGCTAGGAGATTGCGCCAAAGTGACCGTCTTGGCGAGAGGATATATTTGCAAAAAAAAACGAAGACGGTCATTCCTATAAATACGAGACGAAAAGACACCAATACGGCCAAAAATTCGTGAAAAGACCATATGTACGGAGTTTGCTATACTAAGGAACCACCAGAAGGCGCAATCTGGTGAAACCAACATGCGCATCGTGTGTATAGCTCCTATTGAAGCTCTCGCAAAAGAAAGATTCAGGGACTGGGAGAGGAAATTTGGAGAATTTGCCTGTGTAGTTGAGCAAACAGGTGAACTGCAGCTGATTTGAAGCTTCTTGATAAAGGGGAGATCATTATTAGTACTTGTTTGTACATATATGTTTTGCTTAATGTGTGAGAAATTTGATGTTTACTACATTGATTTGGGATCATGTTTGATATATGTATCATTCTCTTTTGATATCCCGTTGCAACGTATGAGCACTTTATTACTTGCTCTTTAATTTAAGTGTTTTAACCAACTCGCTTCATGTAGAAATTGAAGTAAAAAAAGGAAGGGGGGGAAAACACTAATCGTGTCTATTACATCCGGCTGCAACTGGGCCTATCAGGTCCAAGCCCAACACACGGTGAGAGAAAAAGATTCCGACTTGCATAGCATCTCTGTACTTTCAAAGCAAAAAAATCGGGAATTGATACGGCTCGAACCTAACGCATCGAAGACCAGCCCACTCCACTCACTCCTCGCTCATATCCCATCAGAAGAGCACCACATCCACACAACCTTATTCATCTACGCCTCCAACTGTCGTCACCTACATCCCGAATGAACCCCCGCGCCACTCCACCTCCCCGAGCTCCATCTCTACCAGATAGCATCCCCCCGCGGTCACTCGCCGCCCAATCACCCCTGTCGTGCGGATCCGCAAGTGCACCTCCTGCCTTCTTGGCCCCGCCTACTCCTCCATGCCGCTTGCCCCAATGCTCCTATTCGAGCTCCCGCTCCCGCCGCCACCGCTCTGCCCCATCAACGGTGTAACGTCCCAAGCTTTTTCGAGTTTTCTGAGTTTAAAAAATAAATAAAAAGAACCATTCGATTTTCTTGAAGTTCTAAAGTTTAACTTGAGATTTTGGAATTTAAGGTTTTTAATATGACTAAATCCAACTTCAATTAATTTGAGCTTGGTTCCTTTGGAGTTGTTAGAGTTCTCTAGTGTTGTTTCCCCTTCTCTGCTCGTTCCTTTCTCCTCGCGTAGCCAGCTCCGCGCCTCCTTTCCTTGCGGATCGTCCAATCTGTGTTGGACGGCCCGATTCTGTTGGACGTTCGGCTAGTCCAAACGCCCCCTTCGTTTTGAACCGTCCGATCTGTGTTGAACGGCCCGATCTGGTTGGCGCGTTCAACCGGTCCGAACGTTCACCTCTTTTTGAACCGCTCGATCAAAATCGGACGGCCCCGCTTCGCCGCGCCTTCTTTGAACCCCTTCTCGTTGGATCTCCCTTTTTGGTTTAGACCTCCCCAGTGGTCCTAGAGCTGGTCTTTTTGCAAAGACCACCCTTCTGGTCTTTTTGCAAAGACCACCCTTTTGGGCCACGACCACCTCTTTGGGTCACGACCTCCCTTTGGGCCGCGACCACTTCTTTGTGTCGCAACCTCCCCTTAGGCTACGACCACCCTCTGGGTCTTTTTGTAAAGACCACCCTCTTGGTCCGCGACCTCCCTTTGGGTCACGACCTCCTCTTGGTCACGTGTACCCCTTGGTCACGTGCGCTCTTTGGGTCACGACCTCCCCTTTGACCTCGACCCCCTTTTGACCAGCCCCACCTGTCAGCCTTGCTCACCTTCTCCTCCTGCTTATCACAGTGCTGCTCTCGCTAGAGATCTCGCCGCTCTCGCTGGAGGCCTCGCATTAAATGTTCTTTGAACGCATTAAATCTTGCCGCCTCCATGATTCTGTTGTCCCAGTGGCTGCTTGCTTGCGTTAAGTGCCATACCTACATCTGTCGCCACCTACCCTTAATCTCGTGTGCTTCAGAGTTTCTCAGCTGCTCTTCCCGTTCTCCCGAGCTATAAAAGCCTGAGCGGCCCTTCTTCATCACTTTTTCCTCACCCAACTCTCAACTCTCTCTTGCTCTCACCCAGTTTTCGTGCTTGAAGTTTCACTAAGGAGTTTGCTGGAGCCCTCCTCGTCGCCAAGGAGTTTCTTTGGGCTAGCGCCGCCTCACCACCTCGCCCTTTGAAAAGTTAAGCTAGAGCACCTCTGCCTGCTCGCCATTCTTCTCCAATCTTTTCTCTCTCCCTCTCTCTGTGTCTGGGTGAGTTCCTCCGTGCCTTGTCCTCTTTTGCTCTTACAACCACGTTGCATGGTTGTATCTCTTTTACAACCATGTTGCGTAGTTATGTTCCTCCTGTGACCTCCTCTTTTGGACCTCCTCCTGTGGACCTCCTCTTTTGGACCTCCCCCTCAGGACCTCCTCCTGAGAGCCCGTTTCTATTTCAGTATTTCTTTTATTATTCTAGTTTGTTTGTCTTTGGTTTTATTTGAATTTGTTGTATTTATTTGGCTCTTTTTACATGCGTGTAGATTCATTTGCTTATTGAAGAGTTTGTAGACCCGGTGACCTCTATAGAAGACCCCCAGCTCTTCATCGAAGGCAAGTCGTAGACTTTTGATCATGTTGAACCTAGTTTTGCAAAAATTACTTTGTTTTATATCACCATGCATGGCTATTTGTATAAAAATGGTTTGGGAATTAGCTAATCACCTACTTGGCAGTATGACCCCTTGAATACTTATGTTCTACATGTTGACATGTACTCTTTGGACCACCATAGGATGGGTAACCTTAGTTGGACCTCTTTATGATAACCAACATGGGTGCGTATCTTGCTTAGACCTACTTAGTTATGCGTTGTCTCGATCACTTCTCTCAAGATGTTAAATTTGAATAAGAAATTATGGAATTGTGGCACGTATTTGTCTTGGCATGTCTTGTCATGCAAACATTGCCGTTGGCCTGTGTGGCCGCTAATAAAATTGTTGTGCCATGACCAGGGTGGTCATTTGGCCGTGTTGAACCCAAAATGTTTTGCTTGGGCAAGTGATCGTGCAGTAAAGAGGGTGCAGGAAGCACATTAGGATGAGGAGGTCTCGCCTGAGCACCCACTAAGAACTTAACCTTGTAAGAGTTCGATCCAGGTCATACCGTATAACCACAAGACCATTATGGGGTGGCCCTAGCCAACTAATTAGCAGAAGTTTGGCTTTAGTTCTGTCATGGTGGCGTGATCTTCGAGTTATCGGATGGAATCACATGGCGCAAGAGGGGGTCCAGAATGGCGAAACCTTAGCGGGCAGAACCAAGTCAGAACAGAGCTTTGTAAAGGTTTTGTCACGTGCTCTAGACTGCTTACCTAAGGTAGTGAGCAGTGGCATCGACGGGTGTCAAACAAACTAGAGAATTTGTGTCTTGTGGGTAAAGTGTACAACCTCTGCAGAGTGTAAATCTATTCGAATAGCCATGTCCCCGGTTATGGGCATGCCTGGTGATTTCACGCAAGGGGTAGATCTTTTTTAAAAAAAACTTGTTGGTCTTGGCTGGTTCCGAGCGGTTTGGCTCACGACCTGGGTCGTCGTGAGTGGTCTGGCTCACGACCAGGGTGGTCGTGAGAGGTCTGGGACGTGACCAAGGTGGTCACGAGTTGGTTTCAAAGAACTTGTTTACTTATGTGCTAATCTTTCAACCTGTGCCTTGCAATCTACTTATTGTATTTCGTTTCAACATTGCTTTCCGCAAAGTAACCATAAAGCTAACCTTGTTGAGCATTGCATAAATATTATCTGCATACGTTTTCCTACGGCTTACTGAGTACATTCAAAAGTACTCATGGCTTGTGCCCTCTGGTTGATTAGCAGTTGATGAAGACCTCCCAGGGAGCTCTGACCTCTTCGAAGAGGAGGTCTTTGAAGACCCTATGTGTTAGGACGTCCTCCACTCGATTGCCTGTGGGCATGTCGAGTGGCCGCCACGTCTTCCTTTTGTTTCCGATGTGACCTTTTTGTTGTTAGCCCTGCGTGGCAAGACCTCTGTAAAAAGCTTGACTATAAGGTCTTTTTTGTTTTTAAATGTTAATTTGTCTGTTTCTTCTATAGTTTGGTTGTATGGTTGTGATCACATCGTTGTTGAACTGTGCGGGCTAGCGACTGATCATGGGACTAGCCCGGTATGCATAGTAAGTCCCGGGGTGGCTTACCCGGGGATGTCTCAGGGCCCTGGATCCGATGTCGGGGCGCCCACTTCGCTACCGCAACTACCTTCGGAGAGCCTTGCAAGTTCAGCTGCTCACCGTGGGACCTCATTGGTGAGCTCGACCTCTTCGATCCCTAGGTCAGTGCCCCATCCCCTCCCCTCTCATCTCCACACTCCACCTATGCTATTCCACTCCGCTCTACTCTGTAAGGCCCGCGCTTCTCTGGCTCGTCTGTTTTGGGGAGGTTCCATTGGGTTCACGCGGTCTAGTTCGTGCATGCCGCTAGGGTTTGTCCATGGCTTCGAATGCACAGACACGGGGGTGTCAGTGGGAGGAGCCCACTTGATTGGGGTCTACGGTGCGTTAGCTACCCTTCCCTCGTGGTAATTTGAGGGCGGCGACGCCGCTAGGGTTGGAATCGCAGAAATGGCTTCTCAATTTGTTGCAGCAACCTTTCTCAATTATTAAAATAAGTGTTTCATTTTGTTGCAGCGTGTACTCGTAAAAATGCCGTAGTAAGTGTTTTTGTTGCTATTGTTTTGTTGATTATTTACACCAGAGATTTTGTTTTGTTGTAATTGGGGATGTGATTTGTTGCAACGCTTTGCTACTATAGTTTGTTGCCATATAATGTGGTTTTGTTGCATGCTTAGTAATCATTATTGTGTTCACTATCTTTTTTGTTGCGGGTTTTTGTTGGCAGATCAAACGTTTATTTATTGTTTGATGCATCTGGGTCAATATTTGTTGCAAATTTAGAAACTAATTGTTGCTCTTTTGGGTTTTTTTTGTTGCGCCGAATCGAACGGCTGGGATCGATATCTTAAGTGAGATCTGACGGGTGGGATGAGCATACGATGGAAACACTCCCATCGTACGTCCAAGTGCTAGTCACTCAAAAAAAACATAAAATTGACGACGCCATCACGCGCCCAGCAGATGATATAATTTTGAGGAGGCGGCGGAAGCTGTTGAAAACACATTGATGTGATGTCCGTGTTCTCCAACCACCGTGTTCGCATTTGCAGCCACGTGTACATGCACGTGAAACTCCACGACATGCGTTGATCGATGGGACGACGAGGATCGAAAATAAATTATATGGGACGGAGCCTCAGGGGAGGCCCCATGCGTATGTCGTCCATCAGAAGAGAGAGAGAGGAAGAGTGAGAAGATCGAACGGTGGAGGAGGGGGCCTCACGGTAAGGCCCCGTCTTCTCTACGTCGTGATGCATGATCAACGATCCGTGAAAGTGAGCCCCAATCATGCCTTGGCAGGGGCGGACCCAAAGAAAGCCGAGTGACTCTTAGGTCTCATTCAAATTTTAGTTTTTAGTAGAATAGTCCAACATCTAACAACTTGTACCATCGCTTAGTCTAACAGAGGTGTCCCAGCTATCCACTTATCCTCCGCTCATTTTTTGCAACCTGAGTCCGTCCCTGTGTCCCGGATCTTCTCGAGGAACTGAGCTGAAGAACCCAACCGAGGAAAGACACGCCCGCCTCCAAAGATCAATAGAGACCAGCACGATTCCAAGTGATCATGAGTAGCTTGTGTTGCTTTCTCCCGCTGACGGAGAAAGAGCACGAAACTTTTCCCCTAGTGAGAATATCACTAGGTCAACTCTCGCATGCATTCGGGCACCAGGACTAGACTAGCCAATTGCTGCAGTCAGCTAGACCAAAAGATTCTGGGGCTTGCACGACTTTTGGGAGGGAAAATGCAGCCTAATTTACCTTGCTTTTATGTGCAAGTATTGTACTGTGCTGCTGTGGCAAAGTTTGGAGTTTTTGGCTAAATTGTACTATTTCATGATGAAATAGTAAAAATAGTCCCTCACTGCGAACATATTGGCAAAAATATCATAGGTGCCGCAATCAAAACTCACGGAAGGTGACCTACCGCACTGGCGTGGTAGGCCACGTGGCGGCCGCACGGCACTCGGCGAGTCTTGAGCGACTTGCATGAAGTGGGGGTGTGGCGGAGTGCGCTGTTGTGGCGCCCCGTGTTATTATCCTAAGGGTAATCACACTTAGTCATACGGATTACTATTCGTTTGCTCAGTAGAACACTACGCCAACAAATAGTAAACCTTTACCAGAGTTAGCACAGCAGAACAATAAGATATAAACTATTCTTTATTACAACAGTAACCACATAAGGCTAAGGTTCTGGATACAATTATTTAATTACAAAGGGGAATGCATTCTCCACGCTTACCTGCTAGGTCCCTCCAGCAGTTTACTCGTCCCACAAGTCGAATAGGGCGTCCACCTCGCCCTGCTCCTCGTAACCACCGCCCTTGTCACCAGTGGCCTCCTCAGTACCTACGAATCCCTCATCCCACTCGGGATAACTCCTGACCAGACTAGGGTCTAAGCAAGGGGAGAGATAGCAAGAGTGAGTACTAGTGTACTTAGCAAACATGTTATAACAAAATTCACCTAATGACTACCTCTTGTCCTTATCATATTTCTACCTTTTCTCTTTTTCAGAAAAGAATCATCAAGATTTAGGTTGCAAGTTTTACTTTTGAAAAGACTACTTGTTACCCGGTAAGAAAATAAACCCCAGAGGATTACCGCAGACTCCAATTCAGGAGACATGCATGAATTCATGATTTTATTTAGCACTTCGTAGGCTTGTACCACTTTTCCCATAGTTACTTTGAGTTCTAATGACTCTGGCCCTCCCGCATTTTCTTTGATGCGGTTTCAAGATCAGAATGCAGAATGTTTTCCAAGTTACGTATTTATGTCTCCACCCATTACTTTCCGTCGGTGGCTTACCTCCGCTGAGTTCTAGAAATGTTGGTGAAGTCGGCTCTCTTTTAGTTCCCATACTCCACCATACGCCTACTATCCTACCCATTGTGGAGTACATTATTGCGTAACAAGGTAATCTTTCCTGCCCATCGAAACGGGAAGATGGTTGGCACTTAAATATGACCCCTTATCCGGGTAAGAGTTTTGTTTGTCCTTATATTATAACCATATGTAAAAGGATCCAGCCTCTTGCCTCTTCTCTTTCCTCGCCCATGGTCCTTTTTACCAACCTTATTAACTCTCTTCTAGTACAACGGCTCTTACCTTCTTATCTTTCCTTCTTGCCTTCTTTAACCGATTTGGTTTTGAGACATAGTTTTTGATGCAATACATATATGATACAACAATATACAGTGTACATTTAATATAACTATCTTTATGCTCAAAGGTAAGCTTGCCTTCGTCGTCGTAGTAAAAAGCAGCGTCGACGTACTCCGGATCAACGAATCCTGCCTACGTCGAATCGGCCTCTGCAATTATACGGCAGACGCACAAAATACACAGAGAAATACTTAGCTGCTTTTGGTGCTAGTATAAGTACATGGGTCAATTGGTTCTTTTAGTTAGCAAGCTTTAATTTAATAACATTTTACGAATCCTCGATATGTTAGCACTCTCCAACTGCGGTTGTTCTATGGTCTAATGGCTCTGGGATCGAGGTTGCCGAAACTCACTTCTTATCGTACAAAAAATAAAATACTACTCACACTCACATGCAACTAAGTCTATCAAATTTTATTCATGCAAAAATTGTTTAATTGATTTTACTTAAGTGCATACGCAATTATTTAATTTGCTAAAAAGACTTGGTTTGTTTATTTTGATTAACCTATCATGATTAAAGTATTTCTAACATAAAGCGATTTTATTAGATTTATTCTACCTCTTTTTCTACTCTTATATATATATATATATATATATATATATATATATATATATATATATATATATATATATATATATATATATATATATATATATATATATATATATATATATATATATATATATATATATATATATATATATATATATATATATATATATACTCTAATGAAAGTTATTCGTACGCACCTCATACCAAACTATTTGGTCCAACGCTGCCCACACGATTTAATACTAGTGCTCAAATCTACTGGTAATTTACTGCCACTAATCCTCACTGGATTTATTTATCTACTATCTTCCTAATTACTAATTCCTATTTTTATTTCCCTAGTCCCCTTCTACCTAACCCTCATCTAATCCATCTCTCTCCCTTATCTCTAACACAACCGAAACCCACCCAGGCGCACTCATTCTCTTCCCCACCTTATTTCTCTACTTCCCCCTAGAATGCTCCTCCATGGAGCTTGCTCCTCGACTCTCCACTCCAACCGGCCGACCCGACCCCTAGTGTCGTCATCGTCGCTCACCTGCTGGCCGCCATTGCTGGCTCCTCTTGACCCGGTCGCCACCCTCTGGCCCGGCAAGCATCTGGCTCGGCTCGGCCGTCTGCAACCCTTTGAGGCTCAGCTCACGACCTCGCTTGACCTCCCGCCCATCGCCCACCGATTTGTGCCTCCTCGCGGCTCACCTCCTGGCTTGGGTTCCCCCATGACGCTCCTTGGTGCCTCCCCTCTGGCTCCCCTGTGCCGTGCCCGGATGCTAGCCTGGCCTAGTGGCCCCACCCGGCTTGGCTCGCCCCCTCGCGCCACTCGCCCGTGGCTGCCGGCCCGCCCTACTTTGGCATCGCCTGCATACAGTGGTTCCAAATTGCCCGTGCGTCTTGTTGCGCCTGCAGCTCACCTCCTTACCAGTCTTGCCTCTAGCCCCTCTGCCGCCTCGCTCGGCCCCATACGCACGGCTCCCCCTGGTGCCCTGAGCCCGCTTCCGGCTCACCCGCTCTATTCTACGGTCTGATATATTCTGCTTTTTACATTTTGAGTCACATTTGTTGATTTACGATTGTTTGATGCTTAAGTATGAGGAAATGGAGGGGGATGTGATGGTTCCTGAGCTTCCTTGTGGGTGATGGTGGGCTTTGGTGGTCTTGGATAGCATGCCTATGGTGAGTTTGGCCATTCGGTGCATTGTTTTGCAATGGTGGTGGGTTGCTGAGTCTTCTGTGGGGGTGGCTAGGGTACTTGCTCTCCCTACTCTCTACCCCCTTTGCTTTGCGATGCTAAAATCAGTGACACTGTGGGTGCATTTTTGGCCAAAAATAGGAATGGCTAACAGAGGGGGTTACCTTTGTCTGGTTCGATTTGGAAATGGCAAGGCAAGGAGTTGATGGCGATGGTTTGGTTGGTACTCCTTTGTCTTTGATGGTCCCTATTTGTCGATTACATTCTTTGGACTAGGTGGTCGCTGCTGGATGGAGGTGTCGTGGATGCCTTCCTTTTTGCCTTCCCTACTTCCCTACTCTCCGCCACTAGTGGCTCCTCTGGTGGTCTTTGCTTTGGCCGGCTTCTTGTGAAGGAGAAAAAAAGGGGAGACTTCGGCTGGCTTATGAAGAGCGGGGTTGTGGTGTTGTGCCAGGGGAGATGGACTCCGAGGCTGGCCGAAGGTGGCTTTTGACTGGCAGAGGGCTGGCATGCAGCTGGCTTTCCTGTGCTTGATATTTTGAGGGTGCATTCTTATCCCTCTTGGGGGGGGGGGGAAGGGGTTGGTGGGTAATGCTAATGGACCTCTGGTCCAAAGGATGCTTCTACTATTGTGGGCTTAAGGACCTTTGGTCCAAAGGTGGGCTTTGAGGCTATTTTCGTATATTCTGCGGATGGAGGTAAGTCAGTAAAACGTGGGTATCGGGTTTTAACACTCCCGGGTGATGAGACCTACGGAAGGTGAGATGGTGCCACTAGCTTAGGTTAGTCGGGGAGCCTCAGTGACCTTTGTGAAATCTGACGGCAACCTTCTATACTCTAACTTCTATTTATTGCTCTCAATTTGGCTTGCTAATCGTTTTCTGCATTTCTTGGCGAGCGATGGAAATGGATCAAGGGACGGTTCGATAGACTAGCGATCAATGGATAAGGATACAAGGAGGGTTTCGGCGGCATGAATGCAACAATTTTATTTTTATTCTTTTGTAATGTACTCAAAGCGGTAACAAGCGTATTTTAATTTGTTGTAATTAATTTTTGTAAAAATTCTGAGTTTGTATTAATGTATCTAATTTGGCTTGTGTGGAATTCATATTGTAATTCGAGATGTACTTATGTAAAACGCTCAGGTATAATTTATGTTACTGAATTTTTTTGATGTGTAAATTTATATTGTGAAACATGTTGATGGTATTTGCTGTATATCTCTTATGTTCGTTACGGCGATTAAATCTTGTTTTCGATTATCCATATTTTAGTTACTGTTAATTACCAATTAACATTGCTAAATCTAGGTTTAGGTTTTTCTGGTTCTCACACCTGTTGAGCGTCGTGCGGCTGCCACGTGGCCTACCGCGCACCTAGGACATGGTAGGTCACCTCCTGTGAGTTTTGAGTACGATATCGGTGATATTTTTTGTCAATTCGTTCGCGGAAGGAGAGCTATTTTTGCTATTTCGTTTCAGAACAGTGTCACTGTAGAAAGAAAAAAAAACAAAACTCCAAAGTTTGTTGGTTGTGTGACTGACTGACTGACTGTTAGACTATAACCGAAAAAAGTACACCCTTTAACTCAAAAGAACAGGTTATTCAGATTGGAATTTTTTTTTTATTTAACCTTTTTTTGAATTTTATTTTAAAGTTAACCTCGACGCACTTTATTTCCAATTCTGACCCTTTTGATCACGCCACGGGTGGTGGCGTGACAAAACTCTTCTTATCCAGCGCCAGATAAGTCCCCAAAATAGCACTTCTTGTCACGCCCTTGGGCGTGGCGTGACCAGAATCTTCTTTGTCACGCCACTTCCAGTGGCGTGACAAGAGTTTGACCAGAAATAGGCTAGTGTGACAGTGTTATTTTGTCACGCCGTGAGTAGTGGCGTGATCAAATGGGTCAGAATTGGAAATAAAGTGCGCTGGAGGTTAACTTTAAAATAAAATTCAAAAAAAGGTTAATTAATAATAAAAAAATTCTTCAGATTGTCGGATACTCAGATGCAATCGGCCTTTGCATGTCGGAGTTGTTTGCTGTTGACCTAGTAAGCAGTATTTGCTTTCTGGATCATAGATTCGTGCGCTATTTCAGAAGTTTCCAGGCACAACTTTATAAATTTTGCACTGTTGTCCAAATTTGCTACCTTCATCGCCGTATCACTCTTGCCGATTGAGAAGTGTTGGTGCTCTAATCATCAATTTAGCTCATCTCTCGGTTTGGGTGTAGCGGAACTGTATTATGAGAGGCAAAATTGCATATATGTCACTCTAAAATATGTCATTTTGAAATATGCCATTCAGAATTCTAAATCTACACACACACACATATTTATATATCAAGGCGGGTGGGAAGCCCCAACCACTTATGCAGGTTTACGATAACCCCCCCCCTCCCCTGGGCGTGCACGTATAGATCCAGGAATAAATGCTAATCAATACATTTAGTACAAGCAAATATTGGACGCTGGGGGATCGCAAAACTGCGTAAGATCCGTTCCTAGTTGACATTAGCACCTTAGCACCCAATTAGCCATTAGATGAGGTTTTGGCATGCCATGGAACTCTAGTATCACATATCTCCACCCCTTATCTAGTATCACATATCTCCACCACTTATCTAATACGGACTTTGCAACTTTTAACTCCTATCACCTTTTCTCTCTCCTCACTACACACAACCACATGCAATATTGATGGTATGGATAGAAAAAAATTCATGGGGGGAGGAGCCTTGGGAGGCCCTCCCCATCTCCATCCATTTCTCCTGCCCCTAATCCAACGGCTCAGGGGGAGGGCCTCACGGTAAGGACCTTCCCCAGAGAATTTCCTTCCGTATGGATATGTGGTACAAGAGTTCACTAGTATGTAATATCATTTTACTATATATATTATATAGGATTTTTCTACTCCCAGGAGTAGTTACTCTCTATTCTGTATCACACAACGTAGGGAGTATCTTGCGCAACCGAGAGTATGTATGTGTAGTATACGAGTATATAAGACCACTTAGGTGGTATCTACACTTTTTTAGGGGTGGTATGTATATTTTTTAGACATACTCCTTTTTATGTGCCAATATGAAGGTATTTACAAAATATACTAAAAACTATGGACTCTCTTGCAAATTTTTCGTGTGGTTCATATTGGAGTATCTTATAATTAGTATATGAGTATACCTAAAGTGATAAAGGAGTATGTCAAGTTCTTTTAGGTGGTATATCAAATGTTGGAGTATCATAGGAGTAGTTACTCTCTATTTCGTATCACACAACGTAGGGAGTACCCTGCGCAACCGAGGGTATGTATGTGTAGTATACGAGTATATAATACCACCTAGGTGGTATCTACACTTTTTCAGAAGTGGTATGTATATTTTTTAGACATACTCATTTTTATGTGCTAATATGAATGTATTTACAAAATATGCTAAAAACTATGGACTCTCTTGCAATTTTTTTTGTGTGGTTCACATTGGAATATCTTATAATTAGTATATGCCACTCTAGGATATTTTTGCCCCTTGTTGATGACAAGATTTGGCATCTATGATGGTCATTGCAGTGCTGATTGGTTCAACGGTAAGAGCCTAAAACTACCACTGATTCAACTAATATTTTTTCGAATCGGAAGGCAGAGTGGCTTCGAAGACCTCCTGAGAGGTCTTGGACAACCTCTTCAAAGACCTCTTGGGAGGTCCTGGCTTCAAAATCCGCCCGAGAGGTCCTGGGTGACCTCTTCAAAGACCTCCTTGGAGGTCCTAGGGGACATCCTGGGTGATCCTGGACAACCTCTACAAAGACCACCAGTATTGGAAGGCCTCCTCGCTACAGTACCTTGGTGAATAGTACTCGGAGCAACAATACTTCAGAAAACCGCCTTGGTGAACAGTACTCGGAGCAACAATACTTCAGAAAACCTCCTCGGTGAACAGTACTTGGAGCTACAGTACTTCAGAAGACCTCCTCGCTACAGCACCTCGGTGAACAGCCTGAGAGGTCCTCGGTGACCTCCTCAAAACCCACCTGAGAGGTCCTGGACAGCCTCTCCAAAAGACCTCCTAGGAGGTCCTAGAGGACGCCCTGGGTGATCCTAGAATATATCAACAAAGACCTCTTAGGAGGACCTAGAGGGCGGTCTTTGCAAAATGGCCAAAAGGGTGGTCTTCGCAAAAGAGGAGGTCGTGGCTCAAAAGGGTGGTCCTTGTAAAACATCCCAGAGGTGGTCTTTGCAAAGTAGCAGGTCGGGAGGACAAGGGAAAGCGAGGTCAGGATCTCCCCAGGAGAGTTCACGTGGCTTCATCAGAGCCGCTCAAGACCTCCCCACGGATACTCACGCGCTTTCATCAAAGCCGCCTAGGACCTCCTTAAGGACGCTCACGTGGCTTCATCAAGGCTGTCCAAGATCTCCCCAGGGGCACTAGCGCGCCTTCATCAGAGCCGCCCAAGACCTCCTCAAGGGTGCTCACGCAGTTTCATCAGAGCCGCCTAGGAGCTTCTCAAGGACGCTCACGTGGCTTCATCAAAGCCGTCCAAGACCTCCCCAGGGACACTAGCACGTCTTCATCAGAGTCACCCAGGACCTCCTCAAGGGCGCTCACGCGGCTTCATCAAGTCCATCCAAGACCTCCTCAGGAGAGCTCGAGCGCCTTCATCAGGGCCACTCAAGACTTCCTCAGGAGCGCTACGCGGCTTCATCAGGGCCGTCCAAGACCTCCTCAGGAGCGCTACGCGGCTTCATCGAGGTCGTTCAAGACCTCCCCAGGGACACTCGCGCGCCTCCATCAGGACCACTCAGGACCTCCTCGGGAGTGCTACGCGGCTTCATCAGGGTTGTCCAAGACCTCCTCAGGAGCACTCACGCGCCTTCATCAGAGCCACCCAGGACCTCCTCAAGGGCGCTCACGTGGCTTTATCAAGGCCGTCCAAGACCTCCCCAAGGACACTAGCGCTCCTTCATCAGAGCCGCCCAGGACCTCCTCAATGGCGCTCACGTGGCTTCATCAAAGCCGTTCAAGACCTCCTCGGGAGCGCTCGCGCGCCTTCATCAGGGCCGCTCAAGACTTCCTCAGGAGCGCTACGCGGCTTCATCAGGGCCGTCCAAGACCTCCTCAGGAGCACTCGCGTGCCTTCATCAGAGCTACCCAAGACCTCCTCAAGGGCGCTCACGTGGCTTCATCAAGGCCATTCAAGACCTCCTCAGGAGCGCTACGCGGCTTCATTAGGGCGCTCCAGGACCTCCTCAGAAGCACTCGCGCGCCTCCATTAGGACCGTTCAGGACCTCCTCAGGAGCACTCGCGCGTTTTCATCAGAGCCGCCCAAGACCTCCTCAAGGGCGCTCACGGGACTTCATCAAGGCCGTCTAAGACCTCCCCAGGGGCACTAGCGTGCCTTCATCAGAGCCGTCCAGGACCTCCTCAAAGGCGCTCACGTGGCTTCATCAAGGCCGTTCAAGACCTCCCAGGGACACTAGCGTGCCTTCATCAGAGCCGCCCAGGACCTCCTCAAGGGTGCTCACGTGGCTTCAACAAAGCCATTCAAGACCTCCCCAGGAGCGCTCGCGCGCCTTCATCAGGGCCGCTCAAGACTTCCTTAGGAGCGCTACGCAGCTTCATCAGGGCCGTCCAAGACCTACTCAGGAGCACTCACGCGCCTTCATCAGAGCCGCCCAAGACCTCCTCAAGGGCGCTCACGTGGCTTCATCAAGGTCGTTCAAGACCTCCTGAGGAGCACTACGCGGCTTCATCAGGGCGCTCTAGGACCTCCTCAGAAGCACTCGCGCGCCTCCATCAGGACTGTTCAGGACCTCCTCAAGAGCACTCGCGCGCCTTCATCAGAGCCGCCCAGGACCTCCTTAGGAGTGTTCACGTACTTTCATCGGAGCCGTCCAAGATTTCCTCAGGAGTACTACGCAGTTTCAGGGCCGTTCAAGACCTCTTCCGGAGATCCCGCGCGGTTTTCATTAGGACTTTTCGCAAAGGCCTCAGGACCTTCCGCGAAGACTTCATCATGGAAACTTGCGTGTTTAAAAGGAAAGATTTATCAGTTATGGAAAATCTGGAGATCAAATGGTAAAACCGAATCATATCTGTAAAATCTTGTTCGGTTTAGGAGTCTTGATCTCTTACGGCTAAGACCTACCGCCCTTTAAATAGAAGAGGGTCATGGCCGATTGAAATCATCACCAATCGATCAACACAATTTGCATCTACTATTTTTTTTCTACCATAGCTTCCATGTAGTCCCGTCCTTTTTTCCAATCTTTTCTGCTTCCCTGGCTAGGTTCAAAGACCTTGTCAGGACATCTCCGCCGCCTCAACACCACTACTAGCTCCGCCTAGGTGTTGTGCGCTGTGGTTCTTCGTCATGATTGGCGAATTATCCCCTTTGCTAGTTTGCTTGAAAACTAGTCATGCGCTTCTACGTAAGTGGAGCAAATCTGGTTATATGCGACCTTGTGTGTTGATTTTTGGCGTCAACACCCCTAGGTTCTTCTTCTCCCTTCCCTCTGTCATCCTATTGACTCGATGACCGACGGCGGCGGCGCTCTACTCCCACTCCTCGGCTTCCTCATCCTCCCACATAGCCTCCCCCTCCACCGCCTCGCACCGTGCCACCAAAACCCCCACTTCCTCCCTTTCGTGCCTCCTCTCCATCACTTCCCTCCTGTCGTCTCCATCTTGCTGAGTTGAGTGGGAGGATGAGGAAGTCGAGGAGCAGGAGCAGGAGCAGAGCAGAGCGCTGCCACTGGTCATCGGGTTAACAAGATGATGAAGAGGAGGAAGAAGAAGAACCTAGGGACAAAAGTGACCTAGAGTGGCGTATATCAAAGCAAACAAGTTTTAGAGCGGTATATATCTAATTTCAGGATTCTGGGCAGTATATCTCGAAACTTCATGTTTTAGAATGGCATATATCCAATTTTGCCATTATGCGACAGCTTATGGATTGATATGCAGCAAGTATGGCAGTACTTTCTTACTTATGAAGCCAAATAACCTTTCTATTTTCTGTTTGATTGATGCTGACAATTCAAGCATGAAAAGGAGATGAGTGCAAGCATATTCCCATGCAGGGGAGGGTTCCTGCTGTCTGTAAATGGCCAATGGGGAACAGATCAATGGCCAATCATGTACTCTCGGCTGCATTTCACTGCAGTCCAAAGGACTTTATCTGAAATCTTTGAGCACCAACCACCTTATTAGCACGTCGTATCAGTGGCACAGCATCAAAAGGAATGGACCGTATTTCCCACCTTAGATCTTCCACATCCTATGTTCCTTTTCTTGAATCTGAAGCATCATCATGATTATTTCTCCATGCAGACATCACAATCATACCCTCAAAGATCAGCACAAGGCATAAATTTCTTCATGGAAAGGAACACACATGTAGTTTCATTCATGAGAACATGACACAAGATACACATATCTTAGTCCCATTCCTACCATAATCCATGTAAGAATGAGAAAAGACGACAGTACTAGGGACCATATGAGCCCACACCATCAGGCTTAAGATCACATCACAACCACCATGGCTGTCAAGTGCAACTAACTACATGATGTAAAAGATACCATTCTCACTCTCATATTGAAGGACCCTTTGCCCTCCCATGGAGTGGTACTAGCAGTAAACTAAATGAGGAGTAAAGAACACCCCCTCAGATTCCGGACATAAAACCTTCCAGAAAAATTGAAGTTTCGCGACTAAACGGTAGAACGTTTATACTCTAGTAGTTAGCGTGGTAACAGAGCGGACCAGATTACACTTGGATAAAAGGCTAGCACGGGCTCTGCACGACCTGGGCTACCGCGAGGGTGGCTCCGGCCCGGAGCTTCATGTCCTTGAGGGCAGGGTCCTCGAAGAGCAGGACCTTGTCCTTGTCCCTCACCCCAACCATGTGGAGGTGTTCAGCGTCCTCCCTCTCCTTGCCCCTGAACAGCAGCCTCTGCTCCCTGGGCTCCAGCCCTGTCACCATGGACAGCATCACCTTCAGTTCCCCTGCAATTTCAGAAACAAGTATGTTGTTACATAAAGCACATTGTGAAATCCAAACCTAAGTTTACACAGAGAGAGAGAGAGAGATTGTTTGCTAGGAAACAAAAAGAAATGTAGTATTAAGGTTCCAACATGTGTGCAATTTTGTCTGCCTCTCAGGGATGTTGTCAGCCACCGGCAGAAGCATACAATAATTACAATACACCCTTTGCCTCTCAGGGATGGCGTCTGGAGCGGCACGGCGATCGAGAAGAAGCCGAGCGAAGCAATCAGCGGGCATCAAGCGCACAACGCCCGGATGGCGACTCGCGCGTGATCGGACGGATGCTGTTTCGCCGACGACGTGGATAGGCCCGGGAGGCTAAGGGGGGCCACTGGACCAGCAGCAGCGAAAAGAAACGGGCAGACGGACGGTCACGGACGCGCGTGCGCCATCGGGCGGACGCCCGTTATCCCGACAATGTGGACAGGCCCAGGAGGCGCGGTTTCCACCTAGCGTTAATTTAGGTAATACATGAACATGTGCTAGCAGTGCCAGTGGCAGCCATAAATTTATCTGCGTATGTTCATGTTAGCGTGTATGACTTTTGGTAGTCTCTTCTGCATCACCATTGCATAGTTTTGTAGTAGTAGTAGTAGTTCTGAAGGAGATGATGGTACTTGTCTCTTTTTTTACTATTGAAGCAGGCAACCTTCCTAGGAACTTTTTTTTATTAATTAATCTTTTTTAAAATTTTATTTTAAAGTTAACTCTCCGCGAACTTTATTTCTAATTCTGACCTTTTTAGTCACGCCACTACTTGTGACATGACAAAACAACATTGTTACACCATAGGATAAGTCCGTTATAATAGCACTTTTTTGTCATGCCACCACCAACACTGTCATGCCACGGGTGGTGGCGTGACAAGAGTTTGCTCAGATACGGACTAGTGTGACAGTGTTGTTTTGTCACGCTACAGGTGGTGACATGACTAAAGATGTCAGAACAGGAAATAAAGTTCGCGGGAGGTTAACTTTAAAATAAAATTAAAAAATGGTTAATTAATATTAAAAATTCCCTTCCTAGTTGTCAAGTAGGTGTACAAAAATATTGGCATTTAATTTACAGTAGGAAGTGGTTTCTTCAACAACAAAAAATACAGTAGCAAGTAGGATTCAGAAGCATGGAAAGGTCACATTCCGATTTCGGAGCTGTGGAATCGAGACTAGAGGTTTTTTTTGAATGAAACTGACAGAAGGGAGGGTGTCTGTTATATTAATAGAGAAGAGCAAGACTAGGGGTTTAATCTCACTATCCATGAGCACCTGAGGAGCAAAGCTGGGAGTAGAACAATCTAGAGAAGCATTTTGCAAGGGAAAATGCGGAGTAAAGGAGTGCTACTATACTGATAATATATTTTACTTCGCGCCAAACTGCCAAAGTGTGCATGGGTGATGGACTGATGGGTTCTTAACTGCATCCAACAGCTACCAAAAAACTGCACTCACTAATGCCGAGGGAAAAAGGAAGTGACGTTTTATTGTGCTCTTCCTTTCCTTTCCCCTTTTTTTAGGATTTAGGGGTAAATTAAACCTCACTTAAGCTTACTCTACAGAAGTAAAATACATATAATATACTATACTGCAAAGCAGCTAATGAAAAGGAGTGCAATCTTAGTCCTGAACTTTATCGTTTCTACAAAAAGAGTATTCATAGGTCACGGAATTCCCAGAAAGAAAACCATGACCGAATCAAGTTCATCTTTAACAAAACGAAAGAAACCACAAAGAGAAGAGTTCTATCAAGAAAACAGATTAGCAGAACTCTGTACTCACCAAAGGTGGAAGTAGCCCCAATGGACACATCATGCCAGGAGAAGCCTGGACACCCTCACCATGATCACCTCCTCTCCCCTCCTCCCATCCCTCTTCTGCACCAGCATTCCCCCTGGCCTCACCTCCCACTCTATCTCCGCGCCGCCGCCGCCGCCGCCGCCAACACCTACGCCGGCGACATTGCCATGGCCACTACCACCACAAGCACTTGCCTTCGATGAGGAGCCCCTCTTGAACAGCCTCTTGGAGTACCTCAGCTTGATCATTGCTGCAAAGTGTAGCTGCTAGTTGCTCCAATGGTCATATTTACTTCTGTATAACGTAGCAATCAGCTAAGGCTTGCTTGTAGTCACAGTGACAAGGCTCTTGTGTGTGTGTATATAGAGGATGGGTGAGGAGCCAGCTAGGCTTTAGAAGCGTGCGTCTGTTTGAAGAGGGCCAACTAGGAGGCATGCAATCTTTGCAAAGTCCAAAGCGGGACCCAAAAGAAGCAAAACGAGGTCCATGTTATAGTACAACAATCCTAATCTTGAGATGTTTTTGAGAGCTGCATGGAAAGAACAAGTGGGGGATTGCACATGGGGGGTTGGCGCAAAAAATGATGAGCTTTTGACGATATGACAGGGACAAGAACATGACAATTGGGGTGATCGGTTAGCTAGACCATAAGCCCCTCAATTAGATTAATGCCATGATGCAGCATGGGTGGCCACCACAGGCATAGTTTAGGGACTGTGGTTGCTTGCCGTTGTTTTGAACACAAGGAAAGATAAGATGGTGACAGAGGCGGATCTAGCATGTAAGCATTGGGGTCATGTGACCCCAATGATTTTTTGCTAAGCGTAGTACAAATTCTCTTTAGAGATAATAAATGACACTTATAAACAAACAATGACACCATCTAAACCTAGCTGCATAATGACTGAATCTATCGGCTAAATTTCCTAGCTTCGCCCCTGGATGGTGATGGTGAGAGTTGTACGTGCACAGTGTGCATGTTTTGAGTACCACTAACGGTATGTATGGTTTCAATTTTGGTGACCTTAGCGGTGGTTAAGGTGGCTCATGTGGGGCTTAAGGTGTTTCCTTGTGTTCATTTTCAGTTTCATACTTTCGTGGCTGACCATTTCACACGGAAGCTTAAGCCGCTAAGAAAACACGGACAACCTCAGTACGTTACTCATACTAGCTTCAAGAATGGAAAACAATTCTACTATTACCCTAATTACTTTCTTAATCATAACCTCCACAACGACAAGGCCGATTCGATGACGATATCCCAATAATGGAGTCGGCGCAGGATCCACGTACGAGGAGCAAAAGACTAATCGACCATGCATATATTTCATCTGTTGATCGATCAATTGTTAAATTCTGAGAACTCTATTGCAGCCATGGCCCATGGGTGTGACGTGCGACACGAACATTTGTGTTGGAATCTCTCTTATTCTTTGTTAGCGATATATCTTTCCATATGTACATTGTATAGATTATGGTAGTTTGGATCATATTTGATCTTGTAAGTCTGCTTTAACCATATCAGTTATAATCGTATCGGATGTAATATCTATTGCCGGATACTGTTGTCCATCTGGCAATATTAATAGAAGGGCCGGCAGCCTATTGGCTTGCGGCATCCCTGCCTCCTTTACCCGTTTACATGGTATCAGACTTCTCCCAATCCCATAGTGCCCCTCGTTGCCCCACATGAACACCCTGCCGCCAACAACCCTAGCTTCCACCCTGACCTCCCAGTCTATCATGGCGCCTGTCTCCCCTGCAGTCAATGTAGCGAGCGTCAAGACACACATCCCGATCGTTCTTGACCTCAAGGCCTCGAACTACACCAAGTGGTAGACGTTCTTCACCGCCATGCTCGGCAAGTTCGCGCTTCTTCAACACATTGATGGTGCACCTCCACGCCCCCACGCCGCCGCCTAGTCTCATCAAGACTTCACTGTCCTCACTTGGCTTTATGGCTCTATCTCTGACGACATCCTCGACATCATCATGGAGCCTAAGCAATCCGCTCATGCATTGTGGACTAACGTCGAAGAGATCTTTCGGGACAACATGGAGAGCATGGCCATCTACCTTGATACCGAATTTCACAATTTGGTTCAAAGCGACCTCTCCATCGCCGCCTACTGCTAGAAGCTCAAGACCCTGGCCGACACCCTCCGTGACATCGGACAACCAGTGTCCCATCGCACCCTCGTACACAACACCCTCCGCATTCTCAATCCTCGGTTCTCCAACGTCGCCTCCATCATCTCCTTGAAGACATCGTTCCCTACCTTCGTTCGTGCTCGGTCCATGCTTCTCCTTGAAGAACTATGCTTCGACAACACCGCCAAGATCATCGCCGCCACAACTCTTCTCTCCGGCACCACCACCCAGCCATCATCCTGTGGTGATGGCTCTTGCTGCAGTGAACACAACGACATCTCTTCTGGTGGCCGGTACAATCGCAAGAACAAAGGCAAGAAGGGTGGCCAGTCCGGGAACAGGCAGTACACCGGCACACCATCTCGCGGTCCACCTACGCCAACTGGACAATGGGTGTGTTTTGGTCCGTGGGTTGGCCAAGGCCAACAATGGTAGGCGGCCAAGGCCAGCCATGGGTCAGCGCATGGCGCCCCCTTCCAGAGCTAGTCTTCTCGGGCCTTGTCCTCCATCCACCCCGGCACAGGTGTACAACACCATGGCGACACCTCCGTACCCATCTAGTCCATCCGCTGGCAACCATAGCTGGGACAGGTCCAGCCTTGTTTCCGCACTCCAAAACATGTCGCTTCACGAAGGCAACGACGGTTGGGTTATGGACTCCGGTGCGACTTCGCACATGGCCTTCGACCATGGTAACCTCCACTCTTTTTCCCCTCTACCTCCATCCTCTCGTGTCATGGTCGGGAACAACATTTCCATGCCGATTTCCCATACGGGTCACACATCCATACAAAATCCTTTTAGCACTTCCTTCCAACTTAATGATGTTTTTGTCGTTCCATCTATTGTCACATCTCCAAGTTAATAAAGAGGATTACTATGCATCTCATGAGCATGCATCATTGTTTTCATGCAATTACACTATATATTGCACTTGGAAAATCTTGTTCAAATATTAAACACACACTTAATGAAGTTAACTCCAAAATAAAACTGAAACAAATGCTACCGAAGTTCCTCTGGAAATATTTTTTTTTTCAAATACTAAATTAATTATCATGAATTAATATAATTTTTCCCAAATTTTTGGGATTAGTTTTAACCCTCAAAAAATTCTAACACGACCCAACAACCTAATTCAAGTTTGAATTTAAACTGCACAAAATATAAAATGAACAGAGGGGTGTCAAATTTTTATTTGGGTATTAGGTCATCCCAGAAGCACCTCTGATTTATTTTAGATTTTTAGGAATTTTATTTCTATTTTTAGTGGCCTAGTCAAAGTAGCAGTTAGATTTCAAACTCAGTCAATTGAGTTTAATTAGAACCAATAAGGACCGTTCGATCTTAATCGTGAGGCTCGTGCGCGTGGTCCGATCCACACCAGGCCAACCAAACACAACTAGGACCATTAGGGACCGTTTGATTGAAAAGCGACGATCTAGATCAAGTGGGCCGTTCGGACCATCTGACCTGCAGCGTGTGGATCATCCGTCACGAAATCAGCGAGCGGATCAATTGGGCCGTTCGGACCGTCCGAGCAGCGCGCGCGTGTGGATCATTGGATCTTAATCGATGGCCCGTGCATGGTCCAAACGTTCACTTTCGCGCGAATAAATCGATCGCGAAATCAACGATCCAGATCAATTGGGCTGTTCGGACCGCCTGAACTCACCGCAAATGTGGATCGTTGGATCTTAATCTAATGGTCCACGTGCATGGTCTGAAAGTTAACACGCGTGCGCGCACCGCAGTGTATCGCTGACAAGGCGGGCTCGCTTGTCAGCTTTGTCTTCCTCCTCGCACTGGCGCTCGCGCAGAGCTTCTTCGCCACGCGGCCACGACGCCCTGAGCTACTCTGTCACCACCATGACCGCACCACCCATAACAACCAATCCTGGAGCTCCGTTGAGTAACGCCGCCTCCATCTCCGTCATTCACTGAGGATAAAACCTCCTCCTTGTCATCCATTTTCGCCATCTTTCCTCTAGGTGGATGAGGAAGGAGAAGCTCTCTCGTGTGCATCACTAGGGTAAGCTTCGACCCAGTGGTACCTTTCGACTCTATGATCATCCCCGTATCCATTTTTGTTAATGCAAGCTCCTCTCGTTGCTTGTAGCTCCTAGACCATTTTCGTGCTCTCGGCATTTCCAAAGCACGCACCCGGAGGACATCAATGCGCTTTATTCGTCTCCAGGAGGTATTATCCTCGCGTTAGCACGTCACCTTACATGCTTTAGCTTACTGAGCAAAACCCCTCAACTAATTTGAGCAATGCACGACAGGATCGGGTGAATTTGAAGCTTGAACCAATTTCGGCCGTAAAGCAACTTTTCACCTCCCACTGTGATCCGGTAAGGCATTTGTCGATTCATCACTTCTAGAGCATCCTCATAGGATCTTTGAGCTAACCCGAGCACTCACTTTGCTCCGTTTTGCTTAGAGCATCATCTCTTCGTTGGACCGTGCCGCCGCCGTCATCTTCTCCAGCGTCGTTGCTGCTTCAACTAACTCGCAGCTCCTCCGAGCTTCCACTTAGCTCAGGTAACTCCTAGTAGTCCTTAGAAGCTTGGGCACACGCTTATCTGGACCACTACAGAGCTTTACTTGTTGCATGCATTTTGACCGTAGCTCTCTTGTTGCTCAACTCCAGCTAGCCATCGGTGAAGGCCACCTCAGAGGTTGTAACCACTTCCATTAGGTGCGCAACACTATTGCGCATCTAACCTTGTCCTTGGTCGGCTCCACCGCGGTGCGTAGCGTCGGCGAGCCACCGATGAACCGCGCGGGACAAACTCCTGTTGTCGTACGCGGACAAGCATTGTAGCCAAATGATTAGGAGTTACGCGGTAATCATTAGCATTTAACTACTGTCCTAAAGAGTTAATGTTTCACTTACATGCGAGCCCCTTGCACAGAAATCCAACGCTGAAGTAAAAAGCCGCAGCGACTGACTTGTGGGCCTAGTCATTTTAGCCCCGTGCGCAGTGCGCATGCATGCGTGGACCAAGTCCTTTGGACTGTGCCACTGACTTTAGGGTCCCACTTGTCAACTCGCAGTTTAATTGGAAAACAAACTATTCACTGGACCCCACCCGTCAGCGGCTGTGGCTAGCGCAACCCTCGGTAATAAAAGGAATAAATACTTATAAAAATCGAAATCTAATAACCTGCACACTGAAAAATATGATTAACTTCAAAAATACATAACTAATTCATCTCCACTCCAAAATGAATGAAACCGGTGCTGATAATTTTCATTTCTAATGAACTTTATTTTAAAATTGGTTTCAAACTTGTCTCTGTAGCAGAGAATATTATTTTGGAGAGTAATACTTAAACATACTATTTTTACAATAGAAAAAATGCTGATAACTTTGAAAATGCATAACTAATTCATAACAACTCCAAAAGAGATGAACCCTAATGTTTTGGACTTATAACATTATTCTCTAATTATCTGTATGATCCTTGTATCCCCTACTACTCTACAAATTTTGACCAAATAATCAAATTTGGTGAACAGTAACAGATTGGAATTAAAATTGGATTTTTCTAAAAACTGAGATTCAAACCTTCATAACTCTCAAATACTAAGTCCAAATGGAATAAATCTTTCACCTAAATTCATCTAAAATCATCATCTAGCTACTATAGAAAAATCATGAATTTTTTAGCACGTTGATTTTTTAGGTATTTCTCGATGTTTATCGATATCGTTAATCCTATAGATTCTGAGACCTTTGATATTGACTCGTATGCTACTGAGAGTGAACAGCTGCTCTACCAGCAAGATAAGAATCATTTGAACTTTCTTTTGCATCATATTTGATCCCAGTTTTGGTTAAGTTAGTGCAATGATAATTGCTTGCATGCTATTTTGATAATGTCGCTATTTTTGTGATGTGTAGAATAGTTATATCCCATTCATTGAGGTTAATCTTGAATTACCCCAGTACCACATGCTTAAGATAGGAATGTGTGAATTATATTGTTCGAGTTTGCTTAACCATGCAAGTCTAGAAACGGTAGTTTGATTGTCGGAATAACTTGAGCAATTATGGGAAACTTGATCACTTTCTTATATTCATTGTATTCCAGATCTTCGTATCTATTTTATGAGATGAATTTTATCATTTTAAAGGAGTTTTGGGGTCTGGACAAGTGCTTGCTAGTGATGGTACCTTCATGCACAAGATTGGGTATGTGGTTGTCTTGTTCAGACCATTAAGGATCGAACTTTGGTAACGTCGTTGATTCAAGTACACTTATGCTACCACATGCGGGATATGGGTACTGTACGGTCAAGTAGGGGGAAAGTTTTATTGTGTTAAGTCCCAAGGTGGTGTAAGGGCACTTGTGTTCGATCATTTGTCCGTAGGAACCGATGTAATTTTCTATAGTATGCATGGGAGCACCACTTTCGGTTATTTACATTACATCGGTATTTCCAATACAACTTGTGAGCCCCCTAGCAAGTGCTATCCGTCGCTTGTACTAGGTACGAAAACATCTCACATAGGGGACCTAACTCAATAGAATTTTCTTGCCAAAAATGACCGTATCTCGATTCTCCCCGGCCGACACACCAAAGGAAGTGTGTTAATTCCGATGGCTTACAGGCTAATCGAGTCGTGTGGGTAAAGTAGTACACCTCTGCAGAGTTAAACTATTCGAATAGCCATGTCCACTGTTATGGACAACCGCTTGAGTTCGGGAGTTACTATCGTTAGACTTTGTATTTAAATTGTGGGTAAACTCGGTATTCGGCATGAATGGGATGTTCATGTATTTTGTTGTATCAAAGTGGGCTGCCACTTTGGTGTTTATTTGATTTATTTTTTATTCAATTTATCACTTATTCGCATGCTTTACTTCTACTTCAAATCTGTTTTGAAAATGGCAATTGATAAACTAGTATTGTGTAGGTCGAAAATTGTTGTGTCTTTCGCAAAACTAAGCCATTATGAGCCATCCTTTGGAACAACCTCTAGCATAACTAATTTTTATTTGTGTAAAACTTACGAGTACATTTGTACTCAACCCGGATGCTGCAATTTCAGGTGAGGAAGACGTTGAGCCCGATGAGCTCGTTGGTGTCTATTTAGGCGGCACTGACGAGTAGTGCTATTATTTAACTCCCAATCGGTTGCCAATGGGTTATAGGGCATATCATGCTGGACTTTTGGTTTATTTATCTTGCTTCCGCTGTTACTTTGTGATATTATTTGAATTTGTCCAATCGGCCATTTGTAATAAATGTAGACTTGAACTATTATGTTGTATATCTTTTGAACTATGAATGTATGAATGTTGTATGGATGTGATCAATGCTATATGTGAGTTTGGGGCATGTTGGTCGCTGATCTTGGGAGCCAACATGATCTCTTGCTCGCTGTTTATGAATTCCGATTTAACTCACTAAGTCTAGAGCTTGGACTGTTGGAGAACCGATCATCATGTAGTGCTCGTAGAGGTGCAGCGCGCATGATTGTCGGGGCTCTAGTTTTCGGTCTAGCCTCTCGCTTAGATAGAGTTAAGTTGGAATCCATTCACACAGGAGACCCAGTGTTATCTCCATAAGGCCGGGAATGCCTTGGTCTTATGGAAATAACCCGGGGGTCCCCACATCTATTGTTCATAACCTTCTTTCCATTCACATGTTTACTCGCGACAATCCTTGTTCCGTTGAGTTTGATCCTTTCGGTTTCTCTGTGAAGGGCCTTCGAACCAAGAGCGTGATTCTTCGCTGCAATAGTTACGAGGAACTCTACATGCTCCATCCTGCACCTCCACCGGTGTCCTCCTACCATGCCCTCCTCACCGTTGCACCGGTGTCCTCCTACCATGCCCTCCTCACCGTTGCACCGGCGTCCCTATGACATCGGCACTTAGGACATCCTGGCCACGACGCCATGCTATCGCTGCAACAATCGTCTTTGATTTCCTGTAATAAAGCAGATCACTCTACGTGTCATGCCTGCCAACTAGGCAAGCATGTTCGACTGCCTTTTCCCTATTCTACTTCACAAACTAGTTTGCCATTCTAGTTAATTCATTGTGATTTATGGACATCCCCTGTATCCAGCAGTTATGGTTTCAAATATTATCTCGTTATCATCGATGATTTCTCTTACTTTTATTTTTTGTTTCCTCTTCACCAAAAATCGTGTGTTCACGAAACCCTCGCCTCCTTCATTAGCTATGTCCATAAGCAATTTCAACTACCTCTTGTTTCTATCCAGGCCGACGACACTGAATTCGTAAACTCCGCATCAATGGATCTTTTTCACCGACACAATATTCACCTTCGTCTCTCCTATCCCTATACCTCTCCTCAAAATAGGAAGGCCAAACGTGCCATTCAAACCCTCGACGACATATGCGTGCTCTCCTCTTTCAAACGCACATGCCATCCTCCTTTTGGACCAAGGCACTTGCGATGGCCACATATCTTGTGGACCGTCGTCCCTCCAAAGCCATACAGTCGCTCACTCTATATGAGCGCTTGCACCGCTGGCCACCCTCTCTCCTCCACCTCTGCGTGTTCGGGTGTTTGTGTTCCCCAACCTATCCTCCACAGCCCGCAACAAGCTTGGTCCTAGGTCAGTCGCATGTGTCTTCCTCGGTTATCCCTCCTCTCACAAGGGCTACTAATGCTACGACATATCCACCTGACGCCTCATTCTCTCTCATCATGTGATTTTTTTATGAAGAGGTGTTTCCCTTTTCCATTGGTCCTCTCTCTTCTTCGCGTGACTCGTACGATTTTCTTCTCGAGTTTGTCTCCACCCAAACACCGCCATTTGTGATCCCTTCGACCAGTGGCTACTCTAGACCCACTGTCGTGCCAACTGCTGCTCACTCTGCCATGACAGTTTTTCCTCGCACAAGCCCTCGTGCCATCGCCATCGCCTGGGCGTTGTCTCATCTCCTGCCGTGGCAACATTGCCTGGCGTGATCACTGTCGGGGCAGCATCTCCCACTGTGATCGTTGGCTCCTCTTCTCCAGCATCTCCCACGGCAGTTCGTTCCCCTACCTCGACAACCGATTCTCCTGTCGCCGCAACATCTTCCCCTGCGTGGCAGCTTCCGTTGCATCACTTGCTCGGCCCACACCTAGTCCTCGTCACATGACCACCCGAGCCCAGACCGACCTTGTATTCCTAGTGGATTGCCTGAATCTCTCGGCTATTGTCTCTTCGGTTTCTCCCATTTTGAAAACATACTGAGCTACCCTTCAGGAACCCAATTGGCATCAGGCCGTGGCTGACGAACATCATGCTCTCCTTGAAAATCACACTTGGTCTCTTGTTCCCCGTCTTCCTGGCACCATTGTTGTCACCGCAAGTGGATTTTCAAACACAAATTCCACTCCGACGGATCTCTTGCACGATACAAGGCTCGGTGGGTCGTTTGCGGCTACTATCAACAACCTAGCATCGATTATGATGAGATCTTCAATCCTGTTGTAAAACCTGCCACAATCCATGTTGTCCTTAGCCTTTCCGTCTCCTGAGGTTGGCCCATACACCAGTTAAACGTTAAGAATGCCTTCCTTAACGGCACACTTGACGAAACTGTGTACTGTCAGTAGCCATCCGACTTTCTTGATCCCACTCAGCCTCAGCATGTGTATCATCTCCTCATGTCTCTCTATGGTCATGAATAGGCTCCTCGTGTGTGGTAGCAATGTTTCGCCACATACATCTGTACAATTGGCTTTGTCGCTTCCTCCTCGAACACCTCCCTGTTTGTGTTCAAGGATGGCCATGACCTTGCTTACCTCCTGTTGTACATTGACGACATCATCCTCATCGCCTCGACCGCTGCTCTTCTTGGTCGTCTTATCCATTGTCTCCATGTTGAGTTTGCCATGACTGATCTTGGTGATTTGCGTCATTTTCTTGGGATTGCCGTCATCCACTCGCCTCGTGGCCTCTTTCTTTCTCAGCGTCAGTATGCTACTAACCTCTTGCAGCGTGTCGGCATGTCTAAGTGCCACGCCACCGCCGCACCCATGGACACATAGTCTAAGTTGTCTGCCACTGACGGCTTGCTTGTCGCTGACCCCACGGTGTACCGGAGCCTCACTGGTGCTCTCTAGTACCACACTTTGACACGACCGGACCTTGCCTACGCGATTTAACAGGTTTGCCTGCATATGCATGCACCTCGGGAACTGCATCTTGCCCTTATCAAGCGTATCCTGCGCTATGTCAAGGGCACTCTTGACCACGAACTCGAGCTCCATGCCTCCTCGGTCGACTCCCTCACCGCTTACTCCGACGCCGACTAGGTAGGATATCTAGACTCTTGTCAGTCCACCTCTGTCCACTGTGTGGACCTTGGCGACAACCTCATCTCTTGGTCCTAGAAGCGCCAGACTACTGTCTCTCGCTCCAGTTCCAAATCCGAGTATCGCGTCGTTGCTCACGCCGTGGCCGAATGCTGCTAGATAGGCCAGCTCTTGACCGAGCTGCACCATCATCTCTCTTCGGCCACAGTCATCTACTGTGACAACGTCAGTGTAGTCTACATGTCGTCTAACCTGATTCAACATCGTTGTACCAAGCACATCGAGATTGAAATTCATTTTGTACGAGAAAATGTGTCTCTTGGTCATGTCCACCTTTTGCATGTGTTGTCTTCTCTCTAGTTTGCCGACATCATGACAAAATGACTACCCATCTAGTTGTTTTGGGATTTTCGGTCCAGTCTATGTGTTCGGTTACCGAACGATTAGACTGCAAGGGGATGTTAGCAATATATCTTTTCATATGTACATTATATAGATTATGATAGTTTGGATTATGCGATCTTGTAAATCTCCTATAACCATATCGGTTGTAATTGTATGGGATGCAATCTCTATTTCTGGATACTGTTGTCTATCCGGCAATATTAATAGAAAGGATGACAACCTATTGGCATGCGCCATCTCTTCCTCCTATACTCGTTTACATTCTTAAGCCAAGCCAACCCGCTCATGATAGCAGAATCTCTCAACCACATGGCGTAGCTCGGATTTTGATTCCCTGTTGCATGCTGCGACAATTTAGGCTATTCGGTGGATCCCGTTTTTTGGATCGATCAAGCCCTTCAAAACTACTATTTGTTAGGAAACCTGGGCCTAGACCTTGCAAGCCTGACCCATTGTGGGCTCCTCATCCACCTCTAGACTATATATAGGTTGAGGACATCCAACCATTGTACGTGCCTTTTGAGAAGAGAAATAAAGAGAAGAAAGAAGTCCTCCCATATCTCTGTGTTCAATCTACTATTTGTTTTTGCATTGTTGTGTGCGATTCTACTTCGTCTACGAGGTGATCGATCGGACTGAACTCGCCAGCGACGGTTCCTCAACACATTATCAGCACGATCGACTCCGGCCTACCTCTAGGCCTCCTTTACTCAGATTAAAAGCTAACCGTCGAAGCACGACGCTCGTAGATTGAATCGTTTTCTAGATCGCTTTCAATTCTGCAAATTTGGATTTCCAGATTATTTTTCTACGGTGCAAATCCGCACTAATCTACCACGAGCCGACTTGAAGTCGCTCGCCCAGCCGATCGGTAGGTTGCATGGAGTAAATGTCGATCGCACTATAGATTGTAGATTGCATGAACACAGAAAAAGAAAAAAAGGTGCGGCGCCGCATGCGGTCGTCTTTGTTGTGCCGCCGCGTCAAGATCCCACACCGCTTGCATGGGGCGGTGCCACCACGCTACCTAAAGCCGCCTCGCGTCGGCGGCTTTCATTGCTTCATGCCGCGCTAGCCACGCATGGCCACGTCGACTACACGGGGCACGCGCGCCGCCAACCTCTACATAGGCGCGCCGCCGCTGGCCCTATGCATTTGCGTTGCCAACTGAAGCCGCCCGAGCCCCTTCGCGCTTTGCGCTGCCTGCGTTGTCGCCCGGCCTGCGGCCACACCGCACCGCCGTCTCGGCGCTCACCAGCGCATAGGCATGCTATCGCTGCCCGCCCGCCGCAGACGCCATCGCCGCTTATCGGCTCTCGAGGTCATGCACCGCGCGCGCCATGGCAATCGCTGCTTTGCATGCAAGATCAAGATCCGCTTTGTCGCAGCTGCTGACTTATGTCGCTCACCCGCCGGCATCCCGAGCTGAGCCATTGCACCACAGATCCACTCTGCATCGCCGCCCACAGCCGCCAAGCGCCTGCCGCCTCGCGCGCCGGCCGCCTTCGTTGTCCCCGCATGAGCGCACACCCACAGCCGTGGAAGACTGCCTCGAGCCGCGCCCGCGCCTACACGCAGCCACCTCACACCACGGTCGTTATACGCCCTCATGCGCAAGCATAATGTCTTGCGTCGGTGCCTTTTGGTAACAGGGCAAGGGGGAACCCTAAAACCCCCTTGCTCACCTCTTTAACGTGGTCACTTTGGGCTGAAATGGGCCCGGCCCGAAAGGAAAACCGGAAAGAAAAAAAAGAAATCCCGAATGTTGCAAAAGGCCCTCGGGTTTTCTGAAATAGCGCAAAAAAGTTTCTCAGAACTGAAAAAAGCGCTTTAGCCATCGAAAATTACAGAATTCTCCAAAAATTCATATTCCAACAGAAAAGTGCCTTGGGAATTCAAATTTTGAATCATTTTTAGCATTTGAAGCATGTTTAAGTCTGTTATTATTATTTATATGCAATTTATATATTGTATTTACTGTTTTTATTATCTGTGATTGTTTATATTACTTTTAATTATTGAAAATAGCAGTAAATCATAATAAATGCATAGAAAAATACGTGAACATTATGAGAATTTTGCAACCATTTTATATAAATTACCAGCAGTAATCTTGTGAACTCTTTGCATAAATATGTAGATGACTGGCATCACGAATCGGGAGTTCGAAGAGCTGGGCCAGCATGGCCAGAATTACTTGACTTTGACTTGGTCCTCCGACGTCGAGATTGTACTTGGGGTCAAGAAGCTCTGTGCTGCTATCGGGTTTGGCACCTCAAATGATGCTAATCCCACTTCTGAGGAAAATAATCAGGCACTTCACTTCTTCAGACATCATCTCTGCCTAACGCTCAAGAATGAGTATATGGCGGAGAAGAACGCACTAGCTTTGTGGATTTGCCCAAGAAAAGCGGTTCGGCCAAAGTACACCATTCTTCCTCGGGCAGAGCAGGAATGGACCCGATTGCGTTTTGCTGACCTCAAAACCATGGGAGAGTACAATTCTACCTTGCACAGAATTTGTACCAGTCTTCAACTCTGTGGTAAGGTAATCACAGATGAGCAGAAGATTGAGAAGACTCTCTCTACCTTTCACTCGAATGTAGTGCAATCCGCACGCAACTATCGTCAAGAAGGCTACAAAAAGTATGCCGAATTAATTGACATCATGCAAGTTGCGGAAGCTCAAGATGATGTTCTAAGGAAGAACTACATCTCACAGCTGCCTAATAGCGATGTTGGCCATGAAGCCAATGCTAGTAGCTACAAGGTGAGGAAGCCTCACACAAAGTTGAGGGGCAAGAATGGTAAGGTCGTGGGTCACAAGGTCAAGCCAAATGCTCAAGCCAAGAAGGCACAGGACAGCATGAGGCACACCTCACCATTGTAGGCATAGAGGATCCACAGCAATTATTTGCACTCATGGATGTGGACAGCCCAGTAGCAGCCCCCATCACCCCTCCTTTAGACATTGCAGTGGCCACATGTAAGATCGAGGAGGCCGACTAGAGGTGGGTGAATAGGCGGTTTTAAAATTCTTTTAGCTAAAACCGATTTCTAATGCGAAAGCTAACAACAATTCGGTTTTGCACAATTAAAACCTAAATCAACTAGTCTTTACTAAGTGCACCAACAATATAGGACTATTGATAATGATAGCAAACATACAAAGACATATAAGCAATTTAATTATAGGAATGTAAATTGCATAATGTAAAACACAAGAGAAATAAACCACAATGACATAATGATGTTTTACCATGGTGTTCAGAGACTTGCCGGTCTCCCCTAATCCACATTAAGAAAAGCCCAAACTAATTGGACCGGCTCCACGAATTAAGCCAACACCTCCGAGGTAAGTCCAACCACTTGGACTGGCTTCAACATAAACCAACACCTCGATTCACTCGAGGTTACTCTTCCTCCACTCCGGAGATAGCGAGCACCAAACCACTCACAACCGCTTGGGTCTTCTCACAACCTTTTTTGAGAAGATCACCGGCGCAAATCCTCCAAGCCATCTAGGTGTCAGTAAACACCAAGAGTAACAAGTCGGAGACGCTCACTTGAATGAATCAAGTGCCTAAGCTCAATGGATACACAATCCACTACCTAATGCAACACATGCACTTAGGGTTTGCTCTCTAAGCTCACTATGTGCAACACATGCACATAAGAGAGGAGAGGGCTTGCTCTTTGCTCAAGGGAATCAATAGCACCAGCAACAACTACTTCCACAACCAGCCAAGGTGGGTATTTATAGCCCACACACAAAAACTAATCGTTGGAGAGAATCTGCTGAAAAGTCAGGGAGCCCCAGTCTGACCGCCAACCAATGGCCGGTCAGACCGCCTTTGCTCCAACGACTATAAAACTAGCTGTTGGACACACATCCGGTCTGACCGCCAACCAATGGCCGGTCAGACCGCTAGAGGGTCGGTCAGACCGCTCCACATAGGAGCAAGCCAAAACCAGGAAAACACATTCACTGAAAAAAAAATGAACCGCCAATAAAAGATCGGTACTACCGCCTTGCAGTAATACCACTGAACAAATGCGGTCATACCGCTGAGCAGGGGCCGGTCAAACCGGTCAACACATGGCAGTCAGACTGATGCCCCACCGGTCAGACCGTCCACTGCCACCAAAGCTGAAAACAGATTGTGCACATTGCTTTAACTCAATTTGCAAAACACATTTGCCAATTGATGCAAGATGCACATAAGGGATGAAGGCTAGATTCTCAACAAGTTGCAAAACACATTTGCTGACTTTCAGAATCAACGCCACAAGAAATTTGGTACATGGACTTAAACCATTTGCAAAATACATTCTCAAACTAAAGTCACATGTTACAAGGATTATGCATGAGCCACAACCATTTGCAAAACATATTTGCAAATATCGGCAACATGCTAACGAGAGCTAGAGCAAGCACAACAAGCTACCAACACATGACTAACTTAAGCTACTAACTAAGACTCCTCTTAATAGTACAGCAAACCTATACTAGCAATCTGGTCTTTCATCCAAACACCAAGACCGGTAAAAGACTAGGAACATATCTTTAGCCCTAGCTAGTCATACATTTGCCTTGCACAAACACTTGAAGCTTGATGACGCGCATCTTCACTTCAACTCAGGATCCTTGACTTTGATATGCATCAACCCATAATGCATCCATTATTCCAAGATCTTGACTTGAATATCATCAAAACATGATGATCTTTTTTACTTTAGAATCTTTGTCTTGAATGTGCATCAACCCATGATGCATTCTTCACATGCCCTCCATCAGCACATGATGGGTCTTCTCTTGATTTAATGATTAACTCATGATCCCCTCTTCGAGATCTTGATATGAATCAACACATGATCCATCCACTTCTTGAAACTTCACTTGATGACATTCAACTCATGATGCTATCCAAAGCCTTCATCATCGTGGAACATAACCTATTTACCCAACTCATGGAAAATATTAGTCTCACAACATGATTGTCATTAATTACCACAACATACTATTAACTCGTAATGGTGGGTCAAGATACTCCAATCTTTCCCTTTTAGTAATTGATAACAACTATCACAATTGCGAATAATTGAATATGAAGACATATGGGTATATATGAACCACACAAGTTTTGTATACTCATTTGATATGTTTCAAAGTAAAGATCCTTAATATATGCGGATAAAGAAATATGGATCAATACTAATGAAACCACAAAACAAGAAGTGAACTCCCCATAAATGTGTGCATACATGAATGTGTAATAAAAACATATGCACATATTCAAGTTAGACTTTAAGTGGAGTTCAACCTATATTTTGGATCCGAGGAATACAACAAGATATAAGAATATGATGTCGAATGCATACCTCTTTGATTTTCACATTTTTATCCAACTGAGACTAAACAATAGGTTTAACAATAGAAGTGTTAGTTTCATAAATAGATTTGTCATTAATAACCAAAATACTCCATTAACTCATAATGGCGGGTCTAGATTCTTCACCGCAGTCGTAGTTGCCCAAGAGGAGAAGATCGCCATAGAGTATATTCAGACAGAAGTTTCTACGCACTTCGCTGATTCGATCTAGTGCACGCATTGCACTTAGATCTTTTTTACCATCACTTGTAGTTAGTGGTTGTGATAAAACTTTAAATTATTTTACTCTTTGAATAATGGTTGTAAGCTCTAGGAGAGCAAAACATTAAATTTTTATGATGAGTCCTACAAGGCTTAATTTTTCCGTATTTATAATAGCAAGTTATGTTCTGATATTTAAAGTATTTTATTTATCTGTTGATTCCTTTCTACTGCATATTAATAAAATACTTATATTAGAACGCGTGTGGCGCCTTATGGAGGAGGTGTGCTTAGCGGATAGCGGCACAACGAATACCATCTTGAAAGAAACGAAATTCTTTTAGTTGATCAGCAAGAATGCTGGTAGTCTTACGACAATCGCGCGCAGCGATGCTTGTATAATAGGCTCAAGAAGAGCCATAATTATACTCCCGATGGGTACAACTTTGGTCATTAAAGAAGTCTTGTTGTACCTAGAATCGACTAGAACTCTCCTAAGTTTCACGGATATTCGCGCTAACGGTTTCCACGTAGAGAGTGAAGAAGGGTATGATAAGGAATACCTACTCATTACAAAGCGTGAAGAAAATAGAAAATGGGTATTAGAACTACTTCCTTCATATAAAACTGGGCTATACTACACTAATATTCTATGGCATGATAGATTAGGCCACCCAGGTCTTAGAATGATGAGAAATATAATTAACAATTCACACAGGCATAATATCAATGTAAAGAATTTTCTGAATCAGAAAGATTTTGTGTACCCTGCATGTGCCACTGGGAAATTAATTACTAGACCGTCTGCTCTGAAAGTGAATGATGAAATCCCTGTATTCCTGGACCGTATCCAGGAGACATTTGCGGTCCTATACAACCCCTGTCATGCCCATTTAGATATTTTATGGTGCTCATCGATGCTTCCTCGAAATAGTCGCACATATATTTATTGTCTACGAGAAACCACACTTCTGCAAAGCTAATCTTGTAGATAATTAAAATTAAAAATAATTTCCCTGATCATCATGTGAAGTCCATCAGATTGGACAACGCCGAAGAATTTACTTCAAAGGTATTTGATGATTATTGCATTGTAATGGGAATTAACGTTGAACATTCCGTAACACATGTCCACACCCAGAATAAACTCACAAAGGCATTAATTAAAAGAATTAAATATATTGTCCGACTGCTTTTGCAGAATTGTAATTTACTAACAACATGTTGGGGACACGCAGTTCTGCATCTAGCAACTCTCATCAATTTTAGACCATCGGCACGTAACATCCACTAACCTATGCAACTAGCGCAAGGGTCAGCACCGAAAATTTCTCATCTTCACATATTTGGTTGCAAGGTCTATATACCTATACCCCCACCACAGCGAACTGCAATGGGCTCTCTCCGAAAGTCTAGGATATACATTGGTTATGAGACAACATCTATAATAAGGTATTTGGACCCGATGACTAGAGATTTGCATACAGCCCGCTTTGCTGATATCATATTTGATGAGGATTGTTTCCCGTCATTAGGGGAAATCAACCCCTTGATGAAAAATGACGGGAAATAACGTGGCAAACCACGGGAATCCATGCACATGACCCGCACACTAGTGAAGCAAATAGAGAAATCCAGAAGATAATTGATTTGCAAGCATTAGCGAATTAACTGCCTAACCACTTTAGTGATTTGAAGAGTATGACCAAGTCGCATGTGCCTGCATGCAATGCACCGGAGACGGTTGAAATACTGAAGAAAATTGAAGGTATCCCTAATCCCGTCCAGATGCATCAGAATAAAAGGACGAGAACTCCAGTCCCTCGAATCCTAAGTAGTCGGGGACACCTAGTGAAAAAGGATAAGAAGGACTTGACACAACCGTTCAATGAAGTTCCTGAGAACCAGAAGGGGGGCCAGTTGAAACCTGGCACCAGTATGGAACCTTCAGGAAAAGGCATACCGGATTTGAACATTCCCACAGAGGGAGATATCATCATGGATGTGTGCGCACACATGGAGCTGAAAAACTAAAGGGACTTGCCTCCGTAGTAGGAAGTAGCGGTGGGCAAGTAGAAGCATTAGAAGAATCGTCCTATGAAGAAATAGCTATAAACTATGTGACCACAGGAGAATCTATGAATAGGACAACAGCCAATGTCGACATTTATTTTGCAAAGAAAATTGCCACAATCATCGATCTTGATCCAGAACCTGCATCGCTTGTTGAATGTAAGAAAAGATCAGATTGAAAGAAGGCAATAGCAACTGAATTATTATCTCTGAATAAAAGAGAGGTGTTTGGGCCTGTAAGCCGCACGCCTCCCCATGTGCACCCTGTAGGGTATAAGTGGGTATTTGTTCGAAAGAGAAATGAAAATAATGAAGTTGTAAGATATAAACCAAGACTTGTTTCACAAGGTTTCACTCAACGTCCAGGAGTTGATTATGAAGAAACATATTCCCCGTCATGGGCGGAACTACCTTTAGATATTTAATCTCAATGGCAGTAAACTTGAATTTAGAAATGAAATTGATGGATATGGTAACTGCATACCTTTATGAAAACTTGGATTCAGACATTTATAAGAAGGTACCTGAAGGTATTCCTGTACAGACTTAAGCAATCAGGTATGATGTGGTATAATCGCGTGAGCGACTTTCTATGCAAGAAAGGCTACATGAACAATAAGGATTGTCCCTGTGTATTTATACGACGATCCCATGATGGATTTTATATAATCTCAGTGTATGTAGATGATCTGAATATCATCAGAACACTGGAAGATATTAAGAAAGTAGGCTCTTATCTGGAGTCGGAGTTCGAAATGAAAGATTTGGGTAAAACCAAATATTGCTTAGGCTTGCAGCTTGAACATGTTTCTAAAGGGATATTAGTGCATCAGTCAACTTGCACTCAAAAGGTGTTGAACAGGTTCAGCTCAGAAAAGGCATACCCTTCGAAAGTGCCAATGGTCGGAAGATCTTTGCAGCAAAACAAGGATCCGTACAAACCTAGAGAAGAGGAGAGGGGGGAAGTCCTAAGACCAGACTTTCCGTACTTAAGTGCAGTATGAGCACTAATGTATTTAGCAAACTATACTAGACCAGACATTACATTTGCCGTAAACCTATTAGCAAGGTATAGTGCAGAACCTACCAAAAGGCATTAGCGTGGAATAAAGAACATCTTCCGATACCTCCAAGGAAGCAAAGAAGTTTTTCTGTTCTACAGAAAGAACCAAGACATAACTATGACTGGCTATACAGATGTCGGGTACCTGTCGGACCCACATATAGCCAAGTCGCAAATAGGCTATGTATTCCTATGTGGTGGAAATCGTCTAAGCAAAGTCTTGTATCAACTTCGATGAACCACTCGGAAATTATAGCACTGTACGAGGCCTCACGAGAATGTATTTGGCTTCGGTGGATGATTCACCACATCCAGCAGTCGTGTGGATTGAATACCGCGCAAACTCCCACTATTATCTATGAAGATAATGCAGCTTGTTTTGCATAAGTGCAGATGGGTTATGTAAAGAATCAACTCACAAAGTATATCAATCTCAAGTTCTTCTATGCTCATGAATTACAAAAGATAGATGAAATTAAAGTACTGCATACTAAGTCATGTGAAAATCTTGCAAATTTATTCACTAAGTCACTTCCAGCATCTAGCTTTGAAAGATGCATATGTGGAATTGGAATGATGAGACTTAGAGAAGTGCAGGATTTAGGGGGAATCTTCACGAACTCATTATTGAAACTTGATCACGAAAATCGAGTGTCCAAATAATAAATCCTAGAGATTAAATAAAATTGGGTGGATTGTACTTTTTTCCCTTGACGAGTTTTCCTGAAGTTTCTCGGCTAAGGTTTTTAATGAGACAATTCGTGCAACGCAACAAAACGTGTTTCATGTACTCTTTCTCAAAAAAATTTCCACTAAATTTTTATAAAGTTTTGATGAGACAAACATGTTGAATGAGTGCTCAAGGGGAAGTGTTAGGAAACATGGGCCCAGGCCTTGCAGGCCTGTCTCATGGTGAGTTCCTCATCCACCTCTAGACTATATATAGAAGGGGAGATCCTACCATTGTATGTGCATTGTGAGAAGATAAATATAGAGAAGAAAGAAGTCATTCATATCTCTGTGTTCAATCTACTATTTATTCTTACATTGTTATGTGCGATTTTACTTCGTCTACGAGACAATCGGTCAGACTGGACTCACCAGCAACGGTTCCTCAATACTATTAAAATCATGTGATGCATGGGCATGTAAAATGAATATGAGCCAGGTCACAGCAGTTCTTTGCTTACCCTAACATAGTAGCATGTGGCGGCACGGTTGCCATTTTGTTCATGCTTTTGAACGCTACTGATGGTTCTGTAAATTGACACACGATCTAAAAAGGTTGTCATAGCTTGAAAAAGAATTAGCGAAACGCATACGTATCTTGTCAGACTCGGTTCGTAATGCAACCTGGAAGTTTGCACCGCCGCCCGTACGCCACCACCTCCGCGCCTGCCGCCGCCGGCACGGCACACGGTGACCACGTCCCACTCGCCGAGCACAGCGGCACGCTGCTCACCACCACCCCTCTGCCGATGCCATCGCGCGATTCGCGCCGCCACCGACGCGCGCCATCCCCCGCGCTCGTCGGCGCCGTCTTGTCCGTCCGTCTCCCGCGTCGGCCCAATCCGCGGGCTCCGCAACTTCGTTCGTGGCGACGCGACCGCGCGTCAGATTTGGGCCGCGCGGCTCCCGGTTTACGGGAATCAGTCGGTCAGCTGATTCGGCTCAGGTTGTGGGCCGAAACTTCGGTTTCGCCGCTCGGCCGCGCGTCAACGCGGCGCGACTGAGGTATGCGACTCGACACATTGAATTCCCGCTGGGCCGGCAGTACCCCCTAGCCTGGGACCCATCTCGTGGCGTTCGTGGGTTTTCTGCTGCTTTTGGGCGGCCGGGTACTGAGCCAGCCGTCGACCTGATCGCCTCATCTGCTTGATGGTGACGCCGGCAAGCACTGCACTGCGCTCCCTGCCGTAATGGATTATCTTAGGCTTTGTTGATGACAAGATTTGACATCTATGATAGTCATTGTAGTGTTGATTAGTTCAACGGTAAGAGCCCTAAACTACCGCTGATTCAACTAATATTTTGTTTCGAACCGGAAGACAGAATAGCTTCAAAAACCTCCTGAGAGGTTCTGGACAACCTCTTTAAAGACCTCCTGGAGGTCCTGGCTTCAAAATCCGCCTGAGAGGTCCTGGTCGACATCTTCAAAGACCTCCTTGGACGTCCTAAGGGACATCCTGGATGATCCCGAACAATCTCTACAAAGACCACCAGTACCAGAAGACCTCCTTGCTCTGATCTTCGAAGACCTCCTCGTTCTGATTACCTTGGTGAGCAAGACTCGAGCAACAATACTTCGGAAGACCTCCTCGGTGAACAGTACTTGGAGCTACAGTACTTCAGAATGCCTCCTCGCTCTGAGACCTCGGTGAAACGACTGAGAGGTCTGGGCGACCTCCTCAAACCCTCCCGAGAGGTCTGGATCGGCCTCTCCAAAGACCTCCTAGGAGATCCTAGAGGACGCCCTGGGTGATCCTGGAAAATATCAACAAAGGCCTCTTAGGAGAACCTGGATGGTGGTCTTTGCAAAATGGCCAAAAGGGTGGTCTTCGTAAAACAGGAGGTCGTGACTCAAAAGGGTGGTCCTTGCAAAGCATTCCAGAGGTGGTCTTTGCAAAGTAGCAGGTTGGGAGGACAAGGAAAAGCGAGGCCAGGAGCTTCCCAGGTGCGTTCACGTGGCTTCATCAGAGCCGCCCAAGACCTCCCTAGGGATACTCGCGCGCCTTCATCAGAGCCGCCCAGAACCTCCTCAAGGGCGCTCACGTGGCTTCATCAGGGCCACACAGGACTTCTCCAAGAGAACTCGTGCGCCTTCATTAGAGCCACCCAGGACCTCCTCAAGGGCGCTCACGTGGCTTCATCAAGGCCACACAAGACTTCTCCAGGAGCATCAGGGTCGTCCAAGACCTCCTCAAGAGCGCTACGCGGCTTCATCAGGGCAGTTCAAGACCTCCTCGGGAGCACTTGCGTGTTTTCTCCAAGACCTCCTCGGGAGCGCTACACGGCTTTATCAGGGTCGTTCAGGACCTCCTTAGGAGCATTCGCGCGCCTTCATCAGGGTCGTCCAAGACCTCCTTGGGAGCGCTACGCGACTTCATCAGAGCCGTTCAAGACCTCCTCAAGAGTATTTGCGCGCCTTCATCAGGGCCACTGAAGACCTCCTCCGGGGTGTTGCGTGGCTTCATCGAAGCCGCCCAAGACCTCCCTAGGGACTCTCACGCGCCTTCATCAAAGCTGCTCAGGACCTCCTCAAGGGCGCTCATGTGGCTTCATCAGGGCCACACAAGACCTCCCTAGGGACTCTCGCGCGCCTTCATCAGAGCTGCACAGGACCTCTTCGACGATGCTCACGTGGCTTCATCGGGCCGTCCAAGACCTCCCTAGGGACTCTCGTGCGCCTTCATTAGAGCCACCCAGGACCTCCTCAAGGACGCTCACGTGGCTTCATCAGGGCCGCACAAGACTTCTCCAGGAGAACTCGCGCGCCTTTCATCCAGGCCGTTCAGGAGCTCCTCCAAAGTGCTACGCGTCTTCATCAAAGCCATCCAGAACTTCCTCCGGAGCACTACACGGTTCATCAGGATCACCCAAGACATCCTCAGGAGCGCTACGTGGCTTCATTAGGATCGTCTAGGACCTCCTCGAGGGCGCTCACGCGGCTTTATCAGGTCCGTCCAAGATCTCCTCAGGAGCGCTACGCGGCTTTATCAGGGCTGTTCAGGATCTCCTCGGGAGCATTACACGGCTTCATTAGGGCTGTTGAAGACCTCCTCAGGAGCACTTGCGTGCCTTCTCTAAGATCTCCTCGGGAGCGTTACGCGGCTTCATCAGGACCGTTCAAGACCTCCTCGGAAGCACTCGCGTGCCTTCATCAGGGTCATCCAAGACGTCCTCAGGAGCGCTCGTGGTTTCATCAGAGCCTCCCAGAACCTCTTCAAGGGCGCTCACGTGGCTTCATCAGAGTCGCTCAGGATCCCCTCAAGAGCGTTACGCAGCTTCATCGAGACCGTTCAGGATCTCCCCAAAAGCGCTACGTAGCTCCATCAAGACCATTCAAGACCACCCCAGGAGCATCCGTGTCGTTTCATCAAGACCGTTGAGGACCTCCTCAAGACTTCCCACGAGACTTCTCGCCAAGCGTCCAAGACCTCCCTCCAGGAGCTCCTTAAGGGAATTTACATGACTGTATAGGAAAGATATGTCAGTTATAGAAGGTTTGAAGATCGTAACCAAATTATATCTGTAAATATTTGGTTCGGTTTAGGAGTCCTGAGTCTCCACGGCTAAGACCTGCCGCCCTTTAAATAGAAGAGGGTCATGGCTGATTAAATCATCACCAATTGATCAATACAATTTGCATCTACTATTTTTTCTACCATAGCTTCCCTGTAGTCCCGTTCCTTTTTTTCCAATCGTTTCTGCTTCCCTGGCGGGGTTCAAAGACCTTGTCAGGACATCGCCACCGCCTCAGCACCATGACTAGCTTCTCCTAGGTGTTATGCGCTGTGGTTTTCGGCGAAGTTGAATCCTAACGTCGCTTGGGTTCAATTTTGCTGGTATTCATCAAATCGTGTGTTGGTGCTTCTTCATGTCATATTTTTTGCGTCAACACAAATTGGCGACTCCACTGGGAAAATGATTTATTCCCTAGCCATGACGAACGGATCCAAGGTCGATCCCGACAACGTCATTGCGCCCGCTATTGAGGAGCTAGATGAGGAAGCGCAACGAGAGTACGAGAAGCACAAGATGGAGTTCGACAGAGCGTTTGCTTCACATTACCAGAAGACGAGACAGGGCGTCATCCGGAAAGGAGGAGAGTTCACGCCGGTCTACACCAAGCCCGAGGTAACTCCCACTGTGAGGAATGCATCTCTTACTGAAGAGCAAGTCGCTTTGATGATTGATCAACAACTAGGTGCTTCCGTATCTAATACCGTGGATAGGTTGCTATCTAATCGTCTTAGGGCCATGGGTCTTGAAGTGCAAAGTGAAAAAGATCTGAAACAACCCGTTTTGCCTCATACTATTGCTTACAATATTAGCAATGATAGCAATGTTTCGCACGGCTCCTTGCTTGTTAACACATCGGCAGCAGGTATACCATCTCAGATTATACCACATGGTGTGCCGATACAACGTATACATAGCCGAACTAACACATTAAGTTCGATTGGTCATAGTGCATCATCGCATGCTATTCCAAATATTGCTATATCCGAATCTGTAGCCCCTATGCCTTCGTCATATACAAATGCTAATATGGCCAATTCGGGTGCTCCTAATAGTGGCAATTACATTAGCGTGGGAGAAAATTCAGCAAATTTACAGGCACCTTTGTACTGCACCGTAGCATACACTGTACCTCCCGTGCCACCTCAAGGTTCCGGCATCCCATATGGTCCACTACCTGCTAGTAATTTCAATAGTGCTCCGCAACATATAACATATCCATAGCCGAACCATACTACATATGCCTATGAGACACCACAACCCAATATTTTTAGGCCACAACAACCAGTTGATGGGACACCCAATCGGCCTACGGCCGAGCCATATATGGGGCCTGGAAACGTTAGAGAGCAAGTGGTTAATATTTTGATAGAACAGTTCGGAGTGGAGCCTAAAGGTAGATCACGTGCGTATCAAAGACCGTACCCTGATTTCTATGATAATGTCCAGTCACTACAAGATGAACACCCCTTTACCAACGCATATATGCATTGGTAAAAATCCAAATAAGTGTTGCTACGATATATACCAACGCATTTAATATGTGTTGCCATTAAGGCCGTTGCGATGATCTATTACAACAGATAAACAAGTGTTGGTAATAAATATGAAAAGGCGTTGCTACTTCGCAACGGATATAGTTAGGTTGTAACTACACTTGTATGCGTTGGTACTTACCATGCATGGATAACTTTTACTATTTTGACAATGGATATAATTATATTATCACAACACATAGAAGCGTTGGTACTTACCACACACAGATGACTTTTACTATTTTGGCAACGGATATAATTAAGTTGCTGCAACGATTATAAGTGTGTAGAAGTCAAAGTAAAAAAAAATCATTATTGGTTGTAGCATGGTAAAAAAGAACACTCATATATTAAAAAGAAATTGTTGCATTACATAGAGAACCATCCACATAAGACATGATATAAATATTTTGCTTGAACATCATTTCCTAACATAATGAAATCTAAACATAATGAAAATCATCTGCCTATGTCACCATTCTCCACCTTCATTCAACACATCATCTATAGCATCATCCATTTATCTTATCAACCTACAATGAAAAATTAGAATCCAGTAATGCACCATTAGGAAGAAACAAAATCACAATATTAAAGTAAAAAAAACTAAAAAGAGCAGCGTATTATATAATTTTGATGCTCGACCATGTTCATGAGTTCCAAACAGTAGAGAAATGAACTAACCTTGTATGCAGTAGAATTTTTCTTTCGATGTTGCATAGTGTCATTCTGGACCAAAGTTTTTTTGTTTTATAATGAAAGACATGCATGTCAGAAGATTGGCACAACCAATAGTAAACATCGATAATTGCAAGCAATACCAACATAATATATTCCTACTCAACAACAGTGAGTTCCGAACATTATATAAATAAACAAACATTGCTTCATAGGCCGCCGGGCATTGTAGACCCTAATCCACTGAGTCGCTGGCATCCCCATTCTAATCTTCTTCTTAGGTTGCTCATCATCTTCCTCCACTATGAGGCAGCCTCTCTTCTAACCAACCTGATATATAAGCTGGCAGCAATCCAACCAAGCATTAGACAGCTAACTTACAAAGTCATGATATAGCATGGCTTCAAATCCTAATCTAACTAGAAATTCAAGTCGCTCAACCCTTGAATCTCCCAAATAACCAGAGTCAACCAAGTTGTTGTCACCTTGCTATGGTTTGATGAAGCGAGCTAACTTTCCAAGCACACGTCTCAGGTTGCATATGCCGACTCCTGTCTTAGAGCTCACCATCATCTACAGGGTGTACCATTATATCAGATGATAACATGATGCACTTCACCAAAGAGCAAAGAGTGCACATATGAAAAAAAAAAGATATGCTAATTCTAATGATTCAAGATCTTACCAATTTGGATTTACCACGCACCTTTTCTTCTTCAGCTCTGCGGCTTGAGAGTATACTCGATTACATTAGGCAATAATTGAAGTTGCATGAGAGAAAGGGAGGGAGGGCTAGGGAGGAGGGAACCTCTTGGATTTCCATAGCACGGCGAGCAACATCTATAGGGAAAACTAAATCGGTCTTGGTCAATACAATCTGGTATGGTGTCTTGGATCTCTGATGGTATATTTGGATATGTCAATTCTGAGAATCGGAAGTAACATCACTACATATTTTAACCAAAACCTAAGCAAATGTGTTGAAAAAATAAAATCATAATCCAATGAATGAATTTCATTTCACCGACAATGATGTATCGCAATTAAGATCACACGAATACAAACCTACTTAACATTATAAAGAAAAGGTTGAACTCGCTTCTACAGAAGGATGGAACAAATGCCCAATGAAAACAAACCTTTCCATTAGATCTACAAGCTCGTAGTCTAATGGTTTCATTCCACGTTTAGTGTGCACAAGAAGGCACACTCTTTCTAGACCAACCTGTTTGAAACATACTCCTTCACCTACAAATTTGAGTGCTTGTAAGAACTAAGAATAATAATAACCAACAACCACGTGTTACGACTTATGTTACAAGAGTTCAAAATAAAATGAGAGATTTGTTTGCCATATAGATCCGATTAGGCGTATGCAAATCACCATGAATACTAGGTGGGGACCACGAGATTGTTGGTCTAAAATATAAATATGTGACAAAAATTACAATTCATTCACACACGTGGATTGTTTGCTAGTTCCTTGATTTTGAAATTGTGCTCGCTTCAACACCCAAACCAAATGGTCATTGTGTATTAATAATTAAAAAGAGGTCAAGGAAGTCCAGAAGAGTTGCAAAGTCATGGGCTAAAGAAATTAAGAGATTTAATAGGTTATGTAAAGTCATGTAAAAAGTTAATAATTATGTGATCGACCGTATTTACAATCAATTATCATAAGCCATTTGAGACCAGAGGTCAAGAACCCCAAGCTCATCCAAACCGCATGATGCAAGGTGATATGATACATTACAAGCTTATTATTCAGATTTGGGATACTTACAAGCTCTGCCATGACTCTTTAACTTCATCTTTTGCATAAGCAAAACCATGTCGAACAAATCAACAAGGCATAGCTTCGATGCAAGCGGAAGAAATTTATAGTCTGTAATTAATAGGTAATAGTTTAATACACGAAATAAATAAACTGTTTGAACACCAAGAATTAATTTGAAGAAAATACGCAAGCTTCATTCAACATACCGAGTAAGTTTCGATTATCTAATGTTACACAACACCCCACTGCCTTGTAAGTGCATTAAGCAAAGAAGATTTCCCAACATTTGATACCCTTGAATTTCAGTAAGGTAACAAAACAAGTTGTTAGGGTAGCTTGAAACACTTTAAATCACAAGGGTTTCACAGATGGGTTGGATGATACTGGGTCGTGGACAACTTCGTGAAAACACTGTGACTGTTGAGCAATAGATCACGCAGAAATCATGTGCAGTGTTCAAACTCTAGGCAAGCATCGTTTTTTAGCAAAAGTAAACTGGCATCAAATATCTCAGATATCATTTATAGACATTTCATCTCTTCAGCGGACCCTTTTACGGAATCTTCTCGTATTGCAAACAAAAGGAAATGGAGATATTAAAATGAAGCAGATTGATGATTAGACCCTTCCTCGGAAGACCAAGATGTTTAGAAATAAGTAAAAGGAATTACAAGCGATGGTGGGTGAATGCACTCAATAGCTCATGAACAAATTTCATATTACTAAGGAGAAAATTAACAAAGACATGGCAATTTTGTGAAGTTATCAGTTGAAAGAAGAGGGTGTTTGCATCAACAATCCTACGTAGCAAAGCATGCATAGATACTTCCAAAGGAGGAAATGACCTTGCAAACAACTATGAACTCGTTGACGAGACAAAGACTAGCTTCTCCCGAGTACGACAGGTATTGGCCGTCTTCGGCGTGCTGGTGGTGGTGATCCATTGCTGGCGAGGAGGAGGGAGGCGGTCGCAGCAGGCGGAGGGCGCGGTGGGGAGGCAGAGATGAGGAGGGAGGTGAGGGAGGGAGGGAGGCGGCAGGCCGCGAGGAGGAGGAGGCGGCGCGAGGGAGGAGGGAGGTGACGGCGGTGGAGAGGGAGGTGGGAGGCGGAGCCGTGGATACCTGATTATCCGAATCCGAATTCGTATCCGGTGGAAAATATCCGAATTCGAAAAAACCTCCGGATATATGAAAAATTATCCGAATTTTGCCCACATTTATTCGATTGGTCGGTCGGTCGGGAACTATCCATTGCTCTACACACAGCAGCAATCTCTGATGTCAACGGTGAGAATGTTCTCCATGATGTAACTCTAATACCATCACCTGAAATTTTAAAGGAGCAAACATTTGTATATGATCATAGATGAAATTAGTGCATATTTACAATGGAGTCTAGACATGAACCAAACTAAACTACAGAAGAAGAGCACCATGGTATCCTTCCTTACCTTCCCATTCATCTTTCCATCTGATCTTGATAGCACGATAATTGTCACCACTTCCTCAGCTCATTGTTTTCTCCTCACAAAAATAAAAAGGAATGCAATCCACAATGTCAGGTATAAAAATGCTTCAACTAAAAAATATGTAATGATTTAAAGGTGCAGCTCCTTGATCGCTTCTCGCGGTAATGTCTGCAACTTTGTTTGTTTCATATAGGAATCTCCATTCTTTCAAGAGAGTGCATGTATAATATGAAGTGTAATTTCTTTTGATTAAATTATAAAACT